>OZ057398.1:58561284-59201274 GCA_964056695.1 Melieria picta
ATTTTCGACCAACGCCAACAAGAACGCAACACGCGCACAGCACAAAATGAGAAATGCACACGCAGCACTACTGTTGGCAGTCTTCGGCTGCTGCATGTGGCAAAGTGTGAGCAGAAATTAACCACAATTGGTGTTAAGAAAAAATAATACTAAATAATTTTCCTGTTTGCCAACGCAGCTACACGCACTCGGACCGAACGCTCTGACATTGTCCGGCAAGCGTAAGCCGCTTGTTAGTCGCGAGGAGCCGGCCGCGCTGCAGAACTACAAACGCACCAAACGTCAGACCACACAATCCATACAGGAGTTCCAGGACTTTATAACGAAATCCAAGTTTGACTGCGGCCAGAAGATGAGCTTCGATGAGGGCGAGTTGCAGAAGTCGTTTTTGTACGAGGAAAACCCCACGCCCAGGGAAAAGTGCTTCATGGAGTGCGTCCTGAAGCGCATTGAAATTGTAAGTGGTTGCATGAAGAATTTAGTTATTTTTTGAATCCACATAAACTGGTGCACTCTGTTTCTACAGTCAACAGAGCTTAATTGCTGCGTGCATGGAGAAGAGTCTGAATTTCTATTTCATTTATTATTTGGTTTTTATTTATTTCAATATTTATTATCACTTTAACTATTAATAAATTGAACAATTTGCACTAACTTTAACACATTGATTAAGTTTGATTTAATAACAAAATATGATTTATTAAAAAATTTATTTATAGAAATTAGTGACACAAAAACATCACAACTCTAAGCAAGTACACCAAAATTAATTATAAAAATCCCTCCTTACAGATGGATCGAAACAATAAATTATCCATTCCGACAATTCAACGCATTGCTGAAATAGTGAGTATGGTTCAAATTTGAGAGCCACAAAAATCCTTTGCAGATAAATAAAAATCTTAAGGGAAAAAGTCCAATGGTCCAAAAACTCCTAAAAGAACTCAAAAGAGAAACTACAATGGCCAAGAACTCTAAAAATTATGGTTGCTGCTATTAAATTGTAACATTTGCATTTGTTATGTTTAATTCGTTTGATTTTTCTCTCCATTGCACCAGGTCTCCAATCACAATGCGCTTGTTGTTTCCATTGCCACGGCCTCGGCGGAGAACTGCAAGAAATCCATCAGTGCCCAGGATCCTTGCGACGCGGCATTCCAGATCAACAAATGCATTGCCAATGAGATGCGTTTGCGAAGAATAAATTTAGCTTACTAAGTGCTTGGGAAATGTATAGAAAAGTATATTTCAACAAAGCAACAGAGTAACTAATATTTTTCCTAAGTTGCAAGAAAATATTTATATTGATAAAGTAGTTTATTTTATATGTTACAATTTCAAGAAAATTTCTAAATAAATCCCCTTTTAACTGGATTTGATTAATTGCAAATTGTTTTTATTTAATTAAGTTTGTATTGTATTTTTTTATAACAGGTTTTATTTCATAACAGTCAATATGATTAAACCATAGTTCTATTAGTTTAGTACGAGCTCTGAGCGTTGAAAGTTTTTCCATTAAAATATTTTAAGTTCTAGCTTCTAATTGTATTTGATTTTTGGTTTTCTGGTGTAAATGCGTAGAGCGTTTTTCCACTCATTGAATAGCTGCAAAGTTCTACTATCAAATGCGCTTAAACTTAGGCGTCTAGGTAGGGGCGTAGCCAAGGGCGGGGTTTAGGGTGTCAGAACCCCCATAGCCTATAATTTGTCAACATTTTCAATCACTATGCATCTTATGTACGTTCCCACATTAGCAAAAAGGTCTTTCCATCTTTAAATATTTAAAAGAATATTAACAAACCCCTTTTTTTTACCGAAACTAATTTGTTTTTTAATAGTCACGTTTAGGCTTAATGCAGCGATTTGCATGTTCTAAAAACATGTCTAAAGAGTAGTTTAGTTCGTCGACCGGAATGTCCTTCAGGATGTCGGTACAAGCCTTTTGGATGGTTTCTACGTTCTCAAAACGCTTTTTTTCATCGGCAAATGCATTCTTTGAAAAGGTGAAATCGCACGGTGCCACATCATGTGAAAACAAAAAAACAGTCAAAACAAGTGTCAATAGATGGGATGGCAAATGCTTCGATAGCCAAATGTTCAGTTAAAATGCAATAAATTTATGCTATTGAGATGCTTAACCCTCGCCTTACTAAAGATGATCCCAGGCACTTCCGCCGCTATTTTGAGTAAGACTCACAATAAATATATAATAATTTATAAATTTTTTTCATACTTCAGTATTTAGTATCTTCCTCTGGCGATAGTTCGTTTTTCGAAAAAAGGCCTAACTTTAATGATTTATTTTTTGACTATGGAAAATATTAGAAGATTTCTTTTCAGAGGGTTCATTGAACACATAATGAGAAACATGAAAACAAATTTCTAAAAAAATATTTTTACATGTTATTCAAAATTACCTTAAAATTTGTGCAGATATTAAACATGGATATTAAAAATATCACCCGGGTGGGTATAAGTAAAGCGAAGGTTAAATCCAATTTCAGGAATTTCAATGAAGATTTTGGCTTATCTTTTATGAATTACCGCCCAGTTTTGATCTACGGTGATCGCGGATTCAGTTGGCTAACACTTTGGTCATCATTTATGTTCTGACAATCGTTTTTAAATCGCTTTTACCACTTATGAACTCCACCACGGTATAAACAAAAATCACCATAAACTTGGTCCATCAATTTAAATGCTTCGGTTTACCCATTCGAGACGACGATTTTTTTCGAACACGGTGCCCAGGAGCGAATTTTTTTTTTCTTTGTATTGTTAATTTTTAATAAAAAAAAAACATGTTTACTATGGAAACCACCCAATTCGTAAGTGAATTCACATAAATAAGATCATTGCACACCGGGTGTGCAGCTCGCTCCTCGGAAAATTGTTATTGCGAGGAGCGGATTGAACACCATGTGTGCAATGTAAGGTAAAATGAAAATGCATCATTATAAAATGTATAAACATTTATTTCAAAAATAGTTAGATAATATAAAATCGTTATTTTGCTTTCAGTAATAAAGAACAAAATATAATGCAAAGACAATTTTTAAAAAGTAGTAAAAAGTTAAAAAAAAATAAGTTCAGTAATGAAAAAATAGCATAAACGATTTTTTGGTACACAGTAAAACCAATGCCAAATTTTGTTTTCCTGTACTTTACAGATTTCATTAGTTTCAGAAAAATCTTATTTCGACGACTAGTTTACTCAGAATAACTGATAATTGCACATTACTATTATTGCACACACGGTGTGCAGGCTGTCTTGTAGCCTCGGAAATCCATTGCACACACGGTGTGCAATCGGTCTCGAATGGGTTAAAGTTTAAACATTTTTAAAACAATAGTTAATATTGGATTTTTGTTCGATGCACATTTTTGTACGATGACACAAACATACTTCCACTTCAGATGCAATAACTTCGCTTTCAGTCCACCAAATTTCATGAAATTTTTACTAAAAATCAGTGAAAAAACCCCCCCATGACCAAGTTGGCCACAGAAGTGGCCAACAGATCTATTCAATGGCCACTTTTTCCAAAACCTAAGAAAAACAGTGAAAACAAGTCTAAATTCCGCTTTTTGCATTTATTTTCGATTGGTAATGCGACGTATGACATTTTTCTATTTTCTATGAGTTAAAATTAACCGAAAGAATGATTGTTTATTTAAGATTAATGCGACGGATGACATTCTTTTTTTTCTGTCAATTTATCAAAGTCTGGCTTCATTGCTATACAATCAAGATTTGACATGATTTATCGAGCGCTGCTGATTCAGCTAACGCAGCCAATTCAACAGAAACTAAAATATATTGAAAAGGCAAAATCATAAATTTATCAAAAGTTTATGTTTAAGAAAATAAAGCGACGACGCGAATACAACGGACAATACAGCTAACTACTGTTTGTCTTATTATTGTCAAGATGAAATCGCTTCGGTTAACATTTAAAATCGTTTTTTGGAAAAAATTAGAATCATTATTTAAAAAATATTAAAGTCTTCTCGTTGGCCACTGAAATTTGTCGCTTGGCCACAAGTGGCCACTAGTTTGGACAGCACTGGTCTAGGTGATCTGGTTTAGAAGTTACAAGCATTTCAAATTATTTTGATTACAATTTTTGAAATTTCCCACTTTAACATCGATTTTAAAGGCCGAATGCCGAACACTTTCTGCTCTTTTGAATAGCTGCAGAGGTCTCCTCTCAAATGTGTCTACAACTTTCATTACTTCAACTCTTCTAGCTTCGAACTTACAGGCTTTTAGTTTTTTTTTAATTTCTAAATATTAGCTTGAGCAAATAATTCTTTGACTTTTGGGTGCAATGTTTAAGATTTTCTGCACATCTTTGGTTAGCTGCAGAGTTCTCCTATCAAATTGATCAAATTTCAGCCGTTTACCTCTTTTGGCTTAGGAGTTACATACGTTTAAGATTTCTTAATACTTTTTTAATACAATTTCTAAAAATACTGACTTCAAGAGCTATACATTTTTTACATGATCCAAAATATAGTCAGAAAGATGCTGCTTTGAATAAAAAATTCATAAAAAAAATTATTACATTTTTTAGAAAAATTTTTATTTATTATACCAACGCTCAGCTGCCCGAAACCCACCGTGTTGTGTCATGTTGTGTTGTGTTGTGTTGTTAACTATTAGGGGTATTCACACCAAGCTCGTTACTTTGTTAATTCGGTACTTGGTATTTTTCTACGTGTATTGTGTTTTTATTCGATTCTTTTACAAAAACTAAAATACACGAACAAAACTACCGAGTACCGAACTAACAAAGTAACGAGCTCGGTGTGAATACCCGTACTGTTATGTAATTCTTAGAACTGAATGTTTTAAACATTCCACAAGTTACGCTTGTGTCCTAAGTCTTTTGTTTTAATGGTCATTTTCCCGGCAGAGAATAGTTTCTTCACAATTATATAAGAATGAGACAATTATATAAGAAACAGTTTGGAAAAATGTCTAAAAGCCTGATGAAGAAAAATCATAATTACGCCTAAGAACTCAAAAGCACAATGGAACGAAAAATGAAAAATATTTTGAACAAATTTTAAAATATACTCAGCTTGCAAACCTTTTAATAAGCTTTTTGTCTATTTAAAAATTAATAAATTTTTTTTTAATTTGCAACGAATTTCCGCAATCTTTACTGCTTTATTCAATTTTCAAGCAAAGCGTATAAATAATACATATAAATAATAATTAACTCAAGCATTTGGTTCGTCAACAAGTGGACTGGCTTGAAAATGGCCCTCGCATTCCTATTCCTCTGCCGCCAGCTCGGGGATTTTGAAGCCCTGTGACTTCATATTCTGCAGCATGCACATGCTGTGCGCGTGCGCCGCCTCGCAGCTGTGAAAGAGATGTTGGCTGTAACTGCGACTCATTCTGAAATGCCACAAAAGCGCTCACCTGTCCAGTACGTCGATATTTTCCGCATTGCAATTTTCGGTTATCTGTGTTATCTGTTCCTCCTTACCGGAGTGCAACACGCTCAACATTGACACGACCTTCTTCACATCCATTTGTGTGCTGCCTTCTTTGAACTAGCAGTCAAAATTTAAGTTTAGAAAAGTAATTAATTCATTTTTACTGCTGTACTTACTGTGTCGAACTGTTGCATTAGACAAAAGCGAAAGCATTTTGTGGGGTACTGTGCATCGACCTTATTGAGTAGCAACTCCTCAACGTGTTC
This sequence comes from Melieria picta, assembly GCA_964056695.1. NCBI lineage: Eukaryota > Metazoa > Arthropoda > Insecta > Diptera > Ulidiidae > Melieria > Melieria picta. The sequence continues at coordinate 58,567,002 of OZ057398.1, forward strand.
TATGACAGCAACAAAAACGTTTAAAACATTCTTTGGTACGTTCATAATGTTCGAAGTGTTTTCGTCTCACCGCGTTCCGGTTTGTGCTCACAGTCGTCGCCGAACGGTGTCATCAGGTCCACCATTTCAGCCAATGTGAATTTCGGCTCGTCCTCGTCCCCTGCCTAACGTCACATATGCATAAAATCAGACCAAACAAACACTGAACTGCACACAAATCCTCACACATAACACTTGCCTGCACCGCTGTGGCTGCAACAAGAACAACTAGAATTTGGAAAAAATTAGACATTTAAATTTGTTGTGCTTTAAGCAAAATTTGTGTTTTTCCGCATTCACTGGATGTGTGTCGGCTTGGTGTCGCAACGATGCTATAAATACAGGGAAAATATTAACTATTTCGAAAAAGTGCAAAGTAAATTTGCATGTCGCAAATGTGCGACCGGAAGTGATAAAAGTTCACGCTTGCTTGTAGAACACATGAAAGCACTGTTTGGCGTGTGTGGCAGTGCTCTAGATCTAGGCAGTGATTAGAGCAGCGGCACCCAAACTTGCTTGCGTTCATAATTGAAAACAAGTGTTGAAAAGGTTGAAAATGTTGTTGAAAAAACTCAAAGATTGTTCAGAAATAGTTTGAGCCAAAACATTTAGGCAAATATTGTGTCAAAAAATCAATAAATTTCACTAATTGATTCAATTTACATTCACAATTTGATAAAGAAGGTTCCAGCGAAAATTAAAACCACCATTTTGTAAATATATGAAAAGAAAAAAAATATTTTTAATAAAAGCCATTGGAAGTTGGGGCCTCATTTAAACTAATTATGAAACAGGTTTTTTTAACCTTTAAAAAAATTCGATGCCGCTCAGTTCCCACACAACCTCATAAAATGAAAGGTTCCTCGCTCATCCATGCCCCACTACAACACGCCCAAATATTTTTATATTTTTAATAATTTTATAACTCGAACAAAATACTGAAAAAAACTGGTTCTTTTTGAGTTCAGTAACAACAAATTACACGACACATAAATTTTCATCAAGATGCAAAACCTCCATCAGAAATTAATGCCTGGCGTTCATAAACTTTGCGTCCTTTTCATTAGGCACAAAATCGCTTCTATGAAACGCTAACTGCAAAAATCCAGACCTCGGCCTCGACCTCGTCTCACGCCTATCACCACAACTAAGTAAATAACAAAGCCAGCCAGATATGCAAAGCGAAATTCTGTGAATTTTATTTCATTAAATTTGTTTCACAAAATTTGTGAATAACTTTCAATCGCCCCTTGCGACCTCACGGGAAGAAGAATGCAGAACCAACTACTTTCTTAAAACAAACCATCATTTTGTTGCATGCATCATAAATGTCAACCACAGAATCGGCTGCATGCTCACACTCTTTCATAGCTCTGGCGTAGTCCGGATATTTCTCAGGCAAAAATAGCTTCACCAAATCCACTAATCTCTGCGGTTCGAATTGGCCATTTTTTACCTGCGAAAGAAGACAGGAATATTTTATAGTATATAGCTAATAATATATAGCTTTGTTGGTATAATTCAATTAAATATTACCAACTGCATCGATTCCAGCACGCAATGTATATAGTGGTTGACATCCGGATTGTTGGGAATGATACCAAAATGTATTCCGTTAGCGACATCTGTGCGTTGAGATAAAGTATGTACAGTTAGAATTGCGCAGACTTTTACTGCATTTACATAACACAACATGTTGTTGGCATGTTAACGCACCTTTAGTGACTTGGGGGAATTTCACTAAACACTTCTCACGCATCTTTTTGGCTTGGTCTAGCGCAATTGGATCTATGTCCTAAAAATAAGTTGCAAAAAGTTGTGACTTACATAATGTCAGAAGCGGATAGAATGAAAAATTGAATTAAATAATATAAAACTTTTGTTATTAAAAGCATTTTTGGCGAAATTCTAAACGCTGCTGAAACAGTGTCGCCACTGATGCATTGTTGCCGCTTCTTATTTAAAAACCAATTAAGCCAATACGGCCTCATGGTTTTATTTCTCCTTTCGTCTGGTGGGCTCATTATTTGATTTTTTTCTTTCCCAAACAAAAATTGATTTGTCGATAAACAAACCAACTGTTACTCTTCTTAAATGTTTGCACTCACTGCATTGGCTCGATGCACATTTGCTGTAAGCACAAATAACACCAACACAAAAGCGAAGCCAAACAATTTGGTCAACATTTTCTGAATTTGTTTTCTTTGCACTGCTGGAAGATTTAGTAAACTTTGTCGTCGCCGCTTCAACTAACGTTTAAGGAGTGAAAACTGAGCTTTTATAGGAGTTCAATTTCGCATGCATTAAATTGTGGAAAATGCGTAACTAAAACTATTAAGAATAAATTTCGATTGCCGGCAACATATTAAATAACTAAATTAAATGACATGAAAAAAAAATTTTCCGAAATTATAACACTGTCATAACACTAACATTTAAGAAAAATTAGCTCCATATCATCGAAATAATAATTTAGTTGCAGATAAAAATTTGTTTCTTACATTTATTTATTTAATTCAAATTCGTTACATTTACATTTATTACAATTACATTTATTTAATTACTAATTTATTAATTAGTAAAAGGAAATCTGTTTTTTTTTTCAAACAGATGGCTGTAGTAACTAGGAAGTAGTAAACTGTATCTCTAAGTGCGATCGGGTTAACCTAAATGACGTTAGAAAGACACGATTTCCCACTAAAAACCTTGTCAGACAGTTTTGTGATTGTTTGATTCAGTTTTGTTCAAGTCCAGCAAAGAGAAAATGCGCTGCGATAAAGGCGAAAAAAACAAGCCAGGTGGCTGAAAATGTGAGTCGTTTTAATGATTCTGATACAGTTGCAGTCAATCACTCGTCGATGTTGTTCCGGTAATTTTGATGTCAAAGATGCACCAACGCTCTGGAAGGCCACGAAAGTGTCAATAAAATCATGAAAATGGTCTTGTGCCAAGCATTACACAAAAAACCGTTTGAAACCACTTGAATAAGGCTGGGTACAAAAAGAAGCTCAATTTATGGGTGTCACAAGAGTTGCCGCAAAAAAACTCATGGACCCAACATATTAAATAACTAAATTAAATGACATGAAAAAAAATTTTCCGAAATTATAACACTTAACATTTAAGAAAAATTAGCTCCATATCATCGAAATAATAATTTAGTTGCAGATAAAAATTTGTTTCTTACATTTATTTATTTAATTCAAATTCGTTACATTTACATTTATTACAATTACATTTATTTAATTACTAATTTATTAATTAGTAAAAGGAAATCTGTTTTTTTTTCAAACAGATGGCTGTAGTAACTAGGAAGTAGTAAACTGTATCTCTAAGTGCGATCGGGTTAACCTAAATGACGTTAGAAAGACACGATTTCCCACTAAAAACCTTGTCAGACAGTTTTGTGATTGTTTGATTCAGTTTTGTTCAAGTCCAGCAAAGAGAAAATGCGCTGCGATAAAGGCGAAAAAAACAAGCCAGGTGGCTGAAAATGTGAGTCGTTTTAATGATTCTGATACAGTTGCAGTCAATCACTCGTCGATGTTGTTCCGGTAATTTTGATGTCAAAGATGCACCAACGCTCTGGAAGGCCACGAAAGTGTCAATAAAATCATGAAAATGGTCTTGTGCCAAGCATTACACAAAAAACCGTTTGAAACCACTTGAATAAGGCTGGGTACAAAAAGAAGCTCAATTTATGGGTGTCACAAGAGTTGCCGCAAAAAAACTCATGGACCCAATTTCCATCTGCGAATCGCTGCTGAATCGGTTGGTGATTGGTCTAGAAAAGTGAATCACTTACGACAATGTCAAGCAAAAATGGTCGCAATGTCAGAATTGACAGTCAGCAAGGTTTTGCTTTTTATTCGAACCGGTACTCTCATCCTCTCGTCCTCTACATCAAACAGAACAACGCTCCTACCAAAGATAATATAAATTTATTTATATTTGCAACAAGCCAAACCTCAACCCGTCTCACCCACATCAGCACAATTAAGTCATAAAGCCGAATGTAGGAACAATTAAGTCATAACAATTAAGCACAATTAAGTCATAAAGCCGAATGTAGGAACTTTACGACTTTACTTTCACAACTTTCGAACCCCATATCATTTAAAACCATGTTTGACACACGAAATGTTTGTAGCGATCAAATATTTGGAGGGTTTGAACCCGCAAACTCCAAACAAAGCGTAGGTCACTGTAATATATTGGGAAACATTATTGAACAATGTCGCCACTGAAGTCATTGTTGCCACCTTTTATATGAAACAAATTGGGCCAATACTGCCTGATGGTTTTTTCGTTTTCAATTATTTTTATGTGGGCTTGATCCACATTTGTCATTAGCACAAATAACACCGGCATAAAACTGTAGGTCCCTTCCACCCGCGTACAAATTCACACGCACAACACGGGTGGTTGCGGGAAGCTAGGCCTTAGTCTCGCGTAAGCGGGCTGTCGTGCCAGTCAATTATTTATTATTCAATTATTACAAATAACACCAACACAAAAGTGAAGCCAAATAATTACTTGTGAAATGTAAAAACTAATTGAAAAACTATATTTAAGAATGTAGTAATAATAATAAATAAGTTGTAGGTAAATAATATGATGTATTTGTATATTTTGATTCAACATTTTTAATGGTTTTTTTAAAAACGTCTTGACACCTATAAACAATTCCAAAAAAGAAATACAAAATAAAAACTCATTTTTTTTAGCAAAACCAATTTGTTTTATTTGTAAACTGTTCACTTCGGACAGTGATTTTCACGGCCTAACAACATGTCTAATGAGTGTTTTAGATTGTCGGCCGGAATGTCCTTCAGGATGTCGGATAACTTCTACGTCCTTACAAAGCTTTCCTGTCATCAGCAAATGCGTTTCTCCAAAAAGTTTAAAGTCGTGCGGTGCCGAATCAGGCGTATATGAAGAGTGGTTAAATGTGATTTTTAGCCAAAAAATCTGTCACAAGTGTCGATCAATGAGATAGCGTCAGTCAACCCAACTCAGTTCATATTTGTTCAGTTCAGTTAAATTGCAATAAATTTATGTTATTGAGATGCTTAAATCCAATTTCAAAAATATCAATGAAGATTTTGGCTGATCTCTCATGAATTCATGCACTGATCTACTGTATTCGCGGATTTCAGTTGGCTAACACGTTGGTCCTTATGTCACAATCTCACCTTTACCACTCACGAACTTTCATCATCGTAAACGTGGAGCATTTGTTTCGCACCGATTGGCCATGCCTTATCACATAAATTCATTATTTTCCATGTACAATAATTACAACTTCACGGTGAAAATTTCGCGTAAAAAGCGTGAACTTACGCGTTAAACTTTAGTGTACGTGTAGGTTTTACACGTTGACCTTCATTTGAATGGAGATAATGCAATTTGTAGCGAAAATTGGTACCGTAACTAAAACTTTGGACATGAATTGTTTGATAAGCGCTAAACTCATTATTGGCTACAACGAGTTTTTGAACACGCTGTGTCTTCAAATGGGTTTTAAAAACACTTTCTAACAATGCAATAATCGAAATTAATTAGGGGAGGAGGGCTTTTGATCAAGTTTAAAATATAAAATTTAGTTAAAAGGAGACAATTTTCCTCTTTCATTTCATACCCATCTTCATTATTGCACAACCGAAAATATTTAAAAAAATATTTGAAATGTGTTGTCCTTAAAATTTTAAGGCCCTTAAAATATGACCTTGGGTCAGAAAATGAAAAACTGACTATGCCAGGTTACTATATATGACCCCTAGTTTCACGTTTATATCAAAATTTGAATGGGTCTCGGCAAAAAAAAATTTTTTTTTCGCACGGTGTAATAAATGTAAAGTTGGTGTTTTTACTAAGTGCTTCATAACATTGTCATTTTTCTTTCAATTCTATTGATGTAAGGCTTAATATTTGTTCAAATAATATATGGTTCATATTAGATTTTAAAACCAGGGGATATACTTTATTTTATCTATAAAACAATCATTCGAAAATGTATAATTTTTGAAAATGGTCGAAAAATTCACTTTTTACAACTTTCACCGTCAGTAACTTCCCCAAATCTCATCTGAATTGGGCAATCTATATATCGCTGGAAAGGCTAAGGTATTATCTTCTGAACGACGCTCGTGTTAGTCGGATGATTCTTTTACGAGATATGTGCTCATAACTGAAACAACAGGAAAAAAAACTGGTTTTTCAAAAATTTTTCAAAAACGCTTCTTAAAAAAATTTTTGGGTTTTTCAGTTTCGTATTCAGCGGCCCAAAGTTAGTCTAGAAAACACTTTTATTTTTAGGTGTACGCGATTAACCCATTTTTTGTCGAGTAGTGTTATCTGTCATCATCTCGCAAGGAAAATGTAGAAACCGCACACCATTTTCTATTGCATCATGAAGTCAATATTTCTTACGGGCCTACTTTACTATATCAAAATGTCGAACAAGTTTTCTCCGGAAAGAGACTAATGGGTTTAAGTAAACATAAATTGACAATGGAACTTCTGTGATCTTTGAGCGAAAAAGCATCTTGCACTGCACACATCCTTCTCAACCTAACCGAACCAAACCCAACCTAACCTGACCTAAGCCAGGCGACCCACTTCGCTGGTCGATTGCGCATTTCTCTATTTTCTCTCTTTCTCCATTTTATCTTAATCTTAGCAGATCTTACTAAATCATTCATTCAAATATTTTAAATCTTGTCTGTCCCTGCAGAAAAATCCTCGTTCGAGCGCTACCTATTTGTGTATTTAAGGGGGGAACTACCTTTAGACACTTCAAAAAATCGATTTTTTTTTTATTGTTTTAATCGATAGGTATATTGCCTTAGAATATCGTGTCAAAGTTTCAAAAGGTAATTCTCGAAATTGTGGAAGAGATGCATCCCGGAAATGACTGGCGCCGAGCTCGCCGAGCGCAAACCGCAAACTTTAAACGGCATTTTCTCGAAACCATGTTTTTCAAAATTGTGTAAGTGATAATAAAATTACTAATGAACAGATTTTCATTATCTAGCATTCATTTTAAAGAGCATAAAAAATTGTTCTATCTAAACTAAAGATTTAAAAAACAAAACATTTTTAGACATTTTTTGACTGCATAAATAACAAAATTTCTTGTGAAAATCCTAATTTTTTTTTGTGAAGCCTGTTTTAGAGGATTAATTTTCGAATTTCGTAAAAATTTTAGTTCATCGACGATAGAAAACCCTCTCGAGTAAGAAAATGTTTGGTTTTTTATTTCAGACTAAAATTGCGGCCAGCATCACTTACACAATTTACGATGTCAGCGGCGATATGACTTACAGAATCATTGAAAAATTTGTTAAATTTCTGTTTTCACTTTTACAAAAATGTTTTTTTTACCTCAGACATCACTGTAAATATATATTATATTGATTTGAAAAGAACTGTTTTCATTTCCCTGTAAATCGACTGTAAAAATTACCTTTTTTCGGCCTCTAAAGGTAGTTCCCCCCTTAACTCCCCAATTTCACTAATTTCCAGCAATGACTATTTCTCTTTTATTTACTTTCAATTCCATTGTAAAATTTCCTTTCAATTCCACGATTTTTTTTAATAAAAATGTATACCTAAAATTAAACAAGCATGTAAACGTTCATTGAAGCGTTAAGCCGCACGTTGCATGTTTGGTTTTCTCAACCGACCAGCCCCACAATTTAACTAAATTCACGGTCGTTTTTGAATAATTTCCTACCTTAAATGTATTTACCGCCGATACGGCACGCCCTCTAATTGGCTTAATGTCTATTGTCATTTGTATTAATTAAAAACGACAACGATTGCGAGTAGCAGTCGGTGAGTGCTGAGTGTGTGCGTGCCGGCAACAATGACAGTTCAATCAACGCTTGTCAGCAGCATCCACAATCACACTTTATCAAATCTGTCAACATGCAAACTGACCGCCACAACACCCACGTCATCCAATACAAACTGCAATAAAGTGCAATTTTCTTAAATGTAAATTGCGCACAAATGTCAAGAAAAATTTACAACATTTTGTTTTAATTTTTTTTTATTGTTTATATATTTTATTGTTATGTCATGGGCTTCACAATTGTTTTCTGATTTTAGGGAAATACAAATCTTGTAATTTCACCGCGCAGACAAATCAGCAACGTGTAGGCAGCATCGCAGTTGTTCTTGACACCGACGGCCGCATCTTTGCATTTGTTCAGACCGGTGCGGTACTCGTCCTTGTAGTCGTCGGGCAGCAGCAGTTCGACTTGCTTCAACGAGCCGTCGAGCAGAAATTTGCCCTTCTTCATCTGTAAATAATGTCCAAGCATTACAAATTTTCATTCAACATTTGAAAAAATATATTAATTCAATGAAAGAAATATATATTTTATTATATAATATTAAATAAAGAAATTAAATTTCTTAATATTTTTCATAAAAATATTTACCGTCTGCATCATTTCCATTACGCAATTTATGTAGCATTTCACATCTTTGTCATCGGGAATGTTGCCATTGCGAATGTCGTCGGCGGTGGCTGCAACAAAATATATTTTTTTAGATATTCTCAATTCAACTTTTAATTTCTTTTATTTATTTCTTTATTTAACATTAACTTGTTGTTAATGTTAAATGTTGTTATTATGTTATGTTATGTTGTTATTGTTATATATTTGTTTATTGCATTTTTCTTGTACTTTATATTGATTAAATTTTTCAATTTGTTTAATGGTTTTGCCCAAAACAGCTACTTTAATCTAGCCAAACGTTTTAATTTGATTTTCGGTTTTCATTTTATTTAATTTATTTATATTTTCATTTTATTTATTTCATTTTATGTATTTAATTTTATTTATATTATTTAGATTTCTAAGCAGTTCCAAAATATCAAAGTTTGATAAACAATGCAGTTTCAAAGATTTTGTGCATTTTTTTATATTGCATTTATTCTAAGCGCTAAATCTGGAATTTTTCACTTTAACAACTTTAAGTTAAGTTAGGTTAGGTTAGGTTATTTTTGGAGATCGTCAAAGCATTATTGTCTATTATAAGTGACAGCTATACATTTGTTGGACCCTGATAGCACATTAGTCCTTTTCTTTATCTTAATATTTCTCTCATCTTCACCATAATGGGTTAGCAGTTATGTCGGTTAGTCCAAAAGTCTTTAGTCATCAATTATCCTAAGTAGGTTCTACACAAAGAGATGTCCGCTTCATTGGTAACCACTTTCGAGGCCCGCTTACTGGACATCCGTGAAGCAGCACTTTGTTCAACAATTGTCTATATTATCACTTTATCTTATATAACTGCTTATTTCTTGGCAGAAAACTTCTTCACTGATTTAATTACATTTTCATAAAGTTTATTTTATTTATTTATTTTATTGGTGGTTTGTAGCCTTTTGAATGAATTATGTTTTATTTTTTTATTTTATTTTATTTTCTTTTCTTTTATTTTTATTTATTTTTGTATCATTTATCATTTCATTTTTTATTTTAATTTAAATATAAACAACTGACCTACGCTAATTTTTGGAAATTTGGGCAGACAGACATCACGCATCAACTTGCCAGCGGCATTCATTTGCTCTACAGTGGCCTGAAAAATTGACAAAAAACTATTATAATTGTTCAAATATTTGTATTCGAAAATATATGGAATCGTCTGGTTCAAGGAGTTGATTTAGAAAATAGCAATTCCATGAATAACTTTTTCTAATAAATCTCATCTGTACTAAAACATCTGCATCTGGTTTCCATATATTTTTCTATACAATTTTATACAAGTTTTATTGATTGTGTGAACCTCATCTAAGCCGCAGGACTTAAACATCTATGAACACTCACACCGCCAACTGTCTGGTCCACATGCGACACCAACACTAACATCACCAACACAAAAGCCACACCTGACATTATTCTGTACGACATTTTAACTCCTTTTTGTGTTTTCTCAAATATTAAAAATTTTTTTAATATATTCACAATGTAATTTTTAAGTTTTTCAACAAGTTCCACTTCACTTTTATTGCTACCGTTCAGAATTGAAAATGTTTACTTGGCTACAATGCGCTTTCTTTTATATGATCTCTAGCCAAATTATTCGCATGATTGAGAAAAGCGAATGACACACACAACAACAAAAACAACAAAAACAGCTCACAAAATGAATATCTCCCAAACAATTTTGCAAATGTATAACAGATGACAATCGGAATCGGTAAGAAGCAGTAGCACGCATAGCTTTACAAGGCCAATTAGCTAACTAGGTATATTTACCTAAAAACATATAAAATTACATTATAAAATTAAGCCCATGGGGCTGTTCCTAATAAGGGGGCGCGTTGCAGACATGTAAAGTGCAGTTACAAACCCCACAATCACAGACAACAACGGACACTGTGCGCAGTTGAATCGTGAGGGGGGAGCGATGGAAGGGAGGGCAAGAGGTCAATCTGTAATAACAGCTGTCAGAGTTGTGAATGAATTGAACTAAACTATACAAAACAGAGACAACGGTCAACGTTCAATAAACCAATCAGCGTAACAAAACACTTAACTGAACTTGTGCAATGACCCGGAAAACAGCTGCTAAATAGAATATTCATTCTACATTGTAGTGTGATGGCAATTACATATTTATTTATTGATTTGTTATTTAATCGCTCAATCCTCACTAAGCGCCGCTTGAAGGTTAAGTTAGGGTTAGGGTTAGGTTAGGAAGAGGTTCATGCAGTGCTTGTTGCACTCGGAGCATTAATAGGTCCACTGTGAGTCGCTTCATATTTGTGCAGCAGTATCCAACTACCTTACTTTACTTTCTCAATCTAAACTAGTAAATCAGTTTAACTTCTTAATAAAACAGCAGCAGTTTCCATTATATGACTCTGACTGACTTATTTTGACTGCTAGTCGGGCAACCTTGAGTCCAGAATGCTAAATTGACATTTTCAATTACAATTGTAATTAATTTGTACAATAATTTGCATAAGTAGAGAAAATATTCATAGATTGGTTTTCAACTGAAATTACAACTTCCTTCTCATAAAAATATTCTTAAATACTGTTAGGAAATTTGCTAAAATAAAGCACATACAATTATTTAAAGACGCTTTTGAACCCATATAGAGTTCTTAATAACTAAATCGCCGCCAGTTAATGGGTTTTCTAAAATAACCGCCTAAAAGATCCGCTTTTGTTCCCCTCTTTCGTTGTTAGCCTTTCAGAGTTCTATAGTATTCATTAAATTTCCTTCTAACAATCATGTCATACATTATTTTGTGTAAATTTTTTTGACAATTTTCAACAGTTTATTATCGAATTATTATGGAATTGGTGAAGTTTGTTACTTGTGTGTCTAAAAACACTCAACTTTTGTGTCTGACTTTAATGCAGTTTCCACTACCTGTAATCAGCTTTTAATATCAAATGTCTTTGCTCTCTATATACATACTTGTCAATTGCACAAAAGATCACTACTGGTCACGGTACTTAACACTAGAAGTACCGAGCGGTCTCTTGACGGTTTTTAGTTTTTGATTAACCGTAGCTCGAAAACGGTTTAAGTTACGAATCTTGTTCTCCTTGACTTTTAATATTTTGCACTAACAATATTTTGATTCGGCAATCATGAACAGATCGATGCGCAAGAGTGACATTAAGTGGCTGCCTACTGCAAAATCGATAAAATGCTTGTCAAATATGAATTTATAGGTTTATCGAAAAAATAATACCCTTAAAACGTAGCTGGAGTCTTCAGCTTTCATAAATGGGTCAATCCCAGTTCCAACCCTTCCTCCTACCCCTTTCTTCCTTCTTCCTGGAGCTTATTCCTACCTTTTTTCCTACCTATATAACATTACGACAGTAAACGCCTAATTTTAAAAACTCGTAACTTAAACCGTTTTCGAGCTACGGTTAATCAAAAACTGAAAACCGTCAAATGACCGCTCGGTACTTCTAGTGTTAATAGTTTTAAAAACTTCTCAATGTTCTTTTGTCATTCAAGACTTCATACACCTTTCTTTAAGTCAAATGTGCTCGTCTTCTTCATTAATTTACAAGTTGTAATTCTTGAAGTTTTTCTTTCCTAAATTATAATAATTAATTTTGAATTGAATGTTATTCGTTTTTATTTAAAAAAATAGATCATTTCATAATCTGCCTTTCACATCAGAGATTAGCAATGAGTACCGCAACTTTGGATACGACCGCAGTAATACGCATTCTTTTTACTACCTACTACACATAAGCACCGCATAACATAAGTATCGCAACCGCACGCATACAAAACCCGAACAAGTTTGCGATCATCGATTCATTTCGCGTATTGCTTACACGACCACTTCGTAATCGTATGCATATTGCACAATTCGCGTCGCGCAATTTTGGTTACCACCGCATTGATACTCATTCTTTTTACTACCTACTGCTCATAAGCACCGCAAATCAAAAGTAGGTATCCCAAATTCAATCATTATGCGGTATGCGTTGTTTGCAGTGATTGAAAGCAATGCATACAAGTATACATAATGCACAATTCGCGAAGCGTATGAAACAGGTATACGCACTTGGAAGAAATGTTTGCGGCATGGATTTTGCCACCTCAACTGCTGCTATTTTTTAAGCAAGTTGAAGTCTAAAAGTTATAGAATCATGCAAAACAAAAATGGTTAAATACTTTAAAAACACGATGGAACTCCAAATATATGATGATTGAATCAATTGTCGGTAATTGGACCCACATCAATGAAATACTCTATGACAACGGGCAAAGCCATCGACTTTTCGACCATTCCTACTCTAAACATTTTTAACATTACAAATTATTATTAATTATTATAATCTATTACACGTATTATGAATTAAAAATTACTTCGTTCTATAAAGGACATTTTTTCATTTCATGTTTAAAACTATTACATTAAATTTATTATTTGAGTATACATTTATTGTAAAACATAAAAAAATTGGGTATATCCTAAAAAATGCCTGTCATTTCTTTTATTTTCTACGAATGCTTAATCACAATAAGAGTCAAAGAACAAGTGCGAAGCGATATGAGAATGCGGTGGTGCGAATGATTCAAACGAATATTTCCATCTTTCGTTTGGATCATTGCCGATCATTGCCGTCTTCGTTTGAATCATTCGCACCACCGCATTCCGAAGTGCATAGTTCGTTTGGATCATCGGCAGCACCGCATAGCCGAAGTGAAATGAAGATGCGATAGTTTGCGTTCCTTTAGTATTGCAAGCTGATGATTCGTTCGTTCGGATTACTAGTATTCGGAATGAATGAAGCATTGCGGTGGGGATACATACTGATATCCGTTTTTTTGAGCAGTGGCACATATCGCACCGCATTTTACACGAATACATATTGAGCGATTAAAATATGACCGCATGCAGATCTCTGTTTCACATAATATGCCATTCTAAAAAAAAACTAATTTTCAACCTTTTTCTAGTGCAAAACACATAAACAGTTTACTTACACAAAAAGATTTGAAAATATTTATTTTTATATTTTCATATTTGACATGCATGATTAAAGAGAATTATATGAATTGAATGAGTGCAACTGTACAAATTATAAAATCTATGCTATATGTAGCAAACATGTATGAAATCGTTGGTAAACTTTCCAATTACTTAAACTGACAACAATATTTGGTATTTGACGATTTTTAATCGGCATTCAATTCCCTTATGGGAATACAAAATACTCGATTTGACCGCGCAGACAGAGCAGTTGCAGGTAGGCCGCTTCGCAGTGGTCCCTCACGCCCACGGCCGCATCCTTGCATTTGGTCAGTCCACTGCGGTACTCGTTCTTATGTTTTTCGGGCAACAGCAGTTCGACTTGCCTCAGCGACGGTTCGAGCAGGAATTTTCCTTTCCTCATCTGACCAACGAAAGCAATAGCAATGAATTCAACACAAGTTCAGAGTTTGGTATATAATTTTGATTAACAAAACATAATTCGTATATTTACCGTCTGCATCAATTCCAGAACGCAGTTGATGTAACACTTGGCCTCCCTAATATCCGGTATTTCGCCATAACGTATGCGATTGGCCATTTCTGTTGAATTGCAGTTATGTAGTACACAATTTTGTTGTACATAGTTACATATTTCGTTATATAAGTATTTGCATTAATATTGGAAAATGAAATTTCTTTCGAGTGTTTACCTGTGCTGACTCTGGGAAATTTCGGTAGACAAACATCGCGAATTAGTCTACAAGTGGCCCACATCTGCTGTTCAGTGACCTGAAAAGAACACGGATTTTTGTGATCCATGTGCAGATCGAATATTAAATAAAAATCTGATTTATACAAATATTAACTTGAATGAATGGTGTTGGAGGAGGTTAGTAATGGAACAGAATGTCTAAAAATGTTTAGTCTTCTTCCAAAGGATCATTTGTTTCATAAACATGTTCGACCGAACAGAAGGTGGTCTTTACGAATCTGCCAGTTCCAATAAAGATTTGTCCACGTCTCGAGCCCAATTTGGAGTATACCGCTGGCCTAAAAACCGTACCAAACTGTTATTTTGGTCAAAGCGGTTGTTCCACTATTTCCTGGCAGTTTTCGAAGCCCCAGATGCAATAGCTTTGTTTGTTTAAGTGCACAGACAAATTACATGTGCCATGTGAAATATAATCTCCGCATTATTTTCAAACTTTTTTGGTAAATTTTTTAAATTCCAGTCCATTATACGATTGTATCGTTTAAAATTTTCCAGATTTTACTTGTCCAATGTCATTGCAAGGACAGTTGTACCAAAGATCATGGAATATTTGTCTTATTTAGTATCTTTGGATTGGCACTTTTATTTTATTGTTTTAATATTTAATATTTTAATTTATTTTATTCAGCCCTATTCCGAGTGTCGTGTATCGTTTTTTTTCGCCTGTCGTTTTTTGAGTCGTGTCGTTTTTATTTTGGTATTCCCGAAAATTTACGACACGACAGCTTTTGTACAAGATTGAGTGAGCATAAAATGTTATAGCTTCCTCTTGTTGTGCTGTCAACAGAGTGATCTTTCAATTGTATGAGTATGTCCTGGATGAGTTGGAGCCCAAATTAAAAAAGGCGCGTGCGATCATACGCGATACCTGCGGCAATAAAATTGGCAACAACATTACGCGATTTAGCAGAGGGCGGCTATCAGCTTGGGGCCGACAACAACTTTAAGTTAGGCCTAGCACAGCCGACTGTTTCGAAGTGCTTAACATAAGTGGTCACAGCCTTGAAAGCGTTTTATGACCCAAGTGGATACAGTTTGAGATGAGTAACCACGTGAAGCAATGCAATTCTTTTACACAAAAACTAATTTTCCTGGTGTTATTGGGTGTGTCGATGGCACTCACATTGCGATTCTGTCACCAAGAACATCCCCATCTGTTTTATAACCGGAAAGGGTTATATAGTCCGAACGCAATGGTAGTAAGTATCACGTTATACTAAATAAAATAGATGTGTAAACTATGTAATACCACAGAACGAACAGTATACCTTTTACTCTGTGGTAATACTCTAACTAGATTTGTGACTGATTTGTTACTTTTAACTAAAATTATTGCATTGAGTAATGATAGAACAAATATAAATGGATTCTCTTAATAAACACATACTTAAATACTGACCATTTTGCAAAAAATTCACAAAATTTTTCGGTTTCAACTGCCTGTCGTGAAGAAAAATATCTGCGACTCAAATCAACGAATTTTCCTGTCGTATGTCGTTTTGAAACGACAACGGGAATCTCAAATCGTAATAGACTTAGTCGAAATTTGTGTCGCAACGAAAACGAGAATGCCTCTAGTCGAAATTTTCGACGAACGACTGTCGTTTCGAAAATGGGAATAGGGCTGATAATTTGTTTTTTTAACACTTTATTCATTTATTTTAAACTTACGTTACCAATAACGACATCCACATTTACGAACGCCACAAAAAACGCCCACACAAATGTAACTCGCGTTAATTTTCTGCACATTTTTTTAAGTAATTTTTTTTGTATTGCCCACGAACTGATAATATTTCTAAATTTGCTAAATTTGTTTATGGAAACTGATAATTCTTTATTAAAGAGTTATTTTTTTTAATTATTAACTGTATTTTCAATTTCTTTTTAGCTGTTGGTCTACAGCTCCGATCAACTTTTGCAAAACTATTAAATGCCCACAATGCATTTGCTTTTATAAGAACTCGAGCCAAAGTCAAGTAGCACTAAGACAGCAAAAACTGTCCATAATAAACACAAACCTATAAAAATCAAAACAACATACAAAACAAATATAAAATCAAAAGTCAAACTCTAAACTCTAACAGCACTAAACAAAAAAACGAACAAAGAATGCAAAAACTGCATCGAACACCTGACGAATGGCTCGCAAAAATAAATACAACAAAATCGTATTAAAGCATTATACAAAATTATACCGCAACAACACTGAGTGCAGCGCGCATTCATCACCATTAACGAAGTTTTAAGAAATCGAATCAAAATTTAAATCAGTTAATAAAATTTTAAGGGAGTTTTACACTAAAACTTGAGAAATAAAGTAATAAATAAATTTTTCTATAGCATCATTATTGTATCTGACAGTGCAGTGCATGTGAAAACTTTTCCATTAGTACCAATGGGCGTGGCTCACAGCTGTCATTCAACTTCAGTGGGCGTAAGAAATGTTTACTTGTGATCGCAATGAAATCAGTGACATGAGCAAAAATTTGCATGGCACCTAAATAATTGCAGCTCATTAAAATTTCGAACTCTGCCTTTTGTTTGCAAGACACACAAGTGATGTCTCTGTTATTTTTTTTCGTGCTGATATTTTTTCTATATTTTTTATTCTTCTGCCATATAAAATGTGTTGTCGCGTAACCATTATACATATGTACATACATAATTTTAAACATTAAAATTATAAAAAATTATGTGGCTTTTCAGAGCCGAAAACCTTTTCAGACATCTAATGTTCCCCATCAAATAATATTTGTCAACATAGAAAAATATAAAATGTACACAACTTTAAGCATTCATGCTTTTTAGCAGTTATATACAAATTTTGAAGAAATATATCAATGATTTTTATTAATTTGTTTAGCTTTGCTTTCCTTCAGCGACAGCTACTCAAACTCTATTAACTTGGCAGTACTGCGACACATAAAAGCTGTCTCTTTGGAATGACAGCAATTGAAACGAAATGGAACATGGCCTGACACTCGCTGTTTTTGACAACCAAAAGAAGAGGAAGAGTGAAAGTTGGCTTTTATTGCTGAAGTTTATTTTTACGCAAATAATTGCAATTTTTAGACAAATTTGCCATCGAAAGTATATTAAGCAGAACCATAAAAATTGCCTAGTGCCAAAAAAGCTTTGAAAAACCATAAATACTGAGAGAGACGCCTGCCAATGCCGGTGAAAAACGATGGCGATGCATCGGACGCAGAGGATGTGTCGGGCGCTGAGACGGACCACTCCAACTCGAGCCAAGGGCACGAGTCTAGCGATGAGGAGGCAAATGAAATCGAATCGGACGACTCATCCGAAATGGATGTCAATGAAATCGAGCGAAGGCGTTCCGAGTGCATGGAATACTTGGGTGAGAAGAAGTTTGACAACTTGTCACCAATTGATTAAAAATAATGTTTATTTGTGCACGCAGCCAACTTAGAGCGCCAGTTTCAGCAGCTGCGCGAACAGTACTACTTCGAGCGCATCAATCAGATCGAACGGCAGCTGTCCGAGGTACGCAACGGCCGCTCAGAGGAGTACTTGCAGCCGCTCAAAGAACTGGACAAAGTCTATCGAAATCGCATCGAGGTGGCGGAAATACTGAAAAAATACAGACTAGACAACATTGAGCACAAATATTTGTCTGAGGAGCAAGCAGCAATGCAGCATTTCGAGGTAGTTGGTACTGCAATAAAAAAGGCTACAAAACCTCATTCGATTTACTAATTTTAGAGTGAAAAGCAATTGGCGCTCGATCAGCTGTATGACGAGCTGATGGAGAAGATTCGACGGCTGGAAGAGGACAGACACAATGTAGACATCTCATGGGCCGATTTCGGCGTAGATAAACGTGCTAGCAAAGTGCGCGGTCCCGGCCGCAAAAAAGCCGTCACCGTTACGGGCCCATACATTGTATATATGTTGCACGAGGAAGACATTTTAGAGGACTGGACAACAATAAGAAAAGCGTTAAAGCGCTCGGCGGCAACGGCTGCCGCCGCCACAGCCACAACATGATGAAACGTCTACGTAGCAGCCATAGATTTAAGCCTTTCATCCCCATTCACCCGCTTCTAACTGAAAATCGTCCTCAGGGTTTGTTTTACATTTGAATTGTTTAATTGCGCGCGCCTCCCAAACTACACGCATTTGTCTCCTATTTATTTGCATTACAGAATTTTTGCAAAACTAGTTCGGTAATTAAGCAACACTTTTATTAGCTTCTAAGTAAATATTAGTTTTCCATTTAATAAACAAATTTCAAATCGACTGCGTCTTTCTACTAGTAGCCCCGCTCCTTGAGGTATTCGCGCACCACATCCACATAGTCGCCGTGTATGTGTATCTGTCCGCTCATCTCGTTCACGCGCGTGGCGCACACTTTGCCGTTGCGCGCCTGTTCCACCACAGCGCGCAGCTCTTGCTCCAGCGTCCAGATATCGCCCTGAATGCGACGCACTACCGTAATACGGCGCTGGCCACGAAAGCGCGTGTGCAGGTATACAGGCACCATGTGATTTTTGGTGCGCGCCACAAAGTATTTCAGATTTGCAGCCTCTGCAGCGGTCGGTGGCTTCCAGCCGGACGGATATTCCGGCTTTTCAACTGGTTTGGGCACTATGGGCTTTGGCAGAAGGCGTTCGACATACTTCCACTCGGGTGGATTGTGCAACACCTCCACCTCGGGATACTCCTCAAGCGGCTGCACTGGCTGCGACGACAAGTAGCTGGAGTGGCGCACGGCAGCGACGAGACGCTGCAGCGATCAATAAAAATGTGTTAGATAACTTATATTTTATTGAAATGAACGATCAAGTACCTTTTGCGTGCTGTGCCATTGGGTAAGTAATTTTGTGTTTCGTAAAATATGTGAAAATAAGAAATTCCGGGCAGCTGCCATGTTCCGTTGCACTGCGTTCCACTAAAATACTCCAATCAGTGTCAGAAAACAGCTGTTGTGGAATGGGTGCTGTTATGATGGGTGCACAGTGCGGCCAAGTTAGAGGAAATTGAGATTTGTTAAGAGAGCTTTGAGTGACAACTTCTAGGCGCTAGAGGGCGCTGCGTATGATTTGAATTTGAACATTTTCTTAAATAGTGGCCGTTAAAAAGCAAATAATAAAAGAGGATTTCAGCTAAATAAAGTTATAATTTATATAAATTATAACTGAAATATAATTATATAAATAAAATAAGCCATAACCCAACTCTCGCATCCACTTTTCTGTACCAGACACAACCCAACAATACAACTATATAGTTTAGCGAATTGAAACAAACACAAAACCGACTCCAAAACATTCAATCTAACCCCAAAAAACCCCAAAGTGAGTAAAAGTTATTTTCTGCGCTAGAAATATCCAACTGTCCAACATTTGTTTATTTATTGCACTTACTGCGAGCGCTTTTTGCAGCGTGTAAGCAAAACGCCGCAAATATTCCAAGTGCATAATTTGCCATTCTATGAGCGCTCGGCGCGGACCTTGTCATATGCTTTCGGCTAATAATACTCGGGCGTGTACGTATATGTGTGTGTGTGTGTGTTTAGACGAGTTACCACAGAACAGCAGCGACTGAAAAACAACAACGACAACAACAAAAACAGCAAAGCGTCTGCATAAAAATGCCAACAACGCAACGCAATAGAAACTGAAAACCGCTGCAATGTCAGCACAGCGGCCGGTGTGCAGAAAGACGGCACGCGGCGCAAGCGAGTATGGCGAAAAGCTTCACGACACGAATGCGACGCGAAGCAGCAGCAGGCAGAGAAAAGCTACACAGCAGCAGTTACGACGATGGCGAATGAGTCGAGCAGACCGAGCGGCCGAGCAGCCGTGTTGCACATTGCAAATGCAGTGCGGCAGCAAAGGCCAAATGAAGGGAGCGGCTCCCACGCACGCAACACACACACACACACCCAGGCGTCAGCAGACAGCACTGATCGCCATTTGAGCAGCCAAAATTTTAGCGACGGGTGGGCGATGGGTGGCGGCGCACTCAGCAATTTCCTCAGCGTTTGTAAGAAAATGTTGGAAAATTTACGTCGCGCTGTCATTGCAGCATTTTTGTCGCCTCCATCGTTGTGTGATGAAATCGCTGCGGCTTTTGCTGCATGCAACTTAACAATTTTCCAACGCACGTAAGTCAAGGTGGTTAAAAATTGCCGACAGCAATCGCGGCAATTGCAATAAACTACACACGGCATGTGAGCAGCAAAAACCAACAGCAACAACAACAACAGCAGCAGCAGCGGCCGCAGCAGT
This sequence comes from Melieria picta, assembly GCA_964056695.1. NCBI lineage: Eukaryota > Metazoa > Arthropoda > Insecta > Diptera > Ulidiidae > Melieria > Melieria picta. Next base: position 58,587,562 of record OZ057398.1, read on the forward strand.
CAGCAGTTAGCAACGAATTGACGTGTCGGCAATGGGAAACTGTGTCGGTGTGCTCGTTCTCCGCAGTTTGTTGTTGTTGTTATATTTATGCAATTGTTGTTTTTGTTGGGTTCGTTTTCAGCCGAATCGAGTGGACGCGTCGAATGGACAAGTGCCGTGTGACAAGTGGGCAAACGTCAATACCCCACAAATTGATACGTGCCAAGTGCTGATTGTTGCTATTGTTGTTGTTGTTGTAATTATTGTTTTTGTTGCATTTATTAATTACTTTAGCCGTTATTGGCTGCACTCGTTTGCTGGGTGCGAGCGCGACCGACGGAAATTATGCTGCGGTGCTTCTGTTCCTCGGCCTGCTGTCATTCTTGCGCGGTCAGTCCGTCAACAATTTGCAAAACATGTTTTTAATACAATAAATGCGAATTTTGAATTTTAAAGAATTCATTTCCTGAGGAAAAATATGGCGTATTCGAACAGGAATGTGAGCAATGTTAGCAAGTAGAAGTTAGGTTAGGTTGCAATCTGCCACTCGGATGCGTTAAAAAGTCCCATTCCCTAGTCCCAATGAAAATGCAAGGCGAAAGTCGCTGCCAGCACTATCAGTGCTCCAAGAGATATTGAAAACCCAAAGGCAAAAATACAAAACAGAAAAAGTAAACATCCAAACGACAGCAACCATTGAAGAAGCTGTCCAACAATTACACCTACCTTTCGATGGCTACTGATGTAACTGCAGATCAATGGATGAAGAGGAAAATGTTTCACCGGCCGGGACCAGAGCCAATCTTTTCAGTGATAGCACAATTGGACAACTTTGACAGTAATGAGCGCTTTTGGGGCGCCATGCAAACCTAAACTAACCTAAACTGAAGAAGCATTCAACCTCGGCCGAAAATAATGATTAATGTTTGAAATGCTTTTACTAATTTATTACTTTAACTACTCCCAAGTCCATCTATAAAGAATGAGTCCAGATAAACTCCTCTTTCTTGGCTCAGTTTCTTCTTTTTTATTATTCTTTTCAGAAGGTTTTCACACAATTGTGCAGCTTCTTTAATACCCTAAGATCTTCAAAAACACATTGAAATATTCTAAAAACTAATTTTTTTAAAACAAAAATGTTGGGGAATTTTACTTTTCTTTCACAAATGTAGTCACTGTGTTAGAAATCAAAAAATTTTTGGAATAGACTCAGGTCGCTTCTGTCGCTGGCTGTAAATCCGAACAGAAAGAAGAAAGGTGCTCATACCTTTCCAGAAGAAGATGAAGAATCCATAGGTTCTATTTTTGAACTGAACTGTTGCTATCAGGTAGAGAGGGAAATTCATTTCGGAGTCCTGGTTTCCACCACCGTCAAATTGGGTCTTTCGTCATCCCAATGTGGTATGGCACCGAGTTATCTGTTTGTGCTTATGAAAGCTTTTTAGGAGAATACTGCCACTCCAACCCAACCTAACCTTGAGGTGAAGTAGTTGAGTAAAGTATTCGAATAAAGTGCCAGGAAAGTCATACATATATCCATTAAAATCTTAATTCTACATTTGTCATAAATGCCGCATTTAACTAATCACTAAGTCAAAAGTCTGAATAAAAAATTACTAACTTTCCTTATTTGTGTCGGCCTCGATAGCTCAGCGGGTAGCGCGCTGGCTTCTCATACCGAGCGCCCCGGGTTCGATTCCTGGCTTGGGCTGGAAAAAACACTCATCTACTTCTGTCGCTATCCACATGAAGGGAATGAGAATTACAAGAATCGCACAAGTGCGCTCTTGGCAGGCAATGGCAAAACCTCCAAGTGTGAAAGAAAAACTGCCCATCGCCGTTCGGATTCGGCGTTAAACTGTAGGTCCGCTCCCCTCCCCTCCCTTTCCCCATCCGTTTGAAATGTGTGGTGTATCACATGTTGAAAAAAAAAACAGTGTTGCATACGCATTTCAAACGGGTGGAATCAACGGGCCCATTAAGAGGCCTAAGTGTGTCTCATACAGAGGCAGCCACCTCAACCTAACCTAACCTAACCTTCCTTATTTGTGCGGTATTTAAATAAAATTATTTTATCAACTACTGTCAGAATCAAATTTTTAGTAATGGCGAATCGCATTCAAGTCACTTTCGTCGCGTCCTACGGGGCGAATGTGCAATCAAAATTTTATTTATTTGCTTTCGCATAAATTATGCAACAAATTGTGACAAGTCGTTAAGGTCCTTAATGCATTTAGTCGCTGTAAATGGATTAACAAAAGGATCAGCATTGACCGACAACAACAGGTCGGCAATTTGTGACACAAAAGACGAACCCAGCGCATGCAAACGTGACCGCAATTCGAAGCGGCAAAGTAAACGCGTCGCTTTGGCGCCACCGCAGGTCCCTGCTCCAGGCGCTGCACAGTGCACGAACGGAACGGCCAAAGTGACATATATGCAACAGTAGCCAAAATAACAACAACATGTGCAATTGACGTAGTAAAAAAAACAGTTGCAATGCACTGCCCACACGTACAACAAAGCCGACTCGGCTCGTTTGCTCGGCACAACGCTCGGCGTGCACAGCGATTGCGATAACAACAACACCAACAACACCAAAGTAATAATTGCAATGCAATAGCAACAACAATTGTTAAAATAATATAGAAAAAGCAACAATAACAACAACAACAACAACAATTGCTATAGCAACAGAACGAGCACAACGACATAGATTCCCATTGCCGACGCGCTGCAGTTACAGCCACTGCAGCCGACTTGTTGGCTCGTGTAGTCGCTGCTGCTGTTGCTGCTGCTGCGACGGCAGCACTTGGCGCGGCGTGTGCAATTAATGCAATTGCGGCGAGTGTTGCTGTGGCCACTATAGCTGCTGTTTGCGCATTTAATTTCCCCCACGCGTCTGTGATTTTCCAGCCTGCACACAGGCACTCACACACGCGCCGCATTGTCAGGCTTTTTTGCTGCATACAGCAATTGCAGCAACTGGCAGCATGACGTCATGCTGCAAGCTTTACACGGCTTCAAGTTGCGTGTGCAGTGGGAGTGGGAGTGGCAACAACAGCGGCAGGGGAACAGGTTGCGAATGTGGTGCGGTCGGCAATTTAATGGCGGGAAAAACATGCGTGCAGCTTTTACTATTTTAGCTTGGGGACAATTTGGCTAGCAGAAAATTGCTCGCACACGCCGCGCAGCTCCCTTAGAAAAACAAAAAAACAGTGGAGTGAATAGCCGCATAGATTGGCAAAATTTGTGAAACATTTACGTTATGTGTTTTGTTGCTTTGCGTTAGGTTTTGTTACGATTTGATTTGAGGTTAAGCTGATATTGAGGTTAGGTTGGAGTTAGTTAGTGAGAAACAGTTGAGAAGTAAATGCGATATGGCTGCATTGAGATGTGAAATTAGCAGAAATTGAATTCGATTCGAGTTTATTTATTAAGTATATTTTCAGTTTTTGAGTCTGAGGTTAAGTTAAAATTGAAATGATTTGTTGTGTTTAAAGTAGACAACTTTCAGTTGAGTTTAACTGATTTAATTTATGTAATTTTAGTTTGATGTTAATTTTGATTCAGGTTGGGTGGAATCAGGGAAATTTAATTTATGTAATTTTAGTTTGATGTTAATTTTGATTCAGGTTGGGTGGAATCAAGAACTCTTGCATAAGTGTTTGTTTCTTTATGACTTGGGATGCAAGTTGAGGTTAAAATCTGAACAACATTAGATTCAATCTATTAAAATGACATTCGGCTGAAATACATCAAATAGAGTAGAAGACTTGAAGACTTGAGTTTTAATTAATTTGAGGTTGTGCTGTCGATTAAAAATCAAATGCATTCGAGCCACCATAATTTGAGTTTAATTTTGCACTAAAACAGGGTCCCAGTTGGATGCTTTCATTAATCAATTAGCCTGACAATAGTTTGGTTTTAATTTGGCAATAGGATCGGATCTAAATTAGTTAAACGCTATGCTTAGATTAAACTCTTCGAAATGGCATTGCATTGACACCAGTTTGAGGTTAGTTTTGTGCTAATATAGGATCTAATTGAGTTCAGCTTCGTGCTCACATTTCGTTCGAACTTGAATTGCGTTCGAAGCATTGCGTCGAGTATGCGCTCCGGTTAGAATACGCAGAAAACTTCTTCGGGGCGCTTTGGCTTGCCGCAAAACACCGAAAAGCATTTGTAGAATAAATAGCGCCACACGTTTTGCTGCCGCTGCTGCTCCTGCTGCTGCTTCGCACATTGCTCGTGAGCGTTGAAAGCTTTTCAGCACTCGCGCAAAAAAACTGCACTTTTTTGCGTGTCATTTTGCCACTTTGTGCTGCAATTTCGCGCACTGTGCATCGCCGTCGTCTTCGTGCTGAATGAGAATTTGCCGCCGTTGTCGTTGCTGTTGGCGTCGGTATTGCTATTGTTGTTATTATCGTTGTTGTTGTTATTATCGTTGTTGTTGTTATTATGGTTGTTGTCGCCGTCGTCGTCAGTGCGACGTTTGCAGCTTTTTTCAGTTTTCGCTTAACGCTCGTTGAGTCAGGTTGATTTTGCTGCATTTGCTTGTACTCGCAGCACGCGCGCAAACGCCGCAACTCCGCCCACGACGAAGGGTGCTCGCAGCAGCAGGGGTTCGAACAGCAGCTGCAGCAGCAATTGCTGCACAACAGCATTGCCACAGTAGCGACAGCAACAGCAGTCGCACAAGCAACAGCCGACAGGAAATGACGCGCAAGGATGATCCCGTGTTCAATGTGCGCTTCGTGCAGCTGGTCGAAAGCCATCCGTGCCTTTGGAACTCGACGCTGCCTGCGTACAGCAAAAAGGACGAGATACAGAACGCCTGGCAGGAGGTCGCCAACGAAACGAAAGACACAGGTAAGCGGCGCGCGGGTTAAGGGCCCCGCCACATGCGGCAGCTGCAAACAGCGGCCGCCTCTCGTTTGCATTCAGCGCGATTACTACCGTTTCTTGTTGTTGTTGTTGTTGTCATTGTCGCGGAGTGGTTTTATATATTGGTTTTTGTTGTTTTGTTCTCATTCTATCGCTATAGTGGTTTTTGTTATTTTTGTTATGTTGTTATTGTTGTTGTAATAGTTGTGTGCATGCGGCAGAGCTTTTTCGTGTACTTACGCCAAGCAGCATTGCGTGTTGTTCTTCAAAGTTTCTATGCATTTAAATTGCATGCGCTGCACTTTTGCGCACCGCCCCCAACCACCGGCCGCACCCTTGGCGGTCACCGGCCATCTGTGTTTGTGTGTGTGAGCGTGTGTTCGTTTTGCCCATTTGTCCACTCGACAGTCGGCCTAATCGTTCCTTCGTCTGCGCGCCGCCGAACGATCAGCAGCCAACTGGCTGGCTGGCTGGCATAGCGGCGGCGCTGTCTGTGTGTCTGGCCGGCTACATGCGCGTTTGTGTGTGTGAGCGCGCACGACGATGTAGGTGTGTCCCACTGACGTTTGGTCTACTTTGCCCCCCTCGCTGGTCGTCTGACGGTCTGTACGTCGATTTCGATATTTTCGTTCGCTGCTGCTGCGGCTGCACCGCGCCGCACCGCATTTGCACATTTGCATCTGCGACACGGGCAATTGCTGCAGAAGCTTTTCCCTTGCACTCGCGCTAAGCTTTTTGTCATATTTGCCGGCGTCCCTCTCGCGCCAGCGCCACCGAGCTGCATTTTCTTTGCCTTGTTTTTCTATTGCGTTGTTTGCATTTTCAGTTGTGTTTGCTTGGTTTCGTTCTGCTGCAGCTGTTGTTGTTGCTGTTGCCATTGCAAATTAGCACTGACTTTGTTTTCCAAAGCAATTTTTTCCCCAATTTTTCATAATTTCGAGGCGCAGCGGCCAAGCCATGACGGCATTTCAAGTGCACTAGAAAGACACAGAAGCGTCTACGTGCTGAGCGTAAAACATATTTCCACAGCCAGACAAACGTCAACAAAGTCCACAAAGCACAAAAAGCTATCTGAATGCCAGTTACACAGTGGCCAGCAACAATTCGCTCATGGTCGGTGTTGGGAGCAAAGTTCGTGCCGTGTTAGAAGCCGGAAGACTCGAACCATGATCTTATCCTTTCTTTTTCATTTTATAAATCTTCTGTCCTTTAATTTTTTTATTAAAAATACTTAGGAAGGTAGGTAGGTTGTCATGTTTAATCCAAATGGAACACACATACGCCAAGGAGGCTCATTGTGATGCCACATTTTGTAGAACTCATATTGCCCGCTAACAGAATCAGATTTTCTGACAATGCTAAGTAGACTGCAAATAGTCTCATTGGAGCAATTTCCCAGGTCATCAAAGAAGAACTCACGCAGATGAATCTTTCTACTCCGACAGAGTGCCAGACAAGTATCCATGCAGCTGCTAGAGAAATCATTAGAAAAAAACAGAATTTTCCAGCCTTAAATAGTCAACGAGGCGCATCCGGTTCAACAGATTCAACAGGCGCTCGAACAGCGTCAAAACCTTAAAGTCCAATGAAACTCAAAGCCTCGAGCCGATTAACTATAACTGTACATACTGCACGATTGTGGTATGGACTGTTTGCGAGAATTTTCATTTCATTCAAACTCTGAGTGAACGAACAAAACTACAGTATTGACAGACAAACCTGGTCATTAAATAAGTACTAAATGTGAGACAATCCGGACAGCTACTCATGATACAATTATAAAGGTAGTGTATTCCGAGAAAAAGGCAGAATGACAATATCTTATACAGAGTGTTGCTTATAAAGAGGGGGAAATTTTCACAAATAGGGGAAAAATTTGTACTTTAAAATGCCCTCCAAGCGATAAAACAAGATAACTTATGGACCTTTAGATACATATTGTGATAAAAAAATAACTGTTTTAACGCCTAGATTGATATTTATTAAGTAGGGGAATTCTTTGTAAGGTGCCACCCCATAGCTTTTTTGCGCATAACTCGTTAGAAAATTAACGTATCGCCAATGTTAATATACCGTTGTAAAGAGGATTTAAAGAGCTATGATCCAAGGTAACATTTCATTTGAATTTTTCGTAAATACGACACCCTAAAATTTTTTAATGTAAAGTGCCACCCCTAAAAAACCGCAAAAAACTTAAAAATCTCAAGTAAAAATGCATGATTTAGAAAATGAAGATTATTGAATTTAATTTGAATTAAATATAAAATGACCGAAAGCAAAATGAAAATTGAATGGTAACGAATAAATCGGTAATTATATGGAAATTAATAAACAAAACTGAACTGAACTTTATTCCTCATGATAGGATTAGAGAAAAATTTACTAAGAACACTTTAAATTCATTTTATTGACAGTCCCAAGCAACAAAAAGGCATTTTACCGATATAGGATCACAAAACAATGAAAAAAGGGGGTGGCACCTTACAAAGAAAAAAAGGTGGCACTTTACATTTTTATGCCATTTTGTAAATCATTGTATACATTTTTTCCTTTTACGATATGTTCGGATATCATTTCGGATTATGAAAAACCATTAAAATTAAGTCCAACACTGATATTTACCTTAGTTTTTTATAAGTTTTTGGTTACTGTTTCACCGCAAGAAAAACCTTCAGTTTTTATTTTTAAGTTTTTTCTTAACCAAATTTGACACTTTTTTTACCCAGATTTTTTTGCTTGGATTGCTTGAACGTCGAAATCGAGCAGGGGTGGCACCTTACAAAGAGTGGCACCTTACAAAGAATTCTCCTAATAATTTATTGTTTAAATTTGTGATACGGAAATAAATCCGACTTTTAAAAAATAATCGTTTTACGGCATCTGCTAAATCTACCGATTGATTTAGAATTTGTAATTTTTCTAATAAATTAGAGGCTGTAGAAGTTTCAGCCCCATGGATGTTTTAAAAATTGTTTCTAAAATTTTGGTTTTCTCCAAAAATTGCTTGGCTTTCTTAGTCTTCCTTTCGAGCATTGGTTGGCAGATGTCCACGTAGACCTGCTGCTTTCATCTGTTGTTTTGACCTTTTTAAGATGTAGCCAGCCATGTATTCCAGCGCGCATATATTATTATTCGCCCACGATTTCTGGCACAACGTGCAGATTGATTTCGGTATTTTTTTTTAATTGATTTAATTAAAACAAAATCTTTTTCTGTATGCCTATCAATACATGTTCACGTAAGCAAACAAAAAAAGCAACATTATATTTCATTTCAAATTCAATAAGGCATCGAGTTGACTAATACACTACCTTTATAATTGTATCATGACAGCTACTCAACTTAGGCCGAAATTCAAACAGCACAGTGCTTTTAGCCTTATGGGGAGATACGCTTAAAGACTGTGTTTGCCACATACAAGTAATAGGGCTGCCAGATCGTCTATTTCACTCGGAGATTTAGGGACGCATTCTCATAAGAAATTTTCCCACAATGACCAGTTTTTATCTGCCGCAAGCAGCCGCCAACTAATTGTACGCTTTTGCATTTTCATTGCAGTTCGAAATTGCCGCGAAAGATGGCGCACAATACGCAGCAGCTTCTTGCGCTCGCTCAAGCTATCGCGCACCAACACCGGCCGCGGCAAGCGCAAATATTACCTCTCCAAGTATCTGCAATTCCTCATACCCTACACCAAGACGCGCCTCAAGAACAGCAGCGCCGCCAACATAATCGCTCTGCGCAAGACGGCAACGGCACAGCACCAGCAAACGCCGCCCATGACGCGCATCAGCCACATGCCAATGCCGATAGTCAGCAGCGACGACACCAAAGATTCCACCGCCTCAGAAGTGGCCGCCATAGCTGAGGAGGACGTGTTGGTATCGCTCCACGAAGGAGCGGCCACCGCCCAACAGCAGCAGCGTCTGCCCGCCCCAGTTGTCGCCATCAAGACCGAACAGGGCACGCTGTCGCCGGAGCACAGGCGATGCACAGCGCTTGGCGGCGCTGGCGCCGGCACTGGTGGAGGAGGAGGCGGCAGCGGCACCGGTGCCAATGCCAACGCCAGCATCACAGCCAATGGTGCTGGCAGCTTTACGGCCGCGGACGGCGCACAGCCGCCGCGCAGCGCATCCGCTGTCGATCTGACGGAATTTGCCGAGTGGATCAAAAGTAAAAATGAACATCATCGCCATTGTTTAATGCCCTCCTCACCTGATGCTGATCAATCGTTTCTCAACAGCTTGCATCCATTTCTGAAGGAAATGTCCGGGAAACAGAATCGCCGCTTCCGGCAGAAGGTCGTCGCGCTGATTGATGCCATTCTGGATAATGCCGACTGAGGCGCGTGTAGTGGTGATGGCGACGCCGCCACCGGCGCCGACCGCGAGTCGGCGTTTCGGTGCCGGTGTCCATGTCGGCGGCGACAGCGTTGTGGGGGAGTGGGGTGTGCTCGAATTAAACATTACAAAAATGCTAAATGCGAAAGAACACACGCACACACAGGCGCGCGCGCTAACGCACACTAACACAAAAACACACAGAAACACACGCATACACTTACAATGAGGACACCCAAACCTACATATACGCATGCATATATATATATATATACTTATATATATAGTGTATGTATGGTCTACGTGTGTACTACTTATATCGTCTATGCTACACAATTGTTGTTTTGTTTAGAGAAAAAAAATGTTTTTATTTTTCATCGTTTTCTAATAAGAAGAACGAAGATGAAAGCAAGTAAATGAGATGAAATAAAGGCTTTATTTTTAGTAAACAATGGATGTTTTATTTCTATAATAGAACAAACGACTTTTTGGGCATAGAATTTACTATGATGTTCAAAAGGGTGTGTCCTTTTGGTAAAAAACAAAAAAACATTTGCTCGCCATAAATTTTGGCAATAACCTGATAAATATAAATATATATAAATGGAATAAGGACCTTGAACAGATTTCAACTACATATTCAACAATTCAAGCTTTCGAGAAAAATTGTGCATTTTTTATACTTTCATTGAACAGACCCACTAACGACCTCTAAAGCTCCTAATTTGTACTTTTATACTTTTCAAGTAGGCTATATGCACTCCAAGAGATTCGCAATTATTTTCTTGCTGGGAAATTTCAAAGTTTACGAGGTCCTCAAACTGAATTGGCTGCGGAATTCTCCTGTAAAATATGATTGATTTTTCCTTGATGCACTAAACAGACCCAATAAAGACGCCTAAGTTCCTTCATTTAGTGTTTATACTTTTAAAAGCCTATATACACTTCCAAAAATTCGTCATTATCCCAACCCTCAAACCGAAATGTCTGCAGAATTCTACCTTTGGACTGTTTCTAGTCTGACGTGATGTGGCGAATCTATGTTTTAAAGGTTTAATATAGACGCAGCAACATTTCGTACCCGCTGACCAACATTCAACAGTATGATTTCGTATATTTCCCTCTGTAAGGGCATTTCTTTCTTTTTTATTAAAAAGACAACTTTTCATATCCTTAAATGGTAATTTGGAGTGCAGTACATGGACATTTCTGGTTCATTTGTGTTGCGCAACAATTCTTGTGCAAATACGCCCAAAAACTTACATTAAGACTAGAATTAAAAGCATTCCTAATGGAAAACATTTTTTCATTAGGAATTCAATGCTTCTGAGATCTAATTTCACTGATATTTAAGTCATGCGAAAGTTGACATAATGTCCTTTAACAAATTGTTATATATCTTCAAATAATATTAGAAAATCCAAAGCGCTGGTATCAAATTATCATATCCTCCTTGTTCACTCCCCTAGTGAGCATAGGTTCTCAACAAAGCTCTTCAATCTCTTTCGTTGGTTACGTTAATCGATTGATGTACCACCATCACTGCGGATTAGCTTATCTCCATTGCTAATCTGCAAATATGTAGTTGCAGAAATAAACCCACACAACTATTTGGGTTGTGTGAAATATGTTGTGTCCTCTCTTCCCAATATACAAGAAATTGTAAGATTCAAAAATGCATTACATTTTCGTGTTCCTAATGAAAATGCAACTCATTACTAAGACTCTTCACAGCAGGTTTGTTTTTACTTGCTCCTGGACATTAACCATGCATCTCCCCCTACTACGACGGCAGTTACACTTTGCCTATACCAAAAATTTCCTTTAGAGCAGTGATGACCATTTTGCTACTCGCCAGTAGCAGCGAAAAGAACCATCACTATTTTAAATATAGCTTGTGATGTCCTTCGGAAACTCATAGCTTCTTGGGTTACAATAGGATATGATAGATACAGTCAAACCTGGATAAGCGAGAGTTCAAGGGAGCACAATCTCATTCTCGCTTATAGAGGTTTCTCACTAACCCGAGTTTCTCACTAAAGCAGGTACATGGGTAGCGTTTCTCTCTTATAGAGGTACGCAGCAATAACAAGTCACAGCAAGTACAAATGTAGTAAATATGTAATATGATAGCCCTCTTAATATTTCCATGTCCATCAGAGCACTCAGACTTTATAGAGTCTTTTGATTTTATAATTTTATAATAGGTGGATTCTGGTAAATTAAACTCCCTCTGAATTTCATTTCGCGATTTTCCGGATTCAAACGCATTCACTATTTTAAGTTTATCACTTAATGACAGTACTTTCATTTTCCGTTTTGACATGATGCAGAACACAACTTTCCTTCGCAATTGATAACTATAAACTGAGTAAGTCCGACAAACAGGACGGTACACAGGCACACGTGTCCATTTGAAAAGAATGCGGTAAAATAACAACATTATTTAGTTTCACGAAATAGAATAGATACAAAATTGACGAGAATACAAAAACAATGGTAGGAAGTTCCACGAAAGTTAAGAATGAGTCATAAAATAGCACACGTTAAATTTGTAAATAAAGCTCGACTGTCGCTTATAGAGGTATAGATAAGTAGCAGTCTCACTAACGGAGGTCTATGAGGGAAAAACGACTCTCTCTTACAGAGGTTTCTGTTTCTCGCTAATAGAGGTTTTGGGAGCTTAAAATGACGGGTCCTGGCTATTACTCTCACTTATAGAGTTTTCTCACTTATCCAGTTCTCACTTATCCAGGTTTGACTGTATTCTGAAAATGTATCAATGATTTCCAAAATATATTTCCAGTAGCATGTAAATTTTATAAAAATGCACCATTCATCCTTAAAACTTCCAGCCAATTCAGAAGCCAAGCTGGAAAATGTGTAAAGCATTATGTAAGTTGTGGCAAGTCATTTAGTTTATTTACTTTAATTAATCAAATCCAGTGTGTTGAAGTTGGTTAAGCAGCGCAGTAAACATTGTCAAAGTTAATGTTTTGCATGTATCTGATATTCTCTGATAGATTTTGATTACGAAAAAGCTTAAGTTGATTCATGCGTTACCCACAATTACAATCACGGAATATTCCAACGAAAAAGGAAACTTTAAAAGAGCTACGAGTAGTTGTTTATAATCGTAAGAGTCAAATATCTAAACATTTTGAAGAGAAACAATAGAGCAAGTGTTATGACAATAACAACAACATAACAACTATTATGAATGAAAATCGGATTCGAACAACGATAATGAGAAAACTGGGCTGTCAGTGCATTCAACTTTTTGGCCGGAAGCACAGCAATCTCCAATGTGCACGGAAATTTGTAAACAAACGCTTTGTTTAACGATCATTTAGATGACATAACTGAATGTGAGATTATTGAACTGAATGTAAGATTACTTAAAAGCGCCCAAGGCGAAGAGGAAGTCTTGATTGATTATATAATGTATTTCTTTTTTAATAATGTATACATTAATAATAAATAAATAAATATATGAATGCATACAATAAAAAATCCCAAATACTTACCTCTATAAAAATGTTTCTTATTTCTTATTGCATTTCCATGTCATTGTTCTTTTGTATTTTATGTTGAATTTGACCATTTCATTAAATCAATTATGATTTTACATTGAATTAGAATTAAAATAAAGCATTCTATATAAAAAACAAACCATGTTCACCCAAACAAGGTGTCCATATACATAGTATATATACTTACTTACTATACATAGTATGTATACTTTCCACCCACAATTCACTGTAAATACAATTAAAGGATTGGAATGAAAATGTTAGATGCAATGTTTACCGAACCAAGAATCATTGAAAGAAAGAACGCAAACAATACTGATTTTTATATCGAAAAACTAAATGAATACTTAAAAACTTGTCATTTTAAACTTTGCAATGTTTCAAACCTAAGCTAGCTTCATCAAACTCAAAACTATCGAATAACAGCGTCTATAATAAGATATGCAATACAAGTTTACATTTGTCGACTTCGTTTAGCTTTCACAGCAGTTAAGATGCAACTTTCTCATATTCCGCCTGCTCCTTTACCCAAACGAATTCCCCCCCAAGGCGAACGTAAACTGCCGCCAAAGTGGCCTGTAAATTTGGACGCTTTGTGCTTGGCAAACGCAGCCGAAGCATTTCTACTTCGAAATCATAAAAATATCATCTCGCGTAGGCCACCGCCGCACCTACTCCCATACGCCCACCCAGCCAACAAGTCTAAGCCAACAAAATGGGACAAAGCAGCAGCTACAAAAAACCAAAGCAAAGTGGCCCGCCACGACTTTGCACGACCGCTGCCCGGCCGACAAAACGACGCACCACACACGACACCCGACGCCAACGACGATAGCAGCCACGAAGTCGTTGCCGAAGCGCTAATGAAACAATGTGGAATGTTCGTTGTTTCAGACTTTTTTCTTTTTGACAATAATCATTATGATAATCGGAATGGAAGGAAAGCGAAATAGAGAAGTGATTAGCGGCAATTCGCTCATTCTACGCGCATTCGCTTGTGTGCGTGTAGAAAATAGCAAGCGCAACTAACAGCAGCAAATAAAGGCAAAGCGGAATTCATCATCAAATTCATCGAGACGCAGTAAGCAAATAACCGAAACGCGGAGACGGACGAGACAGCAAACAGCGACAGCGAGCAGTGGCAGCAACGGCGCCGCAGGCAGCGACCGCGACAGCGACGACGGCCGCGCAGCTGACGTCTGCGGCGCTGCAGCAGCGTTGTGTGGGTCGGCAACTGGCAACGGGCAACTGGCACCTGCTGTGCACACTGTTCGCCGATCACGTAGCTCTGTGCGTACAACATTTGCATCCAAGCGGCGAATTTTCTTCACCTTCCGCTTTGGTGGTTGCGGCAGCTGCAGCAACGACACACGCCGAAACGAAAGGCAACGACTCAAACGACAAATGCTCAACACGCCAAACACTGTGCGGCTGGCGTTCTTGTTATGTGCTGGCAGCCATTTTGTACTTTTCGGTTCGCTTTCTGGCATTTTTTCTTATGCGTCCGCACTGTTTATCTTCGGTGGCGACGTGTCGGTTTGCTTTATGCGCTGCTGTTGTCCACGTTCTCGTCGGTTCGCTGCTCGCATGCCTGGCCTTGGTGTGTGTCGCATACCGCGGGCCGTCTGCTGTGTGCGCACTTTGCTCGAACAAGGTGACACAGCGCCGATTGTGCAGCGATCGCCTTCTCAACGCTGACGCTGCGAAGATGCCAATTAGAGAGTTTAGCTTGACTGCTTTATTTTTTGTAGGCAGAAAAATAGTCAGTCATCAGAATGCAGAATCCTTATTCCGAACGGAAACGTATGCTGAAAGATTATGGCCAAGAAGGGAAAGTCGAATTTGGCAGGATGCAACTGACAAGTGATTCTCGTCTATCGCTTGATTAGACTATCCATTCCTCGATTAATTTACATAGTCCGACCACCTCTGTAATTCTGGCCAACGTTTATAGCATTTAATTCCACTTTGTCCCCTGTTCGTCCATTCAATTATCTTTTCAACCAATTGTGGTACCTTTCCCCAGTACATTAATACTTTCATGGCATACTATCCTACTCCTTTAGCTCCATATGTTCTCCTTTTGTAGCATTTTAAATTCTCATTCTATACTTATACCATACTACACTTTGATGTTAGCCATAAAAAAGAAGCGATGAGAAGCGATGTTGCAGAAGTTGCAGAGATGAGTTAAACGTCGAACGTCGTCGTTGGCCCCGGTTTTAAACTAATGGTCACCTTCAAAGTACAACATGAAGGAATTGCAATGGGCCATTATGGCCTCCGGGTGGAATTGGCCTGAGCTGCTTAACCCTCTAGCAGGCCAATTTTGTATTGCTGTAAAAAAATTACAGTTGGTTAATTTCGTCATGAGAAAGACGAAAATGATATTAACTTTTGTCTCAGGCGAATAGTTTCGTCGCTAGGTGTGTTTAAAGGTAGCCCGCCTCCAGGCGGGGCTGCCGAAAATACAGCATATTCAGGTGCATAGACGCAAGTGATGAGAAGGTAGGAAAATCAAAAGAAGTGATGGTAAATGTTTGACAATTTTATTTATTTTTTTGTGAAAAGTAAAAAACAGTCTTTGGTGTTGCTGAAACACAAATATAAGTATTTAAGGGGGTCCTACCATGTAAACGCCGTTTCTCGAGGCGTTTTTTTGGGATCTTGCAGAAGGAAAAGTATTCAATATTTTCCAATGCGGGGGTTTTTACATTTTTATTGGTCCTTTTAGTATAAAAAAAATCGAAGTTTAAGAAATAAGTGTTATGCTGTAGCCACAGCACCCCTGCGAAATAAGGCCTTCCAAAAGTATGTGGGTTGATGGTACACACGATTTTGTAAAAACTGTTCGTCTGAAACACAAAAGGAAAGGTTTTTTACAATCTGCAGACTTGCCGCTATCGTACGGTAATAATTCACATAATTATCTTTACAATTGTCAAAATGGCGGATCATGAAAAAAAATCTCATTTTTCGGTTTTTTAAGCAGATAAAAACAATTTTTTTATTATTTGTTTATAACAATTGGAAGCTCAACTTGTACCGGACGATAGCGACAACATTTACACACATTTAAAAAAAAAATTATCAAAATCCGTCCACTTTAGAGTATTATAATCTCTAAGACAAAGTAAATACATCCTAAGCATCTCAGTTCAAGCTATAAACAAAGTTGACGTAAACCGGCAAGACCGCCTGCAGGCGCTGTGCAACATGACGTAAAACGGCAACCCCGCCTGCAGGCGGTCTTGCTTTAGGGGGTGGCTGTAGGTCTCCCAATGATAATTCTCATAAACAAAATCAATTATATACAAATACAAATATTGGTTTGCTTACTGAAATTTTCTGCAGCTTCAATCTCCAAGATTTATTAGTCTTTTTATTAAATGAAAAACTCTTACTCGCGAAAATAATTAAGTAGCTCACTTATGGTCACAAAATTTATACCGTTAGTTAAAGGGAACTTTTCCAAATCATTATCAGCCATATTTAAATAAATAAAGTTCGTCGCCTACTCAGCAAACGCATTTTGGTGTACCCCGCCTGGAGGCGGGCTTGCCCACTAGAGGGTTAAACCCTTTCCTTGCCTAACCTATGCATACATACACGGGTAAATATAATTCATAAAAATCTTATGAACGGTGTTCATAAACCTTTATTTTGAACTTTTTGTGAAAAATTCATAAACATTTTGATTTTTTTCATAAAATTTATGAAACGGTTCATACATGTTTATGAACGCGTTCATAAAAATTGTGAAACTTCGTTCATAAAGCGCTTCATAAAAGCCGAGTCTCACATTTTTTGTTCGGGTACGAGCCGAGCGGGCAAGCTATCCTTATTTTGAACTTTTTGTGAAAAATTCATAAACATTTTGATTTTTTTCATAAAATTTATGAAACGGTTCATACATGTTTATGAACGCGTTCATAAAAATTATGAAACTTCGTTCATAAACCATTTCATAAAAGCCGAATCTCACATTTTTGGTTCGGGTACGAGCCGAGCGGGCAGGCTACCTTTATTTTGAACTTTTTATGACACATTCATACATTTTTTGATTTTTTTCATAAACTTTATGAATCGGTTTTTGAACACGTTCATAAAGTTTATGAAATTCGTTCCTAAACCATTCGTTCGGCCACGCCGAATCCGAACGGCGATTGGCAGTTTTTTCTTTCACACTTGGAGGTTTTGCCATTGCCTGCCAAGAGCGCACTTGAGCGATTCTTGTAATTCTCATCTGCTTTATGTGGTTAGCGATATAAGTAGATGAGCGTTTTTACCAGCCCAAGCTAGGAATCCAACCTAGGGCATCGGTATGAGAAGCCAGCGCGCTTCCCGAGACAGGTAAGCGAGACAGGTAAGTCGAATTCAATTAAATAAATTCTTTATATTATTTTATTTATTTTTAAATTATTTCACTGCTATTAATTATCAATTTCTTTTTAGCAGTCAAAGATGCGGGTGGCGGCCATATACTGTTTATTATAAAACGAAAATTTATTGAATTTTTATATCATTACTAGCTGACCCAGCAAACGTTGTTTTGCCATATAAATTATTTCTAGAGAATTTCTAGTGTAGAAAAAAAATAACTAACTTATTGTAAGTGTGTAAGGATGTAGTATTTGAGTGAAAGAGGCATAGAGCGCTGTGAACGATGAAGGAATATAAAAATAACAAAACACCAAACATTATTTTTTTAATTTTCCAAAAAGAATCTATCAATCTATCTATCTATCCTATCTATCCTATCTATCCTATCTATCCTATCTATCCTATCTATCCTATCTATCCTATCTATCCTATCTATCCTATCTATCCTATCTATCCTATCTATCCTATCTATCCTATCTATCCTATCTATCCTATCTATCCTATCTATCCTATCTATCCTATCTATCCTATCTATCCTATCTATCCTATCTATCCTATCTATCCTATCTATCCTATCTATCTATCTATCTATCTATCTATCTATCTATCTATCTATCTATCTATCTATCTATCTATCTATCTATCTATCTATCTATCTATCTATCTATCTATCTATCTATCTATCTATCTATCTATCTATCTATCTATCTATCTATCTATCTATCTATCTATCTATCTATCTATCTATCTATCTATCTATCTATCTATCTATCTATCTATCTATCTATCTATCTATCTATCTATCTATCTATCTATCTATCTATCTATCTATCTATCTATCTATCTATCTATCTATCTATCTATCTATCTATCTATCTATCTATCTATCTATCTATCTATCTATCTATCTATCTATCTATCTATCTATCCTATCTATCTATCCTATCTATCTATCTATCTATCTATCTATCTATCTATCCTATCTATCCTATCTATCTATCTATCTATCTATCTATCTATCTATCTATCTATCTATCTATCTATCTATCTATCTATCTATCTATCTATCTATCTACCTATCTATCTATCCTATCTATCTATCTATCCTATCTATCCTATCTATCCTATCTATCCTATCTATCTTATCTATCTTATCTATCCTATCTATCCTATCTATCCTATCTATCCTATCTATCCTACCTATCCTATCTATCCTATCTATCCTATCTATCCTATCTATCTATCCTATCTCTCCTATCTATCCTATCTATCTATCTATCTATCTATCTATCTATCTATCTATCTATCTATCTATCTATCTATCTATCTATCCTATCTATCTATCTATCTATCTATCTATCTATCTATCTATCTATCTATCTATCTATCTATCTATCTATCTATCTATCTATCTATCTATCTATCTATCTATCTATCTATCTATCTATCTATCTATCTATCTATCTATCTATCTATCTATCTATCTATCTATCTATCTATCTATCTATCTATCTATCTATCTATCTATCTATCTATCTATCTATCTATCTATCTATCTATCTATCTATCTATCTATCTATCTATCTATCTATCTATCTATCTATCTATCTATCTATCTATCTATCTATCTATCTATCTATCTATCTATCTATCTATCTATCTATCTATCTATCTATCTATCTATCTATCTATCTATCTTTTTTCTTTTTTCTTTTTTTTTATTGAGGGGGAAAGCATCGAAAGCCACCCAGTCAGTGTGAGACTTTAACCCACTAAAACCCCCTCACTGTCCGACGGTTAGTCCCCCCTGGGATACCGGTAGGTAATTACGTCAAGCAGGCCGTTTTGAGTATTGTATCTCAAGCGTCAGTCATGGTCTTTGTCATGTTTCTCCTAGTGTCGAGCCCATTTCATCTGGTAACTGCCTCTCCCCTGTCAGCAATATTGATGTTGCAGCTTGTTGTTCCTGTTCCACAAGCTGTTGTTGTCGCTGTACTCGCTTTCGCTCCCGCTCTATATCGCATAGCTTTAACATGACTCGAGCAGCAAATGTACACGCAGCATTCCATTTTTCTGGTGTGTCACACATCTCCATAACGAAATTCTCGTTCTCTATCTATCTATCTATCTATCTATCGATCTATCTATCCACGCCCCTTGTCCAACGCCCATCAAATCTTATCATTAGAGTGACTCATCTATGGGACGACGGGGTACTATATTTCAGTGTTGTACAACTTACAATTTGGAAGATATTCCATTATTAAGATCTGGCTCGTATGGGTGATGCCACGCCCCCTCGTCCAATACTTGCCCCATTCCCTCTGTCGAAATATATGAATAAATGGTAGGTTCGTACTAAGTTTTATTGCTGAGCGACTTATAGTTCAGCAAAATATTTGGGTCACAAAAATGTGCCACGCCCCATGTCCAACGCCCATCAAATCTTATCATTAGAATGACTCATCTATGGGACGACGGGATACAAAATTTCAGTGTTGTACAACTTACAATTTGGAAGATATTCCATTATTAAGATCTGGCTCGTATGGGTGGTGCCACGCCCCCTCGTCCAATACTTGCCCCATTCCCTCTGTCGAAATATATGAATAAATGGTAGGTTCGTACTAAGTTTCATTGCTGAGCGACTTATAGTTCAGCAAAATATTTGGGTCACAAAAATGTGCCACGCCCCTTGTCCAACGCCCATCAAATCTTATCAGTAGAATGACTCATCTATGGGACGACGGGATACAAAATTTCAGTGTTGTACAACTTACAATTTGGAAGATATTCCATTATTAAGATCTGGCTCGTATGGGTGGTGCCACGCCCCCTCGTCCAATACTTGCCCCATTCCCTATGTCGAAATATATGAATAAATGGTAATCATTGCTGAGCGACTTATAGTTCAGCAAAATATTTGGGTCACAAAAAATATGCCACGCCCCTTGTCCAACGCCCATCAAATCTTATCAGTAGAATGACTCATCTATGGGACGACGGGATACAAAATTTCAGTGTTGTACAACTTACAATTTGGAAGATATTCCATTATTAAGATCTGGCTCGTATGGGTGGTGCCACGCCCCCTCGTCCAATACTTGCCCCATTCCCTCTGTCGAAATATATGAATAAATGGTAGGTTCGTACTAAGTTTCATTGCTGAGCGACTTATAGTTCAGCAAAATATTTGGGTCACAAAAAATGTGCCACGCCCCTCGTCCAACGCCCATCAAATCTTATCAGTAGAATGACTCATCTATGGGACGACGGGATACAAAATTTCAGTGTTGTACAACTTGCAATTTGGAAGATATTCCATTATTAAGATCTGGCTCGTATGGGTGGTGCCACGCCCCCTGAAAAATAGATAGTAGCCGATTCTCAGACCTACTGAATATGCATACAAAATTTCATAAAAATCGGTCAAGCCGTTTCGGAGGAGTATGGTAACAAACACTGTGACACGAGAATTTTATATATAAGAAGATTAAAAAATTAGTTATTCATATTTATAATTAATAAACAAAATATACCAATGTTTTCAATTTTTACGGATTTTGAATTTCAGGAATTTTTCTTATGAAAAAGTCAAACATTTTTTGAATTTCGTTCATAAACGTTTAGGTTTATGAACAAGGCTTATGAATGCGTTCATAGGGTTTATGAACGCATTCATGAGCGTTCGGGTCACCCGAAGGCTTATGAATGCATTCATAAACTTTTTACGAACGCGTTCACTGGTTCAAAAACTATGAATATGTTCATACAGTTTATGCACAAATTCACACATTTTTTGAACGATTTTCGTTCCGTATAAGAATATTAGACTTCAGCCAGCTTTACAATTTTGCAATAGTTTCTACCACGCGAATGTTTTTGCCATTAATTTATACTTTTTTTTGGTTAAATTTTTTTATTGTGTACTCGTTTTTAATTTGGTCCTATTTAATTTTATTATCCCCCCAATTTTGCATACATTGTCCTTCCACTGCGAGTTTTTATCTAATGTTCCTATCAGTCTGCTCCTTCCTCAGTTAGTTTACCTGGCTTATCAGCTAGTTTTACCATCGATCTGCCCATCCGTATTTGTATCTGTCTGTCTGTAAAAAATAACGTTATGACACCAGGGTTAAGTAAAATATTGAAAAAAAATACCATATTGTCTTTTGGGAAAATATTCCTCATTAAAAAATAAGGGGGTCTTCAAACACCAAAACTTTCTCAAAACTTCCCCCAAAAAAATAAAAAGCCTTAAACACGAAACCTTCATTTAATACTTTTTTCATAAATTGCTAGCTCTGCTTCAAATGTTGAAAAAAATTTTGAATATTAAAAAAATAAATATTTTCCATTGAAAAATAGTTCAGGTGGTCTCTAAACAAGAAGTCCCCTCTTAATAAAATACAAAATTTTTATGAGACGTGCTGGACTATTACTTTGTTCGGCAAAAATGATCAGTATGACGTCCTCTCGCAGAAATATATTGTTACGAAATACTAGTTCTAGTGGGCTAATACGTATCTCTGGATTGCGTAATTTGAAAATAAAACACACTTAGTTCCTCAACCGCAGTCAATAAAATAAACCAACAATCACTTTATTTCACAGGTTTACACTTTACTGTCTTTACACTTAATTATTTTCTTAATTACTCCGTGTGGCACCTTCACTAGTCAAAATCAGACTGACTCGCTGCGCCGCACCCGGCTGTCTTTTATACCTGTCCGGCCATCGCGCAGATCGTTCTCGCACATTCCGGAGTGGACTAAAGGTTTCCATGATGATCGCGACCATCATTGCCAGATTGGACTAAAAGTTGCCTTCATTGTCGCGGCCGTCGTTGCCAGATTGAATTATAGCACGGCGCGTAGCGACAGGGTTGCTTTGAACAGCGACAAACTGTCTTATCGTTACACTGCCCACCACTTAGACTTGTTCGTCCCGAACAAGTGCCGAGGTTCCGCTGTGATAAGGCGCCAGGCGCTGCAAATGGACTACCTTCAGCTTAGCGCCCTTATTGCTGCAACGTTGAATCCTGTATACCACGTCGTTTATCCTAGTCACGACTTCGTAAGGTCCTTCCCATGACGCTTGAAGTTTCGGAGACAAACCTTTCCTCCGCTGCGGGTTGTAGAGCATTACCAGATCGCCTTCTTGGAACCCTGCTGAGTTGGCCCGTAGATCATATCTGGCTTTCGCCTTATCGCTGACCAGTTTGGTGCGGCTCCTTATAAACTGGTGAATCTCCTCCAGTTCCGCCCGCTTATTGGCCACGTAGTCCGTCTTAGCGCCTCCCGTCGTGCTGACTACCCCGAACTTCAAGTCAGCGGGTAACCGCAATTCTGTGCCGAATACTGCTCGGGCTGGAGTGAGTGATGTCGTGTCGTGCGGGGCTGACCTATACGCCATTAGGAACAAGGGGATATGCGTGTCCCAATCCTTTTGATTCCTGCCTACCACTTTCCGCAGGTATTCCTCCAGTGTCCGGTTAAAGCGTTCCACCATGCCGTCGGACTGTGGGTGCAAAGGGGTGGTACGCGTTTTCTTTATCCCCAGCAGCTCACACACTTCCTTGAATACCGCAGACTCGAAATTCCGGCCTTGATCTGAGTGCAACTCCAACGGAACTCCGAACCTGGCTACCCAGTTGTTTACCAGCTTTTCCGAGATCGTAGTGGCCTCCTGGTTAGGAATTGGGTACACTTCGGGCCATTTGCTGAAGTAATCCATTACCACCAGCACATATTTGTTGCCTTGAGTACTAGTTGGGAATGGGCCGGCGACGTCCATAGCAATCCGCTCGAAGGGCGCTCCCACGTTGTACTGCTGCATGTGGCCTCGAGATCTTCTTGTTGGCCCTTTCGCTGCTGAACATCGGTCGCAGCTCTTAATCCACTCGGCTACAGACTCCTGACATCCTACCCAGTAGAATCGTCTTTTTATTTTGGCGACGGTTTTGGTGATGCCTAGGTGCCCTCCACTGGAGTCGTTATGGTATGCCTGGATGACCTTGTTGATTCTGCATTTCGGCACTACCATTAGGGAGTTGCTGGTCCGTCCATCCGCGCTCTCCCATTCGCGGTACAGGCATCCTTCCTTCAGCCGCAGACTTTTCCACTGTGCCCAGTAAGCCTTGGCGATCGGGCTTTCACCGGCCATCTCCTGCCAGTCTGGACGTGCGCCTTGCTCCTTGCCTTCGACGATTTTTGCAAGATCCGCATCCTCACGCTGGTCTTTTTGTAGCCTCTCCGCAGACCACTCTTCCTCTGGCATAACGCTCACCAACCGGACGTCCACTATCTGTTCTTTGCTTTCGGCTCGCGAGCACGCCCTGCATTCGACTTTGCACGGACGGCGTGACAAGGCATCGGCATTGCCATGGCTTCTGCCCTTCCGATGCTCTATCGTGTAGTCGTAGCTCTGCAGTCGCTCGATCCACCGCGCCAATTGGCCTTCAGGATCCTTAAAGTTCAGGAGCCATCTCAATGCCGCATGATCTGTGCGCAGGCGAAACCTTTGTCCATACAGATATTTGTGAAAGTGTTTTACGCAGTCCAATACCGCCAGCAGTTCTCTCCGTGTCACACAGTAGTTGCGTTCCGGTTTCGACAGAATCCTACTGTAGTATGCTATCACTTGTTCTTGGCCGTCTATTATCTGTGATAGCACACCGCCAATACTATGCCCGCTCGCATCCGTATCCAGCACAAACATCTCTCCAGGCACGGGGAAGGCCAGAATTGGAGCAGTGCACAGTTTTTCCTTCAG
The DNA here is from genome assembly GCA_964056695.1 of Melieria picta. Lineage (NCBI taxonomy): Eukaryota > Metazoa > Arthropoda > Insecta > Diptera > Ulidiidae > Melieria > Melieria picta. Next base: position 58,611,458 of record OZ057398.1, read on the forward strand.
ACGTGCAAAAGCCTGCTCCTGCTCTTCGTTCCACTCGAAAGCTTGGCTCTTTTTCGTCAGTTTGTGCAAGCTGCTGGCTATGTTCGCGAATCCCGGAACAAATCGCCGGTAGTATGTGCACAGGCCCAGGAAACTGCGGAGTTCGTGTAGATTGCGTGGCCGGGGCCACTCCTTCACCGCCGTGATTTTGCCTTCATCCGTATGTACTCCGCGGGCGGAAACCGTATGACCCAGGTACTTGACCTCTTTTTGGAACAGCGAGCACTTCTTTGGGTTGAGTTTAAGCCCGGCTTTTTGTATCCGCTCGAAGACCTCCTTTAGCTTTCCCAGGTGGTCGTCGAAGCTTTTACCCATCACGATTATGTCGTCGAGGTACACCAGACACGTCCGCCAATGCAGCCCTTTTAGCACCCGTTCCATTAGCCGCTCGAATGTCGCTGGGGCGTTGCAGAGTCCAAACGGCATGACGGTGAACTGCCACAAACCATCGCCAACACTGAAAGCCGTTTTCTCCTTGTCTTTGTCTGCAAGCTCTACCTGCCAATAGCCGCTGCGTAAGTCGAGCGTGGAGAACCACTGCGTGCCTGACAGTGTGTCCAGGGTGTCATCGATCCGAGGTAGTGGATAACTGTCCTTCTTGGTCACATCATTGAGTTTCCGATAGTCCACACAAAACCGGGTACTGCCATCCTTTTTCTTGACCAGCACGACCGGCGAGCACCAGGGGCCCGAAGAAGGCTCTATGACCTTTTCTTTCCGCATGTTTTCGATCAACTTTGTGACCTCCTCCCTCTTGGCCAGAGGAACTCGTCTTGGCGGTTGGCGGATCGGTTTTGCGCTTCCGGTGTCAATGTTGTGCTTCACTATGGCTGTTCTTCCGCCTGCTTCTGCCGCAAATATTGACCCATAGTGCTGCAGGAGTGACCTCGCCTTCTGTTTCTGATTGGCCGTCAATTCGCTGTTCCACTGATTCTCCTGCGGTATGACGTCCATGTTAAAACCGCTCTTCTTATTTCCTCCGGGTGGGCTACTCTCGCAATTGACCACTGCTACGGCTTCCCTACACTCGCCAATTACCTCATCTTTCCCGACATATCTGGGTGCATTCAGGGGGTTCAGTATTCTGACTGGTATTCTGCCATTCTTAGGTTCCACTAATGTACGTCCGATGATGATGTTGTCGTGTCCTTGTTTCGGTGCTTCTACGACCCACAGCCGACTTGTCCCATCGTCCTCGTCCACCTTTGCCCACACAACCGCCTCGGAATTCGCTGGTATCCTCCGGAGTTGACACGAGACAACTTTCCTTACCGCCACGCTTCGCTCATAGCCGGTGTGCAGGGGAAATTCAACATTGGCATACCTCAGCACATTTTCTTTCAGGTCCAGCGTAAAACCGTGCCTAATCATGAAATCCACGCCGATAATCACGTCGTCCATTATATCCGCGACGATGAACTCATGCTCCAGGCTGCTGGTGCCGATAGCAATTGTTTTTGTTACTTTCCCTCTTACCAGCGCACGCTCGCCAGTCGCAGTCCTCAGCTGTATGCCATGCAGTGGTTCCCAGTTCTTCAGAAGCTTCCTTTTTATGATCGAATATGACGCTCCAGTATCCAGTGTCAACACGAACAACTTTCCATCTATCTTTCCCTCAATCGTCAAGCTGCTGGGTTGTCGTTTCAACTGCGAGACAAGGACGGTGGGGCAGCAGGTTGTAGGGATCAGCTCACGCCCCTTTGGGCTGACCCTTTTTAGTTTAACGGCTCCTCGTCCTCAGCCCTGCGCTTGTTGGCTGAGCCTCGATTGTCAGCATTCCTCGCTTCAGGCGATTGAGATCGAGAACGGGAACGCCTCTTTCGTTGGCGGCAGTCTCGTGATATGTGACCCTGCTTGCCACATACCCAGCAAACAACTTTAGTGGAAACCACCCGTGGCCTGCCCGGTGTCTCAGAGCTTATGGCCTGGATCGGAATGTCGCTGTCTGGCTGGATTTGGCGTATCCTTGCAGGTGCATACCGAGTGGCCCCGATCCATGTCGCCTCATATGTCATCGCGCTGGTCACCGTCTCCTTAAATGTCGGCTTGCCCATCATCAACGCACTGCGACGTGTTTCCGGATCATGAAGACCTTCAATAAACGCCTCGATCTTCATCCTCTCGAGATCCTCAGCGCCGAATTTTGGGTAGCACAGCTGTGCGAGCCGCTCAATGTCTGCTGCATATGTCTGCAGCGCCTCGTTGGCTCTTTGCCTGCGGTTCTTCAGCTCACAGTAGTACAGCGTTCTGTTGTGCTCGTCGCTGTACTTCGCTGCCAACGCCCTTATGACGGTCTCGTACTCACTTCTTAAACATTCTGGAACTGATTTTATTACCTCAGCCGCAGCACCTTTTAGAGCCAGCGCCAATCTCCGACCTTTCCTTACATCGGTCCACTGATTTTCCAGAGCAGCCAGGTCGAATTGTAGCTTGAATGTATCGAACGGCGTAGTCCCATCATAAGTAGGCACTTCTGCTCGGGTGGCAACACTTTCCGGAACCGGCGGCAACCATTCTCGCGGCTGTACCTCCCTAAGCCGCTCGTCCATTTTTCTGTTCATCGAGTCCTCCAGACTATCAACTCGTTTGTTCAGGGAATCATCAAGATCGTCGACTCGTTTATCCAAGTGTTCCACTCGAGTTCCCAGGTGCTCCACCTTCACGTTTAGCTGGTTGGCGATTTCTTCCACTTTCTGCTCCCAGCGCGCAGAATTTTCCTGAAGCTTGTTTTCCATTCGCTCTGCCATTTCCCGATTCGTAGTTTCCAATTTCGCTGCCATTTCTCGATTCGTAGTTTCTAGTTTCGCTGCCATTTCGCGATTTTCACGGTTGGAAGTCTCGAACATGCCTTTCATTGCAACCATTAGCTGGCTCATGTCCATTGCTTGTGGTGGCGCAGCCGCTGCAGCCGTACTTTGCATCGACGCAGCACCCGCAGGCGATTCCTCCACTTTGCCCGACGCCTCTAGCTCCTGCGTTCCGAACTCGTGCGCAGCCCAATCAATGCCTCGTGATTCACACGCCTCTCGCAAGCGCAGCTGCAACTCCACCTTTCCGCCAGCAGTCGGCAAATTCCAAGCGGCCAGCTCCTTCTTCAGCTGGTCCACCTTCAGTTGCTCCAGTCTAACCATGTCTGCGTTTTATAATTAATTTTTATTTTTTTTACTTTCAGTAACACAATCCCACTTCTGACACCAAATGTTACGAAATACTAGTTCTAGTGGGCTAATACGTATCTCTGGATTGCGTAATTTGAAAATAAAACACACTTAGTTCCTCAACCGCAGTCAATAAAATAAACCAACAATCACTTTATTTCACAGGTTTACACTTTACTGTCTTTACACTTAATTATTTTCTTAATTACTCCGTGTGGCACCTTCACTAGTCAAAATCAGACTGACTCGCTGCGCCGCACCCGGCTGTCTTTTATACCTGTCCGGCCATCGCGCAGATCGTTCTCGCACATTCCGGAGTGGACTAAAGGTTTCCATGATGATCGCGACCATCATTGCCAGATTGGACTAAAAGTTGCCTTCATTGTCGCGGCCGTCGTTGCCAGATTGAATTATAGCACGGCGCGTAGCGACAGGGTTGCTTTGAACAGCGACAAACTGTCTTATCGTTACAATATGGTCGTTACTCTGTTGCACACAAAAAGTTTAAAATTGTTGTACTGTGTATTTATTACATGTATAGGCAAAGTACATACGTTGTACAAGTTGCTAAATTTTAGTACTTGTTTGGTTGAACAAATTTTGTAATGGTTGATTGTTTTAATTTCAAATGTTCATTTTCAAATAAAAGTGAGATTTGTATTATAGGGTTATAGGTTATATAGAGTATTATAGGTTATAGTGGTTGGGCATATTTTTGAATTTTGTCCGTTTATGAGAGATTTTTTAATCAAAATGGTTTCAAATATAGTGTCCGCGTCCGGTTATTAGAGCGTCCGGTTATAGGAATGATATTTGTATGGAAAACTTAATGAAATTGCTAAGGACTGTCCGTAATGAGGAATTTCACTGTATATGAAGTATGGCTGAGCCGTGTTGTAGGTTAGAACGAAAAAGCCTCAGCGAAGAAGTTATATTAAGTCTACGACAAAGCGCTGAGAAACGGCCTATAGGAAGACCATCAATAGAAGGACTTCAATGCTAGAGTTTAGTCGAGAAGACCCTATCAGACTCTAATCTGATTAAGAAGTGTTATATTTACATACCGAATGATTGCTGACTTAACCATGGCTTGACAAAATGTTTCAAGGTTAGTATAAAAGCAATTTGCAAATTAAAGTTGAATAAACCAGAATACTTATCTAATATAGGAAGTATATTTAAGATATATATCATATATGTATTATTGTGAGACATGTTAAAAAGCCATAAAATATTATCATACAAGACTTTAACTCTTAATGCAGACATCTTCTCAGATATGTTTCGATAGGTGGACTTAAAATGGTAATCAAACAACATTTATAAATTATAATAAAAAACAAAAGATAAATATATATTATTTTGAGACATGTAAAAAACATTGTAATAAAGAACGGTCAAATATGTTGGGAATTAAATAAGATAAAAATAAATTCGAATGTCCAATAAAAGTTTTGATTTTGCAGTCGTGTCTGGGTATAGTGAACAACCCTATATAGTGAACACCTCGATATAGTGAACACCCCAATTTTTACATGGAGTACTCTAAATAGTGAATAAGTAAATTTTGAAAGCAATTTCAAGCAAAAAGCAACAAAAAACACAAGAAGGAATCAAAAATGAAAGAGGGTATTCCCCTAATTTGTATTTTTGCTGTTGATTGTTACAAAATAAGCTTTTTCTTGACCTTAGTGGTTATGTTTTTAGTCGAATGCAAACCGATAGTGGTTGAAAGTGGGCTTCTTTATGTGTATTTAAAACTTTGTGAACGCAAGAAGCAAACGTCTATTCGCCAATCCTTTCAATAAGCATACATTTATGTTTTCCTACTAATTTATTGTAATTATCTCATGAATTTATATACACAAAGTGTATTTTGAGCAAATAAAACGAGTTTTTGAACAAAAATTTTAACCTTGATGTAGTGAACAACTTCAATACTGTGAACAGGCCTTGCAATAATTAGTTCACTATATCCACACACGACTGTAGTTCAATTTTTTAAGTGATTTGGTAAGACTATAGGTAACACTAATTACGTAGGTATCGGGTCGCACCATTTTGTGTAGTACACCTGATCGTCAAATTACACGTTTTTCTTCTACACGGACTTCTTTGGGTCCCAATTAACCGTGTAATTCAACGATCAGGTGTAAGGGAAAGGGCTGGGTTGTGAACCAGGCTGGGTTGTGAACCATTAGTGTTTTTTCTTTCCCTAATTGACATATCGCCAATCTTTCAACTGTCAAGTTTGTCTTTTGATATGACTCTGCTTTTGTGGTTACACCGAAGTGAAAACACGTATTGCTTGTGGCAGCTACAGACATCGTGTTTGAAAATCGATTGCGAAAACTTGTTTGCTTTTTTTAAAGTGCTATCCGAGTGACTGAATTTATTCCAAAAATGTAAGTGTAATACATATTTATTTAGGGTTTTGATTCTATTTTACGATCCAATATTTGTTTATGTTAAAATATGATTGGAAGTGTCGTTATTTTTAAAGTTTCCAAAATGGCATCGTGGTTGGGCTGTGAACCACTGTGGGGGCTGGGTTATGAACTACCTGTTTTTCGTAGTACATTTGTACTAGCACGGTCAAATATCGCCGGATTTATTAAAATAAAGTAATTTTATGGAAATTATGGGTGTTTTCTTCGTATTTTCCGACTTAAAGTGGGATTCGCCAGATGGTTCACAACACAGCCACTTTTTTGGAAAAGCGAAAAATCACGTCCTTAGAAAATTAGACGTAGAGAGTTAAATTTTAATAAAAACGGTTATCTGTCTTCATAACAAAGTTGCGTTTTATGTTCACCTTTCCAACGGTATCTTCGATTTTTCGATATCTTTATTCTGTGAAAAGTTAGAGCGAAAAAACAAAACCCGGTTCACAACCCAGCCCTCTCCCTTACTGATAAACTAACATTCAATGATTATAATCCCGTAGACATCATTTGAAACTACTTTGTAGAATTTTAACTACTTACTCCAAAAATATTACTTTATTTATGTCTAAAAAGGATATTTGACAATAAACCCCAACGGGGGTTTGATGCTTCTACAATGGGTTTTAAATTCCATAATTAAAACTTCTTTGTATTGAAACTTGTCTGGCGGCTCTGTGAATGAAGAGGAGAACGTTTCGCATATATTGTGCCATTGTCCTACCCTGGCCCAGAGAAGACCTCCAACACCTTGGAGCCCCTTTACTCATTGACCTGGCCAATTTATTAGCAGCATCGACCGTTACATAAGAGATTCTCAATAGGTTCTTCTTTTTCCTTACATTGTAATAAAGCAACATACCAAGTTTGGCCTATGGAACTCCCTAAGTGGCCACTCTTAAAAAGTTGTTATAAGTCACATATTGTGCAAATCTGAATAGCTTTTCTAGCTCATAACTATTCTTATTATATGAGGAATGCTGTATTAAAAGTTTTTCAACTGAAGTCTATGTTCCTAAAGTCTATTACTTAAAATTCATAAACGAAACGCATAGCATTAATACAAGACAGAAAAATAATTTCAAACTTCCTAAAGTTGGAAGAGAAATGGAAAAAATTGTTTGTTTTATAAAGGTCTGAAATCCTACAATGAGTTGCCAGAGGATTTAAAACATTGTGAAAAAATCTTATTCAAAACGAAGCTGTACAATTATTGTAAGACCTTAGCAATAAGATAATTTTATATTTATATTTATATTATATATTTTATGTTTATATTATATATTTATAACAAAAATGAAATATGAATTAGGCCTAAAAAGCCGTAAGAAATAAAATAAATAAATAAATAAATAAAGTCCATGAAGAAGAAACAGAGGCAATGGAGCACTTCCGATGCCACTGCTCAGCTCTACAGGAGCACCGTTGCCGTTTTCAGTTCTAAGTTCTTGTCAAGTCTGAGCTATGCAGCAGAATTATTGAATCTATTAATTAGTTTAAAACCTGATATGTTGGTAAAAAATAGTTGCATATTCTTCCACAATGTGAGGAGACTCATAATGGGCCTTTTCCAAACTACCGATAGGTGCACACTCGTCGCAACCTAACCTAACCTTTGCAACTAAAAACGTTTCGTTTCTTTCCCATTGAAATGTCTCTTATTTCAGCTTCTTTCTTTTGCTCTTCAAACTATTGAAATAACTATATTTTGTTCCTACTTACCACTTTTCTTCCTTTTAACTAATCAAAGGTAAACTTTTCTTCGTTTAGAAGTTGTTTGTTTTATTTTTAGAATTTTTTCCGTTTTTCACTATTCACAACCCAACTTTTCGATCTTCATTTCACCAAAAATGCTTCAATACTACAGCAGCAACATCATTCTCGCCATAAGCAAATTCGTTCTAGACAAATCTCAGTGTGCATCCCACTAATGTTAGTCGAATTATTGCGACGAGTAGCGTTTGCGTCGCCATATTGAAATCGCAATGGAAAAATGCGTTGAACGAGTCAAAATTGCCAACGCAGACAACAATTTCAAGGTTTCACTTGAACTTTCCACCCCGTCGCACATGCGAACGGCCCCTGTGCCCCATCTACTGCCACCGTCACTGGCCACAGCTACTGCTACAGCCATAGCTGCTGCGGCCCGCCGTGTTGCCGTGAGGCCGTGTCGCTGTGGTGCGCTGCGCTCTGCTGTTCCGGCGCATCAAGCACAAATACGTTAACAAAAGAATCGGCGATAATTTCAAGAAATGAAACAGCAGCAAACAATGAATTAACGAACCCAACGCCCGATTCGAGCGAACGAACCCGGCCGAACGTGGCACGAATGCGCGCCATACGAAGCGCATCAATCGGAAGGCAAACAAGCACGTACGACGATTTCAGAAAACGCCAAAGTGCACAACAGCACTACGGTGAGAAGGCGACAGCGCCAGCGGTAGCGCAGAGAGCCACAGTGGGGAAGCAGACAACTGCAGGCGGACGCCAGCATTTCAGTGGACGGTAACAAGGATACGAGGCGCTGCTGACCAGATCAGGCCACGTCTCCAACCAGGCGCTGCAGCTGGAACAGTTGTTTTCAAGGTAGGTACATACTCGTAGGTGTAGAAAAGCGCCCGACTGTAGGCGAACGACGCACACCGACAGCTGCACACGTCCATACAAACAACAACTACAACGTTTGCACTGCGACGTTCAATGCAACGTCAGGTCGGTCGTAAAAGCGGCCAGCGCCGGACGAGTGTGTTGGCCGTCTATATGTATTGCATGTGCGTGTGCCGATCGCGCAAAACTCGCCCAGCAACTATAGTGCGAACGTGCGCGTCGCCGTCACCGTCGCTGTCGCTGTCACTGTCGCTGTTTCAATTCGTGATAACCTAAAAAAAGAAAATGTTGCACATTCCTTTTTCGCGTTGCTGCGCCATTTCTTCGCCAAGTTTATCAGACAAGTGGCGTTGTAAAGAGTGAGGTTTCCAAATGAAAAGTTGACTTGCGAGGATTACCCATGAAGGAGTCAAAACGGGCGATATTTCAATTTCAATGAAAAAGGAGAGCAAGTCCTCTTTTAGGATATCAAGTGGTCAGTTTATACAAGGGGAAAGCATGTGTATAAATTGCTGGGGTAATTTAAAAATACAGGTTACTACGAATGAATTTGCATCAAGTTAAACTTGCAAGTCGAACACAGAGGGAAATGTTTTAATTTAAAAAAAAATTACCATATGAAATGTTGTATAAACAACTAAAACAAAGTAATTTTTATAAATTGGAAGTTTGACTTATTAGAATATTTCATTACTTCAAATTCGTTGTTTTTAAACTTGACCTTACATTGGTAAAAGGTCATTACTACAGTGGCATCGGCTTCAATGGGTTCAATTCAAGTGACTATAAATTATTCCTTCACAACCAAACCTGTACCTGTGTATCCATTCAGAACCAATGCAGTGCTTTGGATTAATAGGCGCATTGGTTCTGATTAGAAAAATATTAATAATAAAAAATGAGCTATTTAAAACACTGGTTTCGAAGACAGGCATAACTTTGCATTGGTTCATTGATTCTGATTAAAAAAAATATCAATAATAAAAAAATTACAATAATAAAAATAATGAAAAATGAAATGAGAATGAGAACAAATTTTTCTTGAAATTTTTAACATATAAAATTCTAATTTCAAGGTTGTTTTTGTAATTCCAAGAACGAATACAGTATATCAAAAAAGAATATTTTTAATTTTAGGATTTTGTTGTTTTTGAAAAAAGAGATGAAATGAACTCATTGCGATAATCTTTCCCAGCATCAATGAACCAGTGAATTCAAGTTAAGTGTCAAATTTGTACATAAATTATTTTTTCCACGAAAACTTTTTTAATCACAATAGAAAAATTTTGAAAGTTCTGCTTCTTAACCTTTACAGAACCAATCAGAACCATTCAGAACATACAGAAATAAATCAACATTGTTTTGAATAAAAAGCAATTCTGTCTTAATTGTGGCAATTTTGTTCTATTTCAGTGTTTAAGATTAGAAATATTCAAGCCGTTTCATGTTCAGAAACTAAGTACATACATATGTTTGCTAACTAATACTAACGCTTCAATTTTTTATTCATAGAATAATTTATTTTTGTACAAATTTTAATAAACAGATAATACATTTTTCTTAAATTTTGGGACACTATTTTTTAGCGTAGTGAACCGAATATATGTACATATATTAAATTAAATAATTTCAATTATTATTAAATTTGGGAATTCTTTCATAGATAATAAACAGATAATAACATTTTCTTAAATTTTGGGTCACTATTTTTAGCGTAGTGAACCGATAATATGTACATATACCTATTAAATTAAATTAAATAATTTAAATTATTATTAAATTTGGGAAAAATTGCTAATATTTGAGCAGAAAAATAATCTTCAAATTTTGCATTTTTTAATTATTTTTATAACATTTTGGTAGCTACATATTGAGAAAACTGGGTATTAGGATTCTATTTGTCATTTTAATTTCTTGGCATTTAAAAAAAAATAAGTTTAAAGTTATTATTAATTACAATCCTCTTCAAGAAATAGAACATATTAATAATTAGCCATTAAATAACTATGGATGGCATCAAATTTGAAAAATTCGCTTAAACATTTACAAATTTGGAAAACTTTGGAACCCTTTTAAATTCCTGAATTCAAATTCGTTGTCAACTATTCTAGACTACGACCGTGAATAGACTAGAATAGAATAGTATACTTTCAAACGCAAATATCAAAGATTAAAAACAAAGTCGAACTTAATACTTATTAAAAGGACTAATGAACGTCAAACCTCATCCAAACAATTTTAAAGGCTTACTAAAAACACCAAAAAAGTTGTATTCTCAAGTCCTTCAGCGAATGAAAATTCTCAGATATCAGCGAAATCACTGCAAATTCGTTTTAGTTATTAGAGCTCAGGTGTATTTGAAGTTTAATTTTTTGGCATTCCAATTTCAAAATCTGGCTGGATTATTTAAGAAAAACGTGCGGTTAGCACGACGAACGATTTTAACTTGAAAAGCCACAACTGTTGAACTTTAATTCATAAAATTGACTCTCCACAACACAAACGACTCAGTTCTATGGTCCTTCAATCCTGAAATACATATATGTATATTCATTACTTAAAATCGTACACAAGAAAAACTGGTTGATGGTTTAGAAACTACACGTTGTTGAACGATTTAAAAAAAGTCAAATTTTCTCAAAGTCCTCCTTCATTCTGTTTTCTCGAATTCCCTGTGGTATATCGGTGACTTTCGAATCTTTCAAGGAAACCTGGACAGTTCTAGTACAAAATGAGATATATTTGAAGTCGCTAGCTCTTCCGCTTCAGTAGAAGATTTTAAAAAGGTCTACTTTTTGAAAGTCATTGATTTTCTCAGGTTTCTCGTAAGATATCAAGGACTTTCGACATAATTTTGTAAAGCTGGAGAGTTCAACTGAAATAATAGTCATACTACAGGTCACTAGTCCTTCTAGTTAAGCAGCTATAAGGAGTAAAACGTTTGTGAAATCGGCGACCGTTTCCAAAGTCGCCCTTCAACAATGGTTTTCTCAGCTTTGAGATAAAATATTAAAAACTTTAGACCCATTTTTGGAAAGCTGAAGAGTTTTGCTGCAAAATGCGCCACATTTCAGTTCGCTGGTCCTTCTTTTTAACTATTTTGTGTAAATTATTATCAGACTAAAGGCATACTTGCATACTAACGTACTGTAATACTTAATGTATGACCAGCGAGACATCAAAGATAAATGTAAATATTGAAATGTAGTTCTTCCCAATCTTGAAATGTTTGTTGCATCTGAAATTGGAATTTTTGTGAATTCTACTTGCAGCAATTCGTTCAGGTCCTTGTAGTTAGCTGCTCTAACGTTCTTAACCTTGTACGTGCTGCTAGCCCACCAATCAGCCAAGTTGCACCGACTCCTAGCCATCCCCAGCGGGAAAGTTGGGAATGCATGAGGTTTTTCATGCACGAATTCGTATATGAAAAACCCAAATAGAAAACATATATTACCACGTAAGCGAGGGTGTAATGCATAGCTTTCGTTTCTTCAAATTGTGCTTTGCTTTTTATACCAAAGACATTGCACCTTCCGAAGAAATTCTTAGAGAACGGCGCAATCATTCTTAGAATAAAAAACTGTTTCTTTGAAAAGGTCGCTTCTATTGATTTTTGGAAAAATAACTTCAGTTGTGATAGAAAAATCGGTGAGACAGCAAGCGCGCGGATCGTTGCATTAAACGAGGTGAGTTTTAATAAAGTTTCATTTGCAAAGACAATTCATTTCATTAATCTTTTTTAATATATCTTTAGCAGCTCCCAGCGTTTTCATACATATATCACGAAGCCCCGTGGATTAACGGAAACAAGAAATATTTACAAAAATATTCAAAGCAACTTTGGTAAGTATGAATTTACAAAACAACTTTGTTTTTTACTTATTCAGAATGCCTGTCCAAAGACGAACAAAGAAGCAAAGGGATGTTATTGAAGTGAGTGTATTTTAGTTTTTTCATTTTTACTTATCTAATGTATTTATATATATTTAATGTATGTGTTTATATGTAATCTATTGAACTTGAATTACTTTAAAAATAAAAACTAACATAAAGCAAAACAACAAACATTTTATTTTGGGTGTACGGGTTTTGGTAGATCATTTTATACATTACCGAGTAATGTACGATTTCCTACATGCTAGGCGATTTATGAAAACGTACATATTTTTGGGATGCATGTCTTCATATACTCCCAGGTAATGCAAAAAAGGGAGGCATTACATTTCGTAGGACATCGCCGTGAGAAAATGCATGCATGTTGTAATGCATAGCTTGCAAGCAAATATGCATTCCTATACATTCTTTTTCCCGCTGGGTCCTTCCAAAGCCATGGCTCGTAGAGATCCTACTTCAAAGCTTTCGCTTTGGGGAAAACGTCCACACCCCGCATAGAAACACAGCACAAAGACACAACTTGCGAAAAATACTTCTGTGGTCCCTAAGTCAGTGTGCGTGTGTGTGCATGTGTGAGTGTGAAATGCGGTCGGTGACTGTGCGGTTGCTGTTTCTGCTGTTGTGGCTGTTGTTCACTTTGCTGATCGCATCACCAAAAAAACATCAGCCAGCCACAACAACAACACGATTAACAGCAACAATAAAAACCCACACACAAATAGCAAAACAACAAAAAGAATAACAACACACCACAACTGCACGATACGAGCGAGCGAGCAACGAGCAAGCGGCGAGCGAGCGACATTGACAACACGTTCGTTTTTCTACTACAAAATACTTGTACAATATTTTTCTTTGCCGCTTTTGCTTGCTGATTTTTTCCATCAGCTTTATTTAGTTAGTTTTTTTGTTTTTTTGCATACACTCGTGCCTCAGCTTCGGCCAGCCGACGCGGCGCAACGAACACCACATCAATTTCATTTTTGGATTAATTTTGTCTACTCTCATTTGTGGTGGCTGCGGTTAATGCCAAAAACGCAAAAGGGGCACCGCCGCCGCACACACTGCCAAATCGTGGCAAAAGCTGCACAGGCTGCTGGCGCTTGGCCACCGCTGGACGCCGCCGGCGGGCACGTAGGGGTGGGCGGCGGCACTTTTTGGCTGTGACGTCGTTCAGTGAGTTAATGCGCCGTGCGATTTTAACGCGACGTGCTCATGTGAAGCGGAAAGGTACCAAGACGAATATTAAACAATCTGCTGGAAATTTGTTCGCCATATTTTGATTAAGTTCGGACTTGAGGTTAGTGGAAGTTTTCCGTTGCATTGGGAAGTTTTCGTAGCTTCAACTTGACAAAGCTGAGGCAGGAGAAGCTGAGAAAGCAAAGTTGCCTTATAACACGTTTAGTGTTTTACTATACCTAGTTTGAAACAGTATGCGGATCATTATGAGCCACACATACACACACACACACAGGTATTTTCGAGTCTTTATTTTAGTGATTGTTCTTCAATTCTTTATCCTTTGCTGGCCACTGTTGGTATTCCACCATAGACTCCGGGATCTACGGACTTGAATGGTTTTTTGGGCTCCAGACTTGTAAAAATAATATACTTAAATGATAAGAAATCAGACCAAAGTGAATTCATAAAGGTGATAACATAATCACAACAAGAAAACCGTATACTACATTTTTTTTATTTATTTTTGGGCATTGATTGCCAAATTAGGTTATTTGATTTCAATTAACAGTTCTATTAGTTTTGAATTTAATTTCGAATTTTCAAATTGCAAACAAATCTATTGTAAACAAAATTATGACATTGATTGTGATTGAATTAAATTGAGACAAATAAAAAAAATCAAATCAGCTGATCCTAATTGCACCCTTTATTCACTCGTCTCTATTCACACTCAAGGTTTGGTAGGACCAATACTATTTGTTGCTTTATTTGCAGTGAAGAAAGTGTAAATAACAACGCATTTAAATATACATATTTGCGAAAGAAAATTCATATGAAAACAGTCACTTGTGTTTTTATTCCCTACACTGAACTATCAAAGTATGTTCATTCAACTATAAGGTTTATAACAGCCGGAAGCATGTCCTTGAGAAAAAGAAGAGAAAGAATGAGAATTTTTTAAGACGTCGGCCACATTTTCATTTGGAGCAATTCAAATTTGTGCAGAGGCGTTATAAACACTTCAGTTTATCGTTGGTTAGCGAACTACTACAGGTAGACCGTTTTTTATGTTTAAAGGAAGAAAAGTATTCAAAATAGTTTTCAAAGTGCTTGGTTTTGTCAATCACCGCTTAAAACCTATGAAAATCTAAGAACTATATATAAGGATATCAATGTTTATTGCATATTTGTTATTTGTGAACATCTTCAATAAAAAAACTTCTACATCTCAAGCCATAGGTGCCACTTTTTACTTATAAGATTATCAAATAAGATAAGACTACCAAATAATTAAGACTATCAAATAATTTCCTAATAAAGGACAAGTCCATGTCTTTTTACGTTCAAACTTAAATGTCTTCCTTTTTGACTCAAACTGTTTTCTTTTCCTTTTAATTTAATTTTTCACGGTTCTCTATTGAAGTTGAAATTTTGCCAACTCTATGTAACTTTCTTGTAAGTTTATGAATATCTGAATTACTACAATTGTTATGGTGATTTTTTCCTTTTATTTTTTGGTTGGATGTATACTTGTTCAGCATTAAGTAATTTTTTTTTGTAAACATATGAGTTAATCTATGGCTTTCTATAGTTTTCTTAAAACAAGTTTTCATAGAATAAATGTTCTTCTTTTTACATTCGTTGTGCAAATGATGAGTGCATTCGAAAAACTAGGTGTTCATATGTCACCAAAAATTCATTTTCTCAATTCTCATATGGATTACTTCGAACATCAGTTGGCAACAGAATCCGATGAACATGAGAACGATTTCATCATACATGTGCCCCCATCAGGGGCGGATTCAGAAAAATATTTCGGGGGGTTTCAAAAAGTAATTCTTTAATATTTATAAAATGCCTTTTAATTTGTATGTAGTTTTAAAGTCGATCCTAATATTTCGGGGGAGGGTTTCAACCCCCAAACCACCACCCCCCGAATTCGCCACTGGGCCCCATTGAGGAACGGTATAAAGGCAAGAGTATTCATTCTTTTATAGCTGATGTATGCTGGACATTATTTGATAACAGTGTGGAATTGCCAAAAGCTAAACGAAAAATATAATGAATACCTTAAATATCCAAAATTGTTCTAATTTTTATATATATTATATATTATATCTAGAGTTTTCTTTTGTACGGTGACTTATAGTGAAATTTTGCGTTCAACAATTTTCCCATACACACTAACCCTCAAAAATCAAGCTTTGTGGGAGATTTTAGTACCAATTTTGATTAAGTACGAAATAAACACTTAAACACATTTTCAGTTTTGGCTTAATTCTGGCGTTCAATTTCCAATTTTGGAAGGCCACATCAGCCATGAGATCAGCTACACTTTTTCGAATATAAGTGTTGTGAGTTTTTTAGGTAATTATTTTAACCTCCACACAATCCGATCTGTCAGACCGGGTATGTCCTTTCATTTTGAGATATATTTTTCAAGATATTTAAAACACTTCAATTTATTTAGTTGAGTTAACTATTATAAAGTAAATCAAGTAAAAAAAAAGGAAGCAATTTTTTATTTATACAGAAATTTGTTTTCAGTCCCTTATTTCTTCAGTAGAAGAAATAAGAAGTTTTTTCGGTCTCATGGTCTCTTTAGTGGTGTAAAGAAAGGTTAATAAGCACAACAGTGCAATGAATTTACAAACTAAGGCCAGTAGAGCAATTTCCTCCAGGCCTCTATAAGGTTTTACTTTCATTCTTTAATTATCTTGTCATTCAACCAGAAAAAACAAACAAGGACTAGGCTACATTTTTGGCTACCAGTAACCAGCGGTTTTATTTAAATCGTTGTTAACCTAAGCATAGTTGAACCTGTACTGACTCTAAATTTAAGTATCCAAACATCCAGGATAGTAACATTCGGAGTGCAAATTCCCCGCCAATAATAATAACATTCGGAGTACTTAAATAGGTTGAGTACTAAGCTTACATAGCGCATAGTGCTCGGAAATGTTGGTTACTTAAATGGGTTAGGTGCTTAAGAGGAGAGGTGTCTAGGGCTTTTACTATAATTCATTCTGTGCAATTCTCTTGAAAGCAGCTCCTTGGCTTACATTTTAACTGCCCTAGAATAATTAATTATAATATATAATAATTAATTGGTTCTCTTGTATTTTTTAGTAGAAAATTTAATTCCGCCGCAAAGCAACATTGAAAATGTTGTCCTTTGAGACCAGTCTGTAAAAGTAAAAACTTTTGTCAGTAATTATCATGAACTGGTACTCAACTATGAAGAGTTGTTGACAATAATTGCCAAGAATTAATATTTAGCAATCAAAAAGTTTTTAGGAGACTAGTTTCTAAGAGTTTTTATCAGTAATTGCCTAAAATTTTCACTTAATAACGAAACTTTGGTCCTTATAGCACAGGTTTTGAAGATAGTTTTTGTCAATGAATTCAAATCAATTCAAAGCCTCTCCTACCAGAATAATTGGAATATTTATGAAGTGTTTAACATAGGATTGCTGCTTTAAACTGGATCAGAGAAGCTGAAGATTCGATTCTGTTTGGATTATTTCCTTGAAAAACTCACTTAAGTAAATCTACCAGCCAATTTTTTTCTACTTTGAGCACAAAGTTTACTAAGTAAAATTTGAAAACAAAAAACAAATATTTCTGGAAAAATGCATCGAAAGAGAGTTTTTCTCATATTGAATGATAAAAGTAAAACGATAATTCAGTTTATTATTTACTACTGTGTCCAAAAAATAAGGTGACATTGTATTTATTTTGAAAAATCTTTATTTATTCTTCCAAATCAATTTCATCCCCTTCAAAGTAATCCCCTCCCGATGCAATGCACTTATGCCAACGGATTTTCCAATCTTCGAAACACTGATTGTAGTCACTTTCCGGGATGGCCTTCAGTTCCGTCTTCGCTGCGGCTTGAATCTCCTCTATCGTATCAAAACGGTGTCCCCGGCGCGGTCTTTTGAGCTTGCTGAACAGCCAGAAGTCGCACGGCGCCAGATCAGGTGAATACGGTGGTTGCGGAACGATATGGGTTGAGTTTTTGGCGAAATGATCACGAATTTCGAGTGCAGTATGGGATGGATGGTTGGATAAGTCCCAACTTATCCAACAGAAGCCAAAATATTCTTCTGTCTTCGGATCATCAGATTGTATTTTGTACAGTTTTTTCTAAATATTGTAAAACAGTTCGATAGTTCAGGAAATGTCAAGTCTTCTTTGGAAAGAAAGTATTAAAAGACCTATAGTCTTATAATGTAACTAACTGCAGATTAAACGTCTGGAGCCTGACTTTGCAGTTCAGAAACGATCAGTGGTCAGTTAGGTAATGAAATAAGATGTTTAGTTAACAAAGGGTTATTTATTTATTTATTTTCTTAATATTGTTTTCAAAAGAAAAGCTTATAAATTTCGTCTATTATTAGACAAGATTTTGTCTATAATTTAAAAGCTATTTTTTGCCTTCATATCGATCGCTACTCTAAGTATTATACATATTAGCAGCACAGCAAAATTCGACTGACTGCAGCATTGAAGCTATAATCTTGTGCCTGCAAGTGCGTTGTGGCAAGTTTTATCTTATCAATGAAATTTTATTTTTGATTTCTTTCTGTGGCGTACACTGGAAGTTATAAAATAGAAAATCTGCTTGTCGCACCTGTTCAGATAAGTTCATTGATATGAATTGAAGCTTATAGATGTTGGGCGCTTGTTTGGTGGTTTTAGAAAAAGTCTATTAAAAGATAGAAAAAGGATAGTAATAATTGTAAGGTAGGATATAAATAGCAGATAGATCGAATGTTTATTAGAACCAAATAGATAAAAAAA
The DNA here is from genome assembly GCA_964056695.1 of Melieria picta. Classification (NCBI taxonomy): domain Eukaryota; kingdom Metazoa; phylum Arthropoda; class Insecta; order Diptera; family Ulidiidae; genus Melieria; species Melieria picta. Next base: position 58,629,588 of record OZ057398.1, read on the forward strand.
TCAAAATAAAAGAAATACATACATCGATTGTATCTCAAGCTCAACGAGAGATAACTATTCCAAAGGTAAACGACTTTGCTTTCTAAAAAATTAGTCAGTGCTCAATCAACAATCTATAGCTAATCTTTGTGACTATAAGGCTAGTATAAAGGCACTAACGAATGGGAAAGAAACCTGATTGTTTCGGCACATAATTTGTGGCTTATTTACGTTTGAGTGCCAGTACCTTGACATAAAGAGGCATAAGGGCGCTCATTGTCCTTCAAAGAACGGGTCTTTTTATAACTTAATAATGCGAATAAAACAATCAAAATATTTTGTCTTTCCGAGGCCAACTCCTTCGCAATCAATACGGCCTTTGTACCACTGAACTGAGGACAAATATCTTCTTCACAAATGTCTACGATTTCGGCATTCTGTTTAAGGCATTTAAAACGCAGGACGTGGAAGCTGTGGGCGTGTTAAAGAGGGCGTGTTTATTGTGTTTGATATTTTTGAGCTTACAAAATGTAAGCTCGTGTCTATCTTGTTTATGTTTATCTCGTTCTCACTTATTGCTTTCACAATGCTTCAAAGTGTATAATTTATGTAGTGAATGAAAGAAGTTTACAAAAGCGAATTTCATACTGATCTCATTTTTTACATGTTTTGTTTGTGTTAAGTTGATGTTAAGCTGAAACTGAATGAATAAAGAGGTTGCAATAAAAAAACATATATTTTATGAATACATATATGGATATATTTGTATTTTTCTATGAACAGTTGAATTCCTTAGTTTATAATGACAAAAATTATACAAACAAGTTTTAGGAGATTTTTTACATTTTTGGGAGAAATTTTCATTTTTTTTAAGATTTAGGAGAAAGTGATTTCTGGTATCTGGCAACACTGAGTTGGTTGGTGATTAAAATGATTTGGAAAATGTTTAAAAGCCTCTAAAAGAGACGCCCGGATTCGTTTAACAAAAAATTAAGGAAACTCATGCAAAATTATATAAATTAAATTCCATTACACGACTAAGTGCTAAACTGGTTATAAGTTTTGCTATTTCAAATCCTTTTTGTTTTTAAACCTAGATATAAAACATTTTATTGTTGTTGAAAGTTTATATTTTCATTTGCATACCACAATAGTCAAAAAGGCTTCTTGAAAAGTGAATTGTTTGGAAAATTTATTTTTATTTGTAACACAATTCAGCTTTATTCTGTTTGACAGAAGGGAATCTAACAAATTTAGAAAGTCTAAAAGGAAAAAGTCTAAATGAATCTACCAGAAGTCTAACAAAATCCAACTTTATTCTGTTTGACAGAAAGGAATCTGAAAAATTTAGAGTCTAAGAAGAAAAAAAGAGAAGAAGAAAAAAAGAGTCTAAAAGAAAAAAATCTAAATGAATCTATTTATCTAAATCTCTCGTCAGAAGCCGTGAAGTTCTTTAGGTTAGCAAAACAAAAAGTATAATACTACGAGGGTTGCCTTTTATGTTTCGGGATTTGGCAACTCTGGTGGTGCAATCTGGAAACTGACAGCTGTATCGTAAAGTTGGACATTTTTGAGGTTATAAGTACTCAGAACATTTTGACATACGAGCGCTATTTATATTATTTATATTTTTTCGACACGAGTCTTTTTTTGAGCAGTTGACAAATTGTGTGGGATCCAACGCGAACAAATTTTTTTTACAGTCAAATGTTCATGCAATATTGAATGTATGCTGGTCCCACTAATGCCTAAAGTTGTCTCAATCTCACAATAGGTCACATGACGATCTTGCAATATCAGTTCGCGCACAGCATCAATGGTTTTCGGAACAACAACTGATTTTGGACGACCTTCACGAAATTCGTCTTGGAGTGAACTACGACCACGATTGAATTCACCATATCATCGATAAACACTGGTCCTTGATGGAGCTTCATCACCAAAAATTAAATTAAGTTCATCTATGCCCTGTTGCTGAGTTAATCCACGTCGAAAGTGGTAAAAAATAATCGCACGAAAATGTTCACGATTTAATTTCATTTTTGGGCCGAGATGAATTTTTCAACTCACTGTAAATAATATAAATAGCGCTCGTATGTCAAAATATTCTGAGTACTTATAACCTCAAAAATGTCGAACTTTACGATACAGCTGTCAGTTTCCAGATTGCACCACCAGAGTTGCCAAATCCCGAAACATAAAAGGCAACCCTCGTATAGCACATGTTAGTGTTCTGAATTTTGTTTTCACCACAAGTGGACATTTCCATAGACAGCGATAAACCCGTTTCCCACAACATGTCAGATTCTTTTAGGTTAAACCCATCTTCTGTTATCCTGCCGGGGTATTGGCCATAGCAGACCACCTAGTGGATCCCTTTTTGTTTCCCAGTATGTGTTTAGCAGTTCGTTGTCATTCTCCGTTTCCGTTTCTTCCGTTTCCCCCTCCCTTTCCCCATCCGCTTGAAATGTCTGCTGTAACATATGTTGGAAAAAGCAGTGTTGCATACACATTTCAAAAAACGGGTGAAATATGAGATATTACTCTAATTTTCCTTCCTCTCCTCCATGGGTATAGTATAATGGTCCGAAATGGACTGTGTGCTATGGAAGGCTTGTAGCCTTCCTGCCCACCCCACATCACACACATTCTCCGTTCTATTAACCATTTCATGCTTTATCTCAAATACAGTGCAAGCTCGGTATTCGCGACTACCCATTATCCCGACGGCCCGGTTATCGCGACGGCTTAATTTTTAACATTGCAGGTTCTATAATCGCGACAGTTTACGAAAAACGAGGTTCTATTTTCGCGACTTTTATCTGTTTTTTTTTTGAAGTGAAACTTCTTTACGCACGCTTGACTTGGGGAGTAAGCTGGCGAACGCGTTACGAAAACTGTGATCGGGCGAGGCGAACGGGAGTTGAGTGCGGGATATAAGCAATAGACTGAAATATATACATATTTCATTTACTAGCTATAAGAGAAAGAGAAAAAGAAAATGTGCGCGCGCGCTGCTCTCTCTTGCTCCTACACTGTGATACAGACAATAGGCCTGCAGTGTGCTTAGATATACGGAACGTATTTGGCTATGAGAGGAAGATAGAAAGAACACACACATATATATATTGTAACGATAAGACAGTTTGTCGCTGTGCAAAGCAACCCTGTCGCTACGCGCCGTGCTATAATTCAATCTGGCAACGACGGCCGCGACAATGATGCCAACTTTTAGTCCAATCTGGCAATGATGGTCGCGATCATCATGGAAACCTTTAGTCCACTCCGGAATGTGCGAGAACGATCTGCGCGATGGCCGGACAGGTATAAAAGACAGCCGGGTGCGGCGCAGCGAGTCAGTCGGATTTTGACTAGTGAAGGTGCCACACGGAGTAATTGAGCAAATACTTAAGTGTAAAGACAAACAAGTGTAAATTAGTAAATAAAGTGGTTGTTGGTTTATTTTATTGACTGCGTTTGAGAAACTAAGTGTGTTTTATTTTCAAATTACGCAATCCAGAGATACGTACTAGCCCACTGGAACTAGCATTCGTAACATTTGGTGTCAGAAGTGGGATTGTGTTACTGAAAGTAAAAAAAAATAAAAATTAATTATAAAACGCAGACATGGTTAGACTGGAGCAACTGAAGGTGGACCAGCTGAAGAAGGAGCTGGCCGCTTGGAATTTGCCGACTGCTGGCGGAAAGGTGGAGTTGCAGCTGCGCTTGCGAGAGGCGTGTGAATCACGAGGCATTGATTGGACTGCGCACGAGTTCGGGACGCAGGAGCTAGATTCGTCGGCCAAAGTGGAGGAATCGCCTGCGGGTGCTGCGTCGATGCAAAGTACGGCTGCAGCGGCTGCGCCATCACAAGCATTGGACATGAGCCAGCTAATGGTTGCACTTAAAGGCATTTTCGAGACTTCCAACCAAGAGATGGCAGCGAAAATGGAAACTGCGAATCAAGAGATGGCAGCGAAGCTGGAAACTACGAATCTCGAAATTTCGGCAAAAGTCGAGACTGCAAATCGAGAAATGGCGGGAAATTCTGCGCGCATAGAGCAGAAGGTGGAGGAAATTTCCGATAGGCTGAACGTGAAAGTTGAGCATCTCGAGACGCGAATGGTCAATTGGGACAAACGAGTTGACGAAATGGGTGAATCCCTGAACAGACGAGTTGACAACCTGGATGAGCCCTTGAACAAACGAGTTGACAGTCTGGAAGATTCGATGCACAGAAAAATGGACGAGCGGCTTAGGGAGGTACAGCCGCGAGAATGGTTGCCGCCGGTTCCGGAAAGTGTTGCCAGCCGAGCAGAAGTGCCTACTTATGATGGGACTACGTTCGATACATTCAAGCTGCAATTCGACCTGGCTGCTCTGGAAAATCAGTGGACCGATGTAAGGAAAGGTCGGAGATTGGCGCTGGCTCTTAAAGGTGCTGCGGCTGAGGTAATAAAATCAGTTCCAGAATGTTTACGAAGTGAGTACGAGACCGTCATAAGGGCGCTGGCAGCCAAATACAGCGACGAGCACAACAGAACGCTGTACTACTGTGAGCTGAAGAATCGCAGGCAAAGGGCCAACGAGGCGCTGCAGGCATATGCAGCAGACATTGAGCGGCTCGTACAGCTGTGCTACCCGTCCTTCGGCGCTGATGATCTCGAGAGGATGAAGATTGAGGCGTTTATTGAAGGTCTTCATGATCCGGAGACACGTCGCAGTGCGTTGATGATGGGTAAGCCGACATTTAGGGAGACGGTGACCAGCGCGATGACATACGAGGCGACATGGATTGGGAGCACTCGGTATGCACCTGCAAGGATACGCCAGATCCAGCCGGACAACGACATTGCGATCCAGGCAACAAGCTCTGAGCCACCGGGCAGGCCACGGGTGGTCTCCTCTAAAGTTGTTTGCTGGGTATGTGGCAAGCAGGGCCACATATCACGAGACTGCCGCCAACGAAAGAGGCGTTCCCGTTCTCGATCGCAATCGCCTGAAGCGAGGAATACTGACAATCGAGGCTCAGCCAACAAGCGCAGGGCTGAGGACGGCGAGTCGTTAAACTAAAACGGGTCAGCCCAAAGGGGCGTGAGCTGATCCCCACAATCTGCCGCCCCACCGTCCTTGTCTCACAGCTGAAACGACAGCCCAGCAGCTTGACAATTGAAGGAAGGATAGATGGAAAGTTGTTCGTGTTGACACTGGATACTGGAGCGTCATATTCGATCATAAAAAGGAAGCTGCTGAAGAACTGGGAACCGCTGCATGGCATACAGCTGCGGACTGCGACTGGCGAGCGCGCGCCGGTAAGAGGGAAAGTTACAAAAACGATTACTATCGGCACCAGCAGCCTGGAACATGAGTTCATCGTCGCGGATATAATGGACGACGTGATTATCGGCGTGGATTTCATGATTAGGCACGGTTTTACGCTGGACCTGAAGGAAAATGTGCTGAGATATGCCAACGTTGAATTCCCGCTGCACACCGGCTATGAGCGAAGCGTGGTGGTAAGGAAGGTTGTATCGTGTCAACACAGGAGGATACCAGCGAACTCCGAGGCGATTGTGTGGGCAAAGGTGGACGAGGACGATGGGACGAGTCGGCTGTGGGTTGTAGAAGCACCGAATCAAGGACACGACAACATCATCATCGGACGTACATTAGTGGAACCTAAGAATGGCAGAATACCAGTCAGAATACTGAACCCCCTGAATGCACCCAGATATGTCGGGAAAGATGAGGTAAGTGGCGAGTGTAGAGAAGCCGTAGCAGTGGTCAATTGCGAGAGTAGCCCACCCGGAGGAAATAAGAAGAGCGGTTTTAACATGGACGTCATACCGCAGGAGAATCAGTGGAACAGCGAATTGACGGCCAATCAGAAACAGAAGGCGAGGTCACTCCTGCAGCACTATGGGTCAATATTTGCGGCAGAAGCAGGCGGAAGAACAGCCATAGTGAAGCACAACATCGACACCGGAAGTGCAAAACCGATTCGCCAACCACCAAGACGAGTTCCTCTGGCCAAGAGGGAAGAGGTCACAAATTTGATCGAAAACATGCGGAAAGAAAAGGTCATAGAGCCTTCTTCGGGCCCCTGGTGCTCGCCGGTCGTGCTAGTCAAGAAAAAGGATGGCAGTACCCGGTTTTGTGTGGACTATCGGAAACTCAATGATGTGACCAAGAAGGACAGTTATCCACTACCTCGGATCGATGACACCCTGGACACACTGTCAGGCACGCAGTGGTTCTCCACGCTCGACTTACGCAGCGGCTATTGGCAGGTAGAGCTTGCAGACAAAGACAAGGAGAAAACGGCTTTCAGTGTTGGCGATGGTTTATGGCAGTTCACCGTCATGCCGTTTGGACTCTGCAACGCCCCAGCAACATTCGAGCGGCTAATGGAACGGGTGCTAAAAGGGCTGCATTGGCGGACGTGTCTGGTGTACCTCGACGACATAATCGTGATGGGTAAAAGCTTCGACGACCACCTGGGAAAGCTAAAGGAGGTATTCGAGCGGATACAAAAAGCCGGGCTTAAACTCAACCCAAAGAAGTGCTCGCTGTTCCAAAAAGAGGTCAAGTATCTGGGTCATACGGTTTCCGTCCGCGGAGTACATACGGATGAAGGCAAAATCACGGCGGTGAAGGAGTGGCCCCGGCCACGCAATCTACACGAACTCCGCAGTTTCCTGGGCCTGTGCACATACTACCGCCGATTTGTTCCGGGATTCGCGAACATAGCCAGCAGCTTGCACAAACTAACGAAAAAGAGCCAAGCTTTCGAGTGGAACGAAGAGCAGGAGCAGGCTTTTGCACGTCTGAAGGAAAAACTGTGCATTGCTCCAATTCTGGCCTTCCCCGTGCCTGGAGAGATGTTTGTGCTGGATACGGATGCGAGCGGGCATAGTATTGGCGGTGTGCTATCACAGATAATAGACGGCCAAGAACAAGTGATAGCATACTACAGTAGGATTCTGTCGAAACCGGAACGCAACTACTGTGTGACACGGAGAGAACTGCTGGCGGTATTGGACTGCGTAAAACACTTCCACAAATATCTGTATGGACAAAGGTTTCGCCTGCGCACAGATCATGCAGCATTGAGATGGCTCCTGAACTTTAAGGATCCTGAAGGCCAATTGGCGCGGTGGATCGAGCGACTGCAGAGCTACGACTACACGATAGAGCATCGGAAGGGCAGTAGCCATGGCAATGCCGATGCCTTGTCACGCCGTCCGTGCAAAGTCGAATGCAGGGCGTGCTCGCGAGCCGAAAGCAAAGAACAGATAGTGGACGTCCGGTTGGCGAGCGTTATGCCAGAGGAAGAGTGGTCTGCGGAGAGGCTACAAAAGGACCAGCGTGAGGATGCGGATCTTGCAAAAATCGTCGAAGGCAAGGAGCAAGGCGCACGTCCAGACTGGCAGGAGATGGCCGGTGAAAGCCCGATCGCCAAGGCTTACTGGGCACAGTGGAAAAGTCTGCGGCTGAAGGAAGGATGCCTGTACCGCGAATGGGAGAGCGCGGATGGACGGACCAGCAACTCCCTAATGGTAGTGCCGAAATGCAGAATCAACGAGGTCATCCAGGCATACCATAACGACTCCAGTGGAGGGCACCTAGGCATCACCAAAACCGTCGCCAAAATAAAAAGACGATTCTACTGGGTAGGATGTCAGGAGTCTGTAGCCGAGTGGATTAAGAGCTGCGACCGATGTTCAGCAGCGAAAGGGCCAACAAGAAGATCTCGAGGCCGCATGCAGCAGTACAACGTGGGAGCGCCCTTCGAGCGGATTGCTATGGACGTCGCCGGCCCATTCCCAACTAGTACTCAAGGCAACAAATATGTGCTGGTGGTAATGGATTACTTCAGCAAATGGCCCGAAGTGTACCCAATTCCTAACCAGGAGGCCACTACGATCTCGGAAAAGCTGGTAAACAACTGGGTAGCCAGGTTCGGAGTTCCGTTGGAGTTGCACTCGGATCAAGGCCGGAATTTCGAGTCTGCGGTATTCAAGGAAGTGTGTGAGCTGCTGGGGATAAAGAAAACGCGTACCACCCCTTTGCACCCACAGTCCGACGGCATGGTGGAACGCTTTAACCGGACACTAGAGGAATACCTGCGGAAAGTGGTAGGCAGGAATCAAAAGGATTAGGACACGCATATCCCCTTGTTCCTAATGGCGTATAGGTCAGCCCCGCACGACACGACATCACTCACTCCAGCCCGAGCAGTATTCGGCACAGAATTACGGTTACCCGCTGACTTGAAGTTCGGGGTATTCAGCACGACGGGAGGCGCTAAGACGGACTACGTGGCCAATAAGCGGGCGGAACTGGAGGAGATTCACCAGTTTATAAGGAGCCGCACCAAACTGGTCAGCGATAAGGCGAAAGCCAGATATGATCTACAGGCCAACTCAGCAGGGTTCCAAGAAGGCGATCTGGTAATGCTCTACAACCCGCAGCGGAGGAAAGGTTTGTCTCCGAAACTTCAAGCGTCATGGGAAGGACCTTACGAAGTCGTGACTAGGATAAACGACGTGGTATACAGGATTCAACGTTGCAGCAATAAAGGCGCTAAGCTGAAGGTAGTCCATTTGCAGCGCCTGGCGCCTTATCACAGCGGAACCTCGGCACTTGTTCGGGACGAACAAGTCTAAGTGGTGGGCAGTGTAACGATAAGACAGTTTGTCGCTGTGCAAAGCAACCCTGTCGCTACGCGCCGTGCTATAATTCAATCTGGCAACGACGGCCGCGACAATGATGCCAACTTTTAGTCCAATCTGGCAATGATGGTCGCGATCATCATGGAAACCTTTAGTCCACTCCGGAATGTGCGAGAACGATCTGCGCGATGGCCGGACAGGTATAAAAGACAGCCGGGTGCGGCGCAGCGAGTCAGTCGGATTTTGACTAGTGAAGGTGCCACACGGAGTAATTGAGCAAATACTTAAGTGTAAAGACAAACAAGTGTAAATTAGTAAATAAAGTGGTTGTTGGTTTATTTTATTGACTGCGTTTGAGAAACTAAGTGTGTTTTATTTTCAAATTACGCAATCCAGAGATACGTACTAGCCCACTGGAACTAGCATTCGTAACAATATATACATACAAATGGAGCGAAAGAAGTTTCACTTCAGTCGTGTGGTCATAAGCACACTCGTTTTTTTCTTTCATGACAATGTCTTTAACCAAAAAAGGGAAATCGCCGCCTTTTGGTATATTAACCTATTTGGATTTTTAAGCCGACAACAAAATAATAAATTATTTGCCAAAAAAGCAACTCAAAATCTCCAACTTCTTTAAAAATGATTAAAACGTAAATATATCAGTTAAAACAATTGTAATTTTAAAAATTACATACAATTTTTCAACAAAATTTTGGGTTCTGTTATCGCGAAAATTTGGTTTTCGCGACATGTCTGATTTTTAATTAGTCGCGAAAATCGAGCTTGCACTGTATATTGTTGTGACTAAAAGTTCATAGGCCTCTTCCATTGTTGGCTGTCTCAGTACTTATGGACAATCTTCTACTCGCCAATGCCTGAAACCGATACACCATATGTGGAGCTGACTCTTAGCTCATTAAGCACAGTCCGCAGGTAACTTCCTCAACAACCTTAAGCTATGCTAAATGCTCCTACAGTTTTCATTCTCCATTATAAATGCAGTGACTCTTCTCCAAATTCTCCAATACTTTCGCAAAGATTTTTATGGAGCGTTTTTTTAGAGTTAAATGAACGTGCCAGTGTCTCTGCAGTAGGGTTAAGTACTCTTATTTGCTTCACTTTCGAGTTCCTTCTTTATCCATGAAACACTAATGTTAGCCGTTTAGCCTAATAACTTAACCTTTTTAAGATATGATTGCAAATTAAGATTAGTTAAAGGATTAAGGTTGTCTACAGTCGTAAGTGCCAAACCACCGTAGTGTTTTGAGGTTACATATTTAATTGTCAATCAGACCTTCGACCGTTGAATCGCTCTATGCAATTCTCAAATCGGGTGCACAGAAGCCCATTTCGGACCCCCTCATTCATTCTGCTCAAACATGTCTTCTAACCCACTTCAGAGCCATCCTTTCTCGGGCACCTACATATGTTGAGTTTATGAACGCATTCCACAGTCAGTTAAGAAGTCATTGTCGCTTATTGCATTCACTTAATCATTACCTGATTGCCCAGGATTGACTTATAAGGCATTTGACTGTCAAGGAGATGTTCCATGTCCAAGTATTGGGTGTACAAGTAGAAAACCGCCGTTTTTTTTTCATAATTTGAGGCTTTATTGCGTATAAATAGCTACATACTGATTATTCAAAATATTTTCCATCGCTAGCCACAACTTTCTCCCATCTTTCTGGCAGCATGTGAATTCCGCGTCGAAAAAATTGTTCGTCTTTGGACGCGATCCATGTATCCAGCCAATTTTTGACCTCTTCGTAAGACTGGAAGTGCTGTTCAGCTAGACCATGCGTCATCGATCGAAAAAAGTGAAAATCGGAAGGAGCGATGTCTGGAGAGTAGGGCGGGTGGGGTAGGATGAAGAAGAATCTTCATCCAACAGAGTCTCCAAAGCTGCATCTTCAAACTTTTTCACGGGACCCGGCCGATCCTTGTCTTTCACGTCATAATCACCATTTTTGAATTTCACGAACCATTCTCGACACGTTCTTTCACTGATACACGACTCACTATAAGTTGCTACAATCATTCGACGCGCTTCAGCTGCAGATTTTTTCGAATGAAACGCGAAAAGCAAAATCTCCCGCAAATGACGCTTATTCGGTTCAAATTTCGACATCTTCACGCACCAACAAAAAAATGGACAATAAGAATAAACAAGCGAGATGATGTGGAGTTGTTAACCGATATCTTAGCTTGCCATGTGATGTTTCTGATCGGAATTCTCTCACCGATTTCCAAAGGTGGCACCACCCAGTGATATAACTGTTGTTATCTGGCCAGCCTACGAATAGGCAAAATCTAATATTTTATTATAACTGTTATCCAAAGTTGAATTTTTTCTTCTCACTAGACAGCTGCGATCTAGTGGATGTGGCAGTGGCCGATTCTTCATTTTTAAATTCCTATTAGTATTTCTTATGAACATCGAAAGTGATCCAATTCGTCTTCTTTACTAAAAAAAGAACAATTTACAATGAAAAAACATTTTTAAACATTTAAAAATAAACGAAAAATTGGTTTTCTGACACCCAAGTCATCTGCGTTTTCAACATAAAAGAATGAGTCTTAAAAATATTACTCTTTACATCATCATTATCAGTGACTCTGAGCTGTGTTCTATAATAGATCTAAAAATCTGTGGCAATATTAAAAAATTTCAATTCAATTAACTTTGTTGCACGTGGCCAGGCAGCCACAATTACTTAAGGGGGGAGTACACTTTGATTTTTCAAAAAAATGTATTTTTTTTTTTTTGGCTTAAAATGTTCCTTGGGATGTATACTTTAATTTAGAAAAGACTCCAAGTCCGCCAGAATATTCCTTACCGCTTTACGAAGCGATTTCCTAAAACATGTACCGGCGCGCTGAGAGAGCATTTTAGCGCGCTCGGAATTTTTCTGTTTTAACGCCGTTACCCACGCAGCCAGCGGTCCGGTGATGCCCAAATCGGGTGTTCGTACATTGTAGATGGCGCCACTGTCGCACAATCGATTTTCACGTATACCTATCTCATCGTATAGCGTTTAGTTTACGGTGAGTCACTGTACGAAACACGTGAATCACTAAATCTGGAAATCGGCCCGACCTGCTACAACTTCTGCCTGGCTGCTGACGCCGAACGCACGAGCAAGGCGGAGGAGCGCCTCACGGATGCAGCGAAAGAAGCCCGGAGATGCAGTTTGGCGACCCGAAAACACAAGGACTTCTTGGATGACAACGCAGAAGGCCAAATGTATGGAGCCGGCATCGCCGATTGAAGGTAAATATCACTTTTCCACGAGAAAAATGAAATTTTATCTTTAAACGCGTTTATCTCGAAACGGGGCTTTTCAAACTGGCGTGGGAAATAACTCTAACCAGTTATTATTAAATTTGGATATCGCCTAGGTTTTCTTGTTTAGAATTAAATTCTGCTTAGAAATACGTATCCACATTTTCGATTTTGTCAAAAATGGATTTTTAATCCACGATTTTGTAAGCATTTTTAGGGTTAAAAAATGGACTTTTTTTCCTAAGGCCACAACTTTTGAAAACAATTAATTTAAAAAAAATCGGAATACGTATTTCTAACCCGAATTTCATTACTTATCAGGATTTTGTTCGATTTATGTTCCAGGATCACATGGGAAGGAGTATTTTCTCACGCCGTTTTCCGACTTCCGCGCGAGGACGCCCGCGCGACCTGGTGCACCGGCCACGGGGGGACGCCAATCGAGTTCAAAAAAATACAAATTGTAGTTCGAAGGATGAGTAATAAATGGGTTATAACATATTTGCCCTCCCTGAGTGTTTTATTGCTTAAAAAAATTAACGAAAATGCCTTACTTTTTGGACGTTCAAAGTGTACTCCCCCCTTAACCTAACCTTACTTTATTATATAATAAGATAATAAAATCTAAAGTAATATTTAGAACAAAACACCATATTTGAGAATATTTGTATGCCCAGATACATACATACATACGTATGTACATATCTAGACACGAAAGTCGCTCCCCAACCAAATTTATTAGAAACTCGAGCAAAACAAAGTTAACCAACTTTTTAATTATTTCTACATATAATTAAAACTAAACACTGAAATCTACAAAAATCGTGATGCAAAAGCCGTACGCCGACTCTCCAATATCCCCAGCTTGCAGCGAAAAACATTAGTCGCCTTTAAACGCTTTGACCTTGAATGCCATTCAAATTATTGTTGGGTGTCATTTGATTGCTTTAGTTTTACGCAAACACCTTCTAACATACATATACACATACCAATGTACGTGCATAGAAGAACGCCGTCGTGCTAACAGCGTCATTTGTGCGCTTGTCGGGGCGTATGCGGATGACATCATTAGGCGGCCCCAGCCAGCACCAGCACCAGAGCTAACGCCAAAACGCCTTCTTCCGTTGCGTAATCGCCGTTATGCTATCAACCAGCCACAACAACAACAAGAGCAGTCGTGTTCCCCTATAAGCCGCCCCCTCTGCGACTTGCCACAAGCTGGCGACCAGCCAGCACAGCTGCAAATTGTAAATCAATTTCCGTTCGCCATATTGGCCGCACGTTTAAAGGCCAAAGTGCGTCAAAGTGTTTTCGCCTCGGCAATTTCAGTTTCATACTGGCGATGTTGATTTCTCGCCCTTGTTACTGCTTTGTATGCGACCGGAGCCACGTCAATTCGCGCAGAAGTCATGCAAAAAGGAAACGAAACAAATGGCGCAGCGGCAGTGACCGCTAATGAAGTGTGGCCAATTGAATTTTCGCACTTTCCAAGCGAATAATCACAATTCTCAACGGTCCGAAGTTTTAAAGACCTTTAGACCCGTTGCCCTTTCGCCTTTGGCGAACGCTTTCGTTGTTGGTTTTGGGGCTTTTCAGTAAATTTTTCAGACTGCTGCATTGCTTTCTACTATTTGTACATAAATGTGTGCGAGAGTGGGTACGTGTACGTGTCTGGCAACAATTGCTTTATCTTCGTCATCGCCTCGTCGGCGGCATTTCACCGTTTCCAACGGTGATTAACGAGCAGCAGACGACTGAGCGACGTCTGCAGCGACGTCGCCGACGTCAGCAACGAAGGCAATGAAGTCGTCGAATTAATTACACACGAGCAAATAACTAACGAAACAACAACTACGACAGCTGGCAGCAGGCGCAGCCGCCGCAGCAGCAGCAGCAGCCATCAATAAAACGAACGCAATGAAATTTTTAACAACAGCGGTAGTAATAATAATAGCAGCAACAACAACCACTGCAATGGCAGCAGCCAGAATACAACAACCCACAATACAAGCAAAGTGAAGACGACGACAAAAGCAACGAAAATCGAAGCCCACCAAAGCAAAATGCCACAAACACGTTTCCCACTTTGCCAACAACGTCGACGTCGTCGTCGTTTGTGTCGTTGCTGTTGCTGGCGCACAAGCAGCGAAAATGCAGAGAAACGCAGAAAACCTGCAAAAATTGCACCCAGTCAAAATGTTCAACATTTTCAAACGCTATTTTCTGCCCGAAAGCGGCGACTTGCCGGCCATTTTTTAGCATTGACAGTTAGTTCCAACTGTATATTTGACATTTCATGCGAAAATTCGGCGGAAAATGCGCCGGATATGCGCTAAAAATCCCTTCCAAAATGCTACGGAAAAATTCAATAAACACGAATTCAACATGGCCACGAAGCGCAAAACAACAACGCACACAAAGCGACATTAAAGAAAACGAACGAACACACGAGCCGAGACACGAACGCCACAACATGCCAGCCAAAGCGAATGAACAGAAGTTGGCGTTTCGTTATTGCTGTTGTTGTTGTGGCGCCGACAGCGACGCATTGCTTGTTTTTCGTTTTCTCCTTTAATGCAGAGCAACGGCAGCAGTGCCATCGCAGCAACTTTTCAGGCGTGAGCACTGCCGTTGCCGACGACAGCGACAGCGGCTGCGCAGTTAGCAGCGCGCCAGGGGGAGCAGCGCCCCCAACGCATTTTACTCGCTCGGGTTTGCTGCTGCTCTTCGACGGATTGAACACAAAAGCCACAGCGCAGCGCAGCGAAGTGTCGCAGAAAACGGAAATGTCAAAACGCGATCCGATGCCGTTTTGACGTTCAACAATCAAACAAATTAGGAAAAACGCGCTCAGCAATTCGCTCTTTTCGCTTGTTCTGTGAGCGCTCTTAATTTGTGGGCTCTTTCAATGCGGCTGGCTTTCGCTCTTCTGCCACACCGGAAGTTTGTCAATTTCCACTCTGCAACACTTGGTCGGTTTTTAGCCTGTCTTTACACACGCGGCGCGGCTGCTGCCGCTGGCCGTTGGTCGGCGCCATTCTGCGTTTGCGTTTTTGCGCGTTTTCCGGTGCTCGTGTGGTTCTTGTTGCTTTTATTGTTGCATTGCCATATTGTCGCACAACCAACCACACATGTTGTGCTTTTTTGCCTTTGCGCTGGCAGCACAGCTGTTGCGGCTTGTTGCTCCCCGTTTGACTTTCGGTGCGTCTGCATATTGATTTTTGCTTTTGTTCGTTGATTTTCCACTTTTTTTGTTGCTCGCTTGTTGTTTCGGGCTGCACTTTGTTTTTCCGTTCGTTGGCTGCATTTTTCACGTCAGTGAAAGCGAAAGCGAACGTTTCGACAGCAGGAGGTTAATTCAATGTCCTTGATGCCCGAAGGCACTTCGGGCACACATTTTCATGTAGGCACAGTGCTTTTCGTTATGTTACGTTACGTGTGTTCGTATGTGTGTGTGTGTGTGTGTGTGTGAGAGAGTAATGGATTTAAACAAGGGAAACTTGGAATGTCCTTGACGGAAATTAAAATTTCATGTCAATATTAACACAGCGTTTGTTGGCTTGTTTTGATTTTTATGGCGTAAATCGACTTAAATGTATTGCCGAAAATGATGCCGCTCGACTATATTGAAATAAAGCATTTTTGACAGTCATCACAGCTTTGAAGATATTTCCCATAAAATTATAGAAGATTAGGAAAGGAATTTATGGTCTGAATTACTATTATTATTATTATTGATGGGGGATAATGCACTGCGACCTATTAGATCTATTGTGCCCCCTTCTTGGACCTCAAAGACTGTCAGTGAGTCCAGTATCCAAGAGGAATTGTAGTATGTTTCCTAAACCTCTGGATACCCAGTCTGCACCCGAAATGATATGGTCTCCCAGGTGCTTCTTTCTCTTATGCATGAGTACAGGGCATTTTCCTAGTATATGTATTGCAGTCTCGTTTTCCTGACTGAATTACAGTTGGACCCAAATACATATTGATTGATTCAGCTATAGTTAATATTAGGTCCTAAAGGCAAGGATGAAACCATTCTCCATCTACTCTGCCCCGTGCTGTACATTGCAGGAAAAGGAGGAAACATGTTTTTTTAGTAGTTTAATCACACCATTCAGTTGTTAGTTGATATCTCTTATGTTGAGTGATGGGTGTAGGCTGGAGGGTAATTTTATGTTAGAAAACCCATTTAAATCTATTCTAAAAGCAATTCGCTGATATTGTGCTTATTTAGTCACATAAAAACACTTCTTTTCTAATCAACAATTTGTTTGGTAGAAGTTGTTTTAATGGATTGTCATCTTTTGTCGAGATTTGTCTTGTTTGAATGCTGCCACTTTAACCAACCTGTCAAATCAGTTGACTTTTATCTTTGCTTGACTAATGCAAAATAAAATTCTAAGAAAATTTGATCAGATTAAGTAGTCAAAATCGTCAAAATAGTTAAAAGTGAATACCAAAATTCTAAAAAACATGAACATCAAACAATGTCATTACTTTTATGACTTTTTGAATTGTTTTTAAAGCAAAAGAAATACTATGTAGAAGTCGCAGGATCATTTCCTCAGTTAGTCTACGTTTACTGCAATTAAAAAGCAAAAGTGAAACCGACAAAAATTGTGTAATTTCTTATAACAGTTATAGTGACAAAAATTGTGGATTTTTTGGTATCAACACAAAAAACCTATGATCGACTTAAAATTTCAAAAAACTCTACAGTTTGAAAGGTAAAACAATGGTATTCTTAATTGTTATTCTGTGGGCTTTTACTCTTCGTATTTCTTGCTATACTTTATTTTTCACTGCAACTTTATAGCTTGTAAACACGTTATGTTCCGAGCATGTGGACAAACTATTTTCGCTGTTTTTACATTTCCTCCTGGAAAAGAAACAGTTTTCCACATAAAACGAGCCAAAGACTGCCAAAGTGTTATCCTTTCAAACATTGTTTGACTCCTGCGTTGGTATAAGTAGCTCGAAAGTGTTCAAATGTGCATAACAAGGACCTGGGTCGCATGAACGTTTGATAAAGACAAGTGACGAAAAACAGTGAAATATAATCCTACAATTACTCTTGAGTAAGGAGGCTTGCAAAAGTAGATGTTCTGCGTCCTGTAGAAAAAATTGGGTTCGAGATATGATGAGAGTACTAAGAATACAAACAGTTCATGAACGACTGTGTGGATATAAATTTGTATGTACTCATATAATTTTTATTTATTTTATTATGAAATTTATTTTATTATTTGACTTATGAAAACAATGATATTTTTGACTTGAAACACAATACCATAAGCAAGACTTGTAAGGTTAAAGTGTCCGTCTGGGCACGGAACCTTGCCGCGGACACACTTAGGTCACAGACGGGCCCATTGCGATAAGAAAAGAACGTAGCTAGGAGAAGAAGTTAGGCTAGTATGATTCGTGGATGAATCCAAGCACGTCAGAGCTTTCCATCTCCGTTTAGATAGTATCGGGCAGTGACCGAGGGGGCGAAATATTCTTAAAAATAGCAGTTGTGGCAGAACTTGTAAAATGAGTAGTAAAATAATTTAAACTACTTAAAATTGAAAGAGATTTGTTTTTTCAGAAATCCTTATATGTAATTTGTTTTTGATTGAGTCCAAGAATAAGAAATTATAGTCGTGTCTGGGTATAATGAACATCCTATATAGTGAACACCTCGATATAGTGAACACCCAAATTTTTACATGGAGTACTCTAAATAGCGAACAATCGAAAACCTCTAAATAGTGAACAAAATTTTGAAAGCAATTTCAAGCAAAAAGCAATAAAAAACACAAGAAGGAATCAAAAATGAAAGAGGGTATTCCCCTAATTTGTATTTTTGCTGTTGATTGTTACAAAATCAGCTGTTTCTTGACCTTAGTGGTTATGTTTCTTGTCGAGTGCAAACCGATTGTGGTTGAAAATGATCTTTTTTTATTTTTATTTTAATGATCTCTTGAATTTATATACACAAAGTGTATTTTGAGCAAATAAAACGAGTTTTTGAACAAAAATTTTAACCTTGATATAGTGAACAACCTCAATACTGTGAGCAGGCTTTGCAATAATTAGTTCACTATATCCAGACACGACTGTATAGCTTAATTCTTAGCTTTAAATATTCCCATATGAAAAGATAATTATGAGCGCAAGGCTCTGGTTGCTCGAACTTATGTGCTGTTATTGATCCAAATAGGCAATAAAATTATATAGAAGATCATAAGTAAGAACTGACTGAATATATCTGTAGATATCTGAACATATTTGTATGTAGTTTTAAAGTCGACCCTAATATTTCGAGGGTTCAACCTCCAACCCCACCCTTCCAGGGCCGTAACTAGGCATGTGCAGGCGGTGCGGCGCACCAGGGCCCCCGGCCCTGAGGGGCACCCGAAGATTTCTTTTTTTTTTTTTTTTAGAATTCGTTTTAAAGTATGAGCTAGAAAAGATCTTCGATAACGTTTTTATAACATTGTATAAAATTGGATCTACTTTTTTATGGAAAGGGCTCCTGGGAAACTTTTTTTTCTAGAACGCTCTTATTAGTATCTAATAGAAAATGTTTTCGAGAACCCTTTTTTTTTCACGAAAATTATTGATGTTTTCGCCGCCATGAAATCGAGAAAAAAGTCATTTTCGAGAAATAAGTAAACGCAAGAGACTGAGGAGACACCTAATGTGCAGGAACAGTATATTTTCATGAGTGATGTTTCTGTGATTTCGTTATTTGTAAGTTACAAATAATTACGTGCAGTCTAGAATATTTGGCTGTAAAAATATCTACCTAATACAGAATATAGTGTAATAGTATGTGCACACATATGAGAAATAAAGAAATTGTTTAAACCAAAGTATAATGCTGTTTTCAATTTCTCACGGCCTTTGAACCCTTTTTTTAATGGACTTCGAAAAGGCTTCGAAATCACCTTTTTTTTTTTTTAGAAATTCATTTTCAAGGGCCCCTTACGAAATCTTGCACAAGGGCCCCCGAGACCCTCGCTACGGCGCTGCACCCTTCCCCCCTGAATCCGCCACTGCTGACTTAACATCACAAAAAATATCACAAATTGTTCAAAAAACCATTTCACTTCCTTTTTCTTGTTGGTAAAACTTTAATGCAATGAATTATTTTAAATTAAGTTAAATCTTGTTAAAAATAGATATGGCAGGCAATGCAGAAATCTTATTATGATTATTTAACCCAAATTTTAAACCCTTCAACAAAATTGGGGAAACCCCCAACTGACTGCTATCTGCTGTCATATTTCTTATAAGAAAAAATAACAATATTCGCTATAACAGGATTTCCGAATTTGTACAAATTTGTATAAAATTCTATGAAAAATGGACTAAAGGGGAATAAGGTAGAAGAAGGTTTCATCAACTTTCGGACACCCCCAACAACTTCGTCATTTGCTCCACGCAACAACAATTACCCATTGCAAATATATTTGTGCGTTTGTGTGTGTGGGTGTGCGTACGGGCGCACTTGTCTTCGCCAGCGGCCAATTCGACAGTGTGCGCAACAAAATGAAAGTTTTCTTTGCGTTTCGTGCCAACTTCGTGCCGACTGGCCTCGTTTGTTCGCTGTGTTTGCTTTAAATAAATACCGTACAACATCGTCACAATCACTACCATCACCACAACAACAACAACAGCAACGACCATGTCAAAATCATAACCCAATTGACAACAACAATAACAACAACAGCAACATGACATTAATATATGCACACAAATATCAACAACAAAACCATCCACAGTCAGCCATGCAGTGAAAACCCGACATGAGACGAGCGCTCAATTGCCGAAGATGTGTCCTTGAAAAGTGCATAGCCACACACGTACGCACACATCGCCACACAAATGTAGCCACAGTGCGCGTCCATTGTGTGCATTTGTGCCGGGCGCAAGGATAACGCGAAATTGGACAATGCAAACGGAAAGAATGCGAAAGTGGAGCAAAAGTGCCAGCCCCATAAGCGCGCCTGCCCGTGCGCGAAATGTTCAAAGCCAACCATGGCAACGACAGCAACAACAAAAACAACCACAGCAATGCCGTCCATACAGCGGCAGCGGCGCAGCAATGCTGCAAAGGGAGAATATTCGCTGTGAAAATGCAAATTGCATTCGCTTGCAACGCGCAGCGGCCATTTTTTCTATTTTTTTTTTTTTAATTCTTCACTGCAAATGCCGACAAACAACTGCGACGGCGACGACGAGGGCAGCGGCTACAACAAGAACAACAACGAAAGCAATAACGAACAGCTGGCTCGCTCCGGAATAAAAGGGAGAACACAAAAAAGAAGCAAACGACTGAAGAGCGCCGATGAGAGCGCTTACAATGGGACATGTGCGTAGTTTAGTACATTTAAATTTATAAATTTTATTTTGATTGTAACTTATTTTCAATCACTTTTAAACCAAAAAACAACTTAACCACATACATTTCTATTATTGTCAGTCATTGGAGGGTGAGCTATATTGGGTCGTTTATCTCGCTTTGTTGTGTTACTTCATGAGTGAGAGAACGTTGAAATTTTCCTAAATAGTCCTTAAAGCCTATTTTTCGTCTAAGTTTTATAACGATAGTTGTTTGGGTCAATAAATCAAAATGACAACGACAAACGGTTTCGTAATAAATTTCTGTCATATTAAACAGATACAAGCAAATCGAATGCTATATTTGCCAGTTTCCATGGAAACGCAAGTATGTTGCGACGAAATACAAAAGGGTATCGAATTCAGATTTCTTAAGTAAGCTCATGATATCCTTAAATTCAAAACAGGCTCTTATCAATCCAACAAAAATCCAATCCAATTCCAATTCCAATCTCTATTCCCATGTTAAAATTCGTAGTTATGTTGCACTTTCGCTTAGGTTAAATTAAAGTGGTTGCTGGGCTCGAGACACAATCTTCTTCTCGTTAACTTTTTAATAACTTGACTGAAGTTTGCTTACAACCAGCAAAAGAAAATAACAAGCAGCTGCTAACTATGTGTTAACCCTAATCCTGTATTTTGGGCAAATTTTGCCCAAAGGCGTTTTTAGCTCAGCGTATCTGGCGTATATTTAGTGATATCGGTATCAAATTTCTTGACAATTATTTCTTCACATATATTTAGCAGCGTTGTGAAAATGTATATTCTTGCTCCACCAGGGGCTCCCTCATACCAAAAGTAACAAATCTTGTATTTTGGGCAAATTGTGCCCAATACATTTTTCCATTATTTCCGCAAGCAACATTTAGACTGCGTGTTTTGTTTGTTGTTGCCCGTGGAATCCCTTATCTGCATTTATCTGCATACATTTTTTTGTATTGATTTGGCAACATTTGCGACAATAACGCCTGCACTGTATGCGTTATTTTTTGGAATTTGGGGAATTTCCAACTTAGGTACTCCTATTTTATCCAAAAACATTAGAAAGAGGAAGATATTCGACATTCGTCAGTGAACTTTCATTTTTTTGCGTGCGTAGTTGCTTATATCACGTAGTTGCAGTCACGGGTTGAGAAGTGTGAAAGTCAAAATAAATAATTTTTTTACAGCAACTTTACTCAGGAAAAGAAAAAACCATGTCCCAAAGGGTATGTATAAAAATGTGCCTATACTTTTCCGTAAAGTGCCTGTATGAATAAAATTCAATTAGTCGGCCGTGCCAACTCGACGTGAGGCTGAAGGGCGTAAACTTGACCAGCAACTCGAAAGCTCTCTTGAACATTTCGAAATTTCTTCAGATGAAGGATCAGTAACATATACTGCTATATCCGAAGGAGAAAGTATTTGCTCCGATGCAGAACAATTTTCGGTTACTGCGCAAGAAGAAGACCCACCTTTTGGTTTTATTTCTAAGGACAAAAAACAATTTGGTATGACAATTGCGGCAGCTCATTGGTTGGTAGAAAAACGGATGAAAATGTTATTAATACTACTCCAGGACCAACTCAATATGCCATTGCATTGTTTATGACAAAGGATATGCAAACAATTATTATCAGGATGACAAATATTGAAGGTAGCTTTCATCGTATTTTCTAAAACTTTGCGCATTACATATTTATATATTATTACATAGATATCAAAGTGTTTGGAGAAGCTTGGGAGGAAATTAACCATGCTTCCTTGAAGGCTTATTTTGGATTGCTGTTATGGGACTGTCCGAAAAAATAAGTTGTTTCTACCCCCACATATTTTGGACATGACAAAAAAACCTGCCTTTAAAAGTCAAAGAAACCAGAAATAATAGAGTATTATAACCATACAAAGGCAGGGATGGATACATTCGACCAACTGGTTGCCACATATACTTGCAAGCGGAAGACCAATAGGTGGCCTGTAGCTCTATTTGCAAATATGCTTGATGGCTCCGCATGCAATGCTGTTGTGATGTGGACAGCAGTAAACCCCGAGTGGAACAAATCAAAACATTTCCGTCGCAGATTTTTTATGGAAGAACTGGGATTTGAGTTTTTGAAAGAAGAAAAGCAGGAGCGTAAGACACAGCCATATGGCATTGCCGCCTGGAAGCTACATCACCCGCAAGAAGAGAAAAATACAAAAAGGGGCCGTTGTCACTTTTTTGAAAATAAGTCTAACAGTACTAAATATAATACAAAATATAAGAATTGTAACTTATTTGTGTGCAAAAATCATTCTTGTGTAGAAATTATATGCAATACTTGCAACAAAAAGTAATAAAACTAGTTAAATTGTATTGGGCAAAATTTGCCCAAAATACAAGATTCGTTACTTTTTTTATATACAGGATGAGGGTTAAGCAGAGCCACGCCTTTCGATCATAAGAAAGCGAGTTAAGTGGAGCACTTTTTGTACCGCCAGAAGCAATCCTGAAGAACCATCAACTAGCCCACTGTTCATCGCAATGAACGAACGAGCGAGCACAGCAGAAGCACGAAAACCGAAGAGCGCGTAGAGTGCGGCTCGACTCGGCGCCGCGCAGCCACAAGCCGCAGTGTTGTTTCTTCTTCGTTCGGCTGGTGGCTGGTTCAGCGGCGTAACGAGCATTTAGTTTTATTTTCTACCCCCGACGATGCGGTCCTTCGGACTATGTCGCGCAAAGTAGCGAAAACAAAACGGCAACAGCAAAAACAACAACAATCTAGCAAAAGAACGATAATAACAGCAACAAATGAACACTAGCGAGCAAGAGGCGCGCGTTTGTACCGAAGTGGACGACAACAATAAGGAGCGCTGCCGCCGAACACCAACGGCGCCGACGAAGACGAGTAGGAGAAGCGAGTGTGTAAGGAAGAAACAGAAACAAAACAAAAGTGAAGAGGGAAAGGCAATAGGCAGAAGGAAGAAGTGGAGTAGTGTGCGAACGCGACGAGCAAGAAACGACGCCGACGGCACGGCGTGGTCGTAGGCAGCGCTGTTGGCGTGGCGCACGCCGTCGACGACCGCAGCAGCGGTGGCAAGGAAAATCGGCCGTTGCGACTCGCGAGTTTTGCCATTTTGCAGCGTGTACGCTCGTTGGTTCGTCGTTCTGTGGCGCTCACGTGTGCGATTGCTGTGCGCTCTTCGGTCGGTTCTCTTGCTGTTGCTGCCGGTGGCCAGCCGCTGTGGCCTCTCCACCCAGTTGATCGAAGTTTTTTCGTCTCGTTTCGCTTTATTTTTTTTGTTCGCTTTTGTTTTTCGTATTTTCTACGACTTGTGCACAGTTTTCGGTGTGTGCTTTGCGCTCACTTTTCTGTATTTCATTTCATTTGGTTTGGTTTCGCTTATGTGTGCGCGGCGGTGCAGAGTGAAAAGACGAAAAGCACTTTTTTCCACCCGTTCCAACGAGATTTTCATGGTGAAAATTGCAGAAATCGAAGAATTTGCGAGTGCTACGAAAACGGGAAAGGTGTGTGCGGACGGAAGTGCGTTGAGGGCGTGCGGCAGTGGCAACTCAAAATGAAAATTGCCAGTTATAATTAACATTTTGCAAAATGAAGTGAAAAGGCGAAAATGGAAAGAAGAGAATGTGCGTGAAGAAGCAAGGGGAGAGAAGCGAAGCAGCAGAACACAGAAAACATTTGTGCACCTGAGTCGTGGTCGTCGGTGCGTCGTGTCGCGGTTGGTTGAAGTAGGGGCCGGTTGTCTTTTGACGGCGGAAGGTTCGCTTCGGTTTTAACTAAGCGCAGAGTTCGCGTTGCAAGAAGAAAATCAGTTTTGAGCTATGTGTGCGTGTATGAGTGCGAGCGTCGCACAGACAGTAGTTGGGCTGGCCGCACATTGGCTATTGCACCGAGTGTCACCAGCGATATGGAAGTGACGGACAAGGCGAAAAATAGTAAAGAATCAAAAGCACCAAAAGCGGAAGCAGTGAAAACAACACTCGTTTCTTGAGTTCGCTCGTGCGCACTCGGGTTCGGCTGCATTGCGAATGCAATAAACAAAATGGAAAACTTGCCGACTGCATTGCGAACGATTTTCCGCTTCTCGCTGTTTTACATATTTTCTTTTCTCCCACAATGAAAATAAACGTAAAAGTAGCGCATTCAAGCAGGAGTAAAATGAATGTCAAACTTCGCAAACGGCTCGGCTCGTTGTCACTCGAGGGGAACGGCAGCAGCAGCAAACCACGATGTTCTCTTAATAATCACAACAATAACGACAATGCAAACAACGAATCGTAAATTGCCATTCGGCAATTTCCGTTTTCGCATTACTTTTGTGACTGGGATTTCCTTTTGGACTCTGTGTTTGCTGTTTACAAAACATAAAGTTGGCTGTCGAGCGCGTTGCATTTGTTTAATGTTGTGCCTGTCGACCTCCCCCCGCTGCAGCGAGTAACTCGCTTTTTGGCAACGGCAGCAACTGCGTATACGGCGCTATCGACAACGGCGGCGCAGCCGTGTAAAGAAAATGGCGTTTGCGCGTTCGTTGTTTAGCCCCTTTTTACTTTTGGCGCAGAGTTAAGTGCCTTTCCGGTTGCAGTGGGTTTCCGTGACTAGTTTGGGATAGCCCCATCTTTCGCGTTTTCTCTGCCCCCCTTTTCCACCTGTGATCTACATATCAAATGTTTTACAGTCAGCCGCTCAGTCGTGCGTTAATTGATTTGCTCTTGCCATATTTTGTGCTTTTGCCTTTGCACTTTTGGTGACATTTTCTCGTTTTGCCATTTTTTGTGGTTGCATTTCGCTCGCCGCAATTATGGAACGTGTGCAATGTCGCAGCCGTTTGACGTGGGTTTGTAGCTGTGTGCTTTTGAGAATTCTATTTAGATATTTTGACAGTTGTGTCGTTGTTTTTTGATGGACTTTCGCGTTTGGTTTTTAACGTTTTTGTTGTTATGTGACACATTTGGATTTTAGTAAAAAAAAAAAAAAAAACATTGCAATTGCAGCTGCTACAAAAGCAATTTTTGAAACAATTTAGTGGGACTCAGATAATTATATGCAATATTGGCATTTTGGTTGTGGCCTTGACTCTACAATCAGGCGACAGGATAACTGCACGACTCCTAAGTCTTGCAATGTATTTGGTTACACCATTAAAATGTTGAGCAGAATTGTAATTCGGAAAATCCGTATGGAATGTGTTATAACTAGGTATCGGATTTATATGCAAACATATGCAAATATGTGCATATGTTAGCTCATTCTTAATAGTTTTCAATAAAAATAGTTTCTGTCTTGGTCCCGTTCAAATCGGAAGCTCCAAAAAAATATGCACTTGCATATAATTCCGATCCCTAGTTATAACTATTGTACAAGTTTATGAAATTTCCAAATCTCTATCAAATTGTAATTGATGTTAATGTTGGAATTATTTTTCAAACTTGCGCTTCAAATTGCAAAGTCTCACAAAAAAAAGGAGACAAATTGAGAGAAAACCTCAAAAAGGGTTTTAATTTTAATATCAAAATCAGTAAACTATATTCAATAATCTTTTTAAATTACTTTAATCTCCCAAAAGTAGGCTATGTCTATTGTATATACAATGTTCACATCAAAAGCGTGTAGATAAAAAATTATACAACTGTACAAAGTAAAACTATTTTCTTAAATTTTCACACCTTAAAATCAGTTCAAATTCTATTTAAGTATTTTATTTTTGAATTCACTTTGATCTCCCAAAAGCTTCCAGTTGCCATTTAATGTCAGTGTAGAACAGTGTATATTTCTAACTGGCTTCCTAAAACATAACCTCAAACCTAACTAGCTGCCGCCGTTGCAAATTGCGAAAGTAGTTGGCACAATTTAAAATGAGATTTATGCATTTCCCGCTGCATAAAGCCGAACAACGATGATTGCGGCGAATGCTTGGCTTAGTAAGCCTTCACTCCCACCCACCCGCCGTGTGCTTGTAGTGGTAAACAGCTGCTTTTCACTCGACCCGCCAAGCAACGCCAAATTTTGTTTTCATCCCCCTGCTGGCTGCACGTGGGTATCCCGCGCAAACGCTGCGTACAATGGACAAGCAAAACATTGTTGTGCCTGCAATTTTGTGTTGCTTCAGGTAACGGCCAATCGTCACCTTGTAATATTTTGGATACACACACTTGGAAGTGTTTTTCGTGCAATCAGCAAGGTACAAATAGGCCAACTCTACTGCGACTCGTGGGGCTGTTCTCCAATTTCACTCGGCTAGTGCGTAATTTTGGCAAGTGACGACAAGGCGGAAGCGAAAGAGAAAGGGCGGCGTCCTAAATGTCGCCAGTTGCAATCATGAACTGGATGTCGCTATTCCTTCTACATTAACATTGGCACCTTCGTTGTTGTCTGTTGTTGTTGCTATTGCTATACACGACGGCTGACAGATACACAAGTTGCGATCTTGCAATTTGAAATTTGTATTCTTTGCTGCTGTTGCGCCTGTCTACGGTGCTGTTTGGTGGCTGCGCGGCGACTGCTGCTGTTGCTTCTGTTACCGCGGCCGATGTTGGCTCGTAACCGGTTTGCAGGAGCACATCGTTGGCTGGCCAAGTTGCGTCAGACAAACGCATGCGATGTTGCTGCGCTCGTCTCTGCAGGATTCGCTTCGTTAACTTGTTGCTGTTGCAAGCGCTGTGTGTGTGGGGACGCCGATGACAACGCCGCACCGTGGGTGATAAAGCGGGAGGGTAATACGCGGCGCTGAAGCATCTGTGAGTTTTTGTATGGTTTTATCTTTGCTTGTGAACTTTTTTCCCATTGGAGCGGCTGCCGCCGAGTGTGAGTGTGTGTGCGTGTGTATCTGGTTTATCGTTTTCTGTCGCCTCTTCGCTCTTGCTTTTTCCCGTTTGGCACTGCTGTTTTCCCTACGCTTAGACAGCGCAGCAGCGTGTTGCTCCACTTCCCTGTTGCTGCTGCTCTACAGTGGTGCGAAGAGGTGATTTGTGTAAATCACCTGCGAATAATTTGTTCTTTCGTGTTTGAGGTTAGGCAGCGCTTTCGCTGTGTCGCTCGCGGTGCTGTCATATTCGGTGAGGAGATGTCTTCGTTTACATCCTTTTACTATGTTTATTCGCGAAAATTATGTAATGCGGTTGATTTATAACTTATTTGCGAGATGTTGGATCTTTTTTTACAAACTACAATAAAACTTGCAATTAGTCAAAACATCATGGCTTCATTTTGATTGGGAAGAACTTTCTGATAAAAATTGCAGAACTTAAAAGAAAAGTGAATGTTATTATTAAATTGTTTCAATATTACAAACCAAGAAAACGAAGGGAAATTACTGCTGAAAAATTACATGATTTTTTGTATTAACATTTTCAATATCTGGTTTTTTGATAAATGAAAATATGTGGAGAGCCTCATAATTTTCGGTAATTTGGAATTTACGCTACATGAGTTCTTGGAAAATTTCCATAATGTTTCCAATTTTCTGCTCGAAAACTTTCAACTGTCATTACACGTTGATGCTTAAGTGGAAAAACTTAAAGCACTCTGCACTTCTCTCTTCCCCCTTTTTACCACATGCTTTTCCTCGTTCCTGAAAATTATTATCCTAACAAGCGTCGATTTTTTTTGCTTCAATTTTCCACAGCTCACTTAAAAAAGGGACCAATGCTGAAGGCACGACTTGTTAAAAGAGCT
Source organism: Melieria picta (assembly GCA_964056695.1). Taxonomy (NCBI): domain Eukaryota; kingdom Metazoa; phylum Arthropoda; class Insecta; order Diptera; family Ulidiidae; genus Melieria; species Melieria picta. Next base: position 58,657,580 of record OZ057398.1, read on the forward strand.
AAAATCAGCAAGGAGACAATTTAACTGAATCAGCAGCTTGTAATTGATCAGGACGCGAGGCGGGGAAATCGCACTAAAACGAGAATTTTACGTGAGAAGCGTCAACGCACGCGAGTCGCGCTGATCGTCGGCAACCAAAGTCAGACGCGAGCGATCGCGTAAAATACGACGACGGCGACGACGTTGAAGCACGAAAGCAAATCAGCAGCAACAACAACAACAACACAAACAACAACGACACCAGCAAAGAGGAAAATGTCAACGCGTAAAACGACCGCAACAGCAGCGGCGGCACAGCAACTACAACAACACCAACATCGGCAACAGCAACATCGCCATCAATATCAGCATCGGCGGTGAACATAAGTGCAAGTGGCGCAGAGAAAGCGGAAATGGGGTCGAACGCATCCACTGCAGTTGGTGAGGTGAATAGTTGCGGTGAAATCGAAGCGGCCACCAGCAACCCCACTGGCAAAGAAACACCGTGAAATCGAAGCGGCCACCAGCAACCCCACTGGCAAAGAAACACCCAAAACAGACACAAAGCAATTTGGCAGCGAGCCGAAGCGCATTACGCGAAATTCACCACTGTTGCTGGCGTCGCCCACATCCGTGAAGAAGGAGCCGCGTGGTGAAAGCGCCGACTCAGAGCCCACCAATAGCGAGAGTGAGGACGGCGGCGGTGGCGGCAGCGTCAAGCGATCGTTGCTCATACGCGGCCGCAAATCGCTGAAGGAGTCTAAAGAGGCCAAGGAAAACGCAGAGAAGGAGAAGACGAAGGCTGTTGAAAGCATGGAAGCTGGAAAGGCTGAGCGAGAATCTAAGGAAAACAAAGACATTAAAGAGCTGAAAGAAATCAAGGAAAAAGAACAAAAAGAGTGTAAAGAGGAGAAGGAACCATCCGTTGCAATTGTCAGCACACCAACAGCAAGTTCCACCGGCAGTAGTGTGGCTAGCGGTGATTCTGGTGGCGTCAACAATGGCCCGACAAACACAACAAATCGTTTGACGCGCAAATCGTTGGTGCAGGAAGTGGTCACGAATACACGTGTCACGCGTAATCGTCAAACAAGCTCTAATCGGCCCGAAACACCGCCGACTGCGCCGACAGCAGCAGCTACCCGCAGTCGACGTGCTGCTGCCGTCGCCGCCGGCAAGAGGACGCCAGTAGAATCGGTGACCTCCACACCTACAGCGTCTGGATCAAAACGTAAGCGCATAGAAGATGAGTCCAGCGCAACGGGAACGGACACGCCTTCTGGTACTAAGCATATCAAAGTTGAGGTGAAGGATGACGTCACGGATGCCGCCGAAGATGATTTACCGCCCCCGGCTTCAAACAGCCACGAAGCGGATAGTATCAAAATCAAGCAGGAGCTCGTCGAAAGCGATGAGTCGGCCACAGAGACCGCTGCCACAAGCGGTAGCGGCGCCGCACGCGGCCGCAGTCGCTGGAGCGTGCGCAAGTCGCAGCAAATGAATCTGCAGAGTTCGCCCAGCACACGTGCCACTCGACACACGAAACACCTGTCACCATCGCCCTCCCCTACTACCTCGTCGGCATCGAGCACCAGTGGGGGTGGTCCTACCACTGAGTCCAAGCGTCGCCGGCTGACGCCCGCAACCGCAATTACGCGCAGCTCGTCGGTGAAGACGACGATGACGGCGCATGCAACACACCACCATCAACATGTACCTGATGAGGATAGCAAAGACAGCATGGCCTCATCGTCCATAGATGAACTGTCGTTGGTGGACATCAAGCTTGAGAAATTCACACCTGACTTGGTGGAAGAGGCTAACATGGAGGTGGATTTGGACGCGAAGGTTGCAACCAACGGTATCGCTGAACCCCTAACGGTTGATACGGCAATATTGCAACTGAAAGAGACTGGCGGCAACAGCAGTTTGACAGCAACACTAACCGCCACGGAGGCGAGTACGTCGACTGCTGCGGGCAGCGATAACAATGCCAAGACTATTGGTGACAGCACGGAAAAGGCAGCATCGCTCAGTCCAGAAATGGTAAGCGAAGGTGTGAGCGAAATCAGCGTAACGCAGTTCTACAAGAAACCCAAATTTCTGGAAAACAATTTGGGCATCGAAGAGGATCCGAAACTGGGCGAACTAGTGCAGAAGGTGAGCACAGAAATAGAGCGCGTCTCAAGCAGCGATGAGAAAAAATTGGAGAAAGATAAGTTTCCAATAGCTGAAACGGCGGCGAAAATGGAGGAACAAACAGAGGTCGTGGTAATTTTGGAGGACGGCGATGTTGAGGACCTAAAAGAAGGCGAGCTGCGCCTGGACGACAGCAACGATGAGAAGAAAAGCGATGATGCGGCCAGCCTGAGTACGGGTAATATTTCACCGCTGGTGGTGGAAGAAGAGGAAGAGCCTGAGGCAGATGATGATGTGGCGATTGTGGCTATCAGCGCTGGCGATGAGGAAGACGAGCTGGTGCTGGCAACTGCAGCAGCTGCTGCGCCGGAGACAGTGGCTGAGAAAATTGACGAAGAAGATGTCGAGGACGATGCCACAGTCGAAGAGAGCGAGACCATATCAATGGATAACAATCCGTCACTGCACGAAGATGCGCGCGAAGAGCTCGACGAAGCAGACGAGGAACTGGAGCAGGATGGAGAGGTGGTGGCGGAAGCAGAGAAGAAAACCGATGAAAAGACTAAAATTGATTGTGATAGGAAAGCCAAGCTTAAAACTGAGAATGCAGATGTGGAGAAAACAGAGGCGGCAGAGGGGAAGCAGCAAGCAAACTGTGCAGTAGCGAGCACAAGCGTGGAGAAAAAAGTGAATATAGATGTTGAAGAAAAAGAAAGTCCCACTAAAATGGAGATTGATGACAGCGATGAAGTTTTCCCATTGGAGCCAGCAAAATCACCGGAAACTAAAGTGACCGCCGGTGTTATTGAATTGGATGACACGCTGGAGAATATGGAGAAAGATGAGGTGCTTGCCAAGATCGATGCTGTGTTAAATGAATACAGTGAAAAGGAGAAAGAGCAGCGCGCATGTAAGGTGAAGGCCGTCAGCGGTGAAGAAAATAAGGAAAATTTTGCTACCGATGAACACAAACCTGCACTGGACGCCATGGATCTAGATGCTGCAGATAATGAAAGCCTCAAACTTGAGACTAAATTGATTGTTGATGATGAATTGAAGGCCGGTTGTGAGGCAGATTTGGTCGAAGTAGATGAAAAGGTGAGTGGAAAAAGAAATTGTGTTATTTAGAAATATCATATGACATTTGATGTTTTTCCAGCTTGTACTGGCCGGCAGCAACGTTTTGGATCAGACGCCCGTCTCCTCCGCCACAACTTCACCCTCGAAACCGTCGAGCTGCCAGAAGGACGACGATGCTACTTCCATGAAGTCGGGCCAATCGACCGACACCAACTCCTGGATAACGCTCGACTATGAGCACGACGAGGAGTCGCTGCGCCAAAAGGAGCAACATCTACAAAATCTTGGCTTGTTGACACACAAGGCAGCCGAGCAGCGACGTCAGGAGTACATTCAAAGCTCAGCCGCAGCGGTCGAGGCGTCCCGAGTCTCACAACACCACGCCGGCAGTGGCAAGCGCAATGGCAAGTCGTCGACCCCGACCACAGCTGCCGCATCAAGTGCAGCGGTGAGCCAGGAGTACACCGGTACACTGAAGACAGTCATCAAGATTAACCGCAGCATAAGCAGTGGCCACGCAACGACATCAGCCAGCGGCAGCTCCAGTAATGGTCGCAAAAGCAGTGGTGGCAATGGCAACGGTGGTAGCCAACATGCAGCTGGTAGGGAGTCCTCAAATGGAGGCGGCAGTGTCAGTAGTGTGCGCAGGCAATCACTGAAAATGACATTCCAAAAGGGGCGCGGACGAGGCCAGAGCCATGCCGATCGCGCCGCCGATCAGCACAATCACGGCGAGGACGCGTACTACACCATACAAAATGAGGTGAGCATTTCGGTGGCTTCGAGTGATGTGATTTCCCACTTACTAAGTGTTGGCTTTTCTCTCATCGTTTATTACAGAATGAAGGTGCGCAAAGAACAAGTCATGCCGGCAGCAGCACGGCGGAGCATACAAATGTTCATACGCATGGTAGAAAATCATACAATCGATCTAACAATACTAGCCACTCAACCAGTACTACCAATTCTGCTACCACTGGTGTGTGTTTTGCATTTAACCGATGTAGTTGTAGCTGTTTTATTTTTCGTCGTTCAGTTAAATATTTGAGTTAAATTAGATTTAAGTTGAGAGGGGGAAAATAACTTTTAATTTTAAGCAGTTAACTATTTGACTGGATTTGCTTGATTGATGAAATTTTGTTTGCTTTAATTGAAATTTTAGTTCACGGTTTTGCTGGATTGTTTTAAATTTAATTTATTATGCTTAACTTTAATGAGTTTTTTTGATTTGGTTTGATGATTTTGCACAGTTTCGATGCATTTCGCTTTATTTTAATGTGACTAGTTCTATTTTGTTCGTTTTTGTAAACGCACACACCCTTTTTTCGTTGGTCTTGCACAAATGTTGATTATTATATGACTGGTATTTTTTTATTTTGTTTTTGAATTCTGCACCATTAACATTTTCCATGGCTTTTTGCAACCGCCAGACTCTTCGCATTCCGAAGGTCTTGATGCGACACATCATCACACAACTGCCGCCACCAGCAGTGCACTGAACAAGAAGGACGAAAAGGAGGAAATACTCATACCGGAGAAGGCGTCCTCATTCAAGTTCCATCCGGGACGTCTGTGCGACGATCAGTGCTTCTACTGCAGCGGCAAATTCGGCCTCTATGACACACCCTGTCACGTGGGCCAAATCAAGTCCGCCGAACGCCAACAAAACATACTAGCGAGTAAGTGAAATCTGTAGAAGGTTTGATTCCACATAGTAATTCTGTTCGCCCGCAGATGAGGAGAAGCTGACCGTGGATAGCTGCCTGTGCGATGCCTGCTTCCGTCATGTGGATCGTCGCGCTAATGTGCCCTCGTACAAGAAGCGTTTGTCGGCTTCGGGCGGACAGCACGACAGCGCTGGCGGCACATCGGGCTCCGCATACGGCGGCAATGCAGCCGACGGCACCACAGGAGAAGGCGGCACCATGGAGGACGACTTACAGTCGCACAAATGCTTGGTACCCGATTGTCCGAACCCGGCTGCACACTCGCTGCGCCGTAAGTGCATACGCAAGAGCGTCAAGAAATTCCTGCTGAACTTTGACATGCCATCGGGTTCGCCGTACATTTGGCTTTGCCAGGCGCACTACGACACGGTCATACAGTGTTCGGGCTGTGTGCTGTGCAAGCGGCGTCTGGGCAAAAATCACATGTATCACATAACGTCGGTAAGCTTTTATGTCCATTGCTTATCTTTACTTTTTGTTTACAGAATTGAGATTGTCAGCGGCATGAATTATTTTCGGTTTGCATATTGATAAATTACATATTTTATTACTTAGGACACTGATCGCTTGGAAAAGGCGCTCGCCGAAATGGGCATACCAGTACAGCTGGGCATCGGCACTGCCGTCTGCAAGCTGTGCCGCTATTTCGCCAATCTGCTTATGAAGCCACCGGACACGACCAAGTCCCAGAAGGCCGAATTCGTTAAGAATTATCGCAAACGGTAAGCTTTAACTGCTCGAAAGCAATTTCTCAATACTTTTGGCAATAAACTTGGATACTTTTACTTATTTTCCTACAATCTGTCTTCAATAATGTTCTATCATATTTCAGTCTCCTGCAATTCCACAACATACGCGACGGCAGCAATGATCCCTCCGAGGCTGACGAGGATGATAGTAATGGCGCCACCGCTGCCAACACAGACACAACTACCGATCAAAAATCGCATGCAAGCAGCAGCAAAACGCCCCAAAAAGCAGACGGTAAGCAGCTGGCTAGCCCTGAGGTGACGCCCTCTGCCAAGGATCTACCCTCGCCAGCTGGCTCCAGTGGCTCGTCGGTTGAATGCTTGGGCGAGGCTGCTGCATTAGCATTGGCCAACGCCAACACAGCCGTAGGCATGCCGCAGCAACAACAACAACAACAAATGATCCTCGACAATGATGTGCTGGTGGACTACGATGCGCCCATGCTTTCCACCGACTCGAATTCGTCGAGTGCGCCCATGTCGCCGTCAGCGGTGGTAACGGGCGGCGACTGTGCTAGTGGCGGCAAGCAACAACAACAACAGCAGATGTCGAAGCTTAAGGCCATATTGCAGAGTAGCAGCAATCAAGGTAGTGGCGGCAAGTCGTCGTCGACCTCATCTTCCAGCTCAACAACCGCCGCTGACATATCGAATGTGTTGCGCGCCAATCCGAACATTTCCATGCGCGAGTTGTTTCCTGGCGAAGAGGATTTGGGCTTGAATTTCAAAGCGCCCTTCGGCAGCAGTGCCAGTCAGCGCACGCCCGAAGGCTGGACACGTGTGCAAACGTTTCTGCAATACGACGAGGCGACGCGTCGCCTATGGGAAGAACTGCAGAAGCCATACGGCAACCAGAGCTCCTTCCTGCGTCACCTCATACTGCTGGAGAAGTATTACCGCAACGGCGACCTAGTGCTGTCGCCGCATGCCTCCTCCAACGCCAGCGTCTATACACAGACGGTGCGACAGCGGCTCACATCGTACGATCAGGGACATTGCGGCGGGCTAGTGAGCGCTAAGCCGAGCAGCAGCCGCACGGCCAGTAAAGAAAGCTCCAGCGATATACCCACTGTCGAGATAAACGAGGACGATGATGAGGATATGGAGGCGTCAACAGCAACGTTTCGAGACAGCGTCGATGCGCTGCAGGATAGTGGCAGCCAAGACAGCAATGTTGGTAGCGGTCGCGGCAAGAAAGAGCAACGTTCGCGTAGTGTTTCTGTGGATAAGCTAACCAAACAGCTAAGCACGAACGCGGTGACTATTATTGCGCGTCCCAAGCAGTCAGCAACGAATGAATCGCCTCAAAAGTCGCTCCTGAAGGATAAAAGCGGTACAGGAACACAGGGACAGGATGTGGGTCATTTGGCAGCTGCCAGCGCCGCTGCAGCAGCAGTGCTAGCAACGGCAAGCGCAACCGGCACAGCGAGCACCAGCGTCAACATGCCGAGCAACAGTCGCAGCATTCTGAAAACGAATTTGCTGGGCATGAACAAGTCTGTGGAGATTCTGCCCATCAGCTCAGTGTCTAGTGTGAGCAATGGCAGCAGCAAAGCGCATAATACTAGTGGCGGTAGCAGCACTAGCACTGGCAGCGGCGCCACTGAAACGAAGCAGCAAAAGATCCTGGAAGTGGCAAACAAGTTGCTCGGTAATCAGCTCGAAGCACAAGCAGCTGCCGCCGCTGCCGCGGCACAGCAAAAGGCCAGTGGCAGCGGCACTGGTAGTGGTGGCTCGGTGCTGACATCGCCGCCGGAGTTAGTGAGTCTGCAACGTCGCAATTTGAGTGCTGCAGCCAATGCAGCTGGTAGCGCTACAACAACCGTAACCACGCCAACACCTTCTGCCACCACGACTAGCCTGATTAACAACAAGCGACCGCAACTGCTGGCCAAGGGCGCCGGCAGTGGCAGCGGTACTGCCAGTCGCTCTACCGCGCCACCCAACGTAGTGATACTGCCGGAAACGCTGACGCCACAGGAACGCCAGCAAAGCAAGAGTTGGCGACCAACACTCATGCCGGTCGAGGAGAATCAGCATCTGCTGAACAAAGGAGGGCCGCTGTATCAGACGGCCGATGGTCGCCGCTTGCCAGCGTTGGTACAGGTGCAGTCGGGCGGCAAGCCATTCCTCATCTCGATCTTTGACTACAATCGAATGTGCATACTGCGCCGCGAGAAACTGCTGCGCGATCAGATGCTGAAGGCGTCCAAAAGTCGCCATGAGCAGAAGCTGCAACAGCAGCAGCAGCAACAACAGCAGCAGCAACAACAACAGCAGCAGCAGCAACAACAACAGCCGCACCACCAACATCATCATCAGCAACAGTCACAAGCACAGCAACAACAAAAGACGCTGCCTACCAGTATGCCGCACTTCAACAAGCCGCTCAGTAAGCAGCAGGCACATCAATCGCAGCAACATCAGCTGATGCAGCTGCAGTACCAACTTCAAATGCAAAAGCTTAAGAACGCGCATCAGCAACGCTATCAACCAATCGCGCCCAAGCCGCCCGCCAGCAGTGCGAGCAACGCCAACGGCAGCAGCAGTAGCAACACAGTTGCCGCACCCAATGTCAGTGTGGCTGCCAGCACTAGCAGCGGCGCCAACACCTTCAATGCGCCCATGCTGCCGCTGCTGGCCAACGCCTTCACAAATGCTGCCGTTGCTACAGGCAATGCCAACGCGGCGGTCGCTGCTGCTGCCACACTCAACAACACTTCCTGGCTGTGGAAGAACTTTCCCGATGCCAACGTGCTACTGAACGGCAACCTGGGACAGGCAGCGCCTAAACTGCCACAACTATTCAAGGCGGCACCACCAGTCGGAGCCAACAACAATGCCGCTACCATAACATCGAAGCAGCAGCAACAACAACACCAGCAACAGCAACAAATGCTCATAGACAACACGCTCATGTCGAAAATACCCAAAAGCCTCACCGTCATTCCGCAGCACAAGCTGATGAGCGCGGCCTCCGCAGCGGCCATGGCGGCAGCGGCTAACAACCACATGGTGGGGAACAACGAGTGATGACTGAACTGTTACGGCAGTGTGAAGCTGCGCAAATCGCGCAAACAGCGTGACCTGTATGGCGGCTGGGTGAGTGGGTGAGCGAGTGAGCGCATCTGGGTGGCGCTGCTACTAAGACGAGCTTAAAGTGTTTGAACGTCGTCGTTTAAGCACGCACACACACACACACACACACAGACACTCCAAATGATTACAGGTAAAGGCAAAGCACACTGCTAACAAAAATGAACACAAAACAAACAAACATATAGAGCGAAAGATGTAGACGGGCGACAGTGGGAAGCTACATATGTACAGCAGGCGTCTCTGAATTTATGATTCAAGTGCAAAATGGGGAATACGCTATATGCCAGTTGCAGCTGCAGCTTTAGGGCGTGTCTGTGAGAACGTATTTTCAGTGTGCTGCTGTTACTGCTTTCTACCCTCTGGTTCTCGCTCCAGTTAAAGAATTTGCATTTTGCAAATTCATTTACATTTTGTATATAGTTGAGGAAGTGTGTCCTGGCGGTTACATTGCGCAGTTGCAGTTAGGATACCCCAACGTTGTTTTCTATTATATTTGGCTTATGTCATTTACAAGCAAGTTGTAGTAGTCTGGCAGTGCGAGGTTTGTGGGAAAGCAGCGCGGTGGCGAGCCAATAGTTCGATGCAGCTCGTAAGCAACAACGTAGGTCAACTGCTGGTGTATTGTTTATGACACCAAGAGCTCAAAATTGAAATTGAAATTCATAAAACTATAATTTGTAAAAAAAAAACTATCTTAAATCTATGTTTTAAGCTTGCGTTAAGTTGGAAATTCCACAAAAACAATTATAACATGTTTTTGAAAATAATAAGCATACGATATAAGATCGTTTAGCGTTTTTGTATTATACCTAGAGAGTTCAGAGTCTGTCCGGTATGCAAGGCGCATAAGTAAATGTAGAGTCGACTGCTTTGTAAAGACGACGATCGTCGCTGATATCACAGACCTCATGAATCAACACATTTCGTTTGGCGTTAAGTGCAAAAACGTGTTTTTTTTTTAAATAAATTTGTGTTAAGATTTTAGAAAAATTTTAATCAAGTTTACGAGTTATCAGTAGGGAAATGGGCTCGCAGGCCAAACAATTTGAAATTAAAACAATTCGCTACAAGGTGAATTTTACCCCAATCGAATTATTGTCGCGCCCCGCTGCCGCTTTTGTTGTTAATTTTTACTCAGGCCAATGTTCTTATGCAAATCACAACAAGTTACCGTTAGCATCCAAGACAATTCTATGCCTGCTGCGCGGCTCTGTCGCCGCTCATATGATTTACAATACAACATTAAAGGTTTTCTCATTACGAAATGTCCCGCTTACATACCTTCAGCGAGAGGAGCAACAAACATTAAAAAGCGAGAAGAATAAGGAGAAAAACAAAGTTGGAGGTTTAACTTTAAGAATTTACATACATATAGAATGTCAAACAAATATATATATATATACATACACACACAACAAATATATTTATACGTAGCTGTGTATTAAAGTAACAAGAAAAAAATACAATATTATTATAAATGAAAAGCAAAACAATGTATTTTTAGTAGTAGCAGCAGCGAAAAAAGGAGAATTGTAAAATGTCGAAGAAAGCGCGCAGAAATTGATACAAAAATAAAAGCAAAGAGCGCAGTTTGTAAAGTAAAACGCAGCATCTAACCTCAAAATTGCCCTTACAAATTTAGAATTTAGCTTAGTAACTGAAAAGCAACAAAATTTAACAACAACAACAACAAGTAAAAACAGTAACAAAAGTCTTTATCGAACTGTTGTTAAAATTTTAAGGAAAAATAGTGCCTAAAAACAATTGAATAGAAGAACATTACTGAAAAGTAAGCATCTGAAAATGGCGCCACAAGTGCGTTCAATTACAGCAAATTTATTGAAACGTTTATACACAATAGAGCAACTTTTATTGTAAGCGTATGAAAACAAGGAAAGCGCAAAACAACCTCAACTCTTAGCGCAGTTAATTCGTTTACCAATTGAACATTTAAAAACAACAACAACATGATAAATGAAAAAATATATGAATTTGTTGAATTAGCCAGCGCCGCCTAAATCGTTGAACCGCACTACACTCACCACACACACACACACACGCACACGCACACACGCTGACAGACATACAGTCATCATGCGTACACTACGACAGTTTTTTTTTGTTGCCGTGTGTAAAGTGCAGCACTTGCACACTCACACCTCAAATACACACACACACACAGAAAAACAACACACTCACCCACTTATTATCCATATTTGTTATTCTAGTTTAAGCTTAACTATGTATCGCATTGTAGCATTTAAGTTCCACTTTAAATTATTTAATTTGATTTTGTTTCATTTAAAAACTATCATCATGTATTTTACGTGCGTAAGAATTTTGTTGGCAGCAACAAATAAAGATACATACAAAGAAACACAGAAAAAGCTAAGTAATGTGAAATGTGGCGTCGCACATGCGCGCCGCCGGCGTCATTGTAATCGTACGCGAAATAGCAGAGTAATTTTGAGATTTACCACTACAATCATATTTCCCCAATACAGAATGTATGTATGAATATCCATAATAACGATATCATTAATTATGCTTAATATCATTATTATTATTATTAATATTTTTATTATCCATTACCTTTAAGTTTCAAAGCAATTTCATTTGAAATTTCAATAAAAAAATTGTTTAAAGAATATATCGATTCATATCACTTCGATTTGTGTGGGCGGTTATACTTATTTGCAGCGTTGCAATCAAAACGGGTGTAATGTATATGAATTTTCGAAGTATTCATGGCAGGCGGTTGGAGGGGCGCTTTTTCTAATGTTGCTCCTCATACCATTTGCCGTGAAGTCGAAGGGACTCCGTGCCACGTTTCACGGAAGCTTTTTTATCGACATTTTATCTGCCATTAAATTTTGCATACTTCAGTAAGCACTCAATTTGTAACGAGTGACAAAAGCTGGATATTTTGTATCTTACCGAAAAGTCAAATATCCGTTCATCTGAAATGTGACTAACACCCAGCGCTTTCGAAATTCTAGCAGATAAAAACACAAGCTTATACCATTTAAAATTCGTCTGTCTCCTGAAAAGCAGTCCACCATTTTGAACGCTAAGGTTTCACGAGTTTGCGTTTCCTCTCACTCGTTCGCAACATTCTTTTCCTTTCTCTTGTTCTATTCTGCGGCCCTATTTTGTCAACCGTATGTAGCATCGCACCATTTTTCTGCTCTTTAATAAATACAAAATTGTGTTTTAATCGCAACAATATTCAAATCAGAACGGTTTCAGATGTAATAAGTCGATAGTTCAAAAATTATTAATCGAGAAATAAACAAGATAATTAAAAGAAAAAAAATTAACTGAACTAATATGCATAAAAAATAAAAAAATAATACAAAATAAATTAATAACAAAATAATAGTAAAAGGAATTAATAATACACAAATACTAAACATGATAATAAAACTATATAATAAAAAATAAATAAAATAAATAATAAAAAATAATATAAATTAACCCTCTTCTGCCCCATACGGCCTTACGGCACGGTCCACAAAAACCTAGAAAAGTCCACATAAATATTAATTTTGTTTAATGAATTTTTTAGGGCATGTTTTAGATAAATTAAGTTGTCATTTCTTTAATGTTGCACGGCTGTAAGCATCACATGTTTCCCAATATTATCAGTTGAAATTTGAACTTCGTGGAAATTAGTAGAAATAATTATTTCGTTAAAAGTAAAGAAAAAAAAAATTTTTTTTAATATTTTTTGTTAAAAGATTAAAACAAGAAAATTATGAGTGAGTACCTTGTAATGTAATTTATTGATTTCAAGTGTTTTATAGTGAAAAAAAAGGATTTACAGTAACTTTTCGGCTTGGGAAAGCAGACTGCCTTTAGGCAGCATCAGGCACCAAAGCGAAGAGATTTAATGCATTTGGTCACTAAGGTACACTTATATGTGGTTTCCGTTTTATAGATATCAATCGGCATTTAAAAAAAAAATTGTCGGTTTTATGGGACAAAGAAGGACAGGAAGTTTTAGAAAACTTGGATTTCGATGTTTTCGAAGAAACTGATGAAGAAAATGATGAAGAAACTGATGAAGAAACCGTTAATGAAGTGTTAGCTATGTTAGATTCAAAGTTCAAAATAGGAAATTTAGTTAAAAGGAGACATTTTTCTTCTTTCATTTGATACCCATATCTTCATCATTGCACAACGGCAAATATTTAAAAAAATATTTGAAATATGTATGTCCTTAAAATTTTAAAGTCCTTTAAAAAGGACTTCGGGTCAGAAAATGAAAAACTGACTACGCCAGGATATTATAAATTACCTCTAGTTTCACGTCTATATCAACTTTTGGATGGGTCTCGGCAAAAATGTTTTTTTTTGTCGCACGGTGTAATAAATGTAAAGTTGGTGTTCACTCACTGCTTCATAACTTTGTCATTTTTCTTTCGATTCAATTGATGTTAGGCTTCATATTTGCTCAAATAATACATCTTTCATCTTAGATTTTAAAACTAGAGCAGATAATTTATTTTATCCATAAAAAAATCATTCAAAAATGTATGATATTGAAAATGGTCGAAAAATTCACTTTTTTACAACTTTCACCGTCAGTAACTTCCCCAAATCTCATCTGATTTAGGCAATCTATATATTGCTGGAAAGGCTAAGGTATTATCTTCTGACCGCCGGACAGCTTGTGTTAGTCGGGTGATTCGTTTACGAGATGTGTGCTCATAACTGAAACAATAGGGAAAAAACTGTTTTTTCGAAGATTTTTCGAAAACGCTTTTTAAAAAAAATTTTTGATTTTCAGTTTCGTGTTCAGCGGCCCAAAGTTAGTCTAGAAAACACTTTTATTTTTAGGAGCATTTTTCGTATCGAGTAGTGTAATCAATAAAACATGAAACTGTTCATCATATTGTTAGAATTTTCTGTGTTTGCCGAAAACACACCGGCACGCCCGTTCAGAAGTCTATCACTCGAATCACTCAACTCTATGACGACTACCGTGCCGGTGTGCTACGAATGTAGGTGAACAAGTGTTTTATTTTTAAGGTATGTCATGAGACGGGATTTTTCTCATGGATTGCTCACGAATATAATTTGACAAGTTTATATGCTACAGTATCTTTTCCTTTAACAATCAGTTAAATTTTTTAGCTTATGTGCCCAGTACGGCCTTAAGGCACGCAAATTTATATAGGTTTCACGCCCACACAGAAGCAAATTTTTTATTTTAAAAATTTTCCTTTATATGATTCTAAAACTACATGGTGAACAATTTTTTGACTTTAAAAAATTGGGTCAGTAGAGGGTTAAATAACATAATAAATAACAAAAATAAAAATATTAATACAACAATATACAAAAGTACAAATCAGAACGGTTTCAGATGTAATAAGTCGATAATTCAAAAAATTATTAATCGAGAAAAAAACAAGATAATTAAAAGAATAAAAAAAAACTAACTAAACTAACATGCATAAAAAAGAAAAAAATAATACAAAATAAATTAATAACAAAATAATAGTAAAAAGAATTAAAATTAATAATACACAAATAGTAAACATAATAATAAAACAATAATAGTAATAAAATAAATAAAAAATAAAAATAAAAAATAAATAAAATAAATAATAAAAAATAATATAAATTAAATAACATAAAAAAAACAAAAATAAAATTAATAATATTAAATTAAATTAAACATAATAATAAATTTAAAAAATACTTAAAAAATAATAAAAAATAATAATATTAAAACCAAAACAAAAGCAATACAAAAATATAATATTAAAAATTTATAATAAAAAAATAAACAAGAAAACTTAAACAAAACATAGAAAATTATATTATAAATAATAATAATAAAATAAAAACAAAAAAGTTAAAATCAGAAAAAAATTATTTTGTTATTTTTTATTATAAAAATAAATAATAAAAAATATAATACTAAAACATTATAACAGAAGTAAGAAACCATAAAACTAATGAGAAATTCTAAAATATAATAATGCAAATTATAAAAATAAAAAAAAATATATTATAAATAGTAAAAATTAAAAAAAAACTAATAAAATATCAGGTGTACAACTTTGCTTCCGCCGTTTTCCGATAGGTGGCTGTACCGGCTGAGGCTGGTTGAAATACATAGATGGTAATGCCTTTAAAGTGAGTGTGGACAGTGCCTAACGAATTGTCATCGCCGTTTCAGTGACAGTTGTTCTTGTTTTCGTATTATTCACGCTCGAAAATGTCCGTTTATGTGCCCAATTCTCGCCATTTGCGGGAAGTTTTACTTTTCTGTTACAATTCGCAAAAAAATGCAGCTGAAGCTCATCGAATGCTCTCAGAAACTTACGGTGATGCTGCTCTGAGTGAAAGAACGTGTCGGGAGTGGTTTCAACGTTTTAAAAATGGTGATTTCGATGTCGAAGACAAACATGGTGGTGGAAGAGAAAAAACCTTCAAAGATGAACAACTAGAAGCATTGCTTGATGAAGATTCGTGCCAAACCCAAGAAGAGCTTGCCGAATCGTTGGGAGTGAGTCAGCAAGCCATTTCAAAACGTCTCAAGGCCCTGGGCATGATTCAGAAAGAAGGAAACTGGGTGCCGTACGAGTTGAAACCGAGGGACATCGAGCGCCTATTTGTATGTGAGCAACTGCTTCAAAGACAAAATCGTAAGGGGTTTTTACATCGAATCGTAACCGGTGAT
This sequence comes from Melieria picta, assembly GCA_964056695.1. Lineage (NCBI taxonomy): Eukaryota > Metazoa > Arthropoda > Insecta > Diptera > Ulidiidae > Melieria > Melieria picta. The sequence continues at coordinate 58,673,050 of OZ057398.1, forward strand.
GAAAAGTGGGTTCGATACGATAATCCTAAACGCAGAAAATCATGGGGAAAGCCCGGGCATGCTTCTTCGTCAACGGCAAAACCGAATATTCACGGCGCCAAGGTTATGATTTGTATTTGGTGGGATCAGCTCGGTGTGATTTACTACGAGCTCTTAAAACCGGGTGAAACCATCACAGGAGATCGCTACCGAACGCAACTGATGCGCCTTAGTCGCGCGCTAAAAGAAAAGCGGCCACAATATCAAGAGCGACATGACAAAGTCATCCTCCAACACGACAATGCTCGGCCTCACGTCGCAAAAGTGGTCAAAAAGTACCTGGAAACGCTGAAATGGGAAGTCTTGCCCCACCCGCCGTATTCCCCAGATGTCGCCCCTTCTGACTTCCACCTATTCCGTTCGATGGCACACGGCCTGGCAGATCAACATTTTCAATCCTTCGAAGAATTGGAAAAATGGATTGCTTCATGGATAGCGTCAAAAGAGGACTCCTTTTTTCGAGCCGGGATCCGAAAATTGCCGGAAAGATGGGAGAAAGTTGTCGCTAGCGACGGACAATACTTTGAATAATACATCTGTAAGCACTTTTTCGCAATAAAGCTTTTAATTTTGGAAAAAACGGCGGAAGCAAAGTTGTACACCTGATAAGAAAATATTCATTATATTTTGTATTATTTGTATTATAAAAATAAGTAATAAAAAAATACATATAATACTAACAAATAATAATAGTTATAAGAAAAATCAAAATAGAATAAGAAAATTATGAAAATAATAAAAAAGAAATATAATTATACAAAATAATAACAAAATAAACAAATGATAAAAAATTATAACAATAAAAAATGTATAATAATGAAAATCAAAACTAATTTATTTAGAAAACCAAACAAAATTACAAAAAGAATTGAAAACAATGATACACAAATTAACAAGTTTCATCGTTTTGGTTGGGCTAAACCGCAAGTTTTATATTCAGTTCCTAGTGGAATTTTCAGTGTAATGCTCAAAAAAATTTCACACCGATAACTCGATTGCTTTCAACTTCATAGAGCACAACAGGTCATGGTTGGATCAACGGAAGTGGCTAAATCAAAGCTTCCACATTGGGCATTAACAAATTTCTTGTTTAAAAATTTTCTCAATTTGTCACTTTGTTCTATATCTTTTGTTATACATTCTATATTTTGACATACAGGTTTTAGCTTTAAGCTTCAGCTCAGAAGACACAGAGATTTGCTTCAAATTTACAAAATCATGTTGCACTTTGGCCTCTAAACAAATTTATATTATACACATAACATACATAGATAGGCATACATACATAACATACATAATTGCATACATATACATGTACATGGAATATAAACATAAACCTGCATAAATACATCAACACACATACATTAGGAAATATGTATATAACAAAAAAATATCAAGCATATATTTTTATATAAGCAATAAAAAGTAAATTGCTAACTTTAAGCCAAAACCAAATCAACCAACCTACCTGCATTACAACTCAATATCATAACCTCCCTTAGGTTATTTCTTCGGCTCCCCCTCACATCCATCCATCCATCATCCAATATCAAAGTGGAATGTCACAGCAACTAGTGTTATTTTTAAGTGAAGATTATGTTTTGAAGCCGGAGAACTCCTTCAAGATTATATGTATGTGTTCTATATATTTGTATTCTAGGCATATCGAATTTCTTATAATTTTAACTAAATTGTTAAACTATCTGATAGAACATATACTTATGTAGTAGAGTCTCTCCGAATAGTGACTTTTCCTATTACCGCCAGGCGCTCACATACTTTTCTGAATGCAACTACATACATACATATTTCTATGACTTGACGACATTATGGTTCAGCAGTTTTTTAACAAGTTCCACATTTCAATTAAGACTATGTTCCATAAAAAAATAATTCAAGAATTGCTTGTATTGAGAATATATATCTTTAGTTATAGTAAATAAGAAATATTCAGTATTCCCCTCAGCTGCATTCTTTAACGGTTCATCAACTATATTCTATAGTAATTGCAATTATTATTACTTAAAAATAATAATGATTAAAACTAAAAATTAATATAATAAATGCGAAATTGTAAATTTAAACAAAATATTGTGATTTAGTTTTGTTAAAAAACAAAGCATATAGAGAGATTTTAGTATTGGAATGGTTTTGGGGATTGAGCAAAGTACGTTTTTAATTGGATTTGGCCAGGATCGGTTAGGTGAAAGCGGCTGTCAGGGTAGGGACAATGCCTAAAGACATTTATCCAAAATATGGTCATCAAAATCAAAGAAAAGACAACCGAAGGCGTCCGGAGAGAGCCGGGCAGTGGCCTCCTCCTTCTCAGCTAGAGCTCAGAGAGAGATCTAATGAGTTTTCTGCTGGTAATTGCAAATAATTGCTTTGGGCGTCTGATGTTAAAGTTTAAGCAGATTGTTTTATTTGTTTCGGTTCTTACATATTTAGGTATGCGATATTATGTCAAATTTCCATGACTTGAGATTTCAATATCTTTGGTATTGAGCGTGGTGGCGTATACGTAACATTAATACTTGAACTCATCATGAAGCGATTGAGCCACCGAGTATTAGTTCGAACTGAGTGCAAGAAATTACTCAGACTTACTTACTTAATTACTTAGTAAAAAAATAATTATCGAAACACACAGACACTTTGAAATTTAAATATTTCCAATCAGAATTGGAAAACCTTCATTAGCATATTTATAAAAAATTTATAAAATGTTAGAAATTTTATTGCAAAGTAATAAATTCAGTTTACTACGCTTTTGTAAAATCAGTCAAAAGTATTTTTCACAAAATTGTTATTGATATTAATTTTTTATTTACTGAAAGCTAGTTCACGCTTTGTTGCCTCAGACACCTTGCAAGCGCAGACCTCGAGCGGCCACATGATCGCTGGCGCATTTGCCGTACTGATCGGCTGCCTCACAGCTGCGCAGAAAAAACTCGCATCAGTTTCAACTTATCACAAACAGAAAATTCAGTTGTGTGCTTACGACTATTCAGCTTCCACTCACTGATTCTTGGAAACGGGCAAATTGTGACAAATGGTCACAATTTCCTCGGCAATGCGCATTTTCTCCAGCTCATCGGCGGCGATGTGATCCCTGGCGACTTGCATCGGTACATCCTTGTTGAATTTGCCATTGTTGTCCATCTGTCAAGTGAAAATGAAATTTTGTGAAATTGTAAACACAAAACTTCGCACATCGCTACTCACCAAGCCGAACTTTTTCATGAGGCAGGCGCGCAGGCACTTTGCCTGCATGGTGGTGGCCGGCTCTTTGCTCACCATGGCCTCAAAGTCGCCTGGCATGAGATATTTTTCAATTAAATATGAATATATTAACTTCAGAGATACGCACTTTCCGAGGCGCCCGTTTGCTCGCGACACGCCTCCGCCACTTTTCGCAGCGTGAATGCGACCTGTGTGCGTACCTGCTCTTTAGCCGACTGCGCGCGTATCAGCGGCAATGCAACCAGCAAAAGCGCAATTACAGGCAGCAAAACGCTTTTGTGTCCACTTTGGCTGCCTCTGCGAGTCATTTTTCTTCTTCATGAATGTCACGTCGGTTCACTTAAACTGTCCAACTGTCGCAATGATGTAATCCGTCTGTCCGCTTATATACCTACATGTGGCCGGTAATTAAAAATTGAGACAATATTAAAAAAAAGGAAATGACTTTTCTTTCGCTCTATCGACTGTCCGCTCAAGTGTAAAATTTTGATTTTTGCTAATTATTAATTTGGCAGAACCTGCGTTGTTTGGCGCACTTGTTGGCAATTATTGATTTGATTTTTAACGTGGCTCACTGGCGCGAGCTAATAATTGTTGGCTGTTTTTGGCTGAGACAAGGTGCATGGCTGCCAAAACGTGTTTCGACTCTGTGTTCTTGATAGAAATTTTTTATTATAGAAAAATTCTTTAGCGATTAGAGGGATGACTAAACAGCTACTTTGAATTATGGATTTGAGCAAATTTTGGCGCAATGGTGTTAAGTTAAGAAGACCCTTGATGTATGTTTACTTATGTCTCTTGAACGAGGCCATCGTTAACTTGACATGATTTGTGAAATGATATATACACAGGCTTCAAGTCAAACTGAACACCACAAAACCGCAATTGAACTTCAGAAGCTAAAAATTGAAAACCAAAAATAATGTGAGAAACATAAACAACTACTAAAACTCAATGTAGCAACCCTACAAACAATTTCTCGATAGAAAATTTTAGCGACAAATTCTCGAAATAATCTCGATAATGCTTGAACTTTTTGCCTTGAAGATTTTGAATATTTTCAAGTCAAATGAAATATTTTCTGTCAAACGAAACATTTTCATTACGTGAACGTACGCGCATTTAAAACCGAGTTTACGTGTACTTCTAATCGTTGTTTGATTTTAATAATGGACTGGCCATGCGACAGTACTGTCAAATATGCGATTTATTTAAATTTTCAGAAAGAAAATAAGTTTTCGTAATGGTATCCAAAATGCTATTGAGAACAAGGAAAATTACGCTTTCGAAATGATATCGAAATTTTCAAAATTTTCGACATCGTTACGATATCTCGGATATGATAATTTCAATATCGCAACGATATCGAGATTTTCGAAATTCTCTATATCGTTACGATAGTATAATTTTTCTCGTTCTCGATATCATTTTAGACACTTTAGCAATACTCGAAAACGAGAACAATTCTCGCTTTAACGATATCGTTTCTATATCGTTTGGTTTGCTGGGAAAAAATTTTTTAATCGATAACGTTTGCAATCGTTTAATTTGCTAACTGACTTTAGTTTACTGTTTACTTTTCTGTTTGGTTTTCTAGTGAATGAAATTTCTCAATGTTCTCACTTAAAACCAGTAAAAGTGCTAAATTGTTTTCTATAGCATCACAAGTCGGTCTAACATTCTTCTTAAACTTACCTCTGTCGTCTGCAATATCTCTGAATATATATTAGTCTTTACTACTCAGCTCAAGGCCTCACACCTTTCTGGTTCATAGTGTAATTGTCCTATTGTTGGCTCGAATTTTGCCACGATCTGTCAGGCAGTGTGTTGATCGATCGACACTTTTTTAATTTGAAAAACGCACAATTAGTTAGACTCCACGGTTGACTGATATGCGAAATCAACAGCTGTAAACAAACTGCTAATGGAAAGCATGCCGTGTTTACAACTGCGACAGATACATACATACTCAGTTAATCTGAACAGTGCTCTCATCGCCGACAGCGTATAAAGCGATAGTTATTTTTAACAACTGACAGTTAAATTAGTCACAAATTTTGGCCCATTAACTTGAACTTGACGTTGGTAAAAATAAGCTTTATATTACCAAATTTGGAGCGAAAATATATTACAAGTAAACTGATTCCAGACTGATAAAACCAACTGGGTAAATCTATTTGAAAGGTTTTTCAAATTTTTTTAAAAACATCATATTACTTAGTTAAAAAAGGAATTTTTAGAGCTTTTGGTTCAAAACTGGGTCTGAGATGGTGACTTTAAAAACTTAAATTGCTTATGAGTTGCGGCATTTATAGTTTTTCAATTACAATTTTTCATATTCCTAGCTATAACATAAATTTTCTTAGCTTTTCGGCAGAAATATCTACGACTTGTCAACACTCGTTCGACAGGTACAGAGTTCTTCTATCAAATGAGCCATATTTCAGGTCTCTAGCTTTTGTAGTTAAGAAGTTACACGTGTTGACGTTTTTTCTAAGATTTCTCAATTTCCAAGATCCTGGCTTAGAAAAAATTAATATTATCAATTAAACAATCAGCACCAACCGATTTAGGCTTAGTCCAGGTTTTTTTGAAGATCCTATCATCTGATGAAGGTTAAATTAGGTTCAAACTTTATTTGACTTTATTAAAACAATTTAAGTCTTATTCGAAGTCTTAACTCATCGTCATTATAAAAATGAATGTTTACCCCACAGAACAAAGTACCTAAAACATTTAAACATTTCAAAGAGTACCAGTCTGTTTATGCTGTTAACTAATGCTTCGTCCATAAATTATAAATATAACACTATATAATTTTTTTTCAACTTGCTTTAATTAACAAAAATATTTAAACACAAAAACGTTTAAAAGTATTGGCTATAAGTTCATTTGATCAAAGTTTGTTCGTTCGAAGTTGTAGTTGGCAATTTGTTTTTCATCGAGCCATCAAAATGTGTTGCGTTCATGTTTAGAACTCGAATTTTTCTATTCCTTGCGCCTTGGCTTCAGCGGCGAAGCACTTAAGGTAGACCTCAGCTGCCTCGCACTGGTCATCGGGCACACTTATGTCGGAGCAGGCGTCGCCAATTGCCTTGAAGATATTCATTTTGGCCTCATCGCCGCCGGTGTACTCCAGCGCATGCTGACGCGCCACCTCCCTCACGAATTTGCCATTGTCGTCCATCTGAAAGCCAAACAATAACAAATTATTGGTGTATAGTTGACGGTGAATTGGAAATGCATCCTTGGTCACAGCGTACGCACTACTTTGAACTTCTTCATGAGGCAGGCGCGTACACATTTGCCTTCCTTGGTGGAGGCGGCCGCCTTCTTGATCATGTCATCAATGTCGGCTGCAAAAGGCATGGGTTATTGATCGGTTACTGCACGCCGTTGGCACTGAGCGGTTTGTCACTTACATGGTGCGGCGCCCACTTCCTCGCGGCATTCCTCCGCCCAGGTCAGGAACTTCTTGATGGTTTCCTCCTTGTTGAACTCGCCCTTGATGAGAGTGGCGCTCAGCATGCAGAGCACGGCAAGCAACAGAATTTTGGCCATTTTAGTTGGATGAATTTTTGTGTGCGGGATATGTGCCAATTGCCTTAACGAAAAGTGGAGTTGATTTTTGTTGCGGTTGCGTTGCGCGCTGATGTTGCAAGCTTTACTGCTGCCTACTCCGTTATGAAGCTGCCTTTTATATGCGGCTGCGGTGCGATTTTTCATTATTTGTTGTAATTTTTCTCTTCACTTTTTCAATTTTTCATTTAATTAATTTTTGTTGTTATTTGTTATTGTTGCGTGAGGTGAGGTGCGCAGCGAAGGGAACTTGTAAATATTATTTATTTTATTGTTCGCCATCAATATTTAAATCTCTCAGCTGTGAAATTATTAGTTGGCTGCAAGTCGGCCGCGGCGCCAGCGTCGCGCCCGCCCGCACATTGTCATTGTTTGCTGTGTTCGCACTCTGTCGTCGCCACTGCGCCTAAAGAGGCCGAACTTGTCGCAAATGAAAATAATCAAATATTTAAAATAATCAAATAAAAATAGACAAATAAAATTAAACGGCATATACTTGAACTTTAAATACTAAATATCGAGTTATCCATTTTCATGCTTTATGTGGTTGTAAAAAAAACCACTAATTAAAATTGTGCCATTATTTGGACTTGGCTTTTGATGACTTTGAAAATTACTTAAATTTAACCTTTTATTCATACTTGTTATAGGTGCAAAAACAACAATTAATTCCAGACTTATGCGTTTAGTAGGAATTAGAAAAATTTGCAATGTTCCAGCGAGCAGCAGAAAGTCGGCTGATCATTATGGCCATAACTTTTTTATACTTCCCAACGCTTGCAATCAGCATTTGCTTTTCAAGAACTTGGACAACTAAATCCAGTCACTCAAGTTTAAAATGTCTAGTATTCAAATGAGAGAGTCTTTTGGAAGCGGAGACATGCCTAAATCGAGCCTGTTTCTCATAAAATTTTTACAAAAAATCGTTTTTAAGTGAGAACAAATCTACGATCACAAGAATTTGTAAAAATAGTCGAATGCTTGTCTTTTGAACCCGTTAACCCTAACTTGCCAAGAAAAACTTCTTCAATTCCTCCTCTTCTTCTTCTGCGTTTAGTATAACTTTTTTCTGTCATATGGTTGCAACTGAGTTTAAAATTCTACTAGTGTGTTTATAAAACACTCCACATTGTGCGAGTTTTTTACTGTAATTGACAAAAAAAAGTGTAATTAGGCGCAATCAACTCCCACGTTCAAATTTGCTGTCAATTGTTTTTGTTTTGTTAGTCAATAGAATTAATATTGTGGCGTATTTTGTTCACAGACTGCCGTAAAAGTGATCACATCTCTCATGAGCATACATTCTACATATATTTTTTTTTACTGATTTCACTGATTCTTTTTTATTTTTGCAAAATTTATCATTTCGGCAAAACAATGACATGACAGTTTCAAAAAGAAGAAAGGGGGTAAAAATTAAAGCATTAATGATAAAAGTCCAAAATATAAAAATGTGTGTTTATGTGTAATTAAATTTTACTATCGTAAGATGTACTTGGTCCGAAAGAGGCTCGGAAATTGTTGTGCTATAACAAAGATAGAAGAATCTGTGGCAGTGGCGGTACAAGTTTCGCAAGTTTATTGGCCACATAAAGCAAAGGTTAGATAACCAAATGAGATAGGTACTAATTTGCCTAGCAGAGAGCAACAAGGAGAGATTACTATCCAGGTGATTAAAGCCTTCCTGGCGGCCGCCTTGACGCAGTGGTTAGGTTAGGTTAGGTTAGCGGGTAGCTTGCCGTTCACAGGCAAGTTCACTCGGTGGCCTTCGTGGCCCATTGCGATACCCAGTGTTTGGAAAGCCCCCTTGTCATGTTCCCTCCAGGGCTGGTTTGAACCAGCCCGTGCTTCTGATGAATGCCGCCAGCCCACCTAGTGGCACGTTAGCCACAGGGCCCAGATCTTCAAACGTTCTGTCACCCAGAAAACGGTGACGTCTGCTTTGAAGTGCAGGGCACTCGCATAGGAGGTGCTGGACCGATTCTATTTCCTCCTCGTCCTGACAGCTTCTGCAGTAATCCTGGTAGGGCAGACCTAGCCTGTTGGCAAAGGCGCCGATGGCACAGTGCCCCGTTAGAACTCCTATCAGACTGCGGACTGTTCTCTTGTCGAACTGCAGAAGTTCTGTCGTTTTTCCTTTGTCCACTGATGGACACAGCAGTTTTGAGACTCGGCAACCAGGTGTCTCCGACCACCTACGGTTTGTTAGGTTCAACGCCGCTTTCTCTAATTTAGAGTAGAATTCCTGTAGGGGGGGGAATATCCCTCCTATCATTTCCTCCGCAGGCATCTCCGATCCTCTTCGGGCTAGTTCATCCGCTTTTTCGTTGCCCTCAATGCCATAGTGGCCCGGCACCCAGTAAAGACGGATGTTGTGCTGACGAATGCGGTGTAGAGAGTCCATACATCTTTTGACACATTTCGATTTTACGCAATGGGATCTTAGCGCTTTAATTGCTGCCTGACTGTCCACACATATGATCAGGTTCGAGGGAGCTAGGCTCCTCGTTTCAATCATACGCGCGGCTTGTTCGATGGCAAAAATCTCAGCCTGAAAAACGCTGGCCTGGTTAGGTAGCTTGAATGACCCGTTCAGTGCCAGCGTTTCCGAGTAGACCCCAGAGCCAGTTCCAATGTCCATTTTCGAACCATCGGTAAAAATGGTCACATCATTTTTACCGATGACAGCCTCCGCTACCCATTCTTCCCTTGTGGGAGTGTGAGTTTTGTATGTGTGTCCAAAAACTATCTCTGGTACCAAATAGTCGCATCTAAAACCTGAGTGATTTGGTTCTGCTTCAGAAAGTATTGAAGCGTGCCCTACCGTGCATGGCTTAAAGACGTCTGAGAACTTAAGTCTTAGAGCAGTTTTTGCAGCCAAGTTTGGTAGGAAGACGTGGTTAGTGCGTTGGATCGCGAGACCGAGACAAGGAATAGAGATATATTCCTTACCACAAAAGAAAGCAAATATTTGTCCAATAATAAATATTTATTGCTATCAAATGTTTCATAATAAAAATGTTAATTACAGCCAATGCAAAACACATTACAATTTACTGCATTACTTATTTCCACACTTTGGCAACTCTTCACGCCAGCGCATGCCGTCGTTAAGGCAGTGCTGCCCCACTAACAGCAGTCGCGGTTTGACATTTCACTCTGCACAACAATTTACACTTTTTGTGTAAGTGGCGTGTTTCGCACTTTGGTGTTCTAGAAATTTGCATTAAATTATTAAATTCTCAAAAAGTACGCACGCAACATGGATGATGAGGCGGAGACTTACAAATTGTGGCGCATACGCAAAACCATCATGCAGCTGAGCCACGATCGCGGCTACCTGGTGACGCAGGATGAATTGGATCAGACGCTGGAGCAGTTCAAAGAAATGTTTGGCGACAAACCGAGCGAAAAGCGTCCGGCACGCTCCGACTTGATTGTGTTGGTAGCACACAACGACGATCCCACCGATCAGATGTTTGTATTCTTTCCCGACGAGCCGAAAATCGGCATCAAGACCATCAAAACATACTGCACGCGCATGCAGGAGGAGAACATACATCGCGCCATTGTTGTGGTGCAGGCGGGCATGACGCCTTCGGCCAAACAATCGCTGGTTGATATGGCTCCGAAGTACATACTGGAACAATTTCTGGAATCGGAATTGCTAATCAATATCACCGAGCACGAGTTGGTGCCGGAGCATGTGGTGATGACGCCCGAGGAGAAGCAGGAGCTTCTAGCGCGTTACAAGCTAAAAGAGAACATGTTGATGCGTATACAGGCGGGTGATCCGGTAGCGCGTTACTTTGGGCTGAAAAGAGGGCAAGTGGTAAAGATTATACGTTCGTCGGAGACGGCAGGACGTTACATCTCCTATCGGCTTGTGTGCTGAAAGAACGGCACTATAGGTGGGTTGACCACGAGGCGAACGTTTTATTTTAAGGAATTTTTAAACATTTAATGGTTGTCTACGGAATATGAAATAAATATTTTGGTTTCGTAAACATGCAACGGTACATAAATGTTTTATTATTATTAGGTAAGGAGAAATGCATTTTATTGCATTGCTGTTTTAAAAGACAGGAAGCTATTTAATTTCAAAATATGTCTAGATATATAAATTATGTGTAGATGCAAGATTTTAAGTTTAGAAACTTAACCCTTTCCGACATAAAAATAAACCCGTTCTGTATGAATTGTATGGGCTGTAGTCCAATATATTGGACATTGTGACTGAAAGGGTTAAGCTGTCCTACAAGCCCAGTGCCTGCTGGGCCTACTTAAAACAATGTATGCGTCGATTGTGAATGGACCCATCTCCGAAGAAGCAGAAAAAACAGTTGCACTATTTTATGCATAGAAACATCAACAAATACCGAAAACAATAAAGCATTATTCTTGCAAAGTAATTATGTCGTTTGTTGCCGCAGATGGGCCAGTGTGCACACAGCTACGTAAATTTGGCGAGTTGGTGGCTACTCCCGATCTACAAGTACGGCTCACTTGCTCTGTGGGTCATTGTCGAACGGAGTGTTTGAAGCTGGACGCCTTCATTAATCACCTGAAAATGGAGCACGCGGTGGAGGGGGCGTTCATTGCACACACTGAGGAAACGTTGGACAGAGCAGTGGATGAGGCCCGCTTTGCTTCGGAGCGTGTTGAATCGAACTCGAAGGCAGAAGAGGTGGACGAAGACAAATCCATAGCGGAAGTGCATATGGATGAAGTGTTTGTTAAGTATGAAGTGGACGAGGTGAGTTGGTTTCTAAAATTATGTGTATGTTTCATTAAGAAATCTTATGTTTTTGTGCCGCAGACAGCGTTGCCCGTGGACGAATCGTCTGTCGAAGCTAGCGAGCAGCAAAGGTTGGGCCGGTTGTGCTGTAATGAGGTTTAGGAAAAACTAATGGCATATGTTTGAATTCTGCTTTTTTTTGCTGAAGCTTTGATGCAGAACGTGGGAACTACGCAACAATTAACAATTCGTTAGAAATGTTAGCGCGGCGCGGCCATTGTGAGGAATTGTATCCACCATACAAAGGTATGCTTAGTGTATGAATACATATGAGAAATTTTGAAATTTTGTTGGACATCAATTTAAATTTGACCTTTTCAATGCCATAACAAAATCGATAACTATTGAAAATATGTGTTATTTGTATATTTATATTTTAGTAATAGCAGATCGCGTTTTAAAATCATTGGAGCCAATGTTTCTAAGGCTAACAAGTGAAGTCGAAGCCCTAGGAATGGAGATCCAGACACTAAAAAATGCGGGAAAACCCGATCTTCCCATATGCAAGATTATGCCAAACATACCCTTTGAAGTGATTGATGATTTTTTGGCCTTCGAAAAAAGCCTCCAAGCCTCTAAAGAAGTTTTTCAAACTTTCGTAAGTATTATATAAATATCCACATATTTATAAATATTGTCTTTGTCTTATAACTTTGTCATAATTTATCTTTGTTTTCTTCTTAGCAACATGAATTAAAGTACGTCGGAATCAAGCCGAACTTTGTAACAAATTGCTGGAAGAAAATTTTGACAGACAAAGTGGCTGAACACTTTTCGTGGCAAGGCACCGAACAAAAGAAAAGCGTACGAAATTTCAGCACAGCCATTGCTATACGAAGTACAACAATTTTTAAACAGTTATAAGGTAATTTTTAATATGATTTCTCTTTTGTAGACGCTACCAGTGCCAAGCGTATAGACGAAGAATTTTATATCCGTGGCACGAAAGCTTTTTTTCAGTTTGCCAAAAATCGACAAAAGCAAAAAATAAACAAAAAGATTGTGCAAATAAATAAATAAATTTAAGTAAAAAGTTGAAAGTACAAAGAAGCAGACGCAAATATAAAATAAATTCGAGTTAAAGTGATTTCGATAACTTTTAATATTAGGCATAATAAGCTTGCAATCTTAATTAAGTAATCTTAATTAGTCGTTTGCCCCGTCATATAAAATGTGATTAGTTTCAAACATACTGTTTTGTTAAGAAAAGTAAGAAAACTTTCATGTTTTACACTCTTATATTTAGATATTTCTGCAAAAGTTTAACATATGTACATACGAGCGTGCTTAACATAAGCCGGCTCATAAGATAGCATTCGAGGATACTCGCTTCGTGGATAACCACAATTGTCACAAATCGAAACATTCATAAAAACTCTTGAATGGAATTAAAAATCGCAACTTGGCGGGGATCAGCATATGCCTTGCTCTCGATGCTTTCGCATGTGGCCGGCCAAGCCCGATGATTGTGCGTATGCGTTGCCACAAATCTTGCACTTGAACTTCTTTATGCCCAGATGCAAGAACTTGTGGTGGTAGAGCGCCTTCTGTCGTCCGAAAGTGCATCCACACACGGCGCACATAAACGGTCGTTCTGTGGAATGCGATGCTTTGTGTTCGCTCAACGCCGAAGCCGACACGAAGCGCCGGTCGCACTGCTTGCAGGCGAATGGCTTTTCGCCCGTGTGCGTGCGACAGTGCACCCTCAGCGTTTCTGGCTCGCGACACGAGTAGCCGCAAAAATCGCAAACGTAGTTCTTTATGCCGGAGTGACTGCGTTTGTGCGACTGCAACTGCCGCAGTGTGAAGAAGCGCTTCGTGCACTCCTGAAAATCACAGGCGAACGGTTTAACATCGCCGCGCGTGTGCAGCTCAGCGTGTCGCATCATATTCAGCAGCGACGTGAATCGCTTGTCGCATTGCGCGCACTTGACCCCATTGTGCTCCGACAGACTGTGCCGCTCTAGGCCGCGCTGCGTGGGAAACTCCTGCATGCATTCGGTGCATTTCTGTATTTGTTGCGGCGCTACTGTTGACAAGTCAACTGACTTGTGTTCCCTGGTTATGTGAGCCTTTAGATTAGCAGCGCTCTTGTACACTTTTTCGCAGTGGTCGCATTTATACTCTTTTGTCTTCTTCGGCTCCTTGCTTTTTGTCTGCAATAACAATTTAATGACCACTAACTGCACAACTTGTATGCACTGCACTGCGGCTGGTGCCATCATACCTCATCATAGTAGCTCGGTGGCGGTTTATAATCCTCGTCTTTGCTGTCATCATTATCCTCGTTTTGTTGATTGCCTGCAAAGCCGCTATTACCGTCATCTGCACCCCTGCCCTGCCACTTCATCAACCGCTGACCCAGCTCTTCCTCTGCATCCGACTCAGCCGCGACGGGCGCGTCTAACCAGCCTGCATCTTCGTCCTCGGCTGGCATCATCTCGCACTTCAAATTTACCTCCAAGTAGGGCGTGCACTCGACACTCACCTCCTCCACTTTCAGCAAATCATTTTCAAAGTGTATATTCTGGAAGTGCAGCAGGAAATCGTCGTAGTCAAAGGTCTTCATTTCGCACAATGTGCAGAGTATGGTGAAGCTCTTGGAGCTGTGGCAATAGATTTCAGCACACTTCGCATTCGCCAGGCCACTGAAAACGCTGTTCGAAAGCGCTTTTAACATTTTGGCAACAGTTGAAATATAATTCTTGTATTTTTCAACTAATTTCTCTACAAAACTACACACTTAACCCTTTGTTTTGATTCAGTGCTTGCTCTTACTTTTGCCGCAATTCACAATGGAGCGCTGACGCTATTTACAGTATTTTGCATTCAGAATGAAACTTGAAAATACTTTAGTGAAAAAAAGTATGAGATCATATGAAAATGGGCGTGGATAAATTATGTCTAAACAGTTTATTTTCAAAATTACCTGAATATGATAGTATAATTGCTATATAAAATTGAACGCAACTTTCCTAATACATCACGATCAGTAAACATTCTACCGTAACTGCTATATTGGAATCAGTTTAATTGTTAAACTTTTTACTAATAAGAATTAAAAAAAAAATGAAAAATTCCTAGTTACATTATTAGCTCCACATTGCAATTGTTGCCGCCACAAGTATTTAATCAATAAAGCAATCACGTTTTCTTGATTATAAAAACATACCTTTATTATTCTTATTGGCCATACGCATGTTTACGCACACATTAATTGTACGATTTTTTTATTGCAATAATTCAACATAATAAAATTACTATATGAATACGTATTTAAAAGCTAAAAATATTTTAATACTAAATAGTAATCTCATTCAAAGCGGAGTGCCAGCATCGGCACTCGCACTGGCATTAGCGCCTCCACCTGCACTGCCGTTGCTCCCACTCATCGTGGTGCCGTGCGACTTCATGTGCCCGCTAAGGCCGGAATACTGCGCAAAGTCCTTGCCACAGATCTTGCAGGTGTACTTCTTTTTCTCGGCGTGGATTTGCTTGTGCTGGCTCAGATACTTTGACGAGGTAAACGCCTTCCCACAAACGTTGCATACCTGGTCGCGCACATTCAGGTGCGCCTTCATGTGCTCTCTCAATTTGCTGTTCTCGTAGAACCCCTTCGCGCAAATGCTGCATTGGTGGCTAGGCCGTTTCTGATGGCGGCGCATGTGCGCATCAAAGAACGTCCACGTGCGAAATGACTGGCCGCATACATCGCAGAAATACGGCTTCTCGCCGGTATGGTGACGCATATGCACGTTCACGTCGGTCGAAGTGGCGAAGCGCTTCTTGCAGACGCGGCACTCGAACGGGTAGTCGCGCGTGTGGCGACGCAGATGCACCGTGCAGTTGCCCACCTTCATGAAGCCACGCTGGCACAGCGGGCACGTAAACGGCATGCTGCCGTCGTGCTGCGACTTGTGTATCTTGTACTGGTCTGCACCGTTGAACGTCTGCTCGCAGTAGGGGCATTTGAATGGACCGACATTGTCTATGAGGAAGGCAATTTGTTCGTAGTACTTGCAGGCTGGCCGGAACGGCTTCGCGACGCGCTCACATTGCAGCTTGCGATGCTTCTCTTGTGTGCAGGCATGTCGTATGCGATATAGTTTCTTTTGCAGCTCGTCCTCGCTGAAGCTCAAGTCCATGCGCTGCTTGATGGCATCCTGCATGTCGGCCAAAGCCTCTTGCCGCTGATTTTTGAAGCGGTAGCCAATGTGCTGCACATCCCACAGGCAAGGGTAGCTCTTGTATATGTCGATTAGTTCCAGGTTTTGAGCGTCTGATAGTTTGGACAGGGGCAGTGCCGACTTGTTACTAGCCAGGGCCTTAGCACCCTAAAAAGATAAGAATTCATCAATTTATAATCATAGAGCGGAGCTTATATTAGCAACTACATACCCGCTGCTTGCGCTGTTTGTGTTTGATGCTGGCATTTAGAAAGCTGAGCTGCTCATAATACCAGCTGGGCGCATAAGCTTCGCCTTTGGACTCGGCCAGTTGCTGGCTCTGCAACTCGCTGCGAAATTTGTAGCGCAGCTTCTTAATGCGTTCGCTCACTTGCTTCCATTGCAAGCGCTGGCCCGTCTGTCGGCTGACGCTGGTGGCAATTTGTCTGAAGGCGTCCTCACGTTTTTTACGATGGTTTGCCATCGGCTCATTGGGGTCCCAGAGTATGCGACTCTGCTTATAACTGTCGATGATGGTGGACAATAGTTGTCGCTCAGTGCTATCGCTACTCAAATCCAGTTCGGGCGCCGACTGTATGTGGGACAATCATATTAGATTTAGTATTCAAAAGGGAAAATGTGCACCCGACCTGTCCCATGTCGTCACTGCTATTGCTTTCTGTGTCGCTGTAGGAGGATTCGCTATCGTCATCGTCATAATCGTCGTCTTCGTCAGCCTGAATTGAATATTCTCATGTTAATTACATCCAGTGTTCCATATTCACATTACACTCACCTTCTCCTCTAAACGCTCCTCCATCTGTTCATCACTGTCGCTGATGGTACTGTGCGGCGTTGTCGTAGCTGTTGCGACTTGTTTGCTTGACAGCGCCTCCGTCGTCGATGTATGGCCCTCCACCTGTTCTTCCAGCGGATCCAGCACATCGGTATCAT
Organism: Melieria picta; assembly: GCA_964056695.1. Classification (NCBI taxonomy): domain Eukaryota; kingdom Metazoa; phylum Arthropoda; class Insecta; order Diptera; family Ulidiidae; genus Melieria; species Melieria picta. Next base: position 58,689,829 of record OZ057398.1, read on the forward strand.
CAGACTCGTCCTTAGCTTCGTGCGATCTTGGCATATATTTCATTTCCAGCGATTCAGGCAATTCCACATGTCCCTCATCCGACACCTCCACGCCCTCCTTACAATCGTCCAGTTCGGCTTGTTCAATTGTAATTTCAATGTGCTCCTCTACGTTGTTCAACAATCGCAGGTTATCGAACAATTGCGACAAATGTTGCTGTCCCATGTGCAACATAAAGTTGTCCAACTGCAGGAAGACGCAATCACAGAATAGGCAGCCCAAGTAGAATTCTCGTCTGCCCAACGCTAGATTCGTGGAGATTTCGCCGCATTTCTGCAGATTAGTAGGCGCTGTCGCAGCACACAGAGAAGCCATGCTGTTGGGGCTAAGCTAAAGCAAATCTCCAATAGATAAAGCCTGCGTTTTTCAGATACCAAAATCGTTTAAAAATTTCACTTTTGTATACAATGCACTTTCCAGCACCTTCAAAACAGATCGTCTCTTGCTGCTTCTTCTAAATAGTAGGACTATTCACAAGCGGTACGGTGCTATTTGGCTTAGTACCGCTGGTCAACCGCGGTATATCTTCTCGTTCTAGGGCTGCCGGAAGTATTGATTTTGTTGGTATCAATTTTTGTGAAATGTACTTCATTTTAACCTACAACCCTTGCACGTAAAGATATTAGCGTTTCTTTGTTTGTTTTTGCATCAGAAAATAGATAAATTAGTTTAAAATGCTATGAAATTTCGCCAAAGATAATGTTTGCCGTTCTTCTTCTTGATAAGAACACTGGCACTATTATTGTTACTGCACTAAATTGTGGCATTGAACAGACCCCACATTGAAATAATATAACAGCATCGTACAAAGCCGAGAAAATTCCGAAAATCATCAGTGAAGTTTTGAGAAAAAAATATAGCGCATAAAACGTAAAAATATCAATTTACCACTTGATGCAAACGTAATTTCGCACGGTTCTACTAATTGTTACTTGCAGTGCGCCACACGTTTGGGAGCGTAAATTTTTGCAACGCAGCGAAGAAAAAAAATTGTCACTTGCTGAGCACAGAATTTCATCACGTCGAGATGTTATTACGCCTTGCGTTGACCACCATGCCCACTCGGGTGAGCGGCTTAGCAGGTCGACCTATGCAGTGTGCACTGCGGCAGGGTCTGCTGGAATCTAAGCAGCAAAAAATACAAAAGCTGAATTTTGTGCGTAACTATGCGCGTGGTCCGCGCGAAAATCAGGCACGCACTGAACTCAGCCGCAGCCCCACACTCAGGGATAAGATGATGGGACCACCTTCTGCTAACGGTGAGTAAGAAGACGGTTCAATGTTTGTGTTCTCATGATGTTGTCGTATGTTGCAGCCTACTCCATGGGTAAAGGTGCGGCGGCAGGCGCTGCGGCTATTGGTTTGGGTGCACTGTGCTACTACGGCCTGGGCCTGAGTAAGGAGGGCAGCATCTATGACCACTCCATGTAAGGGCTTGCGAATTCCTCACTCTAACTGCAGGTGGACTCAGGTTTGGTGTTTTTCTTATAGGTTATGGCCAGAATTTGTGCGCGAACGCATACACGCGACCTACGCCTACTTTGGCGCATCCTGTGCCATATCCGCCGTCTCGGCTATGGCCGTGTTTCGTTCTCCGCGACTACTGCAACTGGTGACCCGCAACGGCTGGATGGTAAGTACTGCAACAACATGATCGCTTCCGTCTCACATTACACGTTTACACTTGGTCTCGCCGCACAGTCGATGCTGGGCACGTTCGCGCTGATGATCGGTACCGGCGCGCTGGCGCAGTCCATTGAGTACCAACCGGGCATTGGACCCAAACAGTTGGCCTGGGCGTTGCACTGCGCCGTCATGGGCGCCGTGATTGCGCCGATGTGCATGCTGGGCGGGCCAATACTGACGCGAGCCGCTCTCTACACGGGCGGCATTGTCGGTGGCTTGTCCACGGTGGCCGTCTGCGCGCCGAGTGATAAGTTCCTGTACATGGGTGGCCCGCTGGCAGTGGGTCTGGGTCTGGTGTTTGCCGCTTCGCTGGCTTCAATGTGGTTGCCGCCAACCACGGCGTTGGGCGCTGGTAAGTCGGAGTCTGCAGTCTGACGAGTGCAACTTTCGCTCCTAACGAAAATTTGTACATTTTAGGCGTTGCGTCCTTGTCGCTGTACGGCGGCCTGATTCTTTTCAGCGGTTTTCTACTCTACGACACGCAACGCATTGTGCGCCATGCCGAAATGCAACCTAACATTCAGGCGCGTCCCTACGATCCTATCAATGCGTAAGTATGACACATGCCTTTCCGCTGTTCGCCAAATGTAGCCTAAACTATGCTTTTATTTGCAGCTGTTTATCTATCTACATGGATACGTTGAACATCTTTATACGCATCGCTACAATTCTGGCTGGTGGTGGCGGCAATCGTCGCCGTTAAATTAGCGACCAAAATTCGAACGATATTTATTTTTCGATTAATATTCGAGTTGACGGTGGTGCGCAATATGTCGAAATGTAATTGATTAGAGGCGGTGGTGGCTGTCGGCTAGAACTGTTTTTTAAAATATGGAAAAGAAATGGGCTCTTTCCCGGCAAAACATAGCATTACCCTCACTACCCCTTAATATGAAGAAAACTACTTAAAATATTGAAAAATGTAAAATTGACAAACCAATAAAACGCTTATTTAATGATAGAACGAGCAATGTAACTGCTGTTCTTCTAAAAGGAGGAACATTTATTGAAAATTGGAACGATACATATCGGCACGGCAAAGTTGTAATACTCTTAGATTCAGAGTTAAGTGGTAGCGCAGCATTTAATGACCCATATTTTGGTTAATTTTCCTCATAAATTTTATTGACAATTTCACTGCGCTCCGAACTGACGTTATTTACTTTTCGCTCCAAAGTGCGCTTCACTTTCTTGCTATTGGTTTATAGTGCATTGTTCGTAAAAAGTGTAGACACTTGTCACTCGCGCAATATAATTGACGGGGCCGTCTCAGTCACCCAGCTCAAGTTCAAGTCCATGCTAATGTCGCGCTATTGTGAATGGCAATGCGCAGCCCAAATTGTGGGTGTTTGTCAAAGCCGGCAAAGTTTCAGTAGCCGCAGTAGTAAAGAAGAATAACAAAGCAGGGAGAGCCTGGGCAAACACGTCTCGAGCTCAAATAGAAAAAATATATAAGAAATATTGCATATTGTCTGCAAAGAAAGTCAGCGTCGAACGATAACGCCCCACTGCAGCAGTGTTACTACGGTGAGTGTTGGGGCTCATCGATTGGGCAGTGCTACACCGCAGCCGTCTGGCCGCTCTACACTTATTGATCGGCTTTGACAGACTGTATGGCATTGCTCACTGACGCACTGTTCTTCTTTGCTTTGCAGCCCTGTCGATTTATTCACAAGCGGTTGACAATGGAGAAACGTTATTTGGAGAATCCCTTTCCGGACTATGCGAGCAACAAGAACACGCACGTCGCCGTCGATGATGAGCACGTAAAGAATCTCATCTGTACTTATGTGGATGCCATACTGGAGTACTGCCAGCCAGGCGCCGCGGACGAGGACCATCGCGGCGATCTGTACGTGGGCAATGCCGGCATTGCGTACATGTTCTGGAAGATGGGGCGTTCGGAACAGTGCCGCGACCTCTATCCGGCGCTGGAGCATGCACAGACATTCATACGCAACGCCAAGGCCAATGCGGATCGATACAAGAAACGCTCAGCCGAGCGCTACTCGTTTTTGTGCGGCAACGCCGGCATCTTTGCTGTGTCGGCAGCTATTGCGCATGATTTGAAGCGCACCGAGGAGCTGTCCGACGACCTGTCCAACTTCAAGGCAGGTATCGGACCCAGCAAGGAGTTCATGCACACCAAATACGGTTGCGATGAGGTGCTGGTCGGACGTGCCGGCTTCCTATCTGGCTGCTACTGGCTGAACGACGTGCTGAGCGAGAAGAAGATCACCGACGACGATCTGATCTCCATCTGCCAGATGGTAATCAACAGCGGCCGCGAGTATGCACGCAAGACCAAGGCACCTCTGCCGCTGATGTATCAGTACCACGGCACCGAGTATCTGGGTGCGGCGCACGGTCTGTGCGCCATACTGCACATGCTGCTGGACAGCCCGTGGTTCCGCACTGATCCCATATCGGCGCCTAGCGCCGAACTGCGCGACATCAAGCGCTCGATTGACTTCTTTCTGACGCTGCAGGATGACGAGGGCAATTTTCCGGTGGCGCTGGAAGATCTGAAGAGCGGTCGCGAGAAGCGGCTGGTACACTGGTGTCACGGCGCACCGGGCGCCGTCTATATGCTGGCCAAGGCTTATCTCATCTTCAAGGAAGACAAATACTTGCAAGCGCTGCGTCGTTCCGGCGATCTGGTGTGGAAGAAGGGCTTCCTGCGCAAGGGGCCCGGCATCTGCCATGGCGTGGCCGGCAATGGTTACGTCTTTCTGTTGCTTTACCGTCTCACCAACGAGCCCAAGTACTACTATCGTGCGGTCAAGTACATGGAGCTGCTGACCGATTCGGAGTTTAAGCATCGCGCACGCACACCCGACCGCCCGCACAGTCTGTACGAGGGCGTGGCCGGCACGGTATGTTTTCTTATCGACTTGCTGGAGCCGCAGCATGCGCACTTTCCCTTCATGGATGTGTTCCACTAAAGAGGAGGTGGCGAGGCGAGGGTGGTGTTTCGTGAGGGATCAATGGCTCGCGGCGTGGTCGATGGTATTGTGTGGGCAGAGCGGGGAGTGGCTCGCCAAGCATATCAGGGAATACTCACTCAAGTGTCACATTGTCTTATACATATACCCTTTAAGTGTATCTTAACGGAAACCACAACAACAAATTGATAACAATTTCAATATCATTTGGGCACAATGTGCAGTCGGCATGAACGGCGGTGCAACTGCCGCAGAAATTGCAAGTGTTTTTTGGTTTACCTTACACCTCTCCCATTGACGCGTTGGGCTCGGTCTGCGTACGGCCAGCGCGTTAGTGACCCCCAAAATTGGTCGTCGAGTGCGGCTGCACGGCGACGAGTGGGCCTTATCAGTGCGTTTGTTTTTTTGCTTTTGTTTTAGCTTTTCTTGCATAGCAATTAACTTGTGCTTTAACCTTTACATTTGATATTTATGCAAAATTAACTGTAGAACAAAAATCCAATATTTAAACAAAACAAATATTTAATATTTAAACTATTATCAATAATAAAGGAAGTTTACACCTACATATTTCTCAACCTCTAACCCAAAATGTACAATGCGTTTCGTTTTGACTTTTTATGCGTTAGTAAAATGTAGAAAACGGGTGGGAAAAGTTAGGCTAAAAACGAACATAACCTAACACATACTATACAAAATGGGCAATATTTGCTATGGGGCATAATTCAAGCATTTCTTCATTATTTATAGCTATTATTACAGCTATGGATCCATTAAATGTCAACTAAGTGCTTGGATTCATTATAATTGCATGGACGGGCGACTGCAGTGCAGGAGTCGGACGTACGGCTATCTGCACCGACTTCAGGGAGTAGTTCTCGCCATGCCAAGTGTACCAATTAATTCCTTTATTCGACTCGTGCTCACCGTATTGGCCATTTAAATCACTAAAGAAGAAAATTTCCTTATTAGAAAAATTATTTAGATTCTTTAAAGATGAAACAAGTGACAAATATATAATTTTTGAAAGTTTTGTATTCATGTTGCAATTTGTTTCATACCTGCAATCGCAGCGAGTCACACCAACAAATTTCGTGCACCACCAATGTTTGCGGCAGTCCCAATCGTCGATACTGCCCTTTAAATGGCTGAATTTAAAGCCGCGCCACGCACTCAACGCGTCGCCCGCATTGCCATGATAGGTGCCCACATCCTTCAGCTCATAGCCCATCGTCTCGTCGCCAATAGCAAAATTATCGTACTTGGCAAAGCGTGTAGCGCCCTCAAAATCGTACAGTTCAATCCACAGTTCGGTGCGTTTGGGATGCAGCTGCGTGGTGAGCGCGTGCAGTTTGTCCAAGCCGATGAAAAACTCGGCCGATAGTTCGGCGAAGCCGCGCTTATATTCGGCGGGAGAGCGCGTGAAATTGGTGCGACCGTCCAGTCGACGCTGTACAACAGTCCAGGCGGGCCCGTTGTAGGGATCTTTCAGGCAGTAGACATCGTACGATGTGAAGCCGCTGTCAGGCAAGTCGCCGTACACCTGGCGGTCGCCGCTTTTCGTGATGGCAGGCTGCAGCATATCGGCGCAGGTTCTGGGCAGCGGTGCAGGCGCAGGTGTGGCAAAATTTTGCTGCTCTTGTTCGGTGAGAGGGCTTTGTGTAAACCTGGTTTGCTCATCGCTTTTATATAACTCATGCTCTCGTTTCGCTCTTGACGTCAAGCTGCAAAAAATTAACCAATTTTATCTTGATTCGAAAGTTTTACAACTTTTGCACACCTTAAAACAGCCAATCGCAATTGCTCGAATTTTTCATTCAGCAATTTTACTTGTGCCGTCAAGTCATGGAGTAGCTCGTTAGCGCAATCACAAGCCTGCAAAGCACACGGATCACATTTTAGTCAAATTTGGTTTTATGCGTTTTAACGGTTATACTTTGACAGTGTTGCTGTCCTTGGGAGAAGGTTGCTTGGCCGTATGCAGTAACTTTGAATAGCCGCCATTGGATATAAAAACGATCAAAAGCGCCGACCAGTACAAGTTATAGCATCTCATGTCTACAGCTTTTTACTTTACACTGAAGCGTTAACGTTGGGCCATTAACTAATGATATGTAAATGTAAAAACTAATCGAAATAACTACAAACATACAACTGTTTGTATATTCTCTGTAAGCGCAAAGGGCGCTAATAATGTCGAACGTTGTGTGCGATTGACCTTTATAGCCTTCATATATGTGCACACCTGTGTCAGTTCAGCTTCAACTCGCTTTTATTGTTTTTAGCAACATTTAAATATAACCCTTTCTAAAGTTAGACCTATAACTATAATCAATTTTTTGTCAGTGTAATGTTTAGTTTTTGAGCTGCTTATTCTTTCTTTCATAAATCCGTTGAAAACTGTAGTCGCTTGTCCATACTCACTGCCATGCAACTCTGCACAATGGATTCAACTGCTCTGCCCATTCACAATAGCCACCCCATTGGACTGTCAGTTGTACTAAAAGAGAATTCAAAAATTCGCCTTTTATCAGCCATCTCGCTCCAGCGCACAGTCACAAATTCATCGCGCACTGACAGCGAATTGACATGAAAAGCACAGGGGAAGCGCAGCGTTGAGCATTTGTCAAATTTTCTTCGCTTCGTTTGTGTCGCACGCAGTTTGTATTTTGGTCAATTGGGAAATTTCGGAAGAGTACAAATAAAAACAGTGTTCCTTGATATTGTTGGATGAGTGATTTGTATTTCAATCAAAATAAAAACGAGCGAAGTTAGTTCATTTGGCGATCTTTCCCCATCTCCAATTGCTTATTACATTACTTTGCGTCGAATGTATGAAATTAAAGCGAGCGGAGCTAATATAAAATTGAACGCGTATCAGTATCAGTAAGAGAAAAATAAGTGAAAAAATAAAACGCGAGTGCAGCAGTGAATTTTCCCACTTTCCGCCATTAGTAATTTGTGTTTGTGTGATTCGATGCTTGAGCGCTGCAACTGCAATAAAAATTGAACAACCAGCTGGCAAAAGGCACAAACAAATCTCAATTACTATTCGATAGCGAATAAAGTGCAACAACTGCAAAAGTTGGTGGAAATTGTTGAGGAAATTAAGCGCACGTGTGTGTGTGTGTGTGCGTAATTTTGGCAGCAAGTTTGCAGCATTAAGCATTAATAAATACCATTAATAAAGGAAAAGCAGCAACGGCAAACCAAGCAAGCAGCGATCGATTGAGCCGAAGGTGTGGGGCTTGAAGTGCACCAGCAATGAAAGGGTAAGTGGGCGGAGGCAGTAGTGGTCGGGCGAAAAGAGTCGTGCTTTCCGTTACGGTACCGGCGGCGAGACGGGCTGCTAGTGCAGTTCGGTCTTCTCGCTGTCCTTGACATTGTTTTCCAAAGTTATTGATTTTTCTATGCTGGATGCGTTGCCTTTTGGGTGCTTCTGGTGTTGTTGTTGTTGTGAGGTTGCAGTACTGGTGGTATGAGACGACAGGCAAGCATGAAATAAATTGATCGTTGCGGGTAGTTATGGGGGGTGGTTGCGCGTGTGTCCCTTTTGGTAATAAGTAAACGCACGGACAGACGGCAAAGTGGGTAATTTATGCAATGTGCAGTCTTATTGGACTCATTGGTAGGGGTTGGTTGTGGCAACGTTGCCACATGGCAGCGATTTGTGTTGTTGTTGAGTGGACAATATTTAAGGCGAGGCTCATTAAAAAGGATGAGGGTGATTTAAAGACAAAACTAGCAGAAACTAAGAATTCGAGTGGTTTGAAAATACAAAACTATTAAATTAAATGAATATTACGTTTCCCAAACGATAAAACTTATAAAATTTAAATCTGTTCAATATATGGTAACTTATTGTTTTTGCTTTAGTTTTTATATATATTTGATTTTTGACAAAATAAAAAACCAGTTATTTATAAACATTTTAAATTTGTATATTAAAAAAAAAATTATATAAATTTTGAAATAATTATATGTAAATAATAATTTTGTTATTACATGATTTTCTCCTAGTTTTGAAAATAACCCAAGGCCAACAATATTCGCTATTGCTGCTGTCTGTTGTTACAGATTCTACTTTTGTCTTATCAACACGCAAGTTATTCATTATTTTACAACAATAACAACAATTCACAATAACCGCCAGCAAAAATATCAATTCGCGACGCAATCACAATTTACTTCAACTCGCATTCTGATAAGAGCCACAAGTGGAACGTAAATTTGTCATGTCAATCGGAGGCACTTTCACAGTGCACACAACATTTATATGTCTTATTTTTGAAGCTTTTATAGTTTTTCTTGATACGTGTAGAAAAACACACAAACTGATTTCAATGACACTTTTTGGTAAATCAAGAACCTTTTTGGAGCCGACGTATGTTATGAACAAAATGTTAACAGAGGCACAGCAGGAAAAAATAACAGACCTGTCTGCACCTCTTAATTGTCTAAATTATTAAGTGTAATGTGCATTATTCGTGGCAGTCACTGAATTCTCACAGCAATTGACGCTGCAACCTGGCTGCCTGCCAGTCTGGTTGCCGTTGAATGCATCAATGAATTGAAATTGAATTGAACTTTGTGACATGCAGGCGGCACCTTAACAATGCTTAGCTTGATTTAGCAGCATTATACAAAAACTGGCATACGGATGCAGGCGAATGACCTGCGTGAAAGTTGAGGTACAATCCCAATGATTAACAAGCAAATAATACGACTTAAGTGAATCTGCTGCCCATCTGTGCGGGAGCTGGAAAAGTTTACAGAAACAGTGTGTGAATATTCAGATATGAATACGAGGACATACCTATATTTTGTATATGTACAGATGTTTATCATTGGTAACTTATTATTATTATTGTCAAATACGATCGGAATACTCCCAAAAAGTTGCTGATAATGAAATATCAAAAGCACTTTGAATGCACTCCAGCCATGTCATTCTGTACAACTTTGCTTCCGCCGTTTTTTTTTCCAAAATTAAAAGCTTTATTGCGAAAAAGTGCTTACAGATGTATTATTCAAAGTATTGTCCGTCGCTAGCGACAACTTTCTCCCATCTTTCCGGCAATTTTCGGATCCCGGCTCGAAAAAAGGAGTCCTCTTTTGACGCTATCCATGAAGCAATCCATTTTTCCAATTCTTCGAAGGATTGAAAATGTTGATCTGCCAGGCCGTGTGCCATCGAACGGAATAGGTGGAAGTCAGAAGGGGCGACATCTGGGGAATACGGCGGGTGGGGCAAGACTTCCCATTTCAGCGTTTCCAGGTACTTTTTGACCACTTTTGCGACGTGAGGCCGAGCATTGTCGTGTTGGAGGATGACTTTGTCATGTCGCTCTTGATATTGTGGCCGCTTTTCTTTTAGCGCGCGACTAAGGCGCATCAGTTGCGTTCGGTAGCGATCTCCTGTGATGGTTTCACCCGGTTTTAAGAGCTCGTAGTAAATCACACCGAGCTGATCCCACCAAATACAAATCATAACCTTGGCGCCGTGAATCACCATTTTTAAAACGTTGAAACCACTCCCGACACGTTCTTTCACTCAGAGCAGCATCACCGTAAGTTTCTGAGAGCATTCGATGCGCTTCAGCTGCATTTTTTTGCGAATTGTAACAGAAAAGTAAAACTTCCCGCAAATGGCGAGAATTGGGCACATAAACGGACATTTTCGAGCGTGAATAATACGAAAACAAGAACAACTGTCACTGAAACGGCGATGACAATTCGTTAGGCACTGTCCACACTCACTTTAAAGGCATTACCATCTATGTATTTCAACCAGCCTCAGCCGGTACAGCCACCTATCGGAAAACGGCGGAGGCAAAGTTGTACACCTGATAAATAAACACTAACCCAAAGAAATTCCTACTAATCTGCTTAATGTTGGCATGACGTCACTCTTGATAGCCACTGCTTTGGTAATTTTCTTTAATTGTAAACAAAAACTAACGAAATGGCTTGGCGAAAATCCTACTTTAGCCCAACATTTTCCGATAACGTAGACAATGCCAATGGGTCAAAGTCCTTTGGTAGCAAATCCCACTAAACACTTGTTTTGCTTGTTTTTGTTGTTTTGCTTGTTTTTGTTGATTTTCCGAATGTGTGTGTGTACAACTGTTGCATGCACATTGTCAACACATCAAACAGAAAGAAAAACGATAATGCGAGCCATGAATGCAACTGAAAACGTAATTAGAGGGAATACGAAATGATTAGTGCACTTTTGAATGTTGTTTAGTTAGTTTGTGGCATTGTCGCACTCATTGATTTATGGTGCTCCCTTCCCACACTCCATCTATATATCTGTAGTGCTTATTGTTGTCTTATGTGTTTTCTTATCTTCATTTTCTCTTGTGTTGCTTTTCGTCTTTTAGCTATGGTTCGTATTGTTATCTTTTTCTTTGCGTTTTATTGTCTGTTTTCCATTAATTTATATGGAATTTTCAATGGATTTCATTGAAAGTTTTCCTCAACTTTCATTCGTTGTTCAACTTTGGTGCTTGCAGTAGTGCGGTAAATTTTTATATAAAAAATCAGTTCAGAAATTTATTTTGTCTCTAGTGCTGCCAATGTATGGTATTATCTGGAATAAACTTTAGTGAGTGAAAACTAAAAACAGAAAATTGTAAAAAAAAAATTGTCTACATTGACGAAAAATTATGCAGTCATTTAATTCTATGATCAAGAACATTAAGTGAATAACCCTTAGGATGTGTTAAATGTGCATCATTCATTCTGTACAACAATCAGTTCAAAGACTGATTTGTCTTCAGCACAAAAACAACTGCTTGGTGTATAAAATTTAAAGGTAAACCTAACAGACTATGAAAAGTTAATTAATGAATTTAATTTTTCGGCTTAGGCCTTAGGATTTTCTATTTTGGTTCATAAATGTTTGTACTTTGTTTTTGTTTTCTGACTTCTACTTCCATATATATTTTTTCACTAGAACTTTGTCGCATGCTCCCACGCCATTCATCCTCAAGTCTCCCTTCATTTTAGGCACCTGCAACCTTGTCCTTGTCCTACATTTCAGTCATCAAATTATAATTCCACAGACTCGACAGACGCCTCCAGTTATTTGGCAAATATGTCACTCAAACCTTCCCAATACCCCATCAACTAAGTCACCTTCCTCACCATTTCGTGTATGTAAACCTATCGTAGATCAGCTCCCAAAAATCTGTACCACTTGCAATTGTTCTCAGTTTTCGCTAATCTTTATCCCTAAATCCAAAGCTTGGCTACTTAATAATGTCAAGCAATCTCTGCTGCATGGCATTTCTCGGTCATACCAACGGCGAGTGAGTGCCATTTAGTGTTAACAATATAATTTGCCAAGCGCACGCAATAATGCCCACACGTGCCATTACTGGGCATTTGTTCGCAGGCATTTTAGTTCATTTTTTCGTATGTTGCTCTAATAAAACGATTTTATCGCACCACACATAACCAACACACACTGGAAATGAGCTTCGTAGGGCTGCCTAATGATAGTCATTAAATAATGATGTAGTAATTTCAGAGAATTTCTCAGTGAAACGCACCAAACCATGTTAACAGCTGGTAGCGCTCAATGTGTCGATTACAATCTCGACAGATTTATTATTATTTATTTTCGAGTTGACCATAAATTCCAAATTCATACAAAGAATACAAAGTGAGAGTATTTTAGTCGATTTCGAGCCCTAGGAACAATCAAATTTTGCTTTAAATATCAAAGGCAATGAAGCTCATAATTCTACTTATGCTCCCTCATGGGTTAAGGGCGCGTACTGCCGATATCTTTACTACTAATTCTCTAATACGATTTTGTTAGGTTAGATTGGGTTACTTGGCTTCTAATTTATGTTCGATTCTGTTAGGTTAGATTAGGTCAATGGTCCTCATACCACCGAACAAGTTCATTCCTATTGTGATTTCTTGATCCAACTTGTCAATGTGTGTGTTTGGGGTGCACTAAATCACGCTGAGCTTAAAATAAATTAATGCATCTTTGCATCGATTTGTGGCTTGAAATTGAGCCTGTATAACCTCACATTATACTCTTTGAGCTGCATTACTTAACTGGCCATAAGTTAAAGTTCTATTCAGGCCTTCTCTTCTACTTTGCGCAGATTATAAGGTCAAATTGGTTCTTACATCAAAGACACGGTCTTCGTCTACGCCGTCGAACACCTTTTTCGTCGGAGCTTCATTGTCCATGAGGGAGACATGGCCAAGCCAGTGTAGCTGCATTAGAATTTGTAAATTCCGCACGGCCCGACTGTAGTCTGAGTCTGTGGCATTTAAGTTATTCGCAAACACACGTTGAAAACATTTGTCCAACATGACAAGCACATTGATTGATTCGCCCACCAGAAACCAGCACGCACGATTGACCAAAACCCAGCCAGGCCATTAGAAAGCAGCAGCGCAGAAACCAGACCACAAACCCCCGCATGGCGTTCGAACAGACTCCAAGAACTTTGAAAAACCATTTACCACGATTTATAACTCTTTAGCGTTTCGCAGCTGTTGTTAGCCGGTGTTTGCTTGGAATGTTTGTGTGAACATTAGCAATTCATGGCATGATTTTCACATTTGCCACTAGGAATCAGAGTGTGCTGCGATTAGTGTGATCACGACTGATCTTGAATTATTGTCAAAGTTGAGTACAGCAAACAGCGCCACATTCCGCTACGCGTTTCTATTGATTTTGCGCGAGCGACGTGCCTGCGCGCTGTACGCATGCGCCCGGAGTCACGCCCGATCGCTGTACTGTACTTGGCTGATTTGACTTTGATGGATTGCCTCACCTCACCTGCTGTTCGCACGAATCACCTATGTGTCTCTCAAAGCTCTCTAACACACGAACTATACATTTTTATAAACTTTTTTCAACTTTAAACCAATGTACATATAAATATTTTTTGTCTCTTACAGATTCAGCATTTGAATAGCAACGCGTTCGTCTACTTTTTCGATATATTTTCTGGAGTATATTTTATTGGAAATCTACCCTCAACCATATACCATAGAGTCGTGATACATATTAATTGGAACAGCGCAGTCGTGTATCCTCACGCACTTATAACATAGCCACTATATATACTCGTATATATATATATTTTGTAACACTTACGCACGCCGAAAAGCAGCAACGATTTTGTGCTTCAATTGTAAAAAATAGTGGAAAATGTTCAGTCCTGATTATGAGAAGCGAATTCTGAAACATTGCAGTCCCGTTGCACGTAATCTGTTTAATGCATTTGAAGCGGCCTCGACGTCAACATCGCTGGATCGATTTATACCATGCAGGTGAGTTTTGTATTTTGTACTAAACAATTTAGATTTAAAATTTAGACTCATCACTCAAAGTCCTAATAATTGTCAATATAAATACAAGAGCCCATAAAAAGGCGGTACTGCCTAAGTGCCCGTACAAAACGACTTTCTTGGTTTGTTTTTCAATGATTTTTGTCGACAAGATTTGTAAAAGTCACTCTAAATTTATGCCTCTGACGTATGTAACTGGTCCTGAACCTTTACCGTATTTACTCGATCTACTGTATAACCTTTATTAATGTGCTCCTGCTTCGTGTGTCCACTTTTCAGTTCGTTCTGAAAACGAAGACTGTATAGATAGATGAATTTATAGATCTTCCTATGCTTTAATGAACTCCCGTTTTAAAGTCGTTCCTACACTTTGAAGATCTTCTATTCTGAAATACCTTGTAACAAAAACACGCTTTTGCTTTCCGTCATTATTTTTTTACTTCTGTTTTTGGTATCATTTTCTGTAGAGTTTTGTCCCAATGAACTGAAGATACTTTAGAACTTTAGTCTAGAATCTGACCCATGCAATCAATTACCAACTTGTTATCCAAATCTTATTGAATAGTTAATTAGATAAGATTTATTGACCTATTAGAACTATTGTGATCCTCTTATGGCTCATAAGACAAGGACGATCTCATTTAGAGAACCTCTATCCAAGCAATGTCTGCTATCAATTTGAATTTAAATATTCAAGGGATCAATTACAATTTGATTTCCAATTATTTTCACAATATTAAACAGCACCTCAATAAAGTTCAGTCTCGCTTGTTTTACGTTTCGTTCCAGCCATTTTACTATATCCCATCCAACTTTTCAAATTTGTACTTGAATTCCATTTTGTGCCGTCAATTTTTAATAGAAAAATTATAATTCCCTCTAGCTTCGAATGGTTCATAGAAAACAGCAGTGCACAAGTTTGAGTTGCATCCGCTGCTTACCACCAAGTTCATTCACCTGCAAACAAGTAAAATTCTATAGTAAGTCTAAAGTGAAATGTTGCAAGAAATCAGTTTCCTGCTCTCTAAGCGCTTTTTTCCCTCTCTCTTTCTGTCTCGTCTAATTCGCCGGCCTGACTTGTGTTGCTTGTGGTCGGGCTCGGCTGTGGTGGTTGCCGCTTGGCTGCGCCGCTTTTCTTCTATTTCCTTGCTGCTTCCAATTAATATTACACATATTTAACTGTTTCTATCATTACCAGCGCTGGCTGGCCGGTTGAGGTCTATGCCAGCGAAAGAAAAGAATGACTAACTTCTTTTGCAGTCAACCAAATGCAGGCAGTAACGCTTCGGCGCTCATACCAGGAAATGTGCTCAGCTTATAAATTTGAATTTAATCGAAATAATGATTGCGGCAAGGAATCTGACAGTGCTACGAAATTGTTAATCGAATGTGTCCATCGATGGGAAAAATGTTTGTGCAATTAAAAGGTTAGATTGAATGGTGATAAATTTTATATGCACTTGGAAAAGGAGGGATTATGAGATGAATGGTTAGGCTGGGTCAACAACAATGGGCAAAAATAACGAGTGTTCGATTTTGTATAGAAAAGTGACTTGCAATTTTATGTCTACTTTCAATGCATTCAATAATAATTGAAAAATTTTCAATTATTTTGTGTTGCAACTCTTTGACTTTCAGTGACACACAGTAGGGACTCGTTAACGGCTACAGCGTAGAAATGAGCCGCAACCAATTTGCATGAATATTTGATGCAACTTTTAATTGTGCTTTGCACGTTGTTCCTTTTTCCAAACCCAAACCGGCATACAAAGCGCACCTGTTAAGGCGAAAAGTGTGTTGGATTTCCGCTTGAACCCACGTGCCCAACGCGCTCGCCACAAACAATTCCCAACTCTTTCCGTTTCTTTCAAAGTATATATTTTATTTTTTGTTTTACGAAATTTACATAATTTTGAATGAACTTACTCATTGTAACTTACTGTTGTGGTCATTGTTGTTGTTTGTTAATAATTTATGTACTGTTTGGTCATAATTCAGCGTTACGCACCGCTAAATTCAGCCGCATTGTCGGCCGTCAGCCACCTTTGTTTCTTTTCCACTTGCAGCGCCCTAAAGTGAAATAAAAAAAGCATAAAAAAAGCAAAGAGAATAACTTGAAAAAATAATTTATTAAATATGGAAGCGCTTCAAATGCGTTTATGTCGTAGACGCTGCCTGCATTTTCAATTAGTTGACAATTCAATTTAAAATGTTGCCAACGCGAAAAAAATGAACAGCAATAAAAGCAAAAATGACGATAACGCCAAAAAAAGCAGCAATTTTGGTGCGTCAACTTACTGCAAGCACATTAGAATTGCAAAATCACACACAAAGACATCGCATAGGGTAAATGGGGCGTTGGGCTGCACCGAAGGCGTTCAACATTGGAGCCACAGCTGTTGCAGATATTTTGCATATTTACTGAATATTTAGAGCAAGTGGTGAAAGATGTGGCGAAAGTAATCCAAAAAGCAATGAACATTCTCTCTCTCTCGCTGCTGAAGAGAGTCACAGCATTTGGACAGCAATTCGGCATTTAGATTTCAGCTATTCATGTTTTTATGCCTCTGTCACTGCAGCTGTGCCCCACTTTACCCTATACCTACTATTGCGAATTTTTTTTGTTTAATTTTTTGGCACAGGGTTAACTGTGCGAATTTTCGCAACTTTGGTCAGCAATTAAATTGCCAGTTCAACAATTGTTGCACTTTTTTTGTACGTTGCTGCACGTTTTACATATTGGGGACTATATTTTGTTTGGCCTTTTGTTGTTGCATTTTTGGCAATAACACTTTTTGTTGTTGGCAATAAAGCATTAAATTTGCTAGGTGGAGCATTAAAACGTGTGTTTGGTGTGCATTTGACAGCCGCTTTACCTTGCAGCTGTCAAGGTAATGTGCATTTGATACGAGTGCGACATGCTGTCAGCAATAAAGCATTTGTGGCCAACAAAGCGTTGTTGTTGTTGGCAACACAGCATTTGATATGTCTGCGTGTCAATTGCTGCATACGAAGTATTCTAATGCAGCGGTAAGTATTGTACTACTGACCTTAACATTTCCGTTTGAGTTGCTTTTTATAATCAAGCGTGGGAATGAAGCTTTTAGTTTTATTTGAATCGATTTGCAACATTATGCTTAACTTTTAAAAGCTTAACTTCTCAAATTTAACTTTTCTTCGGTTTCTGTTGGATTCTTGCGAAGCTTGAAAAGCAAACATTTTTGGAAAACTCGTGAGATATGTTGTAAGATAGAAGCCATTTTAGGCCTCAAGTGCCTCTGGTGTAGGAACATAGCTATTTAAACGATTTAGAAAAAATACGCCATTTCAGAGCCTTTCTTCAACTTGAACTTTTTTCGGTTTCCAGTTAAGGGGTCATTCTCATGTGAAATTTTGTAAAAATCAATTTTTGTTTTTAAACATATTTGGAATGTATCATCCTTGAAGAAGGTGCTGTCAAAATTTTATTGGAAAATTTTAAGTATTTCGGCTTCTACAGACATTTATATAACGAGCGGACAAGGATTCTAGCTTCAAGCATTCAGTTAGTCAAAACTTTAAACGTGTTTTTCTCGGAACGCCTTTTTTTGAAATGGCGGGGATGATTTAAAAAAAACCATTCATCCGATCTCTCTGCAATTTTGTCACGTCATTCTACATACTGTTAGCTATCGCCCCTAGTAAATTCACTCTGATATGTTAAAAATTTCATATTTTTTTTCATTGATAAAATCTTCAAAAACAACAATTTTTTACTATTATGTTTCAGATAATCCTGTGACTCAAAACAATCCCCGCCAGCTGACCATGACGCGGCAGAAGCCGTGTCTTTAATCGAAAAAAAGTGTTTGAAAAAATTAAAAAAAAATTTTTATTTTTTTTTATTTTTATACCATAACAATGAATTAATTAAAGTGGAATATCGTTTTTTTGATAATTCCTCGTATTCACAAAGGAAATAATTTCTGAAAAATTTCCATTTTTCCTGTCCGCGCATGAGAATGACCCCTTAAGTCTCGTAAACTTTGAGTACATTTATGACAAGCTCGTGAGATTTACTGTAAGATTGGACCTATTTCAGGGTCCTATGAACTCTATTTAAGAAACCCCAGGTATTTGAACGAGTTAGGAAAAATATGCCACTTCAAAACCCTCCCACAAATTTTTTGGGGTTTCTGGTTAATTCTCGTAAACCTTGAGCGCATTAATAAAAAGCACGTGAGATTAAGTGCGAGATAGAACCTATTTTAGGTTCATAGGACCTTGAGGTAAAAAACTCTAGCTATTTGAACCAGTTAGGAAGAATATGCCACTTCGAAGCCTCCCTTCAACTTAAATTTTCTTCGGTATCCAGTTAAGTCTCGTGAACTTTGGGCACATTTATGGAAACCTCGTGAGATTTACTGTAAATTATCACATATTTTAGGTTCCTAGAAACTAGTTTAGGAATTCGAACTATTTGCACGTTTTGGGAATAATATACCATTTTAAAGCCCTCCTTCAACTTCAATTTTCTTACTTCAACTCAACTTAAAGCTTAAAGCATTTATGCGATATTTAAGCTTATGCGATTTATTGAAAGATTGAATCTACTTCAGGGCCCTCAGGCCTCTAGTTTAGGAGTTGCCACTATTTGAACAATACTTTGAACTTACTTCATAATAAGACTCATACTTAGGCTTCCCAACCGTCCTCCTTTGAGGAGGACAGTCCTCCTTGAACAGAAAATGTCCTCCGTCCTCCTCAAAGGCCAAAAAGTCCTCCTCAAGCTCAAATTAAATTTCAATTTTTTTTAAATATTTTTTTTATTCAAGTGTGGCAACTTAATCAATTAACCCATTTGAGACGACGATTTTTTTCGAACACGGTCCCCAGGAGCGAAATTTTATTTGTCTTTGTATTGTACACAGTAAAACCAATGCCAAATTTTTTTTCCTGTACTTTACAGATTTCATTAATTCCAGAAAAATTTTATTTTGACGACTAGTTTACTCAGAATAACTGATAATTGCACATTACTGTCTTATAGCCTCGGAAAGCCATTGCACACACGGTGTGCAATCGGTCTAGAATGGGTTAACGAATGCTGCTTTGGGCATTCAAAATATAATTATAGACTTCTGAAAATCCGGATGAGTCAGCTGCTGGAATGTTTAACATGATTAAGGCTGCATTGGAAAAATTAGACTTAAAAATAAAAAATGTTGTGTGCCTAAGTGCTGATAATACGAATGCAAACTTTGGTAAAAATAATTCCCTTTTCGTTAATCTTAAGAATATTAATCCTTTCGCCATTTTGTTGCCATATGGCAACATGCTACTTTATGGACGTCTGCATCCTCTATGGTTGCAAGAATACATTTTTTTGTTGGTCTTTAGAATAGTTTGAAGTTTTAGGAAAAATACGAAATTAATAAACTGAATATTTAAGTTTAAAGAAGAGAAGTATACACGTTTTTTAATGGTATATCTTGACATACTAAAGGAAGAAGAAGCAGAACAAATTAGAGAACTTTTTAATTTGCCGGTTTTTTTCAATTTAGATACTTTTTTTTAATTTTGGCTGAAGT
The DNA here is from genome assembly GCA_964056695.1 of Melieria picta. Classification (NCBI taxonomy): domain Eukaryota; kingdom Metazoa; phylum Arthropoda; class Insecta; order Diptera; family Ulidiidae; genus Melieria; species Melieria picta. Next base: position 58,709,400 of record OZ057398.1, read on the forward strand.
AAATTAAGAAATATTCCAATTTTCGTTATGCGTAAAAAGTTTTATGTTTAAGTAATTATTACAGCCACAACGATGTGGTTGCTCTCATAGAAAAACACTCTAAAATACAGGGTCCGAGTATAAAAATTAAAAAATTTCTTATGGAATATTGCTAATATAACCACATAGAAGTCTAAGACGTAAAATTTAAAATTTTAACTTTCCCCAGTAAAAACCTGTAGCGAAAGGGTTAACATATTAAAAGGCAATTGTCACGCGCACATAATACACAATGCATTAAAAAAAGCATTGTGTGATCTCGATCTTGATATTGAAAATATTGTTTGATATTGTTGATTACAGTCGCACAAATATGCGTTTTGTTTTATTTTTTGAAGTGGTTAAAAAGTTAAAATTTACATGTGCTTTTAGGTTTTCTCTTTTTACACTTGTATTTTCTAAAAATATGGTGAAATATTGAAGGAATGTGATGTCCTCCTGAAACAAAGTAGTTCCCATATAAAGTCCTCCTCAAGCCAAATTTTGTCCTCCCTAAACCGTTTTAATAGTTGGGAAGCCTACTCATACTTCACATGGTTTTTTACTTTTTGTTGTTATTTTTATTTTTAATTTGCGAAAATTTAATTTAACTTGATTAGAAACTAAAAGAAAGTTTGTAATATTTTTTAATAATATAATTTAAATTGATTGAATTTATGATCCAACCAAATTAGCCAAATCGTTTTCGTTATTTTCCTTAAAATGTTTTAATTTTCAAAATTTTCCATGTATTTCTTCAATAATTTTTTTTCTACCACTAAAAAAAGGTCTCTCTCCCCTATTTTCTTCTTCTTCATTCTTCACACAATTCGAGCAAACTCTTACAAATATCATTTATCAAAGCTACTGCACAGCCACATATCATATTGCAATTCTTCTTCTTCTTCATTTGATGCACCGAGCTCCCTCAGTCGTTTGTTATCAACAGAATCTTCAGTGAATATGTAATTTATTTATTTAGTAAATTTATGCAACTTATTTACAAATGCATTAAACAAACTTTTGATATTGTCTTTATTCTAAATATCTGCATCTCACTTGCACTCTTTGCAGAGCAAACAACAATTGGCAAACGAATTTCGCGTCCATAAATAAATCAAATGAGAATTCACCACAGACGAGTAAAAAGCAACGTGACTGTGGCGAGTCCGCACGTGACAGTCTGGCCTACTCGTGTCTGCTGAAAAACGAACTGCTGGGCACGGCCATTGAGGACGTGAAGGCGGTGAGCGACGAACGCAACGAGAACACCTACACGCCAATAGCCAAAAGGAGTCTATTCAAGTACCAATCGCCAACGAAACAGGTAAATGCAGGAACTCGTTGTTGGGCCGTGTTGGTGTCGCCACCAAGCGACACCCCTGGCCGCGCGTTATCGCTCTCTACACATGGCCAGCAAGGCGTACGTGGCATTAGCGGCTGGCGTGAAAATGATTTCATAAATAACAACATGCAATCGGGTAAAATTAAAATGCAGTTTTCGCTCGCTAATTACTTGGGCCTTAAACATTGCTGCTGCAGCAAAAGGCAAAAATCATAAATTAGTTAAAAAGCAATCAACAAACTATAACGCCTCAACACGGAAGTTGTGCTGTTGGCTGGCGTTGAAGCCAAGTTTTATGCCCCGAAAGCAGCTAAGCCTGAAAAGTGATGTGGAAAAACGGCTCCGGGTCGATATTTGTGGCTGTCGCTTGCGAAAATGTGAAAGCAAAAACCATGCACAAAACTAGAGGCAATGCCAAAATGGTTGGTCAGTGCGCGTGTCTAACGATTCGTGTTTATAATAAAAAGGTTTGGTAAAGACCACTGAGAAAGAACACTGCTCTAGGCATGAGTGGACTCAGCTCACGTCCTAACACAACCTCACTTAATTTCGTTGCAATGCATCGACCACATATTCGTGCATTCGTGTAAAAGTCGCAAGTTTCACTGCAGCACATGAAATGCATTGAAGTGGCACTTCACTCCAATCAAAATGAACATTTTGCAGTCAATGGGAAATTTTCATATTTATTACGAAATTACAAACACACACAGACATACGCCGAGATTGCATGCATGCATTACTTCCGCTCCGAGTGATACTTAATTAAAAACATTTCTTATGATCACATGAGCTGTGCTGCTTTAATGTCTTTCAGTAAAATTGCTTGTTCGTTTGCGAAATCACGTCAACTGTAATGCAATGGAAAATAATGAGCATAGGAACAAATTTAAAATCATAGAAACAATTTGAAATTTAATTTTTAATACGTTTAACCGATTTAAACTGAAGTGAAATTAGTATTGAGAACCATGATTGGGGTTCTGACGGTTCACTCTTTAATTGGCACAAATGCCAAAAAGTTTGGGTTTGCTTTCTAATGTAACTGCTGTCAAAGCTGTATGGATAAGAAAGAAGAAGAAAATGCATTTAATTTTCTATGTACTTTTTCCGCATTAGAAGAAGGAAGACAACTTCTTCTTCGACAATCAAGGGGTTCTAGCCGATAGATCTGACTATGCACAGTCTACTTGGCTTCGTAGTGAGTTAAGTTCAATTGATTGTGGTATCACAATGAGCCTTCATGGCCCAAGTGGGCTCAGCTTTGGGCAGCCACTCCTTCCTACCTGGCGTCAAGCATCTTTTGAAAGTTAGTATATTTAAATTGAAATACCTACTTTCAACTCACTCTTCCAGTGCCCCTTTTAGTCACATTCGTCGTTCGACTTTCGCATTCGCAAAAATGTTCTTTGTCCTTGCTTTGTGCCGCCTTTTAAAACGTAGCTTTTAGTATAATTTATGCTTTCGAAACTTTGCACAGCGATTTGTGTCTGTGTGCGGCTGTGTAGCGCTTAATTAAAAATTCTAATCTATGCCACGCACTTGTCAGCAACACAATAAGCCATTAGGTACCCTACAAGACGTGGCTGACCGAAACTCCACTACATTCATAACATTTTTTAAATTTACCAATACATTCGCATGAAATTTGGCCCATTGTGAACTTGTCAGCAAGCATTGTGAACTTGTCATCAGAGTGCTTTGAAATTGACCTGCTGAGATGATCGCTTATACACGCATGTGTAAGAAGAAGAAGCACCTGCTGACAAGAACTCGCATCGGAGTTAATATAATTATTAAGAGCCGGAGGCTGCCGTAGCTGCGTAGCTCAGCTGGCTAATGCGTGCGGCCGCGAGTCAAATGCGACGCGCGAATCGAAGTTCAATACTGGATTGCGTTGACACCGAAAAAAAAGGAAAAACAGATGAAGGTAAGAATTCGAATTAAAATTTACTTTAAATCATATTATTTGAATATTTAAATAATTATCATATTATTTGAATATTTAAATAATTCTGCACTTTCAGTAACTTCAATATTGGGCCATAGCAAGTACCGAAGCCAATGATGCTAAGCAAACGCCTTCGATTGCGACAATATGGGATCGTCCAAGCAGGACCGCAAATGAATTTTTTTAAATTCAATTTTTTTTTTATATTATTTCATTTAAATTAATTTAAAATAAATTCAGGCAGAAGTAAAAGCAAACGGTTTTTCCAAAAAATTTCAATAAAAACCTGAATTTTTTCAATATTGAGTATTGGTCATGAATGACCGATTTATACATCACATTGTGACCGATATTTGCATCAGCATTTCAGCTCGATTACGAGACATAGGCAATGTTAGGTTTGTCATTTCCTGCTGAGAGGACAGCCGCCGAAAGAAAAATTGAAAAAAAAAGTTGTTTTTCTTTTTTTTTCGGTGTTAACGCAATCCAGTATTGAACTTGGATTCGCGCGTCGCATTTGACTCGCGGCCGCACGCATTAGCCAGCTGAGCTACGTAGCTATGGCAGCCTCCGGCTCTTAATAATTATATTAACTCCGATGCGAGTTCTTGTCAGCAGATGCTTCTTCTTATCACACGTACACGAGAGTTTCTATCAGTTTTTTCACACCGCCTGTACAAAAATGATAGAAACTTTGTTCGGAGAGCTGACCGAAACTTCGGTCAGGCATGTCGGTCATATGACCGGTCAAATGACCGTCACTGTTCTTGTAGGGTACCCTACAAGACGTGGCTGACCGAAACTCCACTACATTCATAACATTTTTTAAATTTACCAATACATTCGCATGAAATTTGGCCCATTGTGAACTTGTCAGCAAGCATTGTGAACTTGTCATCAGAGTGCTTTGAAATTGACCTGCTGAGATGATCGCTTATACACGCATGTGTAAGAAGAAGAAGCACCTGCTGACAAGAACTCGCATCGGAGTTAATATAATTATTAAGAGCCGGAGGCTGCCGTAGCTACGTAGCTCAGCTGGCTAATGCGTGCGGCCGCGAGTCAAATGCGACGCGCGAATCGAAGTTCAATACTGGATTGCGTTGACACCGAAAAAAAAGGAAAAACAGATGAAGGTAAGAATTCGAATTAAAATTTACTTTAAATAATATTATTTGAATATTTAAATAATTCTGCACTTTTCAGTTGCTTCAATATTGGGCCATAGCAAGTACCGAAGCCAATGATGCTAAGCAAAACGCCTTCGATTGCGACAATATGGGATCGTCCAAGCAGGACCGCAAATGAATTTTTTTAAATTCAATTTTTTTTTTATATTATTTCATTTAAATTAATTTAAAATAAATTCAGGCAGAAGTAAAAGCAAACGGTTTTTCCAAAAAATTTCAATAAAAACCTGCATTTTTTCAATATTGAGTATTGGTCATGAATGACCGATTTATACATCACATTGTGACCGATATTTGCATCAGCATTTCAGCTCGATTACGAGACATAGGCAATGTTAGGTTTGTCATTTCCTGCTGAGAGGACAGCCACCGAAAGAAAAATTGAAAAAAAAAGTTGTTTTTCTTTTTTTTTCGGTGTTAACGCAATCCAGTATTGAACTTGGATTCGCGCGTCGCATTTGACTCGCGGCCGCACGCATTAGCCAGCTGAGCTATGTAGCTACGGCAGCCTCCGGCTCTTAATAATTATATTAACTCCGATGCGAGTTCTTGTCAGCAGATGCTTCTTCTTATCACACGTACACGAGAGTTTCTATCAGTTTTTTCACACCGCCTGTACAAAAATGATAGAAACTTTGTTCGGAGAGCTGACCGAAACTTCGGTCAGGCATGTCGGTCATATGACCGGTCAAATGACCGTCACTGTTCTTGTAGGGTAAGCAGCTGTCTATGCGTGTGTGTGTGTGTGTGTGTGCGATGATGTGAGACTACGCACAGATCCGGCAGTATTTGAAAAGTTAATGAACCCTGTACACATTTAAGAAGTTATAAATGCAAATATTGAAACACTGAACGCCGAAACACGCTGTCGATTCAATGTGCGAGAAATATCAATCGGCCCAAACAATGAAAAGCAATGAAAGTGTTTCTTTTTTTCGGTCCACTAACAGCACAAACAGACAGTTGCACAGGCGCTGCTTCAAGTGTCACTTGGCATTGCTGCGGTAGTTTCTATTTATTGTATCTTTTGGCGTTGGCCCACACTTTTGCCATGATTCGAACGCTGCAAACGCTCAAATGTGTTTAGCGCGTTTTGATGTGGCTGCTGACAGGTCGTTGAGGCTTTGAGTTGGGCTGCTTGGCAGCACAACTTGGTTGCCGTTTTTCGTTGTTTATATTTGTTTTCAATAAGTGCCGCCACTGTTGACACGTTGACAGCGCAGTGCGGCGGTTGGTCGCTGTAGCCGATGATATCTGTTGGTGCGTGGCAAGTGGCGCACGATTTCATATTTGAATATTTCCTCAGATTTTATGTGTGTGCCGCTATCTGCGGCATGTCATCGGCATCTCGCTTGTGCCAGCAAAATCGTCATAATTTTGCGCTTTTTTTTGGGAGATTTCATTCGATTAGATACGACAACAATAGCAACCACAAACAAAAAGGCAGTCAAGTGCTCACACTGTCCGATTTGTCATCATTTCACTTAATGCATTGCTCTGGTGTTGTGGTTATGTTTATTATTGCTGTCTATCGTTTAGTTGACATCGCATCTTTCGAGCGGCCTTTGACGACGGGCTTTTGTCGGTCCGACTGTCAACTCTTTTCGGCACTTTTCAGCGGTTACTCGTGGCACAAAGGCACACTTAATATTTTCATATGCAAAACTGACAGCACGCTCGCATCAGGTTTGTTTGCCAACTCCTCAGCTCAATTGCTTAAAGTGAAATTTGCCAAACTCTTAATTTAATCTGGGAATGCTGATAGCGTGTAGCGTCAAAATGAATGGCTGGCATGTGCCCGCGCAAGTATTTACATGTCTCTGCCCATGCCTCTGTCTCTCTGTCTGATTCCTCATGAATTAAATATGATTATGAGCTTACGCACGCGTTGGAAATATTTGAGTACTGCTGACATTTGACTCTCTTCTTGCAACGTTTAATTCAACCTTTACTGATACATTAATTACTTGAGACTAGATGATGCTTGAAGTAGAGGTCAATGTTCGTCGTTAAGGTTTGGAAGTTGTTAACCATCTACACATGCTGGTTGATTAGTTTGACGTTATATTGATGCTTAACTTATAGTTTGTGGTAGCAGAACTACTATCATAGTTTTACAATAGTTGTTTGAGGTTTTGAGGTTTTCGATAGTCCATTTTTTTCTGCAACGTTCCTTCAATCCCCATGACTTTAAAAAACATATTTCTGCTTGTACACTTTTAATGTGAAATCAGCTTCGTGTACAATTCCCACAATTAAAACATTCACACTGCTCGCTTCTTGTCGTACTGTGATTCAGGCCTGTGGGAATCACTCAATTGTGGCTTTAAATTTTCGTGAACCTATGCTTGGCTTTGTTTGATAAACTCGCCAAAACTTGCTGCGGCGAGAAAAGCATTCGTCATAGTCGGGTTTGGTGTGATGTGATGTGGTTTGCTGGTATGCGGTGATTAATTATACAAAATATTTCCGTGTACAAGTAAAAAAATTTGGATAATTTTTATTAAATTTTACTATTTATTTCTGTAAAAAACTATCAGCGCTTATACAGGATACAACATTTTTATTTGCTTTAATATATTTTTTTATTATTTGCATGCATTTTTTGTTATTTATGTATTTTTTATTATTTTTATTATTATTAAATATATTGTTTACTGTGTGTTTTCACATATTTTTATAGTAAAATGTTTGATAGTTTTAAGGGATTTGCAATATTTTTTCTCTATATAAAAGGATATATTCAGTGCTTATATTTTATTTGTTTTTAGTTATTCTTATTTTTTGGGGCCTAATTTCATAATAATTTCAATTTAGATCATTTTTAAAAAATCTTTGAATTTTGTTTTGTAAGATATGTGCTTTTACATAGTTGTTGGGTTAGTTCTATTCTATTTTTGCATTTTTATTTAAATTTTTTTTCTGAGATACTTGTACTGTGACAACTAAAATTGTAGTACTTTTTAAGGAATTTGCAGTTTCTTCTTAACGAAAAGAAAAATTGATGCCTTGCGTTTTGGCTTAGATTTCTTTTATGTTTATATTTTTATTTGTTTATATTTTTCTGAAATACTCGTACTTTTATTATTAAAAATTGTTTTATATTGTAAAAAATTGTATATATTTTTTAAACAGTTAACAATGTAAGAAATACAAATTTTACAATTAAAATATAATTTTTTGGTTTTGTTTTAGTTTTGTATTTTTATTTGTTTATATTTTTCTGAAATACAGGTTTATTATTAGTTTTAAAAAAGTAAAAAATAAAATTTTTTCTAAACAGTTAACAATCTTAGATGTATTATTTATTTATTTATTTTTTTGTTTGATGTTAGAAATGTAATGTTTTAATTTTTTGTATTATTTAATTTGTACATTGCTTTATTTTAATTTTAATTTTTCAGAATAATTTGTAAACTAAAATTTCGGTAATTTTTTAATATTATCGCTGCGTTTTTTACATTTTAAAGTCTTTTTATTTGAATTTGTTTTTTTTTTACAATATGTATCTTCTGAATAATTTGGTAGTTACAATTTTAATTTATTTTATTATAATTTGTATCTTATGCATAGTTTGATAATTTAAATTTTTGTAGCTTTAAAATCGTTTCGTTGTATTTTCTTACATTTTGGAGTCTTTGAATTTGTATTTATATTTTTATAATTTGTATCTTCTGGATAATTTGATAATTTACATTTTGGTAGCTTTTCAATCTTTTCATTCCGTTTTTTTTTTACATTTTGAAGCCTTTTTATTAGAATTTGTTTTATTACAGTTTGTATCTTCTGAATAATTTGGTAATTACAATTTTTAAGGCTTTTAAATCCTTTTGTTTAGTCTTTCTTCCATTTTGAAGTCTATTAATTATAATTTTTTTTTATTAGTTTTGCATATTTTCTTTTTTGAAATGTATTATTTTTTAATTAATTATATTTTTAATGTATTATTTTTAAATTTATTATTTGTTTAATGATATTTTTTCGCCATTAGCTTCCTTTATGTGCTCTTAATTTAAAATAATGACTTTTTTATTTTGCTGCTTTTATGATACCAATACAACGTACACCCAAATTTGCACGTCTTTCATAAATTAGCTGTCAGCCATGCGTCACCTTACCTCACTATCGGCGCGATACCATCGGCCATGTAATTGTCTAAAATTGAAATTTACAATTGCCTACTTGGCAATTCGTCTTGCTGTCGCCCGCACTGAAGCCACTGACACAATGATTGCCAGCACCGTTAAGTACACCAGCAATGCGGCTTACACTGAATATTACATGCGCACAACACACCCACTTGAAAATTCCCTTTTGCCTCAGTGCGCCGCTTTACATGACTAATAAATAACTCAATTTAAAAATTTGTCCATACATCAAAATACCAGTAGCTACAACACTAATTGTGTCAGAAAAAAGCACAGGCAATGGCAACAACAACAATCAGTCAGACGTATGCCGATTGACGATCGCCCATAGGCCTACACGTTCGCGGAGTAAACGTGGTTGTCGTCATAATTTCATTAAAATTTTATAACATGACAAACTAACAGAAAATCAAATAAATATAAACTCAAGTCTACGAAAACAAATGAGCCATAAATAAAAATAAAAATAAAAAATAAATAAAACAAAAGGAGCGAAATGGGTGGAGTTATGTGTGGGTGTCAACCAGTTGTTTAAATTATGCGAAAGTTTAGACAAAAGTAATAATTAAAGTGTAATTTGGCAAAATTGCTGCGAAAAATTGTTTCTAAATCAATGAAAAAGATAGCTTGAAGAGAGAAAACAAAACATAAAAGTTGTAAGTAGTTACAAAGATTGTCTACTGTTCATGGGCTAAAGGAATTGGTTGGCTGTACTAAGTGGAATTCTAATAATATCTCACTTTTGCCATTTTATTAGAACTCTAATCAAATCTCGATGGTATGTTGTGCTATTTACAATATTCTTTCAAATTTTTTTAAAAATTGTTTCATTATTCTTTGCTGGTTCTATACCATAGAAACCACAATCATCTACCAACACCAGCACTAAATTCTTTTACTAACCTAATCGAACAATCACCTCAGAATATCAGTTATATAACCAGGTTTATAACGTGTTCCCAGCGCTGTAAGGGCGAGTCGCACCATTCACTGTGGTATCACAATGAGCCATAAGTTGTGCTTAAGCGAGCTTTTCACATAGAAGACTGCCACTCCAACCTAACCTAGGTAGGTAGGTGGTGGTGGCAGCTCTCATATGAGAGCTCACTTAGGCCAAGCTAGGCCCATTGTGGTACCACAGGATCTCTAACCCCTTTTTTTTGTTGTTAGGATGTCTCGAACCAGCCCGAACAGGTGATGAAGCGTATTAGGCCCTTGGCGTCAACCTCCGATAAGTCCGCGAGGTTGGCTGTATGGTAAAACCCTAGATGTTTTTTCCGTTTCCTGCAAAGAGCGGGACAAGTACAAAGTAGGTGGAGAATTGTTTCTTCCTCCTCTATGTCTCTGCAGCTTCTGCAGAAGTCGTTGGCCAGGTGGCCCAGCCCTAATCTAATAGCGTGGCTCCCAAGGATACAGTGACCAGTGATGACTCCGACAACAACCCTGAGCGTGCCCCTATTGAGGTTTAGCAGACTTTTGGTGCGCTTCCAGTCCAGCTTTGGCCAGATCTGTTGCGCTGTCTTGCCTGTCTCTGAGGCCGCCCATGCATTGTTAGCGGCTTTTGTCATCGCTTCCTCTATCACCAGCTTGCAGATACTCAATGGAATACCTAAGCCGGCGAGTTCTGAGGATAGCTCCTTAGTCGTTCCTTGTCTAGCCAGTTCGTCTGCCCTGCAGTTCCCCGGGATATCTCTGTGACCAGGCACCCATATAAGGTGGATTTTAAGCTGCTCAGCCATCTCATCAAGAGATTTGCGGCAGCTGATCACTGTTTTAGAAGTCAGAACATGAGACCCTAGGGCCCTGATACCCGCTTGGCTGTCAGAGAGATTGCTAATATCTCGCCTAGAGACAATGCCCTCTTTGATCCAATTCAGGGCAGCTTCAATGGCTGAAACCTCTGCTTGGAACACGCTACAGTGGTCCGGCAGTCTAAAGGAGTAATTTATACTAAGTGAGTCTGAGAAGACGCCTCCACCAACAGCTCCGTTTAACTTGGAGCCGTCGGTGTAGATCTGGTGTGAGTTCCCTATTAAGGATGCTGAGCTTTCCTCCCAGTTGTTCCTGTCTGGAATGGTGCTAGTGAACTTTTTGTTAAATTGGAATTGGGGGGGTGAATAATCAAGTTCCTCGAACTCCTTTAAGAGAGTAAGTATCCTGGCATGACCCCTATTAGACTCCGACCATTGGCCGGTAGCCCGTAGTCTATAACTAGTTATAGCCGCTAATTTCCTACAGTGTAGATCTAGCGGAATAAGGTGAAGCAGGGCTTCTAAAGCTGAAGTTGGTGTTGTCCTAAGAGCGCCCGTGATGATGACGCAGGCTGCCCTTTGAACTTTACGGAGGTGTTGGAGGAGCAATGTTTTTCCTAAAGCGTTCCACCATACCAGGCACCCATAGGTTAAGATGGGTCGTACGACAGCTGTGTAAACCCAGTGCGTCATGTTTGGTTTTAAACCCCAGGTTTTCCCCAGTGCCTTTTTGCAGGTGTATAAGGCAATCGTTGCCTTTTTGACCCTATTGAGGATGTTCGGTTTCCAGCTCAATCTCTTATCAAAAATGATTCCAAGGAATTGTGCTTCATTCTTGAAAGGGATTTCTGTGTTGTTTAATGATAGAGGAGGTATAGGTGGGGGTTTATACTTCCTCGTGAAGAGGACAACCTCTGTCTTTCCAGGGTTGATGCCTAATCCTCGACTGGTAACCCAGCCGTTTACCTTGTTTAGCAGTACTTGCTAAACAAGGTTGATCGAGTTGAGAAACTTGCCCGAGATAGTGAGAACTATGTCGTCTTCATACGCCGTCACCTTGCCGCAACCCCCTCCCAGGGACTGGAGCAGTTCGTTCACTACCAGGTTCCAAAGGAGGGGGGAGAGGAGTCCGCCCCTGGGGAGAGCCCCTGCTCACCCCTCTCGAGGTAGAAGAGTCGCCCAGTTCAGCGCAGATAACTCTGTTCTGCAGAAGATTATCCACCTAGTTCACCAGGCCACATTCCACCCCAAGCCTGGAGAGCGCGCCCGTGATGGCTGTAAGAACCTAACCTAACCTAAATGGTTTCTTAACCAGCCCAATTGGCCCATTCGTTCTAATAAGAATCGATTTACCCTTTTCATAGCCCAACTACTTAACCCTTTCGCTATTTTGTTGCCATATGGCAACCTGGTACTTTGTGGACGTCTGAACCCTCTGTGGTTTCAAGAATACATTTTTTGTTGGTCCTTAGAATAGTTTGAAGTTTTAGGAAAAATATGAAATTAATAAACTGAATATTTAAGTTTAAAGAAGAGAAGTATACACGTTTTTTTAATGGTATATCTTGACATAATAAAGGAAGAAGAAGCAGAAAATTAATTAATAATTAGATAACTTTTTAATTTGACGTTTTCTTTCAATTTAGATACTTTTTTTTTTTAATTTTGGCTGAAGTAAATGAAGAAATATTCAAATTTTCGTTATGCGTAAAAAGTTTTATGTTTAAGTAATTATTACAGCCACAACGATGTGGTTGCTCTTATAGAAGAACACTCTGAAATACAGGGTCCGAGTATAAAAATTAAAAAAATTCTTATGGAATGTTGGTTATATAACCACATAGAAGCCTAAAACGTAAAATTTAAAATTTTAACTTTCCCCAGTAAAAATCTGTAGCGAAAGGGTTAACTAATCAAATCCTAATTGAGCCCAGTGTCATTATTCCACCTAATCCCACATAGTGCAACATAACCTACAAAAACCTCATTTCACCTATTTTGTTTAATCTGCCATTAGTACCGTTATATTTTGATTGTTTTCGAAAACATTTCACCTGTTTAGTTAAAAATGTAAATACCAGTTTAAAGCTGGTTTTCTGCGATAATTTATTAATTTATGCAGCAACAAAAAATAATAAAAATTTGTATGAGTTCACGAAGCGACGAAAAACAAGAATTAAGCCACCTGCCCACTGCCCCACCAACTGGTTTCGGCATACAAAAACAGCACAAACTTATCGAATTTAAGCCAAGTTTAGGCTGCAGTCGGCTAACACGCCACAAATGGAACAACAAACTTTAGGCAAGCGCCGCCCACTTATTTTTGCCGGCACGCACACACAAGCACACACATACAGACAGACAGACACACACACAAGCACACACATACAGACAGACAGACACACACACAAGCACACACATACAGACAGACAGACACACACTGACACTGTTTGCAGTCACACAAGACATCGTTTGTTGTGCGCGAATCGAATTGCTTCGCGCCAAGAAATCACAAAGGCAGCGCATCTGTGTGCGTGTATCGGCAACGCATTGCGAATTCTATAGAAGGCCACAACGAAAGCAGCACGCAAAAAGTACTTTAAAACTTTTCAAACATGAAAGCCATCAAATTGCTAACAATTGTCTGTGTGCTTGACTTTTGGCTGGTCTAAACACTGGCCAGTGCCCATTGTTCGCTGTTCGCTTGGCCCAAGTACACAAAATGGTTGCGATCTCACGCAGCAGCAGCAATTGTTCTATTCGTTTTGTTGCTCTTCTCTGGGCTCAAGTCATAATTTACAAAAACCTCGGATTGGCAAACTGTGTTCATGTTTAATGTATACAACGTCTGCAGCGTATCGGTTGTCCATCGATTGCTGTCGCCCAACAAATTCTTTTGTTGCGCTAAGCTGACGCGGTACACAGCACGCCCAGCAATTGGCCATTGGCGCCGTTTTACTGCCACATTCTCGCATTACAGCGAGAGTTCATGACCTTTTTCCCTGCCATTACGTGCTTGCCGGTAATTGGTCTCGTATTTCCAGTCATTCACGTGGTTTTGCCTCACTGACGTGGGAATGAAATTAGTTTTCTGTTGTTTACTAAAAGTGCAAAAAATAGAAAAAATTAATTTGAAAAAAATTACTAAATCTGTATATGGGCAAAAGTATGAGCCGGTTTCTATGAACAGCTTCGTGGGTTTTCTCAGTTTGTTCTTCTTGATTTTTTTGCAACTTATTCTATTCTATTGTAGGCATTTTCTACACGACACTCATGATTTGGCAGCAATCGTGATTTTGCTAGAAATTGTAGACGACAGCCGACCAGTGTAGACCAGACCACAGCCGGCTATAATAAAGCATTCATTTGTGACCATAAAAATAATTTGATTTGAATTTATTTGTTTCTTGTGGGCTTTCAAGTAGTTTTTTGTGTTTGAAAATCTGGTCGCCACAGTCAGTCAGCTTCCTACGTGGATCTACTTGAAAATGACTTGAACATTACGCACCGCAACGGCGATGGTAATGGCTGAGGAAAAATATGCAGGATTGGTATCTCAAGATTGAATAGGAATCTAAAGAACAAGTTGCTAACTTATGTAGACATGGGTTTTTGAATTGTGTGTTTGAACCTTTTGATAAACCCTAGAATTTGAATTGTAATGAGATTTTTACGGCATTCCCTAAGGTTGGTAGCAGTTGCAGCCACTTAAAGTACAATAGGCACATTTCGTTGGAGGTGAAAGGTGTCTCTCTATTTATTTATTTGTTTATTTATTAGTTCTTACAGACTAATAACAGTACATGGGCAACAAGTTCATTTACAAAATTCAACTAAGTTCCTTAAAACTAACCCTTTTGGACGGGCGAGATCAAGTTCCGGAACAGTATTCAATTCTGAAAGAGCTCTAGCAATTGGAGCATTTTTAATATATTCAAATTTTACAAAACCCAACATTAAAATAGGTGGGAGTGACTGCTTCAAAGGACACTGCTCCACTTAGGCCATAAAAGCCACAATAATACCACAATCATTTAAACTTGAGTCATTGAACCCGTTTGCGCTCCTTAGGAAGCCTAATAGACCTTGAATAGTCCTATCGGTTAAGTTCCCTAGATTATTAGATTGGAGTTTGGTGTAAGTGTCCAGAAATGGGTCACATTTTCGATAATTCCCGGCAGCTGAAGAGTTCGAAGAGTTAAGATTATTTCATTGGCATATCAGAATAAAAAAATTCAGGAATATTTGTCGTTTATATTAGAGTTTTTCTTCATCTTGCAAGGATCGAATCTGAAGTTGAATGTCGCCTGAGTGTTGCTCTCAAATACACTAATCAACTGAGACACGTTGTCATAAAACAATGATCGAAAATTAAAGGATTACTAACGCAACTTTGGGAAAACATTTTTGTTAATTTCTTATTGGCTTAAATGTATAAGCATCTTTAGAATGGTATTCTAAAGAAATTTTACTGGGAGAATTGTTTAATAATAGTGTTCTACCTCATTTTTGACACAATTTGAGCAAATTTTACAGTAACGCACACTTTTCAGTCATTACAAAGTAACCACTTAGTAATTATTAATATATAAAAAACTGTTTGACAAAAATCATCATTGGACAAGTTTGAAACAATAGAGGTGACAACACTAAGTTTGCAGTTTGTCAACTGTTATCTGACTACCACTACTGTAGTCTGATTCTCCTTACCAAAGCTCTCTGAGAGCGCCTCCCATACAATTCAACGCTTCAACGATTTGTTGCAATGACCCGATTCCAATTTGCCAAAGTTGGCTCTTTGAACCCGACTGACTCAAAGGGCTGCAAATTAATCACAACACAAATGAAGAAATTGACTTTAATTACAGAGTTCGTTAAGCATTCTACTAATTTGTGAAATTTATGATAATTCAATAAGCGCGTTCAATTGAAATTATCTGCAATTAATCAAATGAACGAACGAGCCGCGGCAAATGCGTTGACCAATGTGGCCGAAGCAAAGTCAATTGTCGACACAAACGTATAGCAACGGACATTGCAGAAGTAAGAAATGTAAGAAACGGCAGCACGATCGGTGGCCGCAGACACCGCAGACGGCTTTCCATTGTTCGACATTTCGATGGACGCATGATTGATGCGATAAGTCTAATTAGGTTTTCAATATGAATAATTTATGCCCAATTGTAATAGCAGAGGCGTGGCAGCAATTGAAAGCTGCGAGAACAAAGCGGTGAAAAGGTTGTGAGAGTGTGGCTGCGGCGGCGGCATTGTTATTATAATTTCTATTTGATTTAATTGGGAATATTTAATAAGTAATAGAAGCGATGTTGTCATTAATAATTTATGAAGATCCAAGTGACCAAAAAATTTATAAACTAAAATTGTTAATGATTTGTGGCGTGCTTATTGTAATGACTTGAGGATAAATAATTTCTTCATCTTGAAAAATAGCTATAAAAACACCAAAGAAGATTTGAATCTTTAGGCCGCCTTTAACCCATTTTCGGCCGCTGGTCGATTTTTCGACCAGCCACTTTGAAGGAGAGTAGCTCTGCACTTAGACATTATATCTTTGAACTTTTGATGCATAAAATAGCTTTGGTCTTTTGGTAACCCCTCGAAATAATTTTTTTTAAAAAAGATAAATTTAGAGATGTTGGCGAAGGCACGAAAAAAAGCATTTTTTTGGTCATATTTTGAATATTCTGAAAAATATATAACCTTTTCAAATTATTGATTTATTATTGATTATTTACGAAGCCTAAAGACCAAATTACCACAATCAATTGATATCCATAAGATTATGAAAATATTTTTACCTCTCAGCGCCGCGTACTTTTCAGTGGTCGAAAAATCGACCATTGGCCAGAAGTCGTCATGTATGTACATATGTAAGCCATGTATGTACATATGTAGTTTGTTTTCATGCTTGATTATTATTTGACCAAAATTATATACATATATATAGGGTTTTTTTTTTAGAGGTTTGTTTTTCGAATAGAGATAAAACTGGCATTTTGTGGTCAAATCTGGCAACTCTAATGTCATTTATGTTCAGTTTGGTTTGCCATTTCATCATGAACAGGTTGACAAAAGAACAACGCTTGCAAATCGTGCAAATTTATTTCGAAAATAATGGTTCAGTTCGCGAAGTTTACCGCAAGCTCCGTCCATTTATGGTCGACATAATCGTCCATCAGAGCAATTAATTCGGTTAACCATGGGTCGTTTTCGCACTACGTTTACTCTATGTGATAATACGCATCCGCAGAGACGTCGAACAGTGCGCACCGAAGAAACAATTGCCGCTGTAGAGCAAAATGTTGAAGAGGACCCGAATGAATCGATTCGCCACCGTGCACATCAATGGGAGCTTTGTCCATCAACTTTATGGAAGATTTTGCGCAACATGAATGTGGATGAGTTGTGGTTCCAACAAGACGGTGCTACATGCCACACAGCGCACGTCACAATCGATTTATTGAAGGAAACATTCGATGAGCGCATAATTTCGCGGAATGGACCTGTCAATTGGCCACCAAGATCGTGTGATTTGACACCATTGGATTATTTTCTTTGGGGATATGTGAAGTCGCTCGTCTACGCCAACAAACCAGAAACGTTAGGGGACTTGGAAGCCAACATTCGTGGCGTTATTGCCGACATACGGCCCCAAATGCTCGAAAAAGTGGTTGAAAATTGGACCTGTAGAATTGGCTTTATTCGAGCCAGCCGCGGCGGCCACATGCCCGGAATCATATTTAAACATTAATGGCATAAAATTATCCTTCCAATAAAGCCAAATTGATGGACATTAAAACGATTTTCTTGTGTTTTATTTCAATTCGAAGTTCTATACCTCTACAAAAAAACACCCTATATTTGTTTTTATTTGAAATTAAATTTGTATTAATTTATAAAAAAAATTATTAAAAAAAAACACAAAAAAAATCCAAAAATATTCTTGATTAAGGTCCTAAATGTAAGTCCTTAAAAGGAATTACAAAAATATTTGCTATTTCTGGTAGCGGCCGAAAATGGGTTAATGTGATTGACAGCTTGGCCGCTACCTCGTTTTTCGCCATACAGGAAGTTCACTGCACTCGCACTTGGAACTTTCAGCGCCAGATCACACCTCATTGCGAAACACGCTCACACTCGCCAGCCGCATCACGATCCATGTTCAGCTGCGAAAAGTTAGTCCACCGGTCTGGTTCGTAGTTTCTGCTCTGACATTTGGTAGTCATGTTTTGACAATTATAAGGTTAATGTGCCCACTGCCCATCGTTCGCATCCGACAGACGCCATTCAGGCCGCAACCGCACGATGTACAAATATTTTGACTGCAGTGTCAATGCGAAAAGCGTTTTGTGCTGGCGGCAAGTTGACGGACGAAAGGCGTTAGATCTGTCAAAGTTAATGACAAAACCGGCTTGACTCGAGTACAACACAAACAGCTTGAAGTGGAATTAACGCACAATAAAGTCGGACATCGTTCGACGTCAAATTGTGATTTCCTTTGGCCATTTGGCAGTCACTTGTATACTGCAGTATTGTTGTGCGGCTGCCACTGTGTTGGCACGTTTTGACACAAAACAAACGCTGTGAGTCATTACTTGAGCGCTGTTTGCGCAATGTGCTGTTTGTTGCCGTGGCTTAAGCAGCGCTGAAAAATTAACTTACCAAAAACCACGCCATCAACAATCAAATAATTGTTTGAATCGGTTGGTTTCAGGTTTTTCTTTTTTCCAAAACTTGCTGCCTAGAAATGGATAGAAAAAGAGTTGAGAGATGGTTTTTTGTGTGTGGTTTGTCGACGTAATGGTGTCGATAGTAATGGGGAATTCCGCGTGCAAACGGAGGCTTAATGAGGGCTTTGAAATACACGCACACACAGCCAAACATATACACGTAGATAATTGGCATGATTGGCCATTCAACGCTTAAATTTGATGGAGTATTTGAAAATTGGAGTTTAGAAATGGAATACTGAGAAGTTGAGATTTTTGTAGATAACTGACTGAATCATTTTTCAAGAGAAACTTCTCATGAGAAAGAAATTGAAGATGTAGTTTTAGTTTTTTTAAAGCCTTAAATCCTTTTTTGTAAAGCTTTTACTAGAAGTTCCAACGACCTGAATTATGATTTATTTTGTAGAAGAACTCCTCAGCGTTTCGAAAATGGTATGAAAGACCTCGATATCTCAAGAGAATCCCGATTGAATTGAAGTTTAACGGTGTCTTTGAAAAAGTTGATTTTTTCAAAATCGTTCAATTGTCTGTAACGCCTAAATCTTAAGAACTAACGACCCCAATCTTACTCATTTTGTAATTAAACTTTTCAGCTTATCAAAAATAGCTGGAGAGTCACCAAAATCCCACTGAAAACCCAGGAAAAAAGAGATTGAAGGGCGACCTTAAAAAACTAACTTTTTCAAGATCGTTCACTACCTAATCGTAACTCCTAAACCAGTAGAACTGGCGATCTGAAATCTTCAGCTTTCGAAAAATGCATTTCCCTGAAATCCTAAGGAAAACGGCATTGACGTTGAGAGTTGACTTTTTTATAATTGTTCCATTCCATGAAATGATTTTAATATTTAAAAATATATTTCTTTGTTATTACTTAAAGTTCAATTAATCTTTATAAACTGTATTCTTCCATATTATTGATTTCATAACCTAAACAATTTTTTCTTAATGCACAGACTTCTTGCAACTTGTAGCAGTGCGCCATCATTTCCATTCCATTTCTTGTTCGAGAAATGACTCAAACTTTGCAAACATTTATTTATTTAAATTTTTTTCCAAAGTCTCCATTTAAGGTAGAAATATTTTTTGTATTTTATTGATTTGTTTCCACAGCACCGCACAACAAGTGTTATATTCTTGTCTCCTTATCGTTGAGCCAATGTTGTTATCGAACGCTATATTTGCTTGTGTGCTATATTAAGGTACCGTTATTTACCTTCTACCAATTACGCAAACATTAAACCATAACGCAAACATTGCGGCGCAGTGTCAGCCGTTGGCTGCACTCACTCCCGGAACAGACGCGCTCTTTGTGGTTCAACGAGCATTTTGACACCCTGCACTGGGACTGTCAGGGCGCATACACTTTGCGGAATGAAAATGGAACCCCAGAAGGTGTAGTTGGTAGGAAAAAAGTGTACATATAGTAGGTACATATATTTTGTTAATGATATCAGATGCACCAAGCGACTCATTTTAGCTATGTTTGTCTAAAAGTGATGAGTCTAAAGTGTGTGATGTTACTCCTTAGAAAAGATGATAGAATTAACAGGACATTTCAATGGGACTAAGTACATGGAAATGTTAGGCGTAGGACCTGACTCTTAGGCAGTCTCGTGCTAAGAATTATTGAACAGTTGACAGTTGTTATGTTTTGCTTTGCGTTTTCTAGAATCAGGTTCGATGATTTGGCATTGTTAAGCTAAGAAACGTATATATTGGCTTCTTAAGTATACAGATTCTAAGCAACGTAAATTTTTGCTTCTGAAATATTCAGATCCAAGTCTAAGAAGGTTAGGTTATGCCTTCTTATGATAGTTTAGTTAAGCCCAACGTAAACTTTGACTCCTTAGATTTACAGAAATTACTCAGCTCTCTTCACAAGTCTCTTTATAATGGGACAGCTACATTTGCTTCTGTTGGTTCTGAGAAGGTTAGGTATGACAGATCACATAAGCACAAAGCGATAGCACATTGCAACACCAGATTGGGTTGGCGCAACTTCCTCACTTAAGGCGCCACCGTTATTCCAGTATAAACCTTGCTTGCTATCTCCTTGACGACAAACAAACCCAGAAAAATGTTGTAGGGTCATTGCATAAGTCGCTGAGAATCGCCACAAACTCGCTTACTCATTATTGTCCGTTGTCGGCTTATGATAACGACAAACATTTCTCACATATTGCTTTCAATGCGTTCATAAGTTTTCCTGGAACAGGTGACAACACAAAGACGAAGGGATGGCTAGAATTACAAAAAAGTTTCTTGACTGAATTGATGACAATTTCAGTTTGCCAAAATGAGTGTGTAAAACAAATTGAGGTGAAGTTGTGCTGCAGATATTGTTGAATAATTTTTGCTGCACTGAAAAAGACAAACTGAGTGTTTCAAATAAATTGTGGTTAAGTTTTATTGCACATATCGCTGAAAAATTAATTGAAATATTTTAAAAGTTCAAAAGTATTTGTTTAAAACTCAAGAAAATCGTCGTCGAAACATCAAGCTTTGATTTCCCACAAGGTCTCAACAAGTCTTTTCGCATGAATGAAAGTGTTTTACAGTTTTGAGGCCACATCGCGACCAAAATTGCATGTCTTTTGCTTGTCACCCACGTTTTAACGCAATTTCTGTATTTCCGCGCACTCTTTTTGCGCTTTTTATGGAATATTTATTTATATTTCTACTACTCGTAATTGTCGCCTTGCTGGCTTCAGCGGCAGCTCAATACCCACTTCCACTTCCACAAGCCCACGTTTGCATTGTTTTCATTTGAATTGAATTGAACTGAATTTTTTTGTTTTATTTTTTTTCACTTCATTGACACAGTTTTGCGGTATCCGCGAACTTGTTGAAACCGCCACACGCACTTTGCCAGCACCTTTCCGCTCGTTCATTTGCAGCTAGTCACCGTGCAATTTCCATAAAAATGCGTAAAATTGTAAATGCGCGCAACTTCAATTGTTGTTTTTCTGCTTGTATTTCTCGTTTTGGGTTTTCTCGATTTGTGCGTAGCGCATTGCATAATTGGAATGTGGCGAAGGCTGTTAGCAGGTCTGCCGAATTGAGTCGATAGTTATTTGCATAGCCAAAGTTTCAATATAGCTTTGTGTTAAAAAATTTAGATTGTGTGGAAAAAAGGGAAATTTTAAATTATTTTTAATCAGACTGGAAAAATGTATATGCGTAAAATTTTAAAATTTGTTGCGCTGCATGGTGTTTCGCTGTTTCTCCTCACATTTGCCGCCAATAATCGCTACATTTGAAATGAGCAAATATTAGTGTTCACATAATATCAAAAGTAAATGCCTTGTTTTTTGGTTTTTTTCTGAAATTTACAAACAAAAAACTGATCTGAAAATTGTTGTGTGCCAGTTGTGTTGCTTGTACCGCCACAGCGGCCAGAACTTCGCAGCAAGTTGTTAATTGCCCGAGTGCTAACAGCGACCGACTGTCGATCGTAAGAAAATATTCAAAAAAATATATTTAGTCGCATTCGTATAATTGTTAAGTTAATTGTTGTTCTTTTCGTTACAGGATTTCAACGAGCAATGTCCATATTCGTTGTCCCCAGTGAGTACAAAAAGCCAAAAGCTCTTGAGATCACCGCGCAAGGCCACCCGAAAAATATCGCGAATTCCCTTTAAGGTAAGTTCAAAAATTTATTGTATTTAGAAAGACAGAAATTACAAACTGAACATGATTAGTTATTAAATAATAAGTTTAATACCAAAAATATTGAATTATAAAAATATGAAATTACGTAAAAATGTTTACTTAAACACGCACGTTTTATTTCCGCTTTGCAGGTATTGGATGCGCCCGAGCTGCAAGACGATTTCTATTTGAATTTGGTGGACTGGTCGTCGCAAAATGTGCTCGCCGTTGGTTTGGGCAGTTGTGTCTATCTGTGGAGTGCCTGCACAAGTCAAGTACGTATTTAGTTTGGCTTGTTTGTTCATCTGTTTGGCGCTAATGGTAGCCACAATATTTGCAACATGTATTGCAATTTCATTCGTTTCTTTATTTTTAGTTTTGCTTTTACTATTTTTATTTCGCTTTCTTCAATTCGTTGCGCATATTAGATGTAGTTACATCAGCTGTTTTCATAACTGTTTTGCTTTGCATTGGCAATTTGCAGGTAACACGTCTGTGTGACCTTAGCACCGATGCCAATACGGTAACGTCGGTGTCGTGGAATGAGCGCGGCAACTTGGTAGCGGTTGGCACGCATCATGGCTATGTAACGGTTTGGGATGTTGCTGCCAGCAAACAGGTACGTCAACGTTTAGTTGCATATCCATTTGATTTGTTGTATTTAATCGTTTTGTTGGCACTTGCAGATCAACAAACTGAACGGCCACTCGGCGCGCGTGGGTGCACTTGCCTGGAATGGTGACATACTGTCGAGCGGCTCGCGCGATCGCCTCATCATACAGCGTGACACACGCACACCCGCCCAGCAATCGGAACGCCGCCTGGCCGGTCACCGGCAGGAGGTGTGCGGCCTCAAATGGTCGCCGGACAATCAGTACCTGGCGAGCGGCGGCAACGACAATCGGCTGTACGTGTGGAATCAGCACTCGCTGAATCCGGTGCAATCGTACACCGAACACTCGGCAGCGGTAAAGGCCATTGCCTGGTCGCCACATCATCACGGACTGCTGGCCAGCGGCGGCGGCACTGCCGATCGGTGTATACGTTTCTGGAATACGCTGACGGGCCAGCCCATGCAATGTGTCGATACCGGCTCGCAGGTGTGTAATCTGGCCTGGTCCAAGCACTCGTCGGAGCTGGTATCCACACACGGATACTCGCAGAATCAGATATTGGTGTGGAAGTATCCGTCACTGACGCAGGTGGCCAAGCTGACCGGCCACTCGTATCGTGTGCTTTATCTGGCACTGAGTCCGGACGGCGAGGCGATTGTGACGGGCGCCGGCGATGAGACGTTGCGCTTTTGGAATGTGTTTAGCAAGGCGCGCAGTCAAAAGGAGAACAAGTCCGTGCTGAATCTCTTCACGAACATCAGATAAACGCGGCACAGTATTCTGAGTAGTAGCCAGTATAATCAACGCACATAAACTTAACACAATACAACTAAAAATAGAACAAGGAAAATCCTAAACACAAGCAGATTGCAGTAAACAACAACACAAGCTAGAACAAAACATACCTTAACCAAAATTCACAACACAAACATAAACCCAAAAGCAAACCATTAACATGTAAATTATAATTTAGTATGCCAGCGCATACTAAATGCTAGAAATGAGTAGTAATTTAACAAAATCCTACCAATAAGTCTCTGTAAATTCTCAACTACAAACGTAAAGAAAAGGGAGGAAGTGGGTTCAATGGCAGCTGTAAGGCTGTTGACTCTCTATTGTCAGAAAGAATAGATTTGGATAGTTGAAAAAGCCTACACAAAATAACAATGATGAAATGAATAAACAAGTCAATAAGAATATAAGTAAATAAATAGAAAAATAATAAACAAATAAAATATAAATTGAATAAAAGGGTGATAGAAAGGGAGAAGAAGAGAGAGATATGAGAACAATCTTTTTCACAAGGAGTCTCTTAATGATTGCCTTTTAAAAGCTAAAATAAATAAAAGCTAAATAAAAACTAACAAAGAATCACAAAACAAACAAATAAAGCAGTAAATATTGGATAATGAAGTTATGCAAAAACTATGTAAATTGAATGAAAAATTTTGCAAGAGAAAGAAAGAAATAATTTTGCGCCAATTTCAGTGACAGCAACGAATTGATAAAAAAATGTCTATTACTTTCTGGAAATCTGAAAATTCCGAAACTTGTGCAGTTTGGTTAAGTTTTTGCAGAAAATCTTACAATTGCGAAATAGAAAAAACAATATGTTAAAATTGCCAAAATCTGTTGAGAAATTAAGAGTTTAAATATTAAATTTCAATCGATATATAAGTAATAGCACCTCATTATTCATTTAAAAGTTTATTAAAAACATTTTTCATTCAAAATTCTCGTCTAATTCAAATTGAAACGATTTTCAATATTTTCTATATTTCCACTTGTGATTTTGTGCTTGGAATGTTTGGCTAACCTTACGGCTTGCCACATTTTGACCACAAAATCAACAAAAAAATTCAAGAAGGCAGCATTCTGGCATGGAATTGGCGCTCAATTACAAATGTGAGAAAAAAATAATGACATGTAGTACGCTTAAAAAAAACAAACAATATCAATGATTTAAATATAAATTCTAAAAACAGTCGTCAAAATGATCCAAAAAAGCAATGCAAGTGCAAAAAACTTTAACCAAGCAGCCTAAACGGCCCATAAAAGCTAAAACTAAACATGGCTGCTCCATGTGAACCCAGATGGGTCACTGTGTAGCTGTTTAGTGTAATTATAAACGTAACTAAAACTTAAAATCGAACGCAAATTTATAATGTCATTGAAATGCGTGTGCAATGCTTGAATAGAAAATTTCAAATAAAAATACTTACAAGTAATGGCAAATTAAAGAATGCCAGCAAAACGTGGAAGCGATACTGAAATCTTACAAAATGCAAAAATAAAAAAAAATTCAAATTATATATACACATCGCTTACTATCACAACAAAAAAACATAAATCTTTAAAATTATTATCATTAAATGACATTTAAGAAATGCTCGGATTAAGTATGAAATATGCAACGCACTGATAACTATTAAATATTACCATTTAACTAGTATAAATTATATAAATTATACTAATTCATTACACATTTACATTATATGTAATATTTGTATGTATATTTACCACTGTCAACTGCATATTTTGCTTGAATTTATACAAGACATAAAACATTTGGGTGAAAATTTGCATTGAAATGCAAAGGAAACGAAGCGTAAGAGTGAGCCAAGGCCAATTGTTGTTTTAGTTAATATTAAGAGTAGTTATTTAAAGATCCAAACATAATTTGTACTATTGCTCTGATATGTTTGCATAAATCAAGTGTGTAAACACTGGAAATGCATAGAAGCGACCAAAAAAGAGGACTTCTGCAATAGAACAACAAAAAATATATTTTGAATCGTTTGTAAAGCGTTCTTAGTATTTATGATAACAATATTTGTGTGGCTGATAATCATCAACACATTTCATAAAATGTGTTTTTTTAGATACTTCAAAGCAGAACTGCAGCGACACACATTCTGTCATGTTTCGCAGCATTTTTGTATTATTTGAGGAAGTTTTAATTCCAACTTGTTTATTTTTACAACATTTTTAATTATAATTTTTACAATAGTCACTGCTAACAGCCTGTAACTTAAATTTCAGATATTGAGCTCATATAATTGTAAATAACGCTTATTGCATTTAAAACAAAAGTTTAAAATGTACAGCTCTGCTTTGAAGTACTAAACACTAAGCTCACAGCTTGCGCCCACAAACCGTTGCTTGCATTTCAGCACAAATTTTCATGTTTAGAATTACATAAATATTTTCTTTTCAATGACTTTCTGTTAGTTCATAACTGTATAACAATGCAATACAACATTTCTCGACGTCTGCATGACACATACTCGTACAGCATCACAGTTGAAAATGTTTGCTGCTCACTTTTCAGCAGCTCTACAGCAGCCAATTTCTTCAATTCAAATAAATCGTATGAATATTTAATATTTATTCAAACAATAAACGATTATAAAGCATCTGAAAACTAATTTAATAAAAAAAAACGTAATCTAGTACTTGAGCATAGTGTGGTGTAATTGTTAGGGCAAGCAAAGAACTGAGCTTAATTGCTTGCATTTTACTTTGTCGGTGGTGTTACAACCTAAACCGCACATTGTCCATAGACCCTCTACAATATGTATGTATAGTATATATGTTTGTACAATAATGGGCATTCGATTGTCTTCTATGTATATTTCTTGGAAGCTTCACGCCACTTTAAATACTGATTATAATTATTATTTTTTGTATATATTTATTTGCTATCTTTTGATTTTTAAAATCGTTGCTTCTTGTTGGCATTTTATCTTTTCGATTGATTTTGATTGCGATTTTGTTTAAATTTTTCTTAAACAATTTTACGACGCATATTTATATGTATATATATATATTTTTATATATAGCATATATATAGCATATATATACATATATTTTGTATAGCATTTTGTTAATACTTAATTTTTGCAACTTATTTGATTACATTTTCGCTCATTTTATTTTTTATATTCTTTGTTTGGCGTATTCAATATTAGTTTTAAATTATTTTTAACATTTAGCCAATTCTAAAAGTAAGAAACACTCACGCACACACACACACACATTTATATATGTGCAAACAATAATACTGTCACTACACACACACACATATATATATATATATGTGCAAAAAATAATACTGTCACTCTACACACACACACACACACCCACAAACACCGCTCAGCTCGGCATGTGCAAAGAAACCTAGTTTTAATTTTGTGTATGTTTTGGCATTTTCATTGTACATAGGGCCCATGATTGCCATGGAGCACTTTGCCAATACTTCACAACAATATTTAGCGTACATTGAATTATTGAGCTGAATTAATTATTATTGTAATCATTTTAGTATTTATAATAAATTGATGAGAAATAAAATGAAAATTAATATGAATTTGTAATTTACGCACAAGGCATTTTAAATCGTCCGTGATGGTTAAAAGTACGTAGAAAGTCTGCATTGATAGCCGATTCTGCGGGTGAC
The DNA here is from genome assembly GCA_964056695.1 of Melieria picta. NCBI lineage: Eukaryota > Metazoa > Arthropoda > Insecta > Diptera > Ulidiidae > Melieria > Melieria picta. The sequence continues at coordinate 58,736,281 of OZ057398.1, forward strand.
AGTGCCGCCAATCATATAGAAGCAGTTCAGCGTCACATTTAAATCAGCAACTCTGTTACCACTACACAATAAGTATTCTAAACTAGCTGAAATGGGCCACATTAAGTGTAATGTAAGAAGAATGTTTATCAAACATTTTTTCTATTAACACCAATATTTGTATTCGCAGCAAAACCTCAAAACAAAGCCTCAGCCCTCGACATATACAGTTGTGGCTACTACTAGCCATCTATCTAACGTGATAAGTTCTTATTTATACACGCCTATTAACAATTATCGTTAAATTTTGCTAACAACTCATTATAAACTTTATGACACAACCCAGTAGAGAATTGTAAAATGTGCTCAACTGAGTTGAGAGTAATTTGAGACGGAATTTTAGATAGAAAATTGTTCTTACCAGCAATTTTAGACAATTTTGAATTTTGCTAAGAACAATTTCAACAAAAATTGTTCTTGTTTAAGGCGAATTAGTGAAAACCCGTAACGTTACAATAACATTTAGAAACACAAAAGTATACAAAATCGAAGACAAGTTATTCGATGCTGATTCCGAATGGTGAGTAGGAGAACATTCTAAAAAGAACTATCAAATTTAAAAAACTGATTAAGTATTTTTCGCAATGAAGATGTCTTTTTGGTTTTTTGTCATCATTTACTGTTTTTCGTATAGTTTGTACGAAATTATCTACGCTCTGGAAACTCTCATTGATTTCTTACCATCGTTCAGTATTTTTCCTGTTGGCCACAATGCTACGAAATTAAAAATTTCCTTTAACTTTGTTGAGAGTATTTCACTGTATATTCACCATATGAAACTTGCTTGCTTTCAGTTTAAATGTTGTCGGTTGGCGCGCAGGTTTAAACTCCGTCAGATTTGTGATATCGCCGCGCGTGCAGAAACGCTCAACTACAGTGTACAAAAGAGGATAAATAATTAGCATAAACAATGCAAGTGACGAGTTTTAGATTTGTGCACATTTTTTGCGCACTCATTATACCGTTAACCAGCGCCGAACTGTTTCCACTGTCCATTATTCACATCAACGACTTTCATGCCAGGTAGGTGACGCTCGAATTTGATGGCAGTGTTTTGATGACAAAGTTTTTTAAATGTGGATTTAATATTTTTCTAAAATTTATTGCTTTTTTCTTGAAAAAATCGAATGGTTTCAAGCAATCAAGCAAAAACAAAAAAAAAACCAAATATATATTCCTAAACGAGTATAATAATATCTACGATTGCGAAAAATAGTGCAAAAGGGAACAAGAAAGAATGTATGTACATATGTATGTATATCCAGAAAAGAAGTCAGAAGTAATGTTGATCAGAAAGGAGTACCTTTTTGTATTTTACAATTGTTTAAAGAGTAATTGCAACGGAAGACATCTTTCTTAAAATACCTTCCGGTAGCATCCACAAGTGAGCATCCAAATAACAAAAGTGCATGAAATCGTAAAGAAAAAGTGCAGATTTTCCATTTTTCGTTTGAGTTTACTGAGCGAAAGGCTGACACTGCAATCTAAACTAAAGTAATGTAACCTAACCTAAAATAATATAACGCACCCTAACCTATACAGTTTTTCATAGTTTACAGTTTTTTGTTCAAATGCCATTTTAGCATTATTTAAGACATTAAAGCTCACACATTTTTCGTGCTCAGTTATGGATAACATTGTATCGTTTAACTGCATAGTATATCTACGATCGCCCGCCCAATCTCCATTGATTACATTTAATTTATGATGCTTTGGCAACGGTCGTTAAAGATTAGCCAGATAAGAAAGTGATAGGTAACAGCGGCAATTTCCTTGACTCGTTTGTCAGAGCGAAGGCGTATTTCAGTGAGCGAGTGACATATAATTTTCAATGAGAAGTGAGCCCGCGTAACTAGCAATTTAGATTTACAGTGAACCAGAGAGTAACTAATCTATATTAGGTATTCGCAAGATAGTGTCCAATACATGTTCCCTTAGCTTGAATATTTGTCTTTATACAACTCACGTGATTACTAGAAATCATTAGAAATGCAGCCACTTAAATCAGCATCAAAGATAGTCGGACACAATTCAGCGATGTCAAGTGGCGATGGAACTCGACGTAAGATCAGAGATAGAAAGTTAGCGGTTTTACATTCTAGCCAAGTCAGTGTAGTATTGGTTTGAGTCTCAGCTTAAGCTGTGGCACAAGAGCAAAGTTTAATTGATTCCCTCTGACCAGCCAATGGCAACTCTGCTGCTTAATACTTATTTACGGGCAGTAATGAAGTCAAGTCCATGATTTTTTGCACAATTATACATTTCCACAATATTTTTAAACTGTAAATTCACACAATTGTTATAATTTTTTTAATATTCCCTCTTTAGATACGAAGCCACCGACACTTCGGGCGGTACTTGTGATTTAGGCGAAAAGTGCATTGGCGGTTATGCGCGCACCGTCTACACAGTGAAACGTCTGCTAGACGAACAAAAAGATCAGAATGCTGTTTTTTTCAATGCTGGCGATAGTTTTCAAGGCACTTTGTGGTACAACGTTGGTCGCTATGAAGTGACCAGTGAGTTTCTGAATATGCTGCCAGCGGACGCAATGGTAAGGCAGCAATGACACTATTAGGATTTTAATAGAATCTAGTTTAGATAAGGTTATGTGAAAGTCAGCATTTCTATCAATTTAGCCTTTTTCAGATTAACATTAAATTGAAACCAATTCGTATGAATAAATTTGTATAAATTTTTCCGCAGACGCTGGGCAATCACGAGTTCGATCATGGCATTGCCGGCGTCGTACCCTTTCTGGAGAAAGTTTCACCCAAAACGCCCATCTTGGTCGCCAACATGGACTCTCGCGATGAGCCAACTATGACCGGCAAATATCAGAGCTCCATAATCATCGAGCGCAGCAATCGAAAGATTGGCGTCATTGGCGTCATACTGGAAACGACCTATGTGAGTACAACAATTGCAGCTATAGTCAGAGATCGGCAGGACATTAATGCAAAATTATGCATTGCCAGAATTTGGCCAACACGGGCGACTTGATATTCCGCAACGAGAGCGACACCATACGCGAGGAGGCGCAAAAGCTGAAGGTGGAGGGCGCCAACATCATTATTGTGCTGACACACTGCGGCTACGACGTGGACAAGTTGATAGCAAAGAATGCGGGCGCCGACATCGATGTGATTATTGGCTCGCACTCGCACACGTTTCTCTTTACTGGTGACACACCACCCGGCCCGGAAAAGCCGCGCGATGGCTATGACTATCCCACCGAGGTGATTCATGAAAGCGGACATCGGGTGCTCATAGTACAGGCGGCCGCTTACGCAAAGTATGTTGGTAACATAACGGTGTTCTTTGACGATGACGGCAACGTGGTGGACTTTGAGGGTGCGCCCATATACATGGGCACGAACGTGCCAGAAGGTGAGTCATTTCAAAGTGGTGACGTTTATTTGCCTTTGTCCTGCTTCAATAGGGTCGAGTGTTGTAAGAAGATTGTGTTGGTAAGAGTTTTTTGTTGTGTGACGTTGCAATTCTTTGCAAAATTTGCATTTCGCTAACTCAGATCCTGAAGTTGTGGAAGCGCTCAAGCCATGGAAAGAAATCATCGATGTTCAGGGCAACGTTGTGATTGGCACTTCAAAAGTTGAACTGCAAAAGTCCACTTGCAGCAGTGGTGAATGCAATTTGGGCAACTATTTCTGCGATTCCATGATACACGCGGTAAGTTTGTTTCCAAATCGTGCTGTTGCCAATAATGCGACAAATCTGCCATTGCACTTGCAGTTTTCCGGTTTGGCGCCCTACGAGGATACGCCGTGGTCCGGCGTTGCCATTGGACTGGTCAATACGGGCGCACTGCGGGTGCCACTCAGCAAAGGCAGTAAGTACCGGGAAATAATGGCCAGCTGATTCGTCTTTTGTCAGTCTTTATTTATGCGCAGATCTTACTTACTCGCACCTGGTCACCATGTCGCCCTTCGAAAATACACTGGTTGCTTTTAGTTTACCCGGTCACAAGCTGCTAGATGCCTTGGAATTCAGCGTAGCGCAAGTGGATCTGGCCAATAATGTGGCCAGCTCTTCGATATTTCTACAGGTGTGCGGCCTGAAGGTTACCTACGATTTCGCGCAACCGGTTAACCAGCGCGTAGTGGAGGTGAAAGTGCGTTGTGCTGAATGCGATGTTCCAAAGTACGAGGAACTCGACACGTACAAGATCTATCGCATTGTGGCGCCCGATTTTCTGGTCAACGGTGGCGATGGCTTCACTATGTTCAGCGAGTATGGCTATGACAAGCAGTGAGTTTAATTCAGCCAAGTTTATCACGCGTCAGTTGCAATTGGTTGCTACATTTATTTCGCAGAAAGGAAATGACGGACTTGACCGCCTTGCAGGCATACACGAGTAACGTCAGCCCCATTTATATTGGTTTGGAGAGGCGAATTACGATTCTAAATGGCTCGTGATGCATACAGAGTGTATGCGCACATGCGTTAGATGGATGGAAGTCCTACGCAACCTAAAAAAAATATACAAAGAAATGAAGAATTTTTAAAACAAAGAGAAATGTTTTATTTTGCTGCCGTTGAGATTTGAAGTAATTTTAAGACCTCAGAGACCTCATTCAAGCAATTATAAATTATAACATTTTACGTATATTTTCACTCCATATATTTCACTGAATACTTCAGTGAGACGCAATAAAAGTTCGTTAAAATTCAATATCCAAAGCTAACGGCGTGAAACGTTTTTTTACGTTAACTTACTACGAGAGCAATCCGAGCGGCGCTGGACAGCGTTGCCAGTATCGACTTACATCACAACGTCACCAAAACGATTGTTTTTATTGTGTATTTTGTGCTATATTAATAAATATATTTTTATTACATAATTCATAGTTGTATAGAGTACTTCTTTAGTTTTATTGTTCGTTCAAGTTTTGCGTTATACATTTTTGTATTCAATGCAATTTTGCCAGAGCTTTAGTACAAGGACAAAGTTCGGCTGCTTCGGCTTCTGACACATTGTGCGTATGGATTCTCGCGAATTTCCAACATGCTGGCAACACCACCAGAAGATAAGCACAGAAAAGAATCGACTTTGAGTGTACAAAAGAAGATGTAAAGAATTTGCGAAAAATTTTCGCCTCAGTCGCAAATGTAACGTGAATTTGTAAACGGCAGTATTAAAACAAGTGGGCACCGTGACAGCTGAGTATGAAGCAAAGAATTCTTGCTACCAACAGCAGCTGATTTGTTATTGTAAATAGTGCTGACTGCCAAAGTGAGAAACGTGCGTTTCCAATTGTGTGAAAAGGTGTAAAAATTAAAGTGCGCAAATTTCATATCAGAAAACTAAAGCAGGGTCGAAATATAAATAAAGAATATATGCTAAAAGCGAAACGTCAATGTGAATGCACTGCCGTGGGCAAAGTGTGTGACTACAACAAAGGATTTCGACTGTGCGAGAGTGCGCGAGCAACATAACCACAAAAAGTGAAACGTGAGCAAGGAGACCAGCAGCAGGTACATGGAAAAGGCGAAATTGCACAAAGTGAGCAGCAAAAGGAAAAAGCAGTGTGCATAAATTAGGGAAAATTGAGCGAAACGAAAGTAAATAAGCAACAATAGCTAAATTTGAGCAATTGGTAGATATTGCTGAAATTGGGGCCAATAATAAAAACTGGGAACACCAGCTGAACGTGCAAAGTGACAAAACTGCGTGTTGACAGACCCGGGACAGAAAGGAGTGTGCAGCAGAGTGAGTTTGGGTTATTATTGTTGTGGGTAATTTAAGACAACCATATAATTTGGACAATCTTTAGCATCAGTTTAGTCAGATGGTGGCTTATTCATGCTGACAGAGCATGAGCGCCAGCATGAGCGTTTGTGCTACGCCCACTAGTAAATGGCTAGTGACAACTAGTCAGATAACAAGATATATGGCCTCAAAAGTGTGATAGTTCACAAAGTGGAGCAGTAGAAGCCATATAATATATTTTGTGGGCGTGGCACAGTGCGAACGTAGTGAAGGTTCTGTGCTCTGCAACGGCATTTATGGTCAATTAAACAAGTGGCCCAGTTCAAGGCACCATTGAACTCTGCGTTTTTAAAGTATATAAGTATTAGCTGCGGCCCAACGTCTTTGTTTCCTCCCTTTTGGCTGAGCACTATAGATTTATTGTCAGCGTGCCAATGCTGTTGTCCCACCCCACTTAAATCAGGCATAGTTCAACACAAACAGTGATTACTGAAATAAGAATTGGGATGGAATAGTCAAATAGAAGTTGAGACCGTTCGGGTGCCCTTTTTTTGACCATCTCTTGCTGTCTTTACTATAAAATATACAGTCCACTTTGTATCGTCTCCTATTTTCCACTTTAACTTTTTACTGTTTCCTACAGTCTCCTTTTCTACTCTCTTGCTGCTTGTCTCCTCTTACTCTTCTATTCGTTCTTTTCTTCCTCTCGCACAATATATTTGAAAGCCTCCTGCTCCATAACACTGTGCGACAATTTTGGGGTCATGGAATCTAACCCGAAACCGACCAATACTAATCGATAGTACTCTTATAGAGTAACAAAACCCTATCTGGGTTTTGCTAAGTTAGTTGCCTTTAGGGGGTATTAGGGTTTTTATAACCAGTTTTTTCTTTCTAAGTCTTAAGATATTCAAAATTTTGTATTGCTGTCTTCAGCAAACTTGCTGCTAATGCTTAGGTGAACAAATTCTCTGAACACTGTGTAACAAAATTATTGTACCTTTTCGAAATTTTGGGAGCCAAAGTTAAAAAATCGACTTTTTTGATTGTAATAAAAAAAAGTGTTTTTTATTCTATTAATATTAATGCAAAAACGCATTTGTATTGCCAAAAATAAAAACAAAAATATGCTAAACCCTCTAACGTCACAAAGACATGTTTTTTTGCAAAATAAAGTGAAAAAATGTTCAAGTCTAAATTTGAAATTTTATTGTATACATATTTAAGTCTGTTTGCAAAGTTTTGTGCATTCAGTTTAAGCGTCGTTTTCTCCTTAAAATCTACCGGAAATATTAACAACTTTTGCTACGTTTGCGGCCACTTTATGCCAAGAACAAAAAGTGCCAAAGTTAGGCCACTTACCGCAGATTTCTCAAAAGCATCCAGGAAATCATGAACCGGAAAATTGTTACGTATGTAAACAAAAAGAAAACAAAACGAAAGATTTATAGTGGAGTTCCAAATGTTCAGCTACCATTACCTCACTCTGATAGCATCCCTCAACCAACATGCCCAAGCCCTGATCTTGTAACGGAACATACACGAAGGGAGAGTACGACCGTAATCTCCGAATATGTTCCTCCACAATCATCGTCGGGCCAGCCAATTCTAATTACACAAGAGAAATTGAATCAAATTGTGGTCAAATTGTTGGTGTAGTCAGCAAACGCAACCGGTGGATTTTAAGGATTTTCTCCTTAACGCCGCTTCTCCTTAACGACGCTTAAACTGAATGCACAAAACTTTTCAAACAGACTGAAATATGTAGGTATACAATAAAAATTCAAATTTAGACTTGAACATTTTTTCACTTTATTTTGCAAAAAAACATGTCTTTGTGACGTTAGAGGGTTTAGCATAGAGGGTTTCGCATATTTTTTTTATTTTTGGCAATACAAATGCGTTTTTGCATTAATATTAACAGAATAATAAACACTTTTTTTATTATAATAAAAAAAAAAAAATTTTTTTAACATTGGCCCCCAAAATTTCGATAAAGTGTAATAATTTTGTTACACAGTGTTCAGAGAATTTGTTCATCTAAGCATTAGCAGCATGTTTGCTGAAGACAGCAATACAAAATTTTAAAATATCTTAAGGGGGGAACTACCTTTAGAGGCCGAAAAAAGGTAATTTTTACAGTCGATTTACAGGGAAATGAAAACAGTTCTTTTCAAATCAATATAATATATATTTACAGTGATGTCTGAGGTAAAAAAAAAACATTTTTGTAAAAGTGAAAACAGAAATTTAACAAATTTTTCAATGATTCTGTAAGTCATATCGCCGCTGACATCGTAAATTGTGTAAGTGATGCTGGCCGCAATTTTAGTCTGAAATAAAAAAACCAAAAATTGTCTTACTCGAGAGGGTTTTCTATCGTCGATGAACTAAAATTTTTACGAAATTCGAAAATTAACCCTCTAAAACAGGCTCCACAAAAAAAAATTAGGATTTTCACAAGAAATTTTGTTATATATGCAGTCAAAAAATGTCTAAAAATGTTTTGTTTTTTAAATCTTTAGTTTAGATAGAACAATTTTTTATGCTCTTTAAAATGAATGCTAGATAATGAAAATCTGTTCATTAGTAATTTTATTATCACTTACACAATTTTGAAAAACATGGTTTCGAGAAAATGCCGTTTAAAGTTTGCGGTCAAGAAGAAAAGAGCTCGGCGCCAGTCATTTCCGGGATGCATCTCTTCCACAATTTCGAGAATTACCTTTTGAAACTTTGACACGATATTCTAAGGCAATATACCTATCGATTAAAACAATTAAAAAAAAAATCGATTTTTTGAAGTGTCTAAAGGTAGTTCCCCCCTTAAGACTTAGAAAGAAAAAACTGGTTATAAAAACCCAAATACACACAAACTTTACACGGCTGTAACTTTCAAAAGGCAACTAACTTAGCAAAACCCAGATAGGGTTTTGTTACTCTATAAGAGTACTATCGATTAGTCTTGGTCGGTTCCGGGTTAGAAAAAGCTGTCGCACAGTGTAATTTTTCCGCATATTTCTCTGGCATTCTCGGTAGGCTTTTTCCTTCTTATACTATCAGCACAATATTTTTTAAATTGTGATTTGACCTTCGACTTTCTGCTACGGGCGTCAGCCTCTTCGTCAGCATGTAGCCATCCACTATCGGCCCGTTCTCCACCTTTTTCGCCCCGCTTGTGTCTGGTATTGCCTCTTTTATTGGGTCAAACAAGTAGGCAAGGGTGGCAACACACATACACACACGAATTCTTGAATGCGAACATGAACAACAAGCCAACAACAACACATATGCTAAAATAAAGGCATACAGTAAATCAAGGCGCACAAAGTAAGAACAATAATAACAACAACAAATAACAATAATATTGCCAGAATAGCAAATAAAGTGAAGCATCAACGAGCGTAGAAAAATTTTGGAAAACTGAAAAAGATGGCATGCACAAAAGGATATTGGGGTAAAAATGCAAAACAAAACAAAGGCGCCAACAGAATAAACACCAACAAACACGGCTGAACCACCTAAAACAATGGGAAGTCACGAGCAGGAGCGCAGTTTAGTAAAGCAGCGCAAATTGACTGGTTGGCGCAAGAGGTTAGGTTTGGAAGCGAAATGGCTGGGGGTGGTTGGGAAGCGGTTAGGTGGTTGGGAGCTTTAGCACAGAATTGTGTGAATTGCGCAGGATGTTTACATATGAAGTCGCGCACACACATAAATATGATTGTACGTATCCAGGTACATAATTTAAATAAAAATAAATAAGTCGGCTACGGTCAAATAACGCGTCATTGGCTGTTTATATTAATTAAGTTTTTTGTTGTTTTTCATTTCATTGAGTTCTGTTTGATATTGTTTTTTATTTTTGTACTTAGTATAAATTAATTTTTGTTTTAATTAGCTTGAAGTAATTTAGTTAGTAATGTTTTTTGTCGAACCTGTGTTGGGGATAATACTTTTTCATATGCGAACAGACGCCATTTGTCGAGTGATTTCGAAGTGCTGGAGGAGCGAAAAAAGTAGGGAATTACTTTGACTCGTTTAGTTTTCTAGGCATTGAATTTTTCTGGTCTTATGAATTCTGTAAGTAAATTCAATGGAGCATAGAAAAATTATTTTCTAAGTTAAAATTTTTATATATACTGAAAAGTCTATTTAACCCATTGCTGCCTAATGGGTAAAATTTTACCCATGAAAATTGATTTTTTTTTTTAAATAAAAAAAAGTCAATGTTTGAGATCTCTCAAAACCATTGATAGGGTTAGTTAGGGTAAAGATGGAACTACCTTGACCTAGTGAAGGTCACCCTAAAATTTCGCCATCTAGCTAGAGTTACCAGACTCCAAAAATCGTGAATTTTCCGGAGGTGGAAAATGTGGCGAAACGTAGTGGCCTTAGAACTTCACAAAAATTTGCCTCCTAACTCACCTGTAAAAAATACAACTTTTATTCACGTGTTTAGCTGATCACTTCACAAAGTATGGAAAAAAGCTACCATTGCTGCGTAATGGGTACAAAATACCTAATGAATATCTCAGCAACGTGCAGAGATATAAAGCTGAAATTTTGTTTCTGATCATTTTGGGTCACTTCTAGGTCGTGTATGATTTTATCAAAATCGTATGGGCGGAACTGGTACCCGGTAGATAGAGGTAATGGTAGATAGAGAAATGAGTAGAATAAGGAAGGAGTTAAATGAAAATGTGTAAAAGCGGAAGAGAGAGAAAAATGAGGAACTTGAGGGAAGAATGAGGGATTGAGAGGCGAAATGAAAGTGAAAAGTAGCTAAGAGAGGCGCTATAAGTTAGTGGAAAGGGCGAAGCTGTTAAAGTGCGAAGCAAAAGGTGAGGAATTAGTGGGGAGTTCGGGTATTTTGTGAAACTAAAAATTATAACAAACTTTTTATTAATCTCTGACTTAATTAATATATATTAATATATATATAATTGGAGGCGACTTCAACGCAAAACATACGTTTTGGGGCTCAAGGCTCACCACGACAAAGGGAAGAGAATTGTTTAAAGCCATGCAGCGTACTGGGTGTAACTCAATTTCAACTGGTAAACCAACATATTGGCCATCGGATACTAGCAAAGTTCCAGACCTAATTGACTTCTTTGTCTACAAAAACATTCCTGCAGCGCATTTAACTGTCACTGAATGTTTTGATCTGAGCTCTGACCATTCGCCGGTGCAGTTGGTAATTTCTCAAACCCCAGCACTAAATCAAAGCACATCAACGCTAGTAAATGCTTGTACTGATTGGAAATACTTTGAAATGCAGTTAGAACAATTAGCCAAGTTTGATCCTATTGTTACCAGTGAGCAACTTGATGATGCTGTACTTCACTTTACACAACAAATACAGATGGCAGCGTGGAATAGTACGCCCACACCAAGACTAGTTCTGCACGGGAAAAAATATCCATCTTTTATTAAGAGCTTAATTGCAAAGAAACGGAAGCTACGGAGACGTTGGCAACAAACCAGATCCCCCACAATCAAATCGGAATTAAACTTAGCCAGTAAAAATTTACACACAGCAATCAAGTCATACAAGAATGACACATTTAATCGATATCTGATGGGTCTCACAGCTGACAAAACCACAGAGTACTCCCTGTGGAAGGCGGCTAAATCATTCAACATGCCAATACAACACTGTGCTCCAGTTAAAATCAACGACACACTGTGGGCCAAAACAAGTGCGCAAAAAGCAAAGTTGTTTGCTGAACATCTCGAAAAGACCTTTAGTCCAAATGAAGGAAATGACGTTATAGATACGAATGAAAGTTGGCTTGAGTGCGATACCCACATTACTCCAGTTACTCCCGAAGAAGTTGGTAAGCAAATTCATAAAATGAAACTAAAAAAAGCACCAGGCTTTGATCTAATAACGACGGAGGTTCTTCGTAAACTGCCCAACAATTGCGTATCTTATCTGGCTGACTTAATTAATTCGTGCTTCAGTTTTGGACATGTTCCTATATATTGGAAATTCGCTGAGGTAATCATGATACCCAAGCCTGGTAAATCACTCAACGACGTATCCTCGTATAGGCCAATATCTTTACTGCCAGCATTGTCAAAACTATTTGAAAAATTGCTTTTAACGCGCTTAATGCCAATAATTGAGACTAAAAACTTGATTCCCGCTCACCAGTTTGGTTTTAGAAAAAATCATTCGACAACTGACCAAATCCACAGAGTCGTGAATACGGTTGAAACTGCGTTGGAAGGGGAAAAAGTGTGTTCCGCCGTCTTCCTAGACGTTTCACAAGCTTTCGATAAAGTGTGGCATGCAGGACTATTGCAAAAGCTGAGGACATTGTTGCCAATGCAATATTGCGAGGTGCTTTCATCATACCTTGATGACAGGTACTTTAGTGTTAAGTACGAAAACGCCCATTCTTCTTTGAAAAAAATTAGTGCTGGTGTACCGCAAGGGAGCATTCTGGGGCCTCTGCTGTACCTCCTGTACACATACGACTTACCATCAGCAAATCAGCAAGTAACCGCAACATTTGCGGACGATACCGCAGTTCTGGCTACAGGCAACACTATTGAAGACGCGACGGCTAAGCTACAAGAGGCTGTTAATTGTATTGCTTCATGGGCTAAGAAATGGCGCATTAAGTTAAACAAAACCAAATCAGTGCATATAATTTTTTCACTGAAAAAAATTCTTTATAAACCGATTTTCATTGATGGGTTAATAATCCCACATGTCAACGAAGCCAAATACCTGGGTATTACACTCGACGCCAAATTGCGCTGGAAAGCTCACGTAAAGAAAAAGCGAGAGGAGCTTGACCTGAAATTGAGCAGATTGTACCACCTTATTGGCAGACACTCTAGCCTATCAATTCACAACAAACTAATGGTGTATAAACAAATACTGAAGCCGACCTGGACCTATGGCATCCAATTTTGGGGATGTGCTAGCGAAATATACATTGCCACTATCCAACGTTTTCAAAATAAGGTGCTGCGATGTATTGTTAATGCACCATACTACATTCGAAATAGTGATCTCCATCGTGATCTTGGCATGCCAACCGTCACTAATGTGACAAAAAAATTTGCCATTGCTCACAAACAGCGACTGAAATCGCATGTCAACGTTGCAGCATCCAGCATACTTTTGATGACTTCGCAGCATAGGCGGCTAAAACGTAAAACAGTGTCAGACCTAATGGAGCTCGAGTAGCCGATATTTTATTTATATGTTATATGTTAGCATGTACATAAAATACTTTACGCTTTTCTTTTAATTTGCTTAATTTACTCGAACAAAATTGCTAGTTAGTATTACTTCTATATACTAGGTGCAATTATAAAACGTGTCTGTATATTGATTAAGATTCGTTAATAAAAAAAAAAAAAAAAAAAAAAAAAATCTCTGACTTAAAATTTAACATATTTCGTCTAACTGCACATTGCTGCAGTATTATTGAAAAATATTGCTGTACTAACAAATGTGTGTATTAAAAAAAATAATTTAAATTATTTAAAGAATTTTCACTTGTTGACGCTGCATACTGACTCTGGCCAGTGTGGCCAGTGTGGCCCATTGCCGACATACTGTACAATCAAGGCGGCACAGCTTTTTGCATGCTGTGTGCAATTTCATTTGCAGTATTTCCGTGAATGCAGTTAGAAAAGTGTACTGGAACCTAATTTCCTATACCCGCATAAAACATTCTTACATACATACAATATTGCCGGGGGCGACCATATTCCGCAACGGGCTGCTCAGCTATGCATATTCAATTAAGGCCTTATTGCGTTTTTCTGTAAACAAATTAATGCTGTCCCCCAGAGGAGCTGTGAGCAGACGTTCATCTACGCCCACGAAGGCCTGAAATGCTTTTAAAGGCAATTTGGCGTGCAGTGTGCTGGCAAAGGAACAATGAAGTTTGCTATGTGAGTAAATGTTTGTTGAAAGGGTCAGCATGTAACAACCATGCAGAGGATTTTCCCATAAAACTGCAACCTACTACAAGGACACTTGTAGTTTGTACTACAATTCATAGATCGTTTCTGTGAAGCATCGACAGTTAGTTATGCAAAGAGTAAATAAAGCTAATCTAAATTCGTTCGCATTGAAATTTTGATGATTATTATAAATTAATTCTTAAATTAATAAAATGCAACCTTAAACTAATTTTTACTTTATTTTAAAAAGAAATACATTTTAATCAAAATATTTTTAATATACTTTTATATATTTTTTTAATGGGTTTTCTGTTCTACTGTTTTGTCACATTTTAAAATATATGAAAATTGTTGTCACTAAATTTTGAAAATGAAATGATCATAAAATCATAAATTGCCACAAACTCATTCGTAAATTAAATGTTTCTATTTATAGAGAAATTTGTAAAATTTTAAATACTGCAAAAGATGAAAACTTGCGCGCGCCAACAACACAGGCACAACGCACAAAAATGCATCTAGCCGCCTAATCCCCTCCCTTCTACCGCGTCATCACGCCGCCCTGCTCTGTCTACATGTGCGTCCCTCGTTCTCTATACGCCGTAAAGATCACGCGCCCCACCAATTCGGCACGTAATGTCCGTCGCTCCCTGCTCACTAACTCACGTCTAAATATCGTAAATATTGGCTATTGTTGTTGATGTTGCTGCTGCTGTTGTTATTGGCAAAATGTCAACACATCGACTGCGGCGCTAACTTCTTGAAAACAAACCAAAACAAAAAATCTCGTAAATAAAGTCTCATAAAGCAAACGATAGGCTTTTTGTCAGACTGTAAAATGCCGCCGCGGAATTAAGCATTTGTGTCACTCATACGCCGCGGTGGACTACACTAGACGGCGCATGGGATTTCTTACTTTCGTTCTGTGTAGCATTAAAATGAGTACTCATATACATACATTTTGTGTATGTATGTGTAGCACACTAATTCCATTCAAATATACGCGTACATCGTCACGCCCCAAACTCTGCTGCTGCGTCGCTTTGGTTGCCGCTAATTTTGTCTGCTCACCTTCAACCCCCGTTTGGCGTTCTATTAGATACGCTCGCTTTATTAAATTCTCGCATAGCTCGCCAACGGCTGCCGCTTTCCAATTGCTGGTGTGTGTGTGTGTGTGTGCTTTATTTTCTAATTTTGCCTGCATTTCGCTAAATCACAAAAGAGAAACTTGATTATTGATGTCTGTCGAGTTGCCAAAAATCATTTTTGTTTTGTTGCGTTTGTTTTTGTAGCGCTGAAATTTCACTGCAATATTTTTGTTGCGCACAGATAAATTTCTGTCGAATTCTCGTCTTGGCTTCACCTGCACACTGTGGCCGCCTGCTGCGAAGACTCTTATTCAAATTCAATGCAGCATTTGCTTTCGCGCGGGCATGATTAGTGTTGGAGTGCGGTCACTTGGCGTGGACTTTGGCTTGTTGGACGCGGGCGAACGAATGTCTTCATTACGATCCATTCAACACTCAATTTGAGTTGGGTGCCAGTGCACTGAAAAGCTACACAAATGAAAATATCTGAGGCGTTGGCAGTTGGTAGTTCCTTACTTAATGATGCCAAGAATACACTTAAAATTAGTAATTGCAAGAAAGATCTCATGGTGGCAAGAAAACGATGTCATGGGAAGTAAAAGTTGTAACCAGTTTCACTGCAGTAGGAGACTCTGACAGTAGTGCGCGTCTGAATAGCTTGTTAGCACTCAGCTGCAGAGATGGTAAATTTTGCGAAAAGAAATCTGCTAAGCACATTGCAAGTCATCAAAAGAGCAAACGTCACTGAAGGAAATGCTAATAATACGCATATGAAGTATTTGTTGAAGTTAGAATTTGATTGGTACAAATTTCACCTAATTTGTTTGTGTTAAACCAATAATAATACTTTCTTCTCTTCTTGGAATCACGAAATTTCTTTTGAGTGCAGAGTTTTAATAAAAAAAAACATTAAAGTTATATTTGTAAATTTGAATCTTTTACCGCTGTCAGAAATCCACCTCTCCACCTTTTTGTCCATCCTAATTTCAGGCAAATCCATCAGTCTGTGGTACATAAATTATCCAATGTAAAATTCTTCTATTTTTAGCATCAATGCGCCGCGACCCTTAACATGTCCGCTGACTTGAACTGGACTGCACGCATTGGCCATGAGCGCGCTAACCCAGAATAGCAGCGAAAAATAGAAGCAAAAACAAAAGCACAACAAAACTCGCAAATTAAAGAAACAAACCAAAGACAAACGCACGACGCGTTCGCTCAGCGATATAGCTAACAGCCGCCACAGGGTGCCGCATTCGAAACGTCGTCGAGTCGTGCTTGCCGCAGTCCAGCCACAAGATGCGCGTCGTTGCAATGGTGAGCGGCGGCAAAGACAGCTGCTACAACATGATGCAATGCGTGGCCGAGGGGCATGAAATTGTCGCGCTGGCCAACCTACATCCCAAGGACAGAGGTGAGTGTGCGCGCGCGCCCATTTGCCGGGGCGTATACGTAGCATTGATTGCCGCTCGCCATGGATTAAAGCGAAAGCGAATATTGTAGTGTGCTGTTGTTGTTTGCTTTTGACTTTTTAATTAATTCACTTTTGCTTTCGTTTGCGCTTTGTTTCACGTTTGTTTTTGTGTTTTGCATTTGTTTATTTATTTTCTCCCTCAACAAATAGCGCGGCTTATTAAAGCATAAATTTGGCGAAAATGTAACGTGCGTATATTTACAGATTTTGTTTACCGTATTTCGATTGTTGTTGTTGTTGAAAAACAACAACCACTCTTCTCGGCATTGACTGTGCATAGCACATTAATTACAAATAATGCGGGCATGTTTTTGTTCTCATTTAATATTTTATTTATTTTTGCTGAAAACAAACAAACAATAAAATTATAAAAAAATTAAATTATTTGTTAAATGTTTTAGTTTTCTTAATAAAAATACATATATCTGTACACACATGCAATTAATTCCACATATATTTATATGAAATATCTGTCTTGATTCACATATATTTTATTCTCGTTTCCTCTTCTCTGGATTTTACGCTTTAGTTTTGATTTTTACTAAATTCTGCTTTGCTCTGTTTTGCTACAGATGAGCTCGACAGCTTCATGTATCAGACCGTTGGTCATATGGGCATCGAAATACTGGCCAAGGCAATGGGATTGCCGCTGTATCGACGCGAAACCAAAGGCAAAAGCACACAGACCGGCAAACACTATGTGCCCACGGACGAGGATGAAGTGGAGGACTTGTATAGCCTATTGGAATTGTGTAAGGTGAGTACATATTGCTGCTCTACTTCGGCATTGACAAACTGGCGCAAAAGTCATTATCCTCTCGGAAAATGCTCTCATTTCGACGAGTCTCGTATTGATTGTTGGCACATACAAAAATTGTCGAAGTCAAGATTCGAGTTGCAGTTTGTTTAAGGAGCCAAACAATGTATTCTGAGAATATTTATTACGCCTTCTATGAAGCATGAAAGTATTGGCCCAAATATGGTAAAAAAAAACACAGCATCCATCAGTGTGACGTTGTTACGTAGCAGAATGCGATGGCTGGTTAAGTTTTGTTAAAAGAAAAATCTTCAGTGCTGTTAATTTTTGTGGTTGCTTGCTGGTAAACAAATTCAGATCTGATTCACATGTTGCACCACACCTTATTATGTCGCTTCTGCTTTACTTTATAAGTGTAAAATTTCGTAGAAAATTGACAAATCCTTCTTAAGTTGCCGCTTACAGTTCTGCGAAAATTTTGCCGTATTCATTTTCATAATTTTTCACTGAAGTCGGTAATTCTTTAGGGTAATTAACAAGAAAAACACAGAGGTAAATCCTACCAAAGCAATTTCATTTTGATTGCTTAAAATTTATACGACCTGAATTCACGGAACTGCTTTTAATAATTCTGAAAATCTTGTAATAAACAAGAATTACAGTAACTGACACTAGTATAAAATTCGCAACCCCTTATCAGGTCTGGTATATGGTATATCAGTCATGCTAATAGAAATGCAAAAATGTCTTTGGTTCTATAGGATTTCAGGTGCAGCAGCGATGAGTTGATCCATTTTTGGGTAGCTGAAAGGTTCTAAAATTAATTCTGAAATAATGATTAGTTCGTTTTTGGGAAGCCGGAGTTCTACAACAAAATGAGCCATATTTCAGGTCGCTTATTTGGTTTAGGAACTACAAGCAGTTGAACGATTTTGAGCTAAAGACGTAGGCGTGATAGTAGACTTTCCCAAAGTCTTTCTTCAATATCAATTTTCTTGGCCTTTCGGTAGCGATAGCGGGAAAATATAGTCTAAGAGTTCAACTACCAAAAAAAAAACCTTAAAAATTCCAGGCCCGCATAAACACTTCCACAACTACCTCTTCCTCATCTCGTCACACCTGCTTTTAGTAAAAGTTTTATATGGCTAGAAGCTAGAAACAATAAAAAGAATATGTTTTGTGCAAATATTTCAACACTTGTAACATCAGCTGCCGCCTGTGAACTCTGTGCTCCTCTTTTCACAGCGTTTTTGGCTCCGCCTTATGGTCTTAACTTATCTTTTGCAGACGTTTACACATTTTATTGTGTTGTTTTGAAAGTAAATTTAAATTTACAGATATTCACTTGTTAAAATTGTCTTATTATTTGTTTGCACTCAATTATGTTGCTTTTATTACGTTTATACATAAATTGCAAATCCTCAGCCATTTTGCTTTTTTCTATAAAAGTCATGCAGCATAAGGCTGTCTCTTGAAAACTTGGACTAACTGAATTTAGAATGCAAATTTGTTCTAGTTTATCTAACTTTAAATCACTCTAGTGGTATCCATAAATGATTTTATTGTGCTTATAAAATCTTTATCCAATCACTGAATCTTTAAAGTACTTTTAAAACGTTCTAAGAGTTCACAGTCGGTCCAATTGACAGTTGCAGCGCTGTTAACGCATACAATTAGCATCTCAGCTGTGCTTGAATTAAGCAATTAGCATCATAAAGATAGCACTGAACTGTGCCTCAACTCTTTGGTGGCTTCGCATGCTAATGAATATAACATTACTTGTCTAATCTGCAGTTCAAATCGGTTAAAATTAAGTACATACGAACAAGAAACCTGCCCTTCTATGAATATTTTTAACCCTTGTGTGCGCACCCAAGTCTGGCCAGACCATATTGAACTTTGGGTCCACTTTTAGTTAGGTTGTAGTAAAGCTATCGGGTTCACATTTCATGATATCCTCAACTGATCCTTTCTAAGCACAAAAACCAATACATGAACAAAATTTTTACAAAAACAAGGCGAGAATCGTGCAAAACGTATTTATACCCCTTAGTTGAACCCCCCATGGTCTGGCCAGACCATGGGGTATTTTCATACAAATTTGCCAGTTATTTTCAGTTTTTTTGTTATTTTCGACGTAATTATTGTCAGAGTTGTTTATAAATCTTTTTTTTCGTTTGTTCTTTATCCAGTCCCCTACGGAGCATAGGGCTTCAACTAGACTTTTCCATCTGACCCGATTTGGAGCCCTTTTTCCGTGCCATTCCGTTAATTATGACATAAGTTAGTTGGCGCAAAATTTACGTGGTCCAAGTGATTTTCATTCACTTTGGCCTTTATTTTCTTTTGGGTTAGTAAATTATAATTTTTGTTGGAAAAGAATGTGTGAACATAGTTAAAATTAATATTTATCCATTGTATTTGTGGTTATATCCGTGTTTTTGGTGTCAATTCAATTACATTTCTGAAGCGAAGGAAGTATTTGGCTCTTGTCGTGTCTGATTTTTTATCAATTGAATTGTATGTTTTCTGTGACAGAGATGGAAGGAAGCAAATGCTATTTTGAGGATAAGGTGTACATTATTTTTGAACTTCAACGCTGGAGTTAAATCAGAGAGGACGATTTCTCTAAAAAAATAGTCTAAGCAGTAGCGAAAACCAATGCTTTGGAGCAAAAGAATTAAGATATTTATTTATTTATTTATTCTGTATAAGTCATTAATTAAATAGTTTGAATAAGCTCAACTTAAATGTTGAATACTTATCACTAAAGTTTTACTCGGAAGCATACAAATTGCACAGGCAAATAATTCTCGCAATTGGCCCATTGAATGAATACGTAGTTCTGT
Source organism: Melieria picta (assembly GCA_964056695.1). Taxonomy (NCBI): domain Eukaryota; kingdom Metazoa; phylum Arthropoda; class Insecta; order Diptera; family Ulidiidae; genus Melieria; species Melieria picta. Next base: position 58,756,154 of record OZ057398.1, read on the forward strand.
GGGATGATTTAATGAACCATCTGCACTTTCTAAAGTTTATGGAGGATTCGTTTGCTGCTGGAGGTAATAATAACGGTGCTGCAAATTATCTTTTGGACCCTGAACAAACCGAAGCTTCGATGCTGATGGAAAATATGATATTTCAACGTGGAGATAGCGATGACGAAGGCGATATCCAACCAGTTCAGCATGAACAATTACATGTTGAGCATATTACGCTTGAACGGAATGTTTTTGTTTCTTGGACAGATGGAACTAAGTGGCCAATAGAAGATATTTTTTGTTATTTATAGCCTTTTCTTATTTATTCCCAGTGTTCTGTATTAATCAGCTACCTTTTCGACTTCAAAGCATAATTGCCAGAAATAATAATAGATATATCTTAAAACACGATTTGTATGTGTCCAATGTAAAATCTCAATGTGTTTAAGTCATTAGTCTGCATTACATCGTTGCAACCACTGCATTCAAGCAGTTGAAGCATATCCATAAACGACGAATTTTAGGTTTTTTAATTTTTTTATTTTTTTTTTCCTTACTGTCGTATATTTTTAATTTCAAAATGTATTTATGGAAGTTGAAATTCGGGATGTATTTTATAAACGAAGTATATTTTTACCTTTTTACCTAAATAAGAAGTAAGCAAGCAAGAGAAATTATTGTGTTCACACTTACTATTTTTTTTTTACAGGCTTACACACACAAACATACACATACAAACACTCATATATACTCAGATATATATAAACTTATTAACAAAAATATAAAAAAATTATATTAACTGGCACTATCCTCGAATATCCTCTTTTTTGCACCATGGTCTGGCCAGACCATGGGGGGTTCAACTATGAGGTTTCAAGTGGGTGCGCACACAAGGGTTAACGACACAGCGGCCAAAGTAGCAAGAAAGTATTCAATGCTTGAATTTTATGCAGTTTGCAGTCGAGTTTTTAATGAAAATCTTCAATATTTGTATAAAAATAAACTAGACATCGAGCATAAATTATATAATCTTTGTTATTAATTAAAAAGCAATTACCCACAAAGCCCATAAATAGAATTATTTGTCTTCGTTTGGCATTGTGAACATTTTCTGCAAATCAATCAAATTGTCTTAAGTCTTGTTACTTGGGCACTTTTGCGTCATTATGTACGTATTTACTCTAGGGTTGTGTACCTTACTAACAACAACAATGACCATTGGAATAAAAGTAATTATTTGCTGCATTACGAATGACTCGCAGTGGCGCCAGCGAAATATTTTGCTGAAACGAAAGATAAACTAAAAATGGAAAACTTATAAATTTCACACTTTATTGTTGTCTGCTCGTAGAAAATACAAAACAATTAAGCTGTGAATTGCTCAGTAGGAATGTTGACAACATTTACAATGCTTGTTAGAACGTTAGAGCCTCAAAGTTATGTCAATTTAAAAGCTTTGGTTTTGGTTAGTGTCCGACCGAAACATCTATTTTGGGCCGAAACCGAATTTCGGTTTTTTTTTAATATTCGGCCGAAACTGAAACATTCTAGTTGAAATAAAAATCACCATATCAAGCATTTTTTTCAACAAACGAATTGTACATTAAGTAAATAAAGAACAAACAAACAAACATAACATAAATAAATACATAAATACTTATTAATAAAAACAATTTATTCATTTTTTAAAAACGTAAACATGAAAAAATCACCCTTCCGTACCTTACTCGCTAATATTCAAAATTAAATAATTTAATATTATATAAGTAATAAGTTTATTTACATTGGTGGCATCTAAATTACTCCTCCTTTCACTATATATCTGCTACACAATAAAATGTAAAAAAATATTCTAGAAATGGCCGAAACTGAAACCGAAACCACTTATTTGGGCCGAAACCGAATATTCGGTCGGACACTAGGTTTGGTCACAGTTGCTTGACCAATCCTTGGATATAAAAAAAGAGATGGTTATTCAGATACACAGTCACTTATTTTTAGGCTTTGTAGGCTGGAGATGCATCTTTTGGAAGTACACCTTTCTCTTGCTCAGACCTGTGGTTCCATTTCGTACCTGGCACACTGACTTTACTCTCGACAGCCGTCTAAACCAAGGCCTATCTCTGCGTTGTGTCCACGAAATTGTTTTTAAAAAAATATTCACATTTATTGCTACAGTAAATTTGCATTATTTTGCACAAACAGTCTATTTATATGTATGTACATTGGTTTTCTTTGCCTCTCAGCTGCCGACGGTTGATTCAAGCAATTAAGTAAATCACTTCTCGTAGACTTTTTCATACTCGCTGTTTGGGTTTGAACAATATTCGCATACATGCACACAGCTATACACATACATACGTACATATTTATTAGTTTTTATTTTATTTTTCATTATTCCGTATTTGCTTGGAAATCGTCAGCTGTAGCTGGTGCCAAGCGAACAACGCGCGAGATAAGCATTGGCCTGAATAATTGAGTATCACAGCAAAAATTCACAGTCGCTCTAATATAAAATGTTCAATATCATTGGGGCCCGATTGCCTGACGTTCCAACCGTCTGAGGGGTCGACTTTCCTAGCTGCATGGATGGCTGGCACAGCATTTTATTTTTAGTATATGTATTGTTCCAAAATTTGTATTGTGCTATGCTTTGACGTTGTTTGCCCACTGCTCCACTCCTTGTTTTATTTCGTTACGATTCGCGTCGTTTTATTTGTAGCTTGCTTGGTTTTTGCTCAATGTGAGGCCGCAGCCGACGTTGCTGTCACGTTCCTGGGAAAAGTTCATGCCTCCATTTATTGGCTTTTCTCACACAACAAATTCTTAAAGCGTTAAGTGAAAATATAAAAAAATAAATGTCTATTGGCGACTGTGAATTTTCCGCTACGAAGCTGCGATTCAGGGTCAGTGTGGCCGGTTATTTGCGGTTTGTCAATGGCGGCAAGATGGATTCCGGGCAGTAGTTGTAGTTGTCTTGTGGCATGTGTGGGTGGTGTATCGCGTGTCATGGTTGTCTCGCTGATTGTTGTTGCTTGAGTACGACGTGGCAATTACGAGCTGCTGGCTCTTGCCGGCCGCTTTGCTCGCAATTTGGTAGTTTTGTTGGAGTTAGGTAAGAATCGTTGCTTCTGAAATGAATTGTGTCTTATCAAAATATTTTGCGCTTACGCTGATAACCTTCAATTCTTATCAATGTGCACGAGCACACTGGCAGAAATCGTCAAGCATTGTCAATTGAATCGTGATATTTTCTCATTTAAGGCTCACGTGCCGGATGCCATCAAACGAAAATGATGCAGTGGCGCATTGTCAGATAATCGTAGTTGGTTCGGAAATGTGTGCACACAGTCGTCTTAACTCTAGTATTTTGCATAATGCTGGCAAATTGAATTAAAATATTTGCTAAATGTTAAGCTGCTTGTGTCCTACAAACTGTCACAATTTTCCCTAATGCGCTCTAAACGTAGCCAATGCAACTGCCATATAATATATATTGTTTCATTACTAATCCTGCCTGTCGTTCTCTTTGCGCACAGCACGAACTACAGGTGGAGGCGGTCGCTGTCGGCGCCATACTCTCGGACTATCAGCGTGTGCGTGTGGAGAATGTTTGCAGTCGCCTGAATTTGGTGTCGCTAGCGTACTTATGGAGGAGAGACCAGACTGAATTGCTGCAGGAAATGATCGATTGCCAAGTGCATGCCATTATAATTAAGGTGTGTGTGCGCGCGAAATGCCATTCAATTCCGTTTTATTCATTTATTCAACTCAACCATACAACGTAATTTTGGTGTTGCAGGTAGCCGCATTAGGTTTAGTTCCTGACCGTCATTTGGGCAAATCGTTGCGCGAGATACAGCCGCACTTGGTGAAGATGCGTGACAAGTACGGCTTGAATGTGTGCGGCGAGGGTGGCGAATACGAGACGTTCACCGTCGATTGTCCGCTCTTCAAGCAGCGCATTGTGGTGTAAGCAAAATTGCACATTAATTGGCAATAAATATTTTAAGAATATTTTGAAATCGGACAGACTTACGGCTGAACTAGAAACATTCTCAATGAACTATGAGAACAGAAAAAGTTCAGCAAAGAAAAACGATTAATGAAAATAATCAGCCCAGCTCAGTAATCACGTTGACTTTCCAAATCCTCTGTGAATTATTATCTCTTCATTAGTTTTTTCGTCAATGACCCGCCATAATTGCTAATTATTTCTCCACAGTGAAGACATACAAACGATAATCAGTTCGGCGGATCCGATCTGCCCGGTGGGCTACATCAATTTCACCAAATTGTCGCTGCAGCCGAAGGAGCCCACTCAGTGCTGTGATGTTTTTGTAAAAAAATCCTTGGACTACATAAGTGACCTCAATGAATCGACGTACAGTGACCTCAGCGACCCGGATCTCAGTGAAACTGAACTGGAGCTGATCGAAAAGGAGACGCGCATGCGCGAATCGCTCAGCCAAAACGAGTTGATTATATCGCGCAGCAACTCGTTTGGCCGCCATCTGACCACCTCGTCGTCGCCCATACCCATAGTGACGAAGAGCGCCAGTGTCGACGAGCCACCAACGCCCTCGTCGTTGCTCTCATCCTCAGCAGCGCTGTGCGCTGCTTCGGTGCAAGCAGCTGCAGGCAGCTTTGGCGCAACGCGTCCGTTGGGTAGCAGTACGGCTGCTGTTTGCGGCTCGCTGTCGCTGGGCATTTCGTCGACCGGCGCCACGGCGGGCATTTCGACGGCACAAACCACACAACCACCGAGTCCCATGAAGATTGAACGCGAATTCCGTCCACTTATGAATCGACCAATGGCTGCCATCAATCAGAAGGGTTGGATGTGGGTGGCCGGCATACAGGGTGCGTAGAAAAGTTGTATTTTCTCGCAAAAGCAAGTTTTATGCCAGCACTTTTCATAATTGCAGGCTGTGCTGCCACGCTGGAGGAGGGCATGCACATTGCCATGGACTCGCTGCGCCAGCTGGCCACCGAGCACAATTACGATATGACTGACTATTGCTATATAACGCTGTATGTGCGTTCGATTGCCGACTATCCGCTACTGAATCGCATCTACGGCGATGTGGTGCACTTTCAGAACCCGCCAACGCGCGTCTGCGTGGAGTGCCCATTGCCAGAAGATTGCCATGTGATACTGGAGGCGATAGCGTTTCGACCGCCCTTGCGTCGGCGGCCGACATTGTCGTGTAGCGAAAATGAGGGTAAATATTGAGGATGATTATAAGGCAAAAATATTTTGTAAATGGGGTTTTTTATTGCTGTCGCAGGCAACTATGATGAACACAACATGAGCGCCAATAGCAGCAACTCGGGCGATGCTGTGATTAAACAGCGCCACACCATGCACGTGCAGGGCATCTCGCATTGGGCGCCCGCCAACATTGGCCCTTACAGCCAATCGACCAGAGTAGGTTCTGCTCACTATTTGTTGTTCTTACGTGTTACTATATGTTTTTCACTGCAGATTGGCGAGATAACTTACATCTCAGGCCAGATAGCGCTGGTGCCTGGTAGCATGACCGTCATTGAGGGTGGCATACGTCCGCAATGCAAGCTGGCACTGCGCCATATTAGTCGCATTGCGATGGCAATGAATGCGCAGGGCCAGCTGCGCGATGTGGTACATGGCATTTGCTTTCTCACGCATCCGGCTTTTATTGCGGAGGCACGTCGCCAGTGGGAGCGACGCACCACTAACGCCATAATGGATTACATTGTGGTGCCGGCATTGCCGCGTGACGCACTAGTCGAGTGGCAGGTGTGGGCGCACACGCATAACGATCGTTTCGACTGTGAGTAGCGCATGTGATTTGGTGCATGCCAGTAAATTACTGTTCATATTAAATGCTTTTTGATTTGCTGTCTACAGATGAAGAGACTGGGTGCTCCGTGAGCGATTACACGATTTCAATACGGCGCCGTTGGAATTACGAAAACAACTGTGCAGCTATTGTGTGCTATGTGTCCACAGGTGATTAATAAACAAATAATCTCACACCTGTACACTTGACTAAAATTCCATATTACTCATTCCGTTCGATAGGATTGGCCTCCTCTACCACTCAGCTAACGCAGCTAAGCGACGATATTCTCATCAATCATTGCCGCCTGGCACAAAATCTTAGCGCTGAGAACCTCGACGAAATACTCACCTACATTGTAAATCGTTTGCTCAAAGGCTATCCGATTGCCAAGCGAATTGTGGACGGAGTCAGCGCTGGCGTCAGTGCCGAAGAGACCAACAGTTCCAGTGATGCCGGCTGTTTGGAGAATAATGTCAACCAACAGTGCCAGCCCAATAACAGTAACAGCAACAACAATGCGAGCGCCTATTCCATACCGGCAATACATCTAAAAGTGTTCTATCAAGTGATTGCTGCACCGTCCGTGGAATTGCTGCTGAATGCGCTGCACGATTTCCGACTGAAATGTCAGGACACGGCCGATATTGTATACACCGTGTTGCCCGCCTGCAGTCTGCACAACTTCAGCACCTTCCTGTCTATATGCGGTGTGCGGCACGAATGAATCAGCCCATCACTCAGCAGCCGCAGGGGCTTGGCAGCAAACCCCAAAAAGGCAACCGCGAATTCCGAGATCAACCCAGATCGATTTGCTTTATTTACACTTGCAACTGTCGTCGTTGTTGTAGTCGTTGTCGTCGTTTTACTACATGGACCAAATGCAACCGAAGCGCATCAACCAGCAACAGCAACAATGTGAAAAAGAGAAAAATGAAAAAGCAGATAAAAAGCTTACAAAAGTGTTTCATAAAAACGCCACCGCCACCGTTCTTAAAATGTTTGCTATTGTAATTTTTGCTCCTTTCTTTTCCCCACGCCCTTACCTTAAGCTACAAAACCAACGCATATATATTTTTTGTAATTTTTCTTAGATATCACAACTAACTGTACTAATTAACGCAGGCAGAAAATTTAATTGAATGTTAACAGAATTTTTGTCGTTTATACATAAATACCGACCTACACGTAAATACCAACCGGACACAGTAAACGGGGGAAATGGGGAATGTTAAGAAAATGTGAACGAACATGGCATCAATAAAAATTGAATGATAACATTGTTGGCATTCGATAAAGGGATTATTAAGAAAAAAGGGCTTTGTATTGTGTAACATTGGAAGGGCAACTTGGTGTTTGATTAGATATTTTTCTCCATCAACTTTGTTATTGTTAATGTATTTTGAACATTTCCTGCTTAAACATACACACATAAACACTTATACAAACATACAGATAATACAACAATTAAAAGGAATATTAATGCATATAATTATATATATATAAATGATACTAGTAATATGGAAATTGTTATGTTAATGATGGTGATTATAATGATAATGATTATGAAGATTATAAAGCTGTTGACATTTGTCAGACATTAAGCAACTGCATAAGCCAGAAAAGTGAAGTAAAACGTGAGAGAAAATTAAAAGCAAAACTATGAAACTAAAAAGCAGAAAAGGTAAATACAAATTTAAATCTTATTGACAAAAATATATAAATGCCGTAAAAACAACTAATGAAATATGTTTTATTTGACGGGGGGATGTATGCTTACGAACTTTCTATATTACATATCCAAAAAATGGGGTTGAAAGAGAAATTTTGATGTTTAGTCAAAGGCTCAGTAGAGTTTAAGAGGGCAATTATACTATTCTCACAATATAACTCACGTACTTGCTTAAAAATGTCACAAGTCCAGAATGTGTTTAAGTTGTGTGTTGATAATTCACCATTGACCTCAATACTGATTTACGAATTCATGAAGTTAACGCCCTACTCTGAAAATTGAGGAGTTCTAGGGTTTAATGATTTAATTTATGCTTAAGCCAATAAACATCCGTCTAGTAGGAGTAATTCCAGCCCAAGAAGGATTACAATTTCTCAAAGTCTGTTTGATTGGAAAGTCAGTGATATTTCGTAGCTGATTTCTATCCAGACGAAAACAGCAAACTGCATAGAACATTTATATTCTTTTAAATACCAAAAACTCTTTCAAAATTCTAAGTAACAATCAGAGCAGCATAGAGTCCTGGGAGAAAAAAAACCTTCCTTTATCCTGCCGTATTTTACAGAATGCAACTAACAATTATGCAATTAATAGTAAAACACGTAGCAAAAATTTTGAAATAATTTTGGAAATTTTCAACAAATGCCTAAAGTGCCTAAACTTTAATCAGCATAAACACTTTTGTTATTAATAAAATTATATCAAATTTAAAGTGCATGTGGCATTAAAATTGTATGGCCACGTAATTCCATAACAGTAAATAATCAAGTATTAAGTTCTGTTGAGAAGTGAGTAATATGGATCAACCTACTTTTTGCTTACATTGTTTTCACTTCCTTTTCAATGCGTTCAATTATCTGTTATCAAAGCGTGTGTATTATTGTTTTGCTTTCAATGCAAATTATAAGAACAATTCTGACGAAATCTGCAATGTAAGCAAGCATTTCAAACAACGGTTATCGGTCTGATTTGAAATTTCCATTTGAAATTTCATCAGACTTGGCAGCACTGCTGCTGGTAGTTTCGCGAGCAACGGCGAAAGTTCCGTTCCCTTTTGCGACAATTCCACTAATTTCGGGAAATACACGTACGATGCTCTCGCGCTCTCCGAACGTGGGCCAATCGCAACGCAACAAAACTGACACCTAATCGGCCAATAGCAATGCACCACGCCAAAATTCAAACAGTAAAAATAGCCGGCAACGCGGAGAGCACATTCAGTTCAGTTTCACAAATCAGAGAATAAAGAACAAGAGTGGGCAAATAATTGTAGAAAAATAAGCAAGCGTGAATTTGTGTAACACGAAAAAAATCAACTGAAAAAAGTAGACTTGGAGAAATATTTATTAATTAGTGAATTGTAGCAAACGCACAGGATAAAGCGTTAAATTATTTATAGCCCGAATGTAAGTATACAAGTTAAAAGCGATACGTGTGCAATGCAAAATTTGCAGTGAAGTGTGTGTGACAAATGAAAAGGAGGGCGGCCATATTGGCAAAAAGGCAGACAAGCAGCCGAGAATGTGAGAAAAGGCTTTGGAAAATTTGCAATAATGTGAAAAGTTTTGATGAAAATGAGTTGAATGCAAAAGTTGTATTGAATTTGACGATTTTTGGAAAAAATTGTTTTTGCGAAGCATTTGGTGCGGCTTTTTTTATTTACTGAAAGTTCTAGAAGTTATTTTCACATTCGGCTTTTCCCGGCTGTCCGCCTGGCGTTTTGTGCAAGTTTGTTTGTGTGCCTAAAATGAGAAATGCGGGAATATCTGAAGAAGTGTTGCCAGCTGTGCCAACTAAAAGCTACAAATCTGATTGGAAGTGCATTGCTAATTAGAATTTGTATAAATTTTTTGAAACTGGATGTCTGTAACTATGGGATTTGAAGCAATACCCATTGCATTTTTTGACCACAATTATTCAAGCAGAAATTGGCATTAAATAAGTAATTCAAGAGTAAAATCGAATATCGAGAGAAAGAGAGCGCTTGGAAGCAATGGGCGAACGTGGTTACAGTATGTAAAGGTGCAGAACTGACGTGTTATACTAGTTGGGCGGTTAACAGTTAATTTTAATAGAGATTGGCAAAAATCTGAACACAAAGGTGTTACTGCAGTATTTCGGGCCCATATCTACACATAATAAATTTACTTAATGCTTTTCAATAAATCGATGCAGTTTCGAACGTTTGTTATCTTCAAGTGGTTCTTGTCAAAAGCTACAAAGCTCTGTGTTCCGCACGCTGTATTTATAATAAACGTAACTACATTGTAATAAAACAGTTGGGGAAAATCGCACAGCACTAAGTAGATTGCAGTTGTAAGACATTTTCCACATAATTCGTGTAATTGAACGCTTTATATGTTGAAGAATTTATATGCTTTGCAATGCCAATTGCTTTGTTTACAGTTCTAACAGCTGTCAGCGCCACGCTTATCAGTCTTAAGAATTCCTTCTCTCCCTGCTGTGTGCTGCTTCGACTTGTACGAAAAACACATTTGCTTGTGAACCTGATTCGATATGAACATTGGAATAGCAGACGTGCTTTTATCAGTTTTAGATACTTCTGGAAAACATTGCCAATCAATTTTTTGCTTTTGCATATCTGGTAGATTGCTCACAGTTTCCACTGATACTGTTTTCTATTGTTCCATCACATTCCGCTTTAACGTGCCTAAAATTTTTCACTCGTATAATATGGTATTTATTTATTTGCATCTTGGAATTACATATATCAAAACTATAAACCATAAAGTAAATATAAAAATTAAATTGTGAAAATATAGTTACGAAATTATAAAACCAGCGTACAGTTACCCTAACCTACCTTCTAATTTACCTAAAGCATGACAACTTGCTGGGACTTGTGGTTTGTGACTCAGCTAACCTTAATCACTGCATAAAGTTTGTGAGTCATAACGACAGCCTCAAAAAGTTACTATACATTGAGCTAAGTTAGCCAAACTATAAATCTTTACACCAAGTAACTTCTCTCGTACCTTAAAGTTTTTTTAGACCATGCAGCAAATGTTCGACGCGTGACAGGCTGTTTAGCTTCAAAATTAACTTGTCTCACTTTAAACCCAAGTTTGAGCTCTAAAAAAGCAAAGCAAGCGGCTTGACTCATTATTGGCATGGAAGTCTTCCATATATAACATTGAGCCGCTCTCGGCCTGTTGCAGAAATCTCCCATTGTCACTTAATTTTCTCAATTCTGCAAACGCCTCTGCTCTCAGCTCTGTTCGCACATGTTCGCCCACTTTGCGCCATTCTCCCACTTTCTCTGGCACACGCAAACGCTATTCCACGCCGTGTACACGTCATTCTTGTGTGTGCGGCACATTTGCTGGTAATTTGTCTCTTTTTTTTAACAGTTTTTTACATCGTTATTGGCCTTAGACATTAAAAAGGTACACGTCAGTTGAAAATTTATATACTTTTTGGCATTGGAGAAAATGTCTTGGACGCTAACGCAGCTGCGTATTAGCGTAACGTTTATTGTTTACCCAACAAGAAAACGCCTTGTGTGATATCTCGGTATTTGTACAGTTTTGCTTCCTTAACTTTCATTTTTTTTCATAAAAAAAAAACAGTTGCATAAATATTTGTTGGCTGTTTTGCCAACATTATGCGATTACGTACCATGCAGAGTGCTTTGAAATCTGCTGTTGTCAACCTGGGCTTGAAGAGAAACATTCATTTTCAAAGTGTTCTTGAAATTTTGATATTGTAGCTAACCTTCGTTAGGCAAAGAACTGTATTTGCTTTATTATTGTTCCTAAACTAAAAACAAATTTGAGATTGTTTGGAGCTGATGCTATAAATGTTTTTTTTTTGTTTTGCTTAGTTAGTTTTGTGGAAAACGAAGTCTAGAATTTTTTATAAACGTTTTAAATTCTGCTCAATTTTTATTTAATAGATGAATAGAAAATTTACTAAAATTTTTCTATTCAAGACATTGCAATGTTTTCGGTCCTTTGTTCATTGATTTCTTAAGAAAATCTGCTGCTAAGGAAGTCTGCTGACCCTTCTATACCCTCGGTTTGTTGGAATACTTATTACATATCTTTTACCAATAAATCTTCTCACAGCATTAAATTTGAATATATTTATCTTGCACAACCTTTCTTGTTGCCACTTTCCGGCTAAATTTCATAATATTTCGTTCGCCAAGTTCATTTCTTTACTTGACTTTTTTCTACCCTCAAAATCTTCAAAGTTAAAGTTCATTAGAACCGCAAAAAATTTAAATACAAAAATTAAAAAGAAAGAAAAATGCCGGCTCGCTAATGTGGGCCCATGAAGAATACCAGTTTATTTGACCCCACCAAAGCGTTTGTGTCGTCCTCCTGCCTCCCCTCCCACCAGCACGCCATCCCGCGCTCTGCTTGAGCACATTGCATATCGTTAAGTGGTCAGAGCACTCGACAGCAAGATGCTGAATTTAACGTCACTATCCACCAAACTCTCGGGCTAAGCTCTCGACTCTCTCGCCGCTGTGCAGTGCTTTCTGAGCACTTCATGGCAACCGGCGGCACTTGGTTCGGCTTATGGAATTCCACTGGAAACTGTACACGTATACAGGAATTGTTGTTGTAAGCTGGATTTGGTTTGGTACAAAATTAATATGTTCCCCATGAACGTTCTGACGATTGCTTTGTCTGTCTGGCCGGCTGCGGTTGGCTGCTTGGGTTGCGTTCATAAAGAATTTGTTGAGTTGGGAGCGCAATGCCGCCACGAAGAGCGAATCGGTGTATAGAATTGACTTGTGGGGGGACAGGTGGGGACACTTTTGCTGCGAACGCATGGCTGGCCGAGCAAGTGTCAATGTCAGTCGCTGTTCAATTGTCAAGGGGTGTAGACGTTTAATTGTCTGAGTGGTGAGTAGGCAAGTGGGAGTGGTGAAAGCAGCAATAAAGCTACCCAAGTACTGGAAGTTACAGTTTATTTTTTCTTATTTTTGAAGTATTACAGTTATATGCGTGAAAATGGGTTAATTTGCACTATTATTCGTAGTTTCCACTTTCAGTTGAATTGTGTTGTGTTGAAGGGGGCAAAAGATAAGAAAGAGAGAGGGGCTGGTGACGCAAGTACTTATATGGCCATGGTTCTTCTGGTTCTGTGTCGCACTCTGTTTTACAGTTGGTTTCGTTGTTGGTTAGTTTTCGTGCTTGGAAGTAGCACACGTAGCGGTAAATTTGGCCAATATTGCGCCTGCGTACGTGCTAGCGGGAGGGGTAAGAATTCTGCATTGGTGGCACTTTTTCATATTTACCTGACAAATTCACTTTGAACAATTCTTATTTTGTGATGTGAAAGTTTAACGAGATTAGATAGGTTAACAAATTAATTACAGTCGTGTGTGGATATAGTGAACTAATTATTGCAAGGCCTGTTCACAGTATTGAGGTTGTTCACTATATCAAGGATAACATTTTTCTTCAAAAACTTGGTTTTTTTTGCTCAAAATACACTTTTTGTTTTTTGCTTGAAATTGCTTTCAAAATTTTGTTCAATATTTAGAGGCTCCATGTCAAATTTGGGTGTTCACTATATCGAGGTGTTCACTATATAGGGTGTTCACTATACCCAGACACGACTGTAAAAGTCACGATTTTAATGTATAAATAAAAAATATTTATTTAATTCAATATTTTTTCGATGAAATGTGTTTAATAAATGTATTTTCCTTTCCTCTTTTGCAGTTAATTTATAGTTTAGTAGCAACGCAATCACATTAAAAATGAGATTATGCATATTACTGGCCCTCGTGGCCTGCGTCAGCTTCTCCCTCGCTGAGGAGAAGAAGGAAAAAGAGAAGGACAAGGACATTGGCACAGTTATTGGCATTGACTTGGGCACCACATACTCATGGTAAGTTTTACTATTTACAATTTATATTTGACAATGTATTTTCCAATGTAAAATATATTGAAAGAATTTGAAAATTTATTCTATAAATATGAATTAAATATCCGTTTCTTTACAACAGTGTTGGTGTGTACAAGAATGGTCGCGTTGAAATTATCGCCAACGATCAAGGTAACCGCATCACGCCCTCCTATGTTGCCTTCACTGCCGATGGTGAACGTCTGATCGGCGATGCCGCCAAGAATCAGCTGACTACCAATCCCGAGAACACCGTCTTCGATGCGAAGCGTCTGATTGGCCGCGAATGGTCCGATACGAACGTTCAGCATGATATCAAGTTCTTCCCCTTCAAGGTGATCGAAAAGAACTCAAAACCACACATTAGCGTCTCCACATCGCAGGGCAATAAGGTGTTCGCACCGGAGGAAATCTCTGCTATGGTTTTGAGCAAGATGAAGGAAACCGCTGAAGCCTATCTGGGCAAGAAGGTCACACATGCCGTCGTGACGGTGCCCGCTTACTTTAACGACGCTCAGCGTCAGGCTACCAAGGATGCTGGCGTCATTGCTGGCCTGAATGTGATGCGAATCATCAATGAGCCTACTGCCGCCGCCATTGCCTACGGTCTGGACAAGAAGGAGGGCGAGAAGAATGTGTTGGTATTCGATTTGGGTGGCGGCACCTTTGATGTCTCGCTGCTGACCATTGATAACGGCGTGTTCGAAGTGGTGGCCACCAATGGCGATACCCATTTGGGCGGTGAAGATTTCGATCAGCGTGTCATGGACCACTTCATCAAGCTGTACAAGAAGAAGAAGGGCAAGGACATTCGCAAGGACAACCGTGCTGTGCAGAAGCTGCGTCGTGAGGTGGAGAAGGCGAAACGTGCGCTGTCCGGCTCGCATCAAGTGCGCATCGAAATTGAGTCGTTCTTCGAGGGTGAGGACTTCTCCGAGACACTGACCCGTGCTAAATTCGAGGAGCTGAACATGGATCTGTTCCGCTCGACGCTGAAGCCCGTACAGAAGGTGCTGGAAGACGCTGACATGAACAAGAAGGACGTGCACGAGATTGTGCTGGTCGGCGGCTCAACACGTATCCCCAAGGTGCAGCAGCTGGTTAAGGACTTCTTCGGCGGCAAGGAACCATCGCGTGGCATCAACCCCGATGAAGCTGTTGCCTACGGTGCTGCCGTGCAAGCGGGCGTGCTCTCTGGGGAGCAAGACACCGACGCCATTGTGCTACTCGATGTCAACCCTCTGACTATGGGCATTGAGACTGTAGGCGGTGTTATGACCAAACTGATTCCTCGTAACACTGTCATTCCCACCAAGAAATCGCAGATCTTCTCGACCGCCTCCGACAACCAGCACACCGTGACCATTCAGGTTTATGAAGGCGAGCGCCCCATGACCAAGGACAACCATCTGCTCGGCAAATTCGATCTTACCGGCATTCCGCCAGCACCACGTGGCATTCCACAGATCGAAGTGTCGTTCGAAATCGACGCGAACGGTATTCTGCAAGTGAGCGCCGAGGACAAGGGCACCGGCAACAAGGAAAAGATTGTCATTACCAACGATCAGAACCGCCTGACTCCTGAAGATATCGACCGCATGATACGCGATGCTGAGAAGTTCGCCGATGAGGACAAGAAACTGAAGGAGAAGGTGGAGACACGCACCGAATTGGAGTCGTACGCCTACAGTCTAAAGAATCAGATCGGCGACAAGGACAAGCTGGGGGGCAAATTGAGCGATGAAGAGAAGTCGAAAATGGAAGCGGCCATTGAAGAATCCATCAAGTGGATGGAACAGAACGCCGATGCCGATCCCGAGGAGTACAAGAAGCAGAAGAAGGAGCTCGAGTCGGTGGTGCAGCCCATCATTGCCAAACTGTACCAGGGTGCTGGTGGAGCGCCACCCACCGAGGACAACGAGGAGGACATGAAGGACGAGCTGTAAAGTGTGGGTGGGGCTAACTAGAGTACATACTATGATTATGGTTAATTCTTTTTTAGTTGTAAAAAAGCAGAGATAGCAAAACTCAGACTGATACACACTTAAACAAAAAATAATGATCATAATAAATGAAAAAGAATTTTATGAAGAAAGACAACAACACACAAAAGAACACCGAATTTTGTAAATTCCCCCCAAGGAACACAACACACACACACGTTAACCAATCCGACCGGCCTGCACGTTTCATCGCACTCTCCTCAGTCACATTTGTTCCTCAAATGGAATCATTGCGCTAAAGCAAAGACGCATTTAGATATTTCGCTTTTTTTTAATTTTTTTTCGTATGTAATTAGAATACTTTTTGGAATATTATTTGTTGTGATTGAGATCGTTGCTATAGCATGGGAGCAATAAGTGAGCAAGTTTACATTTGAAGTGGAAACATTTCAGAAGTAAACATGCTCAGTTAAATCTTTGTTATAGTTCTTAGTTATACAATTTCTGACATGTCCGCGCTGGCATTCCATCGAAAAACGCAAGACCAGCGAGTAAAATAGCAGAAAATTGTAAAATAGCAAATATTGTTTTCAATAGTAAATTTCTTTGCTCATACCTCAGCACCAACTAGAAAAACACATTTGTGAATCATATTGAATTAGTGAGAAAATGCTAAATTGTTTGCTTTGATCTGAAGAGTAATTAAAACTGTGCGACATTCATTTGTACTAAGCTGCAAAAATTCGATACTGATGAAGAGAAACAAAACTCTTCGATTTTTACGAAGGGTTTTATAATTTATTTGAAAATAATTTAAAATAAAAATAAACTAAAAATATGCAAGAAGAGTTGTTATTCGACAATGGGATGGATGATGGGAAGGGGCGCATAGAAGAGATGAGGGGATAGTAGTGAAGTCAAGTGAAAGCATAGTCCGGGAATGAGGCTATGGATTGAGTTGCTCCGGTTGGTGAATTATTTGGCGAATGAAGTTTGCTTTACAGGGACAGGGAAGAGGCCTGCTTTCTAAAAGGAGTTTCGCTTAGTTAAACAATGCAAATTATTGCAATATTTTTCATTAGCTGGTGTGGGGGTCGCCAATTTTGCCACCGCGATTGGTCGTCAACTAATTGGATTAGATTAGGTTATGTTTAATAGGACACTAGAGGCGCAGTTGGCGTTATTCAGGTGAGAGCAGTGAGTCAAAGTTCCTGCACGGCAACTAAAGAATTGAATGCAATCGTTTAATCATTCCGATTGCCAGATACTATAAATCTATAAGTCCACTTTTCGACACCCCAATATATCGAACAATGTTCTGGTTTCAAAAAAAGCAATAACATTCAATACATACACGTTTATGTAGGTACATATGTATGCGAGTATATATGTACATATATAGTTTATTTCCTTTCATTTTAGCTTCAATTTTTACTACTTGCAGTCTCCACACTGTATTTCGATTTGGTTTCATCCAGGTTTTTTTGCATTCTTTCAACTTTTTTGTATATTTTGTATTTTTTGTTTTTACAACTACAAATATATTTAAATGTAGGCTTAATTGTATAAAAAACGAACTAAGTGTTCCATATAAATGGCTTAGAAATTTAACGTTTTATTGGCGCAGCGAAAAGTCGTTTCATCTCATCTCAGTTGTGGTCGCTCTGCTTTTCTTCGTTCCTGCTTATTTTGGTTTTTGTAGTTGTATTTTTTTTTTAGTAAAAAAATATGTTTTAGTAAAGCATTTATGCAGCCTGGCCGTTGCCGCCGTATGGGGTTTTCGAAATGGCAAAACCTGAAACTGCAACGATCAACGTTTCATTGCCAGCAGAAGCTTTCGCCGACGACGACAACCGCTGCGGAATTGTCAAAATGGAAATGCGTACAATGAACTTGCTGCTGCTCCTGCGGCCACCACTGCTGCGCGCCTCTCTACTTGGCATTGGCGCCGATGTCCAGGTATGGCGGCTGCTCGGTGGCGGCGTTGCTCTCCTCCTCGTCCTTGGGCTGGCCGCGCTGTTGCGAAGAGGAGCAGAGCAGAGCACACGCACACACGTACAGCGAGACACACCATAGCACAAGAAGAAGAATAAGAAGAGTAGGAGGAAGAAGAAAAGAAATCCAACACAAAATGTTTTCGTATTCGGTTTTAACGGATTTTGTTTGTTTGTTTTGTTTGTTTGGTTTTTTCGTATTTGTGTTAATTTATGGTTTTTTTTTGAATTTAAATTAAATTCATTTTTTAATGTAATTCGTAATTCGCAAGCAGCGGCGCGCGCAAAGGAAAAAAGACACAAAAGTAGAACAAGAAGAAGAGGTAGAAGAAAAAAGAAACAAAGAGAGAAAAAGAAGAAAAACAATATGCATATAAATATTTATATTTTTTCGTAGAAAAAAAGACGTGTTGTTTGGTCCAAAAAATAAGTTCGAATTTGTTTTTTGATAGCAAAATTATGAAAAAATTAAAAGAATTAAGCTTTAGCTGAAAAAGTATGTAAATACATAGAAGAAATGAAGTGAGTGGTGAAAATGCAAGAATTAATTGAACTGAACCGAAATGAGGCACGCACTAAACTAAAGTTTGAGGTTAGGTATAACGATGGAACGCCTCGAGTGGCGCAATGTAATGCGTTCAGCTGCTTACTAACGCGTGCGCTGTGTGTGTAATCTTGGCAGCAGCAACTATGCGACTTATTTGATCAAATATATAAACTGAAAATACTATAAGGTACAAGTTAGAGTCGCCATGTGGAACAAACAGACACACGAGTTGAATGTGTGGAGCAGTGTGGAAGTGGCTGCTGAAACACGCTGGCACGAAATCTGAATGAGAAATAGTGGGAAATAAGGAATGACTATTTCTTATGGAATACTAAGGTTTTTAATTTGCGGCCGGTGTTGGTAAAGTATTAGGAAGAATATTATCTTGCTGTAATGAAGAGGAAAATACAGTACCTGTGTTCAACGAATTATCACCGAACTCTATGAATTCATTTTTTGTTTATTCAAAACTTTTATAGAAACTTTTTAATAGTCAGTACAAAGTGCGATTAGAAAAGCTTTGGCCAACCTGATTTTCACATTACAGCTTCAACTATTCTTTCAGTTAATACAAGAATGTCCGATCAATTCAGTCTTGCTTAAATTACCATATGGAATCATGTTACAAAATAGCGGTACACACTTTTTAACAATATTTTTACTATCTCTTATTAATGTAAGAAGTATTAAGGCTTCAAAGAATAGTAAAAGCCATGGGCGATTTTTTTTTTTCAAAAGCAATGCAATAAAATAATAAGACTTCAAAAAGAGTCAGACCCTTCATAGTTTGATTCTTTTGGGCATTCTAGTGTTAAAATCATTGACGTGAGATTGAGATCTGATCCGAAAGCGAATTGTCAATGCTTCTTTAAAAGTCCAGTACAAAGGTCCCAATTACAGACCTGGAGAGAATGCTCCAGTGATTCATTTGAATACTACTTTTAATCCAACACGTTCTTTATCCTTTTTTCACATGCTTCCTCTTTTCATCACTGATTTTTTCTGATTTTGGCCACCCTTGAGACGTTTGTTCTTCAAAGCTTTTAAGAGTCATTCAGCTATTCAACTCAGAGTCAAAAAATAAACACACGTTTGCCCACTGAAGATTTTTTTCGACGTTTCAATCAAAGTTTGTTGTGAGGCTCTTTCAGGCCTCAAATAGCATGCAACGAAGTATTACTTACAGCTACAAAAATATTATAATTTAGGTTTTATAATAATATAAATGGACACATCTGCTGCCGCCTCTTGTGGTCAGAACCTTTTATAATTGAACATATACATTTTAATTCAAAGAACAGAATCTGTATTTTACAAATACAGTGCACTGAAAGTTGCAAATATTATTCGAAAGAATGTTTTATAAAGAACATTTGATGGTCCTCTTCAAAAAAACATAAATTCCTACTTGTAGAAGAGGACATTGCGCACCTGAACCCCCATGAGTTGCTAAATTTTTTAAGCTCGGCGGCTCTAGTGGATTTTCTATGTTGGTAGTAGTTGATCATTACTGATCCCAGTGCATTATAACCTCAACATCTATTTAATCCCCACATTGAGTAAAACTTCAAGTGACCTGAACTCTGTTCCTTTGAATTATTCCTTCACCCAGCACACATAATTTCTTGTTGTGCTCGGCGCATTCGAGCACAGCGTGTTTCAGCACAACTCTATAATAGATTCCAAACAAAGCGTCCACTACCTTCTCACCTCGATAGCTTGCAGCTTTCTTATGCTGAATTCATTTTCCTTCGATTTTTTTTCCTTACTTTTGTTGCGCCATTACGAAGAATGTAGAACTGCATTTCAATGCAACTTGTAAAACGAACACCGAAACACACACACAAACCATGTCGCTAGTAACTACAATAAAACCGAACGTTTCAATTCAAAAGAAACGTTTCAGTCAAATGAAAAGTATTGAACCGATTTTGGTAAGGAGAAATTAAATTTTAATAAACTCAGAAAAAGTTAATGCATTACACATTTCTAGACTACAGCTAAAACAGGAAACGCCAATCAAAATAGAAGTGTCTTAGGCGAAGAATTAAGGGTTCCTTAAATTGTTTGGGCAAGTCAAGTGAGACATAAAGTTCAGTCCACATTAGGCCAATTGGGTTCTTTGCTTCATTGAGTTCTGTCATCATTTTGTTTTCACTCGCCCTCAGCGTCGGGATCGGGACGGCTAAGGATCTCCTGACAGAGTGCAATGTAGTCCTGTGAAAGCATATAAATCGAAAAATCGTGAGCACGTTGGCAAAAGAGTTGATGACATATCAAACGGGCAACGAATTGCAACAGGCAACAAGGAACGGAATTACGTTGTTTCGAATTAGCAATTTTCACTTACATGACAGTGAGGACAGACAAATTGACACACACTTGAAACATTGAAGAACTTGTGAGTCAACTCAATTCGTTTGTTTGTTGGTTAGTCGATTGTAGGCTGGATTAAAACGTGTCCTAAATAATGTTCAGGGCTGTGTTGAATATTTGTGAAGAAAGCCACAAAACGTGGGCAACATTGTTTGAAAAACAATTTGGGCACAAAAACTACACACAAATTGTTGGAAAGTTGTATGTAAAGTAATTTTGACAATATTTTAGAATAATGGTTGAACACACAAACGCGTAATCTGATCTAGTAACAGTGTTTGCTTCTTTATATTGAGTTGTGGAACAAACTTGAGATTTTTCAACATGTCACGTGTATTGTGGCTGTAATGTGGTTAAGAATTCCCCCTTTGCAATTAACAGTTCTAGCTGGCAATACTACACTTGACTTGAACTTCGAAGTTTGGAATGGAATGAAGCCGTGTGTTGGGTTTAAAATAATTTACAGATTAATTTAGTAAGAAATACGTAAAAAAAAATAAAACTAAATGACAAATAATAATAAAAATACTTGGGTTTAAAAATAAAAAATGTTTTTATACTGTTAATAAAATAAAAAGTATAAAATCATAAAAATTTAATAAAATATAAAAGGAAAACATTTTTCTATGAACTCAATTTTTTTTTAAATTATATTAACAATATATATATATATATAATAAATATAAATAAAATACAAAAATATAAATTATTAAAAATATTTTTTAAAAAATTTTAAAAATATTCAACATGCATAAATTACAACAAATATATAAAATACACAAATAAAATGTGTGTACGAAATACATAAAAATATCTGAAATAAACCTTAAAATAAAGCAAAGTGTAACCAAATAAGAAAATAATCCAACACATGAAACATATTTTAAACGTTTGTGAAATTATATTACAATATATTATATTTTAAATTATTATGCTATAATTATTAAAATATTTTATAATTTTCATATAATCATAATTATATTTGTAATTATATGTATATTATGTTTTGTAAGATGATTATATTATAAATTTGAAAATAAAAAATAGAAAACACTTTCCAAACAAAAAATATAAGAATTTACACCATAAAAAGCAAAATAACCCAAAGCATAAAAAATGAAACAATTAAAAGAAACTACACTAAACAATAAATAAAATAAAAACAAAAATATAAAAAGTCGCAACAAAAAATATAATAATTTACACTATAGAAAGTACAATAATCCAAACCACATTAAATATACATATTTTAAAAACAAACATGAACAAATAAATAAAAACAAAATGAAAATTAAACCAAAAACAACTAAAATATAACAAAAACACATTAAAACATTAAAAACAATAAACATAAAATACAAAAAAATTTGGAAAATTACAACAAATAAATTTTCTTTTAATACATTAAAAAAAAACACGA
The DNA here is from genome assembly GCA_964056695.1 of Melieria picta. NCBI lineage: Eukaryota > Metazoa > Arthropoda > Insecta > Diptera > Ulidiidae > Melieria > Melieria picta. Next base: position 58,777,859 of record OZ057398.1, read on the forward strand.
GTTTGTAAAAATGTATAAAACAATTTGAATTTTTGTATAACAAAAAGGAAAATTGTGATGAAATACATAAAACATTGAAACTTTGTTTTTATTAATAACTTAAATCTTAAAACCATTTATAAATAACAAAATTTAAGAAGCAAATAGAAGTGACAAATGAGAAAACAACACTAACTAAAAATAAAAATATTTTTAAAACTAGTATTTAATAATATTTTGTTTTAATTATTAATCTAAATATTTTTTCGAATAATAAACAAACTGAAAGAAATTAATAAAACCAACAATTGAAAAAAATACTTAACAAAAATAATACATACAAATATTTAAATTACAAAAAGCTTTAAATATATTAAAACAAAAATATTTTTAAAACTAATATTTTTCAAATATTTCTAATAATTCCTCTTCCGTATGTAAAACTTTGAATAAAGAGAAAATATATGATATAAAATATTATATCTTATTATAATATGATTTCAAATACTTCCAACTCTTTTCAATTAAAATAAAAATGGTTTTTAATTCGAAATAATTCTTTAACAAAACGAAATTCGTAACAATATTCTTAAGCATTTTTTATTTATTCCATTTAAAATGTTTTTTAATTACAATTATTTTTAAAATTATCTTTAAACCTATTGAAAATAATTAATTTAAAAAAATTAAAATTTTTGCTCATGTTCTCAGTTAAATTTGTTTTTGTTTTGTCCAAAAACAAAATATGTTTCATATTAGTTTTAAAAATATTTCAATCAAGAAACTAAACATTTCTGTATACAAGTTTTCTAACATCAATTAAATGTTTTCGATAAAAATAAGCAAAAATAGTTTAAAAAAATTAAAACCCATAGTTTTGCATCAACTTGGCGCAATTGAACAACGCAACCAATGAACAGCTGCGATTAAGAATATTTGGTAGAAGCATTCCGTTTTGTAACATTTTTATTCTTTATTATCGTTTTTTCTAATCCCACTCTTCACGTGTCCGACTTTCGGCTTCTCCTTTGAACTACTTTTAAAATTATGATGTACGCATAATAAAGATTTAAATGCTAATTGTAAAATTTATTCATTATTATTCAAGACTACATTAACAGGTTGCGTGGGACAGCTGAGTGGGCTGGGGGAGTGGGAGCCGATTGTGGTCGGGGCGTTGTAGTTGGGAATGTTGAACATTTCTACAGTTTCGCATATAAAAAACATAAAACAAGGAGTTGAGCAACGGCACACGCGGGTTAGGTTCATGGCCTGTGGCACAGATTTGCAGCATTTGCGGACAGACAGGATTTGAGGGGGGCGGCCGGGCGCTAAGTACATCAATGTCCTATGCAGTGTTGGAGTGGGGGGGGAAAAAGCGCACGACGGACGGGGTGGGGGAACTTATGGAGCTTAATCGGTATGAATGCTGATGACAACGGGTTGCTTTGCTTTCAATTTGTTATTTGTTGATTCGTTGCTACAGTGGGCGTGGTTTTCGGTTTTCTTAGCTTTGCTTGCTTTTTCTGATCTGATCTGTTCTGGTTGCGTTCGCAGTTCTTTCGCTTGTTTTGCTTGTTTGTTTGTGTGTGTTTCTTGGCTTCAGACGAATAGCGTTTCTCTTGCAAAAACAAAAACAAAACGATTTATCTTTTTCTCTTTAGATTTTGGATTCTCTAAGTTTGCTTGATTTGTTGTTGGTGTTTGTTTATTATTATTTTGTTTTATTTTAGGTTGTTTTTATTAATTTTTCTTTGATTTTTTCGAATGTAAAATTGTGTTTTTGTACAGAAAACAAAAATTGTTCAAATGTTAATGCAATAAGATACGTGAGGAAAATAAAAATAAAAAGAAAAAAGGAAAAACGGTATTAATGTTTAATTTGTTGGATTGATTTAGTGAAATTTCATTTTAAATTTACCGCTCGTAGTGGCATTTTGAAATTGGCTGCTGCCTGCAGCTGAATTTGATAAGCTAAGCTATGAATTTTGAAGCCATAAAGTCTGCAAAAGAAACATGTAAAGATAAAAGTATTAAGTAATGTTGGTTGTTTTTTTTTTACAAATATAAATTAAGTTGTTTTGAGGAAAGTTTGCTTGAAATGGCTGTCAGGGCACGGGATCTTGCCGCAGAACACCACTAAGGCTCATTGTGATACCACAAGAAGAACGGAGTGATTTGGTCCCAGTGCAAATCATTCAAAAGGCCAGTTTGATTGGTGAATGAAACCTAACATGTCTCTTATTCTGGCTGTACTGGCTGTATTAAAATTGTCGAAGAATGCTGAGACTAGAGCACTGATAACCATTCTGCTATTCGCGAGTAGCAGCGACACCGACGCACGTAAGCGAACACAAACCAGCAACGGTCCGACGCAGCTGCGGTGTCGTTTCAGACTTCATCCGAGCAACGATACGCTGATTTGCTGAGCATTTGCTCGCGTTTTTACGCACTGAGTATTTTTTTCGCACCTTTTCTTTTATGAATTCGGATCATCGTTAGCGCTTATCACACAAACATTATGAAGTGAAACTACACATAAAATGTTGCAAGGATAATTTCTTCAAATTGATATATTACAGCTAAATCATTTGAGACCCCAGTTTTGTTCAGTATTTCTGCGCATACATACATCCCAAAAATGATTGCTACTCATCACTGGCCGGGAGCTTTCCATCTACGTGTAGTCATGAATAAATCTTAGAAATATTTGCCACAGAGCAATTCTGCTAAACCCAAATACGCAAATATGAGGCAAACATTCATAAAATCAAAACGAATAATCACTTGCGTTTTGATTGTTCAAACATGCTACAAAAACTACAAAAATTTCCCCAAAAATACAGAATAAATTTATAAAAATTGCCAGTAACTTTTCTCACTAGTTTAACTACTTTTGTTTGTTAGTGAAAACATTTTGAATGCCGAATTATCGCATCTGTTCGTACTCAAGCCACCAAAGGATCCTTTGAAGTCTCTCTACACAACCTATTGATCAACAAATAACGCCACTTCTATCTCCGCTAATTCTACCTATACCTGCTTCAAAATTACACTTGGCCAATATTGAATCAAATCTTCCTCCATCCATACCTTGGAACAAATTGATTGGTCGGCCGTTTGGGACGATATTCAGGATGCACCATAAATAGCATGTGTGGAAAACCGGTACCGAAGTAGGCCCCATCCGTGTGATGATGACGCGATGATTTTGGCGTGTACACATCAATGCATTTGGGACAGTATGTCTTCACCATAGCCTCGCCGGGTATATCAGAGAGACCTGAAACATACAAGCATATATTAAAAATAGTTGTAACTGTGCACAACGCTGTTTGAATATACCAACCTAACGGTAACATAGGTTGGCTCTCACAATAGACACGTGGGCAATGTCCAAAGTCACCAGTTTGATATTTTTCAATCATTTGCGCAATGCCGCGATTTGTTAGAATGTAGCGAGCATGTATTAAGCCATAAAGCATCTCTGCTGCCTGTTCCGTCATATCCGATTGCAATGGATTCTCCTCCAGATCGTCCTCTAAAATAGATGCATCAAGTTTTCGATTAAGACGAACAATTCAGAGAATCGCAACTGTGTTTATTGGGGTGCATACCTGGCTCCAAGTCGAGTATCATATCGAGCGCATTTCTATAATTCGGCACTTGCTCATTTAAACCAGTTAAATTGAATTTGTCCTGAATGTAATCCTCATCGACCTGCAACAGAAAAACATTTCATAGTTTTCATTATTTAAGTAATAAAATTGATTAGAAAAATTATATTTAAATAAATAGACTTACCAATTTGTAGGTGCAGAACCAAAGATTTATTTAAATATAACTTAATTATAATTACGAAATAAGAAGACTATTCTACATAACAATACTGGATCGCCAGAGAACAATTTTATCACAAAATAGGAAAAACATAAAAACAAAAACTATAACGACCGAAAGTGTGTGCGTTAAAGAGCCAAAAAAGGAACACAGACAGTTTTCAAAACCGAAAACAAATAAAAATTAAAAACAAAAATCTAATTTTGCAAATATTTTGAAAATTGAAATTTTTTAAAAATACAAAGTTTGTGATATCAAAAGAGATGCCTTCAGTTTGGTTTCTTTTATCGTTTCACATGGGGATTTGCACTCTTCACTCTCACCTACTCATCACTACACTATTAATTTGATTCTTCATTTCATTTATTCTCACTATGGCACTTTTACACTCTGCTCATTTCTAGTTCATTTCCTTTCGATTCCAGTCCTTTTTCCCTTTTCGTCTATCCTTCTTCACGTGCTTTCATTCAGCTTTTCACGTGCTTTCATTCAGTTTTTCTCTTTTTCATTCCTTCCTTTTATCTATCTCTTCTATACATTTCTTCAAAGTGTAATTGTTTCCTTTTTTAAGCATTTTCAAATCACTTGCCAGATGGTAAAACATTGCATATTGAATTGCGAATCGAATTGAATTATATTGTTTAAAGAATTTAAATAACGAAACGAAAGACAACAGTCAACACAAGTGTAGGAAATTAAAAAAAAAAAACTAATTAAAAACAATATTTACAGTATGGAAAAAACCTGATATTAGTGCCAAAAGGTGTTAAAAGGTCGTTGGACAATTATGCGCACTATCAACTCTCAAAGACTCACCCGTATCGTGGAATGGGTCATTGATATACGATACCCTTCTCGAGCTGCTCTTACAGGGATGAGGTGCGCACGAGGCGCTACAATCCCTCCATAGCACTCAGTCCATTAGGGTCATTGTGCTATGTACTCATAGGGACTGGAAACTTGCGCCACAGCACCCTCGTGCTCCTCACTCTATTCTACGTATTACATGCTAGTCAACCATTTCCTAAGCGGAAGCGAAGAACCCTTTGAGGAATCAACAATTAAATCATTCTAAATATAGAATAATTTCGCATACGCACGCAAGTCAACAGCGGCAAATGCAGCTCCACTAAACTAAATAACAATTTGGCAAAATTACACACCGCCACCCACCCAACAGGCAGCCGCCAATCAACCAACAACTGCTTGCCAGATCAATAGGTGCGTCTTCGCTGACACAGACCCTAGCAACCACACCGCCCCACCTCGCTGCGGTGACTTGACGCTCCATCAGCGCAAACTATACACACTATTTTCACGAAATTCATGCCACACCGCAAAGGCTTTGACCGAACGTTTATAATACGGGGACAAAAAATATATAAATAACAAGCGGATGAAAGAAAAGATCACAATTATGTGGCAACCAAAGGAATTTCGCACGGCTCCCAATTGGAATTTCTCCCTCATGTTGCACATTTGCCATTCTTTCGTGCGCGATTACTACTTATTGCCATGATTAGATAACAAAAGGGAATCGCAAAAAATGAAATTCACTACATTTCTACGCATTTTTCACTTCACTATCGAAATTGTAAGAAAATCACAAAAATAAAGTTAGATGAAAAACGTATAAAACAGCTTTTGCTGTGGCCACTCACCTCGCAGAAGAACTCATTGCCGCGCAGTCCGCAGAACCAGGTGACCCAGGAGACTTCCTCGGAGCTGCTCATTTTTCTGCAATGTAGGCAAAAAAATACGCACCACGCAACGCGGCGCGACGTTAATTCAATAGTTTATTCATTATAACACAAATTTACGCACATTAGAGGGAATATTTTTGCAAATTAACTAAAGGAACAAGAACACAAAATAAAATGCTTTCGCTTGCGCTGTGCTCCAGCGATTTTTCCCGTGGATTTACTGTGCTTTTTTTTAATATCGTCTTTTAATTTGCCACTAAAATGCTTTGCTGTCCGACGAAAACCGATTTTCGTCTTTCATTCTCATTTCAGACATTTTTGTCAGCACCAAAGGCAAAGAAGGAAAGGAAGAAAAAAATAATGTGTGCGCCTTCCCTGCTGGACACTTCACTTTATCGGCTATTCGCTTTCGCCACATTTTCTCGCCTATCACTTTTTCTCAGTTTACTTTTCGTCGCGTTTACCTTTTTTCCATTTCGTCTTTAGACCAGCCACACGGCCAGCTTTATAAAGCCGGTTATCTCTTTCGCGCGCGTCGCGGTGTAACTGGAGCGTGTGCGGCAAGCTGCCAGTGTTGCAAAGCCACACGCAGCAACGCAACAGCAGGGGTGACAACGAAAGTACAGACGCACGCAATCAACTGCTAAATGAATCAAAAGCATACACCAAGAACACGCAAATGTACAAGAAAAATTTTGTCTCTGCCTCTTCTTTGGGCTTCAATTCGCCGCACGGTTTGCAATTTAGCTGCACTTTCTTTTCACGCTCTCAGCACGTTTTTTAACGGCATCTTTTGGCATTTAGTGCTCGACACATCACACACACGCGTTCTGGCACTTTTATCGCTCAACTTTTACACATTTAATTTAATTAAATTGGTCAAAATATATTTGCACTCACCTTTTGTTGCTTTGCCCAGCCACGCTCTTATGGAATTGAAAACGAAAAGAAAGGAAAATTTCACGAAAGAGCACCGAATTGCTGTGGGGAGCGCAATAGTGACAATGCTTTCAGTGCAGGGTTGTACGGCGAGGTAGTGATGGCCTGGAAAAGTGTGATACGAATGGAATCATTAATCGATAAGTTTTGCATAGAGCGCGGAGTATTATGTTTTCCTAGTTTTATTGATCAATATTTGTTCTACGAACGCGTACACGAACTTTAAAGATCATTGGCATTTATGATAAAACTTAGCATTTAGTGATCATATTAAGGCACTAGATGCACATTTTGTTGTTATGCTCATAAGTCTACGATGATGATTTAAATGAATTTTCATAAAAGATATATGCAAGTTGTGTTAAGCCCTCTATGAAGTTCAAAATGATTGAAAATATGAATCATCGAAATGTTAATTCAGAAAAGTTGTTAAAATCAAGAAAGAAAGAATAAAAAAAATGTTGAAGGTAAGTAATTTTTGCAACCCTGCGTTCCGCCATGTAATCTTAGAATATATATATGTAATTTAAGAAGCATCCTATAGATTAATCGTTGCTCTTAATGTTAACGAAATATTCGAATGCATTTGTGAATATTTATAAGGTTGTTTATACAATTGGTAATCTAATTATAAGAAACACAATTGTGTAATCGATCTCAAATTACTAAAAAATAAATAGTTGAATAACCTTGTATGAACAAACCTCTCGCTTTTAATCGGAAAGAAAGTTGCTCTCAGCTGTTTGCATTTTCTTTCAAAAAGTCTGGCTACACTGTGCAATCAAACAAAATAATGAGCACGTTTTGTTGAATGTCGCAAAATCCGCTAGATTTTAAGTGATTTTTGTAATATCTGCAACCAAAAATGTCCGACGAAGAAATGGAGAAGAAACCGGACCCGAAGAAACTCGGAAAGAAAAGTAAACAGGCACCAAAGCGCTACTTCGATGCACCCGTGGCCGAAGAAGAAGTGCAAAAGGTCCACATCAAGAAGAAGGCCAAACAAAAATTTGAGGGTGAGACAATACATGTGGAACAGCACAAGCCGCGCAAGCTGAACTACCAGCAAGAAAAACGCTTTCCAAGGAAGCGCCCAAACAAAAATGCAGTGCCGCTGCTGCAACGTAAGCAAAAGATAGCACCAGAGCTGCTAAAGAAGTATGATCGCGGTGAGAAGGTGGACCCGGCGGGCATAAAGACAGAATTTCATAAGCAGAAGGCGCAGCGTAAAGAAATCTATCTGGAGTATGCGACCGAGCAGGCAGCGCGCACAGAATTGATGCTGGCGGAGCAGAGCGGCTTCATTGAGCCGGAGGAGGGCGAGTCAACGTCGAGCTACAGACAGGGAGAGATTGTAAAAAATGTAAGTTGATTGTGATGTAAAATTGGTGAGAATTAATATTGATTCGGAACTGGCTGCCAGGTGGACATACTATCTGCGTCGAAGCACTTCAAGTTGAATCTGGAATTCGGCCCCTACACCATGCGATACACCAAGAACGGGCGGCATTTGCTGTTGGGTGGCGGCCGCGGGCATGTGGCTGCCTTTGATTGGGTTACCAAGAAACTGCACTGCGAGATGAACGTAATGGAGGAGGTGGCCGATGTCAGCTGGCTGCATGTGCACACCATGTTTGCTTGCGCACAGAAAGACTGGGTTTTCTTCTATGATAACCAGGGCACACAGCTGCACTGCGTGAAACGGATGTATCGCGTCAATCGCATGGATTTTCTTCCCTATCACTTTCTGCTGGCCACTTGCAATCGCGAAGGATACGCTTCCTGGCTGGACGTGTCCATTGGCGAGCTGGTGTCAAACTTCAATACAAAGCTGGGTGATGTGCGCATCATGCGACACAATCCGGGCAATGGTGTGCTGTGCATAGGCGGTGCCAATGGTGTCGTGTCTATGTGGTCGCCCAAGGTGCGCGAACCGCTGGCCAAGCTATTGGTTCACTCGACGCCCATGTCTACGCTGACAGTGGACCCAAAGGGACAGTACATGGTGACGGCGGGCTTGGACCGCAAAGTGAAGGTGTGGGATGTGCGCGCATTGAGTGGGCCGCTGGCCAGCTATCAGTTGCGGCTGCCCGCCAGTCAGCTGGAGGTATCACAGCGTGGCGTACTGGCCATAGCGCAGGTACGAAAAATTCCAAATGGCATGTGCAATTTTTTGTAGAACTTGAAATTTCATTAGGGAAACTTCTGTGAAATGTACACTAATCTGCTGCTGGGCGCAGAGGAAAGAAAGCCCTATCTGCGGCAGCACTGCGACGGCTTCGTGCATGGCATGCGCTTCTGTCCCTATGAGGATGTGCTTGGCGTGTCTACTGCCAATGGCTTCCAGTCGTTGTTGGTGCCCGGCTCCGGCGAACCGAACTTTGATGCACTGGAGGATAATCCTTTCCAGACGAAGAAGCAGCGACGCGAGCACGAGGTGCACATGCTGCTGGAGAAGATTCCGCCGGAGTTGATTGCCTTGGATCCGAATGAGATTGCCGCTGTTGATGTGCCCACGTTACAGGAGAAAGTGGACGCCAAACGTGCGCTGTTCCACCTGCGGCCACCAGAGATAGATTTCAAGTCAAGGCGTAAAATGAAGGGACGTGGTGGCAGCGTGAAAGCGGCGCGCAATAAACAGATTGTCAAGGATCTAAAGCGAAAGGTGTGTGGGTTTTTTATGCACACTTAGTGTAAATTTAATTTCGTATGCTTTGGTTTTTGTTTGCAGGAATTCATTGAGGAAGTGCGAGAGTCCAAGAAGCGCGTCATCCAAATTCATAAAGTGGAAGAGGGGAACGACTTTATACCGCTGAATGCGGCAGAGTCCAAGCCGTCGGTGCTGGATCGCTTCAAGCCGAAGAAGCGAAAAACATAGCTTTTGTAATATATTTAAATGTTTATAGTTTCTCATATTGTATCAAAAAATAAACAAAAGTTTAAAAATCGTCGCCTTGTTTACATTCTTCTCTGGCGTCAACAGCTGGTTAGTTCTGCATTCCAGCGGTGTTGCTGTCTTTACTATCGATTGTCGATAGCAGTTCAACCCGAATTGTTCTGCTCTAGCGGAACATGTGCGAATTGTTTTGGTTTTTGTGGGAAAGCAGGAAAGTGGACATTTCTGTTCAGCATCTATAATCTATTTTTATTAAATAAAACTAACAAAAGTCTTCGTGAAATGGGTGGCACGCACAAGAAGAAGCTCCGCGCCGAAAAGGCCAAAGTGAAGTTGAAGGGCGCTAAGCTGCCCAAAGGGCTGAACGTCACCAAGACGGACTTCAAGGTGCGCAAGATCACCATACGCGAGCAGCTGAAGGAACAGCAGTATGTGGACGGTCAACGGCAGCTGAATCTGAAGGAGGTGCTAGCACGCCTTAAGCACCACAGCGCCTCGTTTCGCGTGGAGGCGCTGCGCCACCTGCGTGAAGCCATAACTGCTGGCCGCGCAGTGGGCCTGGCTGCACACATGAAAGAGCTTCTGCAGGGCATTGTGGCCAATTGTCTGGACATGGACAGGGATGCGCGCCGTGAATGCTTCAAGACGCTGAGCGCTCTGTTGGGCACCATGACCGCACCGGCGGTAGCGCCATTCTTCCACGTCATCTCCTCCTACCTGCGCTGCGCCATGACACACATACAGCCGGCGCTGCAGGAAGATTCGCTGCTGCTGCTTGACGTGCTGTTGCAGCACGTGCCAACGCTGGTGGCCGAGTATAATGCGAAAATCTTTCAGAATTTCCTGGAGATGATATCGCGCGTGCGCAGCGAGGGCGATCGCGCTGGACGCACGCTTACAGTACACATGGGCCAGAAGCAGACAACGGTGAAATGGCGCACGCGCGTACTGGAGCGACTGCAGCAGATGATGGCCATTTTGGTGGCGCACCAGCGGCCAAGCAGCAATAGTGCCGACAGCCAGTGTCAGTTGCGCACTTTCAATGCAAAAACACCGCAGCACTATGCACTGAAGCGCCTGCACGCCAGCGGTGCGTTTTGTGACTTGTCGGCCATATTCTGTCGCGCGGCGATGGCAACAGATGGCGACAGTGATGCCGACAAGACGCAGCTGCTGCGTAGCTACGTGGAACATCTGATGCCACTGCTGCTGGAGGCGTGGTTGGAGGTGCGTCCGCAGCAACAGACGGGACAGGTGCTGCTCTCATACGACGCAGCGCGCACGTTGAAAGTGATACTGGAGATAGCAGAACATTTGTGGTGCCTGGTGGAGGCACATGAGCGTGTGACGCAAACGAGCGAGCTGAGCGACTGGTTTCAGCGTCAGCATGCGGAGGCGTTCGCTGTGAATTTTCTAAGCCCCGACACCTTTCCCTACCAGCAGCTGGAGCAACAAGGTAAAGTTGCTTGAGGTAGCATTTATGTTCTAAGTCAACGTACAATTTTTCACTTTCACAGATGCAGCGGATAAATCGAAAAAAAAATCCAAGAAGTCAACTGCAACCAGTACGCCAGCCGAGCAGTTTTGTGTGCCGCAAAATATTTGCCTGGCCTATGTGATGTGCCAACTTCATGGCACACCACGTTTACTACAGCAACAATCCGCCAAGTTCGCTTTGCTGCTGGAATATCTGCAAACGGTAGTGGCCGATCTGGACACGTACGCGCTACCCAACTATCGGCACCTGACGCTGGCGCTACGTGCGTTTCTACTGCAGCAGGCGCCGCATTTGTTGCAGCAGCATGCGCCGGCAATGCGTGCATTGCTGCGCGCCACCATGCAGGCATTACTGGGCAATGAATTTCCGCAGAAAGATGGCGTGGCGGCCGAAGTGCTGGTGTTGCTTTGTGAGATTGCACAGACGCCGACGTTGAAAACGGGCTTTGGTGCCGCAGAGTTTGAGGCGTTCTTGGAATATCTGCCACAGCTGCTGCTCAAGCCAGCAGTGAGCACGGCTGCTCTCGTTGCCATGTCCAACTTGGCCAAGCAACAGAATGCAATTTTTCTGCAGGCATTGGCGCAGCAGGTGGAGCCGGTCATTGAGAACATGCAGCGCATACAGGTGGTGGGCGCCAGCAATGCCTTCGAGGGCAAGAAGCACATTATGAATTTGTTCTACTGGATGGAGAAGACGAGGAGTGTGGACGAGCGAGAGCGACTGATGGCGAAAATAGACGAGCGCATCACGGACAAGCGAATTATCAGCTACTACAAGTTTGTGCTGGCGTAAGCAAGCAATGCTTAGTTTAGTTGATTTCCAGCTTGAGGGTTATTAAAACAATTAAAGTGTAAACAAAAGTGTAAAAAATAAAGTGAAAATACAAACAATTTGTTTAAATTTGTTTGTATAATTTTTCTAGCTGGGAAAAACTACTTTCACTGGAAGATTTTTGGCTAAATCGATATTTATGTAAATAAAACACAGTTTTTTCATGAATAATGCTGTAAAAAAGTAGAAAGTTTATTCACTTGCTTATTGAATCATGGACTACTTCATCTTCATCCTCATCAAAGGCATCAAATTGTTTCACGATAGTGTTTTTTTTTATTTTTTGCATTGAATTTGTCATTATTTTTGCGTTCTTTTCTTTGTTCCAATAGCGAACAATGTTCATAAAGACACGAACAATGTGCGGCTGGAAGAAAATGCTTACAAGAATAATTGTACAACAGTCCATAGCCCGCACAGCGGTGTGAATGGATGTCGAAGGCGAGGCACACAATCTTAAAGTTATTTTAAATAATGTGACATTGAAAACTCAATAAATTAAATTAATTAAACGAAATACAATTTCTTAGAATTAAATCAAAATATATATATATATATATAAAATACTGAAAATGTGTACAAATGCATTAAAAACAATGAATATAAATTGTTACATTTAGATCTAAATTTATAAACAACTTTATAACATTGTACATGATTGAAATGTTGAAAATTAAAAAAAAACAATAATAAAATACGTGATAAATAAAAAATTTTTAGCCATGAACAATAAAATTCTAATAGTTTGTGTAGTCAAACTAATAACAACTTGAAACTATTATGAAACTATTTACAAAACAACATATTAGGGAATCAAATTAACAAAGTTAACAATTATCAATATTAATAGTAAAAAATAAGGAAAGCAATTTTTTTCTGGAAAAGACAGATGGCGAGGCGTATGAAATGTTTGTGCTGTTTAAAAACAAAATTATGCACAAAAACTGCCAAAATTATGAATCAACAACATAGAATTAAAAAAAGAACATTTAGAAAACTTTTCATAAATTATGAATCAACAAAATATGTAAAAATTTTTTTTTTAAATATTCACAAAGAATTTCTTAAAATATGAATCAATAACATGAAAAATGTTCAGAAAACGTTTATAAACTATGAATCAACATAAAATGAAAAAACAATTCACAAACAATTTCTTAAATGATGAATCAATAAAGTAAAAAAATACTTAGAAAATTTTTATAAAATATGAATCAAGAAAAAATAAATAAAAATGATTATAAGATTTCATAAATTGTGAATCAAGAAAAAATAAATAAAAATGTTAATAAAAGATTTAATAAATTGTGAATCAATAAAATAAAATAAAAAACAATATTTAGAAAACTTTTATAAATTATGAATCAAGAAAAAATAAAAAAAATGATAACAAAATTTCATAATTCATTTCATCATAAAATTAAAAAAAAATATCACAACTTTTCATAAATTATATTCAACAACATGAAATAACTTTTTTCAATTTCATAAATTATAAATCAACATAAAACACAAAGAAATTATGCCCAAAAAATTTAATAAACTATGAATCCATAACATAACTAAAATTGCTTAAGGTAACAATTAATGTAAATTGTTTTAATAACAAATGAATAAAAAAACATTTAACTTTAATTGAATTTCATATTTAAACATATTGAGAACAAACTTGAAACATTTCTAAAAAAATTAATTCTATTAAAAAGTTAATAAAATGATGAAAATCAAAATAATGATGAGCCTTTGCATTGAGTTCGACTTATAGTACATAGTTTTTAGGGTAATGTTATGAATGTTTTTACTTTCAACTTTTTGATTTTTCCATAATTAAACCATAAATAATAACAATAAAATTTTAACAAAAACAACTAAAAACTAGTGAAAACACATAAATGCTTGGAAAATTGCAGATTACATCACAAATTGCCACTTTCGGGCTGGCGCTGGCGGCATTAGAGCGTTAGAGAGCCGGTTGTGTACGCGATCGTAGTGCCAGAAATTTGTAGTCTGGCTAGTCCGAGATGTTTTGTAGCAGTTGTGGTGGCGGGCATAGATATGCCCAGTCGCGTTTAAAACGATTCCGCATTGGCGAATGATCACAGTTGGGTTTGGCATGTTTTTTCTTCTTTCTTTCTTTCTCTTTTTTTTTCTTTTTTTTTGTACTAGTGGTGGATAGCGTTAATTTAATTATAATATATTCACAATAAGACATAATGATTTTTTTGCGTACATAGAGCAGCATGTATTCATATTCTTTGTATATATATTAGATAATCTGTTCATGTATTTGTGTGTTTTATAAGTTGCATTTTTATTAAGATTATTTGGATACTTTAAATAGGTTTTTTGGGGGCGATTGTGATATAACTACTATCATAATTATAGAATATTGACTTACAGACTACGGCCTGACCACTTAATGCAGTTGAGTTAACGCATTGCATACATTTTTGCTGTATTTGCTTTGAAGCTCGGGAAGTTCCAAACAGCGTTTGAAGAGAGATACGACTAATTTTTGTATATGTTAAATAAATTTGCATAATTTTGCATTTTCTGTTCAATTTTTGTTTCATATGTTACATAGAGTTGCATAGTTTTGCATTTTCTGTTCAATTTTTAATATTTAGGTGTACATTTAGAGTAGCTTGTGTCATTATGGGAGAAGCACTTGCAGTAAATTTTTGTTTTTCAATCTTTTTTGAAACGATTCGGCTTAGCATAGTTCATATAGCAGGATTATTTTATGCTTATGCGATTCATAATTGTTGTTGCTTTTGCCTAACATGCTACAATAACAAGAACATTTCATATGGATTTTGGCGTAGCAGCTGCCGGCTACTTTTTTTCGTATTAGTCATTGCCAATTGTGTGGATATCATGTTTTTTTTTTGTTATTTTGCTTACACAAATATGAAGAAAGCTTCTTACTGTAGTAGTTTGTAATATTCATGCTTAGTTTTTTTATTGTAACAAGCTTTAGTTGCGTTTGGGAGGAGCGCGGTTTAGGCATTAATCTGCCTTTTTTTTAAATTGGCTTAACTTTTAGTTTCATTATAAGGAATATTTATATGTTCAGGGCTGCCGATATCCATTTATGATTTGTTCATTTAATTTTTACTTTTTTATAATTTTTTTATATAATTTATAATTTAATTGAAACTTTTTGCAGAACTTTTAATTGGATCCCAATAACTTAAGCTAAATGGAATAATACGCTCAGATTGTAATGTGTTCTAGAAGAAACTATATGAAATTATAATGTTGTTGTTGTTATTTTGAACATAATTTGGATTATCTGTGCAACTATTCATATTTAGGTTCACATTTATTCAAGTTTGTTCTGCTACAGTGGATACAAAAGCTTTTTTCTTGCTTTAAAGTTCTGCTCAAAAATTAGTTCTTTAGTAATTGAGTAAAAGTAAATTTCATTATTCTAGTTTATGATAAAACGATGTTATCTATAATTTAATTTTTAAATATATTGAAAATATAATCAAGTTGGTGTGTAATCAGTGGCGCATGAAAGGAAGGTTTTTTTAAATCTGTTTGTTACATTTAAAGAGGTTTGGCTTCAAAACCCCCCTCCCTCAAATATCCTTGCTTGTTACAAACGATTTTGGTGGCAAATATGGTTTTGAATTATTATATTGTATTGTATTGGGTCAAACAGTTGTGTATGGAACCTCCTCAAACTGAAATTATGTGTGCGCCACTGTACGTAATGCAAATATGCACTCATTATCATTGAAATATAATAATTTAATTAAAATAAAATTAATTAATTCACTAATAATTTCATTAATATTTAAGTATGCCATTAATTCACTTTGATTTAATATTGACAAAAAATATAGTATTGTTAGAAAAAAATATTAATTATTAAATTATTAAAACAGCAATTATTAATTATTCATTTTTAATACTAATCATTAAATTAATTGCTTTTTAAAGTTAAATTAAAATTACAGTAAAATTAAATATAAAAAATCGCAGTAATTTCAATAAACAATTCAAATCATAAAAAAACTAATTACAAACTGATGATACAAATTGATTATGTACTAAAATATATAATTAAAAGTGAAGAAATTCGTTTCCAGTCATTAAAACAATTATTTCATTGCTTGAAGTTTGCATTCAACAAAACTGATTGTAATCTGATTATATAATTAAAAGTGACAAGTAGTCACAGTAGTAATTTTAACAATTAATTTATTGCTTCAAATTTAAATTATATAAGACTGATTATAATTTGATTATAAAACTAAAAACGAAATGCCTTTCCATATTAATTTAAACAATGATTTTATTTAAACAAAACTGATTGTAATCTGACTATATAATTAAAAGTGACAAGTAGTCACAATGGTAATTGTAACAATTATTTCATTGCATCATTTTTAAATTACATAAAACTGAAATCTGAAACTATTTCACTGCTTGAAGTATAAATGATTTAAAATTGATTGTAGTCTAAAAGAATCCGTTGTCATCTCCTGAGTAATTACTAAGAAAATTTCAGTCCAGTTGTTGTAAAAATTAATTAATAAATCAGTTACAAAACTTAAAAATGACCCTATTTTGTAAGCTCCTCATAATGAGACCATGAAAGATTTGTGTCAAATTTAGGTTGACAAAGAGTCCTGACTGTTTCTGTTAAATGTTTATACGACAGTCTCAGTCGAATCGCATTGACTTGATACCCTTACGACCCATTTGTTTATATGTATATAAAAAATTTTAGTGAAGTGAATTGACTAGACGAATTGAAAATGTTGATTTTTTCTTTCTTTTGTACTATTTTTTTTTAAGCCCAATGAATTTCAACTGTTTGTGTTGCTTGCTTTTTACTTGAAAATGCATAAGAAAGCGAAGTGTTTATCAACATCAATTGATTTTAAAAAGCACTTTGAAAAAGCGACTTGAACATTTAAGAACACATTTGAAAAGCACATTGACTCGATACGCCTTTCACTACGACTTTTGCAAAGCGTTTGCACAAACTTTATTTTCGACTTTTTGAAGACCCTTTTTGGTTGAGTTATTAATACAAAGAATGAGTTTCAGAGACAACTGAACATGCCGTAAGACACCAGTGGCCCTGCAGTCGCGATTGGGTTAAATCGTTCAAGGTTGTTTGAAATCGTGAGTCGATGCGACTTCTACTGTCATATAAACGGGATATTTATATTTTTCTTATAACTAATTTTTTTTGAAACACTTTTTATTCAAATATTTTTCAAGTCTTCTTAGTTTTCATGTCTTTTTAGTAGCTCTTTTTTGATCTAATTTTGCTTTTAAATTATACTCAGTATTTTTTCAATATATTTTTGTGTAGTTAGTAACGATTTTTTAAGTTTATTATACAAATTTTTAAACTAATAATTTTTAAATTAATAAATTTTTATTTTAATAATTTTTAAATAATAAATACTTTTAAATAAATAATTTTTTGAAATATAAATTAATAAACCTTTTGTTTGTGTGACAAACTTAAGGCAGAAGAAACAAAAATTCTGTTTTAAAGATACACTCAAGTTTTCCTAAGCAATTTTCTTTTATTTTTTCATTAAACTTATACAAGTTCCATTATTGAAATTTGCGCTTTTCATTAAACACATTTTGCATTGAGTTTTTCTGTTTTTGTTTAACTTTTGTTTTCTTTGTATTTCATTAGATTTTATTTTGCAGAGCTTTAAGCACATCGGTCTATCTCTTTCTATTGAAAATCACGTAACTATTAGACTATAGTTATTAATTAATCGAATTAGTGGCTAGAGCAATGGAATTTTTAATTGAATACAGCAATATATATTTCACATAATTTATATTTAAAATAATAAATAAAAGAAAAACAAAAGTTATTATCCTAGAATAATGGTTCTGGTAAAAAAAAATTGAAAATGTAGTTAAATATAAAAATATAAAAAATTATAATGCAAAGTTATGTTATAAATCAAAGTAAATACATGAACTATAACTTTTAATTCTCATTGCTGCATTTATATTCTTTTCAGTAATCTGATGACATTTTTAATGATAATATTTGTTGCTTGCAACTCAAAATATAGTATTAAAAAAAATACATAAAACTGATGTGGGACTCTTACTTAAGCATTACTATTACTTAACATAGGAATATTGATGTCATTTAAGTGTGTTGCATTGATTATTGATGCACTGACTTACATCAGTTTTTTGTTATCTTTTGATTACAAATGATTTTCATTACGATCTAATTGCAATTCTTTGAGTTAATTCACGAAATATTGTACAATTTCGGTTCTGTTTATTAATGAAGCCTTGTAGCTTTGTCAACGCAAACTATTGAATTATTGACTATGACAATAATGTATTTGAGCCTCTTTCTGATCTCTTCAATTAATCAAGGGCATATTTTTTTTATAGAGAGTTGTTGAAAGCAGCAGAGTTAACTACAAAGTCTTAATGCAATTTTATAGTCAATAATTTAAGTATTTTAGTTGATAGTCAGACATTGGTTAGCATAGCATAGGAATAAAATAAAATGTCATAAAATGCTCTACTTTTCATACATTAAAATAGGAATAAAATAAAAAAATCATAAATTAATCTAATTATAGTTCTGTCAGTTTGCGTAGACGACATGGCAGTCACTGAACAGATCTATGGCTAAAAAAGTATCATTTTTTTCCGGTGGAGATTTTTACACATTTCATTTAAGCTAAATCGTATTACATTAGAATCTAAACTAGTTTTAATTTAGTTGATTAATGACTAAAATATAAAATTATAAAAAATACAAATTAATTAAAATATTTTACAATAAAAAAATATTAATAATTATAATAATTCGTATACTTTAAAATCAAGTGCATAACATTTTTTAAATTTATTGTGATTAATGTGTGATGGATAATGTCAGTTTTGCAGCAAATTGAATTGAAATATGAATAGTAAGACAATGATTGTAATTTATTAACTTTAATTTTCATTAGTTAGCAGCTACTTTGAATTACTTATTAGCAACTAATTGCTACCAAAACCATCACCATACTTTTGAGTTGGACACTCATTATGGAACTGTTTCATTCGCAAAGTATAGCCACTGAAATTGTTATGATTAACTTAAGATTATCATTTAATAAGTTTCCTTTTAAAACGTTTCTAGTTAGTTCTAAAGTTTTTTGTTTGTTTCTGCCATTGGCGGTGTGTCTATTTAGCTGAAAATATTCAAGGTTAAAGCTGCAGAAATAAGTAAAACATACTAGTAAAAAACAATGCAAACAAATAAAAAAAAAAATTAAAATAATACATTTTATAGACATCAATGATAGTTTTAATTTGACAATTCCATTTAATGAATTTACAATCAAAAGCTACCTTAAACTATGGCAGAAAAATACTACTAAAACATATTCTTTCACCGTCTTCCTAAACATGTTTTAGCGTTGCACACATTTGGGCTCCTCTCCAAACAGATTTTACAAGTTTTAAAACTGATTTTTAAGCATATGTCGATATTGCTTACTTGCAGGCTCCCCCATTAATTGTAAATGTGCCACTTTGTCACATGCCAGCAACAGTTTCGAATGTACATGACAATCACACATTAATAATCTATTGTCAGTTAAAAAGAGTTGGGTTTTTAGCGTCTATAAGTATGTGGTATATATTTATTTGTGAAAGTTTTACGAAGAAATTGGCAAATGCCGTACATTTTACACTTACAATCAACACAGAGTAAAGTTATGTGAAAAAAAAATGTCCAACAAAATGAAAAAAATTAAACAATTTTAATTAATATAATTTAATTGAATTGCTTTCGGGCGTGACGCTGTAAATTGCGCATATAAACAAACTCACACAAATTAGCATAAAATCAAATACAAATATGATAGCGAGAAATGTCAATGGATTTTATTAAACGCAAGCGGCGGTTGCTTTCTAGGATTTGTTTTTTTTAGTCAAAGATTACGCAGCGACTGCTGCAGACAGCACTGCGACTGTTGACGCACAGCGGCGCCGGTTTCTTGTTATTGTTTCGGCTTACAAACTAGACGTGAATGTCACTAATTTGCTACAACGAATATTTTATGTATATTCATACAACATACGACAGTGGATATTAGAAATTATCATAAACTTACAAACTAAGGTTTAGCAAATAGGGTTTGGCTGCCGGTTGTGGTACAATTTTAAGTCAATTTATATAATTTCTACGCGGTCAAGTGGTGGGATAAACGGGTTTAGATGGCAAATAAAACTTCAGGGGCGGCGTTCAAAAAAGTAAAATAAAATCACAAAATTTATCTTTATTTGGGGGGAGAAGGGACAATTTGATTGGCTTGCAAGTTGAAAACTTTGTTTCATAGTTTTACATAATGGTCCACAAACTAAAAGCATTTTAAGCTTAGCATTAAAGTTCAGATTGTTTATGAAGAAGCTTACAAGACTTCTAAATAGACTAAACAGTATATACTGTTATAAAAATATACTTAAAAAATCATTAGCCAGAAATGAAATTGTTTGAAACGTTGCTGTTGTGAGTTGTATTTGCAAGTGGTGTACTTTGTATGCTCGACCAGGATTGGTGGTCGCTAATTGAACGTATTTTTATGCGCAATACCTCTCACCATTGCCATTTCGATTCCAAATGAGTATTTAATGTCCTGTTTTGTTAATATTTTTTAAAGATTGAAGATTCTCGATTGTATGCACAAATTTTGGAGAAGAAATTGCAAATTTCAATGATTGATAAATTTGATTTTACTGCTTTACTTCTATGTATGTATTATTTTTAATTAAACTATCTACGTTCTTTAAGAGCTACAAATTGGAAAAATGTATTTCTATGGTTTTGAAACGTTTAGCAAAATTAATGTTTTTGAAATGAAATGGCAACAGCGCGAAATTGCCATAAAAATATACACCCAACTAGTGCGCAATCAAGTTGAATGTTAACAAATTATTACAAAATGTTTGACTTGAAACAATGTCATCTGTCGTTTCACTTGCCACTTATGACTTCAGTAATGTAAAAATAGACAACTTTAGGCTGTTTAATTTGTAGAATGTAATCTGTGCAGTGTTACAAAAATTTAGCATAAAAAACTGAGTTAATAGGGGGAGAGTTGCCCTAAAAAGAGTTAAAGTCGCACACTGTCCACTACTATCAGCGTTAGCGTTACAAGACAGCCAAGCAATTACAATATTCAAATTGACAATTTGATTAACCACAATTGATTTTCTCTAATTTATCATTTCAGAAATGTTCAGCTAGCAAATGTTCTGCCAGCAAGTGTTTAAAGTTATTTTCTACACATTTATCTAATGTGAACGGCAGCATCCGCTCCGAGACCCCTACAGACGCTGGCCGCTGCGCAGCGACCGCTTCCAGCAGCGTTCGTTCGGTACAATTGAAAGTCACAAGAGGCGTGTGCGGGTAGCGTGATTTGTGTTTTGGTAATCTTCAAAATTCTTAGCCAAATAGTAATAACAATACAACAATAACACATGCTGCAGCGTGTTGCGCTTCGAAAAGTGGCGGGCGCAAACAATGCCCATTGTGAACTTTAAGTTTTAAATTAATAGACTGAAAGAATTCTTGACGTTGCCTTCGCCGCTGATTTATGTTCTTCTTCTGCTCTTCAACTAGTCCAACTGCTGCTTCTAGTCGTGCTTGACCACAATGCGCTGTCCCTTGCCGCTGCGCTTGCTGTCGCCGCTGTGGCTGTGGCTGCCGCTGCTGCTACTGGCCTGCAGCTGTCGTCGCGCATCCAGCCGATCGAAAATGCCTTTCCGCGAGCTGGAACTGTTGTTCGGGTTGTTGTTATTGCCGCGACTGCCACTAGAAGTGCCGCCGCTGCGGCGACTGCGCCCCGACTCCAGCATGTCCGTTTCTTTGCGGCTGCTACTGGCCACCCCAGCGGCTGATGACGACGTCGACGACTTGAGGACGACGCGTCGATTGCTTGAGCTGAACGGTGCCGGCGGCAGCTTTGACGAACTGCGGCTCGATTTTACGCCCGTTTTGGCGGCAGGTGTTTGTTCGGGTGTGGGTGTGCGCGACGCTGTCATTGGTGGCGGCGATGGCGTGGGCGTTGCCAGCAAACGATCCTCCTCCTCCAGCATCAGCTCATCCTCGTCGTAGTCGAGCTCCACTTCGTCGTCGCTGGGCGTAGACAGGCGACGGGTGTGCTTGAGCAGCGGCGCAGGCGGCGGCGTCGGTGTGTGCGTGTGTGGCTCCTTCTTCAGCACTGGCTTGATGATGGCTGTATTGGCGCTGTTGCCACCACCTGCCCCGCCCATAGTGCCGCTGGCAGCGCTGGTCAGATGGTCTGTTAACGTGCGTTTCGCCTCGGGTAGAATTTTGGCGGTGGGCAGCTGCTTGCGTGCAAGTTGTTGCTGCTGTTGTGTGTCGCCACCGCGTTGCTGTTGCTGCTGTTGTGTGTCGCCACCGCGTTGCTGTTGCTGCTGCTGTGTGTCGCCACCACGTTGTTGTTGCTGCTGCTGTTGTTGGCGGCGCTTGAGCGATATTATGCGACGCTCAGTGACAATGATCGGCTTCAACTTTTGCGGCTGCTGTTGCAGTGGCTCATCGTTGCAATTGTTGTTGTTATTGCTGTTGTTTGTTTGCGTGACGCGCTTCTCCTGCAAATCCCATTTTGGGTAAATGGAAATTTTCTATTGGTTTACGGCACATTCTTCTCAACATTACTTAATCGACTAAGACTTTCTTTCGATTCAATTAAATATAAGGTTTGGTTGAAATTTAAATTTAAGTAAATAAATTTTTTGTTTAGATAGAAATATTAAAATATAATAAAAATTATCGAACTGATAACATTAACAAAAAAATGCCCGAACTGCTGTTTCGATTTGCTACCACCAAAGTTATTTAAATAGTTAAAAGGAATAAAAGACTCACCTCGTGCAATTTCTCCTCGGCTGCGCGTCTGCGTTTCAGCTCTTTGTCTCTCATTATTTTCTCACGCAGCATTTTCTGTTTCTCAATCTCCAAACGGTAAGCACGCGTCTCCTCGTCCTCTTCCACCTGCGACAACAAAAAATAAAACATTAGACTTCTATCTTCTTTCAGATTTTCTCTCAGTCTACACTTACATCGTTCCGTTCACGATCACCCGCGCCCGCACGTCGTGAACTGCCGACGCCGCCCCGGTTGGACAGTGGCGATAAGCTACGTCTGCGCTTGCCATAAGTGCCGCTGCCAGTGCCACCTCCACTGCCGCCGCGTTTCTCATAGTCGCGTTCGCGACTACTTACGCGCCGAAAACGGCTGCCGCGATTCGGTGCACCGCGCTCCACTCCACGGTCACGCTCTCGTTCGCGCTCGCGTTCCACCCGCTCTCGCTCCCTTTCACGCTCGCGATCAAAGTGTCCGCCACGTTTGTTAGGCGGCGTATAGCTACGCTCGCGCGAGTGACTCCGCGTCCGACTGCGGCTGCGTGTGCGTCGTGCCCCGAGCGGTGAGGCGCGCTCGTGCCGCCGCTTCTCGATGTGCTCGCGATTTTTGTTGATGAACTCCTCCTGCTGGCGCAGCAGCTCGTCATCGCTCTGCAGGTGCGACACGTGGCTGCTGATGGTCGACATAAATTTCGTTTCCTTGATGAACTTGTTAGTGGCCGCTTTGACTCCGCCCTTGAAGTTCGGATTGATGAGTACCTTGCTCGGGCGCAATGCAGATGGTGGCATGCCGCCACCACCCACTCCCGGGTTGCTTCCGGCACCGGGTTGTGGCGGCTGGCCCACTATTGCGGGCGCAATGTGACTGCTACCTGTTGGCAGTGTTCCTGGTGCCAGCTGTAGTGGAGGCTGGGGCGCCTGTTGTTGAGGCAGTGGCGCAACTTGCTGCCGCATTCCAGGCGGGCCGTTCAGGTAGTTAGGAGCCATGCCATGTGGCGGCAGATTTTGTAGCGGGGGACGCGGGAAACGCATGCCCGGACGCATTGCTAACGGCAGACCACCTGGGCCAGCGCCACCTGTGTTCATAGGGCCACCGGGTAGCTCGGGCCGAAACATGCCACGCGATGGCTGCGACATGTGTCCGCCGTAGTTTTGGTTGAAAGGCGGCGCGCCCCCATTGCCGGATGGGTTGTAGTCGTGTGGCCCTTGCGAGTACATGCCGGTCGGATTTGGATGACGAAAGCCCATAGGGCCGCCTGGCCGATAACCGGGATAGGGATGGCGCGGCCGGTGTGCGTGACCAGGGTGCATGGTGTCGTGCTGTTGATGCAGGGGGATGGGCGTGTTGTTGGGATTTTGTGTCTGTGTGGGTGGGCCGCCCAGGCCGCCGGGCCCAATGGCTCCCGAGTGTTGTGTGTTGTGCGGGGCGTAGGGGTGCGGTGGCTGTTGTGCCGGGAATTGACCTGGAATGAGGGAGTTGGAAACGGTGGGGGAGGAGGGGTGCGTTAGTGTTGAGCTGGTGTTGGTGATCAGGCCGCCGAAACTAGGCGTCAGCAAGGGGAAATTACCGTGTGGCGGGTAGCGCAACAGTGGCCGCTGACTGTGATAGGGACCGCGCAGCGAATGAGTGCGTAGCAGGGGACCACCACGTTTTCCAGGCATAAAGCGGCCGTGATGTTTCTCTGCAAATTTAACGGCAGAAGTTAGCTGCGGGATTACTTGGAGAAAACAAATATGCTTACCCGGCGATTGATCGCTGCTGCCCGTCTCAATGTCTCGTTCATTTGTGGTCTTTATGTTGGTGCGCACTTCGCGCTCCTCTTCCATATCTTCGCGTGGATCTGAGAAATCGCCACTACCCAGCCCCAGACCCAAGCTGGAGCTCTCCTGAGAGCTTTGTATGAATGACGAAGTGTCGGTAAAGTTGCTTGTGGAGCAGCTAATGACGGAGCTATGATCCAGTTCCATCTCTTTGCTACTGCTGGACGTTACTTCGTCCGTATTAGCCGCGCTAGATTGCGTTGACGGCAATTCCTGCGGCTGATGCTGTGTGGGCGAACTCAGCAGGGGCTGCGCTTGACTGTGTAGCGATTGTATGGGCTCTTTGAATTCGCTTTGTTGTTGCTGTGATTGCTTCTGGGGTGATTCTTCGCTGGTAGATACATCGTCTGCTGCATCGGCCAGCGCAACGACTTCCTGTGTAGCCGTGGGCGTTACGGCGCTCGAAGTAACTTCGGCAGCAGGCGCTAGATCTGTCGTCTTGGTCGCATTTGCGGCATGCTGAGACGTAGTCGCTTGCTGTTGGCAACTGTTCTGCGGCTGTTCTTGTTCTTGTTGCTCTTTGTCCTGAATTTGTGCCTTCACCCATTGTTCGGCCTCCGCTTTAAGCTGCTGTTTCTCCTCCTTTGAGACATCTTTTTCTAATTCTGCGTAAACATACAGGGTTAAAATTGTCTCACCAAAAGCTTCAACTAAACATTTTAGCTGAAAGCTAAAAGTACTAACCATCGTCCGAGAGTAGCAAATCATCCTCGTCGGAGCCGTATAGAGCCTGATCGTCAATATCATCCCCTAATTCATAATTTAATAAGTCGTCGCTGCAAAGAAAATTCATTGAAATTTTAAATGTGTACATTTATCCATCGTTCCTTTCACTTTTGTGCGCATTCTTAGACAAATTTTATACTACTTCTTCTCGTTTGCAACGCAAATTGCGCACAGGCTGTCAACGCGATGTGGCTGAAAACGCTGACCCCTGCAGCAGCAACACATTTTTCAAAACAAAAATACACACACTTGCGCTGCACAAACAATACATTTTTTATTTACTGCACATGGCGGCCACATTAAATTTACGTTTTTTTTATAGCTGTTTGCGCTAAATCGAAAACTTCTTGTAGAATTTCACAAATAAATAACACCGAAAATTCACTTACTTCAGATTCAAGTCAGACATTTTGATAATTGCACACTGCAAACACACACACACACTTGTACGAAGACCTCCTCGTTGCAACTGAGGCTGTCAAAATTGTGTGGCTGCCCCTTGCCAATGTGGTGTCATCTCGCTTGCTCACTCGTTTTCACGGAGATTAGCGGCTATGAGCCAGTGTTGTATACTCTTCTAATATCAATGTGTTTTGTCAATCAGGCAGCTGTCAGTAGACACTAGAGGAAGCGTTTGGAAAGCTTGTGCAGACAAATTTTGCCTCCAATTCGTGAGCGTTGTGCGCCGTTGAATTTAATTTTCGTCAGAAAATGTAAAAGCTTAAATAAATAAATAAATACTTGTAGTATTGAAATAGTTAAGAGTTGCTGAATGATATCAAAAGTTCTGTGAAGTGTGTAAAGTGTTTGTGAATAAAAGTGAAAGTGGAATTAATCATAAGGGCTGCGGTTTGGCAACCTGACTCGGCGTGTACTAAAAAAAGGTGCTTCCGGTTCCTATTCCCTTAGGCAACGGTTAAACCGAACCGCATGAATAATTGGCTTGGAAAAGCTTTCAGCACGTTGTTTGAAATCGACATACATTTTTAGGTAAGACATGACATGAGGCCGGTTGCGACGAGCTCCATCCCAAGTTCCACACATTCTCTAATGCAAGGCAAATCTGCACGGCCTCACGACAACATGGCGCCTTTCTCTGAAGTAGATGATTTTATTTATTATGAAGCCAGTGTGCTTAGTTTCCTGCTAAGCAATTAATTAAAATTCCAATTTTTAATGTCCATTACAATTGATTTTTATTTAATTTGTATTAGCCAATTTCAGAATTCACAACTCGAGTGCTTTTAGACGTTCACTTAACCAGCCGCAGATTTTAGGGCGTTTGCACTAACGCTCAGCGCAAACGGTCCATATGTGTACTTCACCACATAACCGTCCTTACCGGCCTCGTACACTACGATCAACCTCTTTCCCGTATCGTAATACACCGACAGGTCGCCTTTAATGTGCAGCTCCTGCGCGGGCGTGCCCGGTGCGCGCAGCTCGACCGTCTCGTCACGTGTGCTTCTGTCCGAGAAAATGCTGTAAAGTGGAACACAGACACGTTTAGAAATCAATTTCGAGGCAAAATGTTGCCGACAGTGGCGCAATGTGCTACCTCAATTTGTACTGATTGCCGTCTGGCGTCAACTTGACATTGTCCGTGTCAATTTTGGGCACCAGTGCGCTCAAAAGCGGCGACGGTGGCGGCGCCTGTGCACAGCTAACCGCCAGCAGCGAAGCCATTGCGATTAGTACTAACTGCAAATAAACATTAGTGGCCAATGGATCCGCAAAGACGTCTGGTCGCTTGTCTGCCATTTCTACTTACGTTGGCTCGCTGTATTGCGCACATTTTGCCGCTTTATAATTCACCACTAAAACGCAAAATTAATATTCGTACGTGGCTGACAAGTTCTGCGTGCATTGATCTTCTTCTCTTCTTAGCTATGTTGTGCCCAGCCCAGCGTGTGATTAGCATCTGTTCGTTTCCATGTTTAGTCAGTCTAGGTTTGGCTTTCAGTGAAATCCGCTAAAACCTGTTCTTCCATGATGAACTTGAAAGCATTCAGCTAGTGCGGGTTCAAATTTTATTGCTTTATTTGTATATGTTTTTGTCTAACTTGGTTTATGTGAACAATTGCTTGATACTTAATTTGTCCTCAAGCTCAGTTAGCATCCAACTAATGATCGAGGGAATGACTTCATTCGAGTGTCATTAATCATAGGAAGACGAATAATTACTTATGTAAACATTGCATTATTGTCAGGGTGAGGGCGGAATTGCTTTGTACCATTCAAGCACTTTGAGCCTCTTATCATCTTTAGCTCCCAATAGTGACTGTTAGCAATGTGAACAACCGCTTTGCAATCGAAGACAAATGATTTTATTCGTTCACGAAAAATAAAAAAAATTTTTTTTTTTAATTTATTGATCTCTCAAGTTTTATTGCTTTTATGTTAATATACTCATGTTTTACACAAATTTAAACTGCAAATTTTTGCATATGATTTGCTATAATCAAATGTTAATATTTCACTTCGTTTTTGCATTCATTTTAGATGCATTTAAAATACATTTTTGCATATGCTTTTGATATATTTTCATGTATGTGTGTCTATAATTGTATATTGTGATTTATTTCTCAAGTGATTTTCCGTTTTTTTTTGTTGTTGCCTTACAGTTGCAAAAACATGCATTAATAACAAAACGTAAACTTATTTAATTTAAAAAAAAAATTGTTTATATCTGATCTAACGTTTAAGTTTTTATTTAAAGTTCAATTTTATAAATTGAATGGTTATGAACAGTTTATTTGGCTTACGTTACAATTGAAGCTTTCTCTTTACGTACAAAATGTAAAAATTAATTAATTCTATATTGTATGAAAAACAAATAAAAAAGTTATTTGAAAAAGTGTAACAAGTAAATTGAATAAAAATTACGTAAAATAAATTGAAATAAAATTAAATAAAATAAAAAATAAAGAAAATAAAATAAAATAAAAAACAATAAATATATAAAAAAGAAAATAAAATAAAATAAAACAAACAAAAAGAAAATGAAACAAAGTAAAATTTAATTGAAAGTAAAATAAAAATTGAATATAAAAACGAAATATAATTAAATATATGAAATAATATAAAAACCCTTGCAAAAATATAAAAATATATTAAATTATATTATATTAAATTAAATTACATATTAAAAATTATAGACAAAATAATAATTTGATTTTAGTCGTAAGAATGAAAGTTATATAAAGTTCAAACAAGTATTTATATAGCTTTTATTGATAAAATTAGTATTTATTGTTATTGCTATTTTCAAATTAAAAAAACAATAAAATAATATATTATTAACTAAATCTTGTATTATTATTATAAGAGCATTATTATTATAAGAGCATTGCAATTATATGTTTATTTAAAATATAGATTACAAAAAACAAATTAATATTTTGTTGAAGAAGGAGGAAATAAAAATAGATAATTGTTTAAACTAAAAAATTTATGTGTTTACATAAAATGAAATAATACAAAATAGATTTAAGGAAAATATATAAGAAACTATATTACAAAAAATATATTTTAAATAAAAACTAAAAGGTTATAACTATCGAAAAGTATAATTACAAAAGAAATTTGAGAAAACCTATACAAATTTAATAAAGATATATTAAAATATTAAAAAATACAAAAAATGCAACAAATTAAAAAACGAAAATAATTATAACCAATTATTTATTTAAAAATTGAAACTGAAAATTGATTTGAAAAGAAAATTGAAAAATAAGGAAATGAGTATTAAGTAAATCGCATTATTTTCTGAAAATGATTTTTTAAGAATTAAATTATTTTCAAAAAATGTTTAACTAAAAAAAATTAAACTACTGTTGAAGAAATTTATCCTTGAAAATTAAACAATAGAAAAATAATGTCAAAACTATTATTCTTTCAAATAATAATGCAATTAAATTTCAAAATTATAAAAAAATTAAATAAAAATTAAATTATTTGAAAAATATCTAATTACAATTTTCAATAAAAACTATAATAAAAAAACTAACAATAAAAATATTTGTAAAAAATATATAAAAGATAAACATACAACTAAAATAAAATAAAAAGTATGATTACAAAATCATAAGAAACGGAAAATAATGTAAGTTTTAAACAAGAAACAAATAAAAATTATGAATATGAATAAAAATATAACAAAATTAAGAAAACTCTTAAGATACTCTGGCGCACTCACTAAATTGTGATTATCATAATTTTCATGAAATGATCACAAACTGTCGCCACTGCACATCATTGACCGCAATAATTTTAGTGAGTTCGTCCATTCGGGGCTGTAAATGAAAAGCTTTAAGCTGACATATTAAACGTACGCATACAATTTGTGCCACTGTTGCTTTGATTTCTTTATTTAATCGTTTAGTTTAACCTTTTTTATTACAACATAAACAAAAATGCTTGAAAGCGTAGCGCAAGTCTACTAAACTGTTTAAGCCGTATGTGTTTTGTGACAAATATTTTTGGGATTACAGTTATTATATAGATAGATATAAGTTTTAGCGGTTAAAAGTTAGGCTTCACAATTTCCTGCTGGGATATAGTACAATAAATGTAGGTATACAGTTTTTATGTCTAGTTTAGAGTTACAAAAAACCTATAAATAGTTGCAGTTATTATTATTATTACTGTTTAGGAGAAGAGCAACAAACATTTGTAAAAAAAGTAAACTGAAAAATCTTAGATTCTTACAGCTGACAATTCAATTCAATGACATTAAGCACCTTTCGGATATCGCTTATAAACGTATCGATATTACTCGCCTTTGATTCGTACTCATCACAAACACACTGCACACATTACCTGTACCTACTAAAGCTAATGCCAGACTATAAACTATTCGAATATATATGTTTATGTGTATATATTTGTTCCACTTCGTATGCTTATAGGGGCCGATTATTTTGCGCCCAAGCATTAGTCGCTGTAACTGTGATTTATAATATTTAGAAATCGGTTCTTAGTCATACACTAATTATTGCATTATTGTTATCGTTATGCCAGTGAACTTTTTGCGTTTGCCGATACGAAGCCATGTGGCTATCGACAGGCG
The DNA here is from genome assembly GCA_964056695.1 of Melieria picta. NCBI lineage: Eukaryota > Metazoa > Arthropoda > Insecta > Diptera > Ulidiidae > Melieria > Melieria picta. Next base: position 58,808,068 of record OZ057398.1, read on the forward strand.
ACAGGCATCCATGTGGGACTGTCGTTAGGACAAACAATGTGTGCAGGCCCCATCGTTAGTTGTCGAATAGGGCCAGTGAAAAGTGCCATATTCTTATCACACTCTTCTTGTTCCTTAACGTACACTGTTAGTGCCATTTCTGTCATCTAAAACGAGTCAATTAAAAATCATATAAAAATCTAGAAATGGATTTTTTTTCTAGTTCAAATATTTCGCGCGTCGTCTTCATGTTTGTCACTTTTTCTTTGCTTTCATTGCCTAATTAAAGTTCCGTCGCTTGTTTGCCTAACTACACAGTACATCTTTCATTTAATACTCACAAAAACAAAGCAAAAAACATTTTCTTCTAATCTGCATTAGCAAAATTCATTTTTATCTCCAAACACGCAATATCCATTCAAACCATTATGTCAGTTATTTAGCCAAATGCTTTTAGTCACTGCTAACTAGTTATACATTGGATCTGGTTTGTTGGATTTTTTCTTATCATTGTCTGACTCCAGTCACCGCTAACTACTTTTAATTATGAACCCAAACAGCTGTTGCCTCAGATAAATTAGGCTTTTTCTTGTCATCGTATGATTTCAGTCAGCGCTAACTACTTTTACATTGGATTCTGGTTTATTGAATTTTTTGTATCATTGCATGTATGATTTCAGTCAGCGCTAACTACTTTCATTTGTGAAATCAAACAGCTTTCGATCCTGGTTTACTAGACATTTTTTGTCATTGTAGGCATTTAGTCAGCGCTAACTACGTCTACGAGTATATTGGATTCTGGTTTAATAAGTCTTTTCTTTTAAATTCATTGAAGTCAGGGCCAACTAAATAATTGGTACTGATTATTTTCTTCATCAAATACTCCCAGTTAGCGTTAACTGCTTTTACTTTTGCAATCAGTTATGCAGTTTTTTCATGCTTTCAATCAGCCTTAACTGCTTCTACTTTTGTCATCAAACAACTTTCTTGGTTTGTACAGATTTTTTGCTATTGAATACTTTCAGTCAATGCTAACTACTTCCACATTTGCGATTTGCGACAGTTGAGTATTTCGCACCAAACTCTCCAAAGCAGTCAGTGCTTTTAATGCGCTGTGACTTATTACAAAAATATGATCCGTTTGCTTGGAGTGGTGTCAAAAAATTTCTAGAAAACTATTTGGAATTTTTTCTCAAAATGTTTCTTTTGCTGTAAAATGTTTTTTCTACCTTTAGCTACAGTGGTTAAAATGTGTGTTTTAATGCATTCATTAATGTTTAGTTTAATTTGTTGTTATTGTTAAAAAGAGATTTTTTTCAATTAGTGATTATTATAAAACCTTTTTAAAATGTTGAGGTTAAGTTAATACGCATAAGTTTCGGATTGTTTTGGTGTTTGCCGTTTGCAATCTTTATCGTATACACACACGATCAACATTAGGGACTTGCTAGGTTTCATCCACAAAACAAAATGGCTTGGATAGGCACTTTACTTGCAGTAAGTCAGATCACTTTCTCCTTGTGGTATCACAAGGAGAAAGTGATTTCTTAGCCCATTTCGCGGCCTAAGTGTGTCTTTCGGCAAGTCCCGTGCCACTTTAACCTAACCTAACCTAACCTAACCACACACGATATATATATTTATATATATATATATATATGTATATATAGTATATCTGTTTAGTCGTGAGTGTTTATAGTTGGTCTGTGAATGCTTTTTAGAATCTTTTTATGGATGTTTCCGTTTCTGTAGGCCAAGTGCGCGTCTAAGAATCATTTGCAACCCCAAAAACCCTTTTCGGGGCCTATAAACGCTTTGTTATGCGATGTACAAATATGTTTGAAGATAAGTGCGGGTTTGGGTTTTATTGCTACGGTGAAGCAAAAACCATTTCATTTAGATTCACCGGCAGCCAACGTTGTGGATCTGAATGGAGAGTCTTTCGGCTATCGTCGGTTCGGGTAATGGCTGAAAAATGCGTCTATCCGCCAACTTAAAACACTAATTCAATGTATAAAAACTATGATTATTGTCCGCTGCCCATCAGCAGACCAATGCTTATTGACGCTCGCGGTACAGCGGCTTGCGGCCCTTGAATTGTTGCAAGGTGTGCGCCCGATGCGGCAGCGGCACGCCCACTTTCGCTTTGAGTCGCTGTTAGTAAAGTTCGGTGTGTTGACGCGTGGGCGCCGGAATCTTGGACATGCCGCGCTCGCGCCGCGGCGACACAATCACCGACATGTCGCGCGAGTGTGTGCTCTCCGTGGACGATGCCGCCGAGCTGCGTTTCGAGAGCGTTTTCGTGGGCGGCGAGCAGCTGCTGGAGCGCTCCAAATTGCCATTGCTGTGCACCCAGGCTGAGGTGAAGTCCTCGTAGACGGGCTTCTTGCTTGCTGCGCTGCTCTTGGGACTGTCGCCGGTGCCGCTGCTGCCAGTCGCTGCCTGTTTGCCGGACGAGTAGCGCGATAGCAACGTCTTCATTTTCTCCAGTATTTGTGCATCGTTCTTGGCGCTGCTGGCCGCCTCGAGCAGCTGTTGCGCCAGCGGCGAAGCGGCGTGATTCTTCACCGGCGATGTGGTCAGCGAGGCGGTGCAGCCACGTATGCGCCGACCATTGCTGTCGTACAGTATTTGCGATGAGCGCGTTTTGCTGTTGCGCTCGAAGGCGCCGTTCTGTGTGAACGTTTCCGCAGTGATGGTCGGTCGTTTCCTGCCCGTGGACGCGGCACGGCCGCTCCACGTGTTGGTGACATCGCGCACTGGCGGTGTGGCGTTGGCTTTGCGCGCGCTCACGTTCTCCACACTGCGACGCACCTCGCTGGACGGCGGCGGCGCCATCGGCCGTCGCACTGAGCGATAGACCGGCTGCTTGCGCTGAAAGACCGGCAGGCCGGTGCGCGCAGACAAATCCTGCATGCTGCTGCTGCAGGTGCTGTTGTCGATGCTGCGGCGGCGCTGCGCAACCGGTGAACGTGGAATTTTGGTGCCGCCGGCAGCGCTGTCTTTCTGTGCTTTTCGGCCGCCGTCGGTGGCATCGTCGCCGCCGCCGAATATTCGATTGGAGAAGCCGGTTTTGCGCAGCCCCGTGGCGCTGGCTATGTCCAGCGTGATCTCGTCGTCCGTTATGAAGATGCCGGACTGCTCGAATTTGTTGTTGAGATTCGTGGACGGCGCGTGCAGCACAGCTGGCAGCGACTGCGGCCCAGCATCGAGCAGCAGTTCGCAGGGCGTGTTGTTGAAGTCGGCGTCCAGCACTTCGGCAGTTTTTGTGGATATTGTCGAGTCATCGACGGGCGAGAGCTGCGAATCACTGGAAGTCTGATCGAGACGCGCTGTAAAGGAGACAGTTAGATAGCAGTTAGAGAGAGAAAGAGAATTTTAAGTAGCAGCTGCATTGCCACCTACCATTACTTTCAGCGTCCTCCACCGAAGCCTGACTGTGCAGTGATTCGCGCTTCTGCGCATTCGACTGTATGACGCCCAGGCTGCGATAGCCTTCGTCGCTGATTTCGCTGCCATTGTCGCTGATATTATCGAATTTGCTGCTGCTGCCGTGGGCGTTGCCGTCGCCGTTCGTGGCTGGTGTTGCCGTTGCGACGGCAGTGCTGGCGGTTGCTGCGTCGGCGCCACTAAGGCACTCAAACTGGACGTGATTGCCGGCGGCAATTTCGCTGCAGTTGGGCAGCGACTTGGGCCCGCTGCTGCAGGCGTCCAGCGAGCACTGTTTCTTGCGCATGTCTATGAGACGCCGCGGGCTGGGCGACATGGAGCGACGCGACAAGTTCGCCGAGGGCAACACGCCAACATTGGGATGCAATTTGTCCGCTGGCGCGGCGGCGCCGTTGCTGTGGTTGGGCGTGGCAGTGGGCTCGGCTGCGTTGGCGGCATTTAGCTGACTCAGAAATTTGCGCTGTGGCGTGGGGCTGCGACTGCGATTCTTGTTGTTGTTGCTGCTGCCATAAGTGGGCGATAGATTGTTGTTGCTGTGTCCGTTGTGGCTGAGGGCGGACGGTGTGGGTGTTGTGTTGGTGGCATTAGCGCTGTGATTGTGATTGTGTTGATAGGCAGCTTGGTGACTGAAATTGGAGATGATCTTGCGGGCAGTGGGCGGCGAGCTGGAAGCCGAGTGAAAATACACAAACAATTAAAAATATGCAACGAAAAGCCAAAGTTAAAGCCCGACATTAGTCACGCTGCATTAGCTGCGCTGCCAATTGCACATCAAAGCGGCCGTCGCAAAAGCCGTCGCATTAGCCGGTAAGACAGGCGGCTTAATCGGCGCTTTAATTAACACACGTACAGCTCACGCAGCGGCAGCCGGACTTTGCTGTTGCTGCTGTTTTAGCTGCTTTGCATGCAAACCGTTCAGTGTTCAGCGTCCAACATTGTTTTCGTTTAGTGGTTTCGATTTTATTTTGCTGTCTAACATTTATTGGCTGCGTGTAAGTTGACTGAGCTTAATTGATTGACAGCAGTTCTTTTGATAATGACCGACAGTTCTGCGTCAGCGCAAAATTAAACGCACACAAACACACACACACACATACATATTTACATTCTAAGCCACACTCGGTGTAAGCGGATTGGTTTAAGCCAAGGCCGCCACCGTCGCTCATGTGTGCCACCATTTATGGACCAAGCGGCAACGCTTTTTGTTTTACTAACAGTTTTCACTACCAACCCCCCACGAAGGTGTCAAAAATTACGCAGTTGATGATAAGGTAGACATTATTCAGCCTTTTATGAGAAATTTTATGTCGATTTTGGATGACCGACATTAAGTTTGAGCAATTTGCGCGATTTGGTTTGAGCAATTTTTGACTCTCTAGTTACGAAATATTTATTTTTGTTGAAACAGTTGCTGGAGGTCGTTTTGAGCATAGTGAAATTAATAAAGTGTGCCAGATAGCAGGAACTCTCTCTTCATCATACACTTATTTTCTGACAGTTGTTGTCATTATGCTGACAAATGTCAGAGTTCATAACCCGTCTGTGCTGTATGAAAAATTTCAAAATAAATTGTTGTTTGAAAATACTTTCTGCACCAAAACCGACACAAAAAACGCAATTACATGCCAGGAAAAACGTGCTATCTCTGCAAAAAAACGACCGGCAATGCAGTTTCTATGTTTTTCTAACATAAAATACATTACGAAAATATATATTTCTGGAGTACTGAAAGTCAATTTTTAATTTTGTGCTATTTTAGCGACAACAAAAATAAACGTTAATCGAACTGATACAAATAATTTACACTTTGACAATTGCTACTCAGAGAAATAAGTGTACGTCATCTACCTGGTACACTTTATTGATTTCACTATGGTTTTGAGGTGTAATGTTTGTTAGAGAAAAAATGGAAGAAAATTAGAAAATGTATGTCAATAGAAACGTGCGGGGGGCTGTGGAAGGCAGTGCGCCTAAAGTCCTGATTTATCAATGGCATTGCTCGTTTAACCCTAATTCCCAGAATTTTAAAAGTAACGTAAACCCAGAAGTAAGACTGTCAGCCTTATATGAGCTAAATTACTGAAAACATTTGTTTAAAAACTACAAAAACTGTCTAAAATGTTGAATTTATAAATGCAATATAATTCTAACATTCCATTAGAGGATTACATAAAATAATGGAATCGAAAATCTTTTTGATTTATCACCATTTGAAATCTTTGGTGAGACTGTGAGGCTCACCTCTGGGAATTAGGGTTAATTAGGGATCACAATGGCTACCCATTGTAAGGTGGCAGTGGGAAGAATGGTTGGAAAACGTACAGGAGGAAGTACAGACTACCTCCAGAAGGAGTAACTAAAACCTTGTTGTCTTCTACTGAAAAATATGGCAACTCCGAAATGAAGAGTTCTTCTTCTTCCTACTGAGATTCATTTACAAATCACCAGCTTAATCAGGCTCTTAATTGACTTGGAATATAGACACATCGACACAGCTCTGGTCCAAGTGTGTCTTAGACAGACATCCACTTGAACCCAACCTAACCCTGAAAAAATTAACGTGATCTCTCATTTTATTAAACACTTTTGTTGGAAGTTACCTAAAATCGTGGAACAGTTCAGTTTACAAGTACTTCATTCATAGTTTTTGGTGTTTTCAATGCCAAAATCTTCACTCTCGCATTGAATTTGTTTTGTTCTTTTGTGTCATACTAACCGTTCGTAGATGACTTGCGCCTTGTGCAGTTCAATGCCGTTCGACTGGGTGTTGGTGCGCGGTATGAGACGTGCCGCTACCGAGGATCGATGCTGTGCCTTGCAGCGGCACGGATCGTGTTTATCCAAGTAGTGGGCCAGCGTATCCCAGCCGCCACCAACGCGTACCATAACGTGTGAGCGTAAAATCTGAAAGGATAATGGAAAGCGATTAGTATTAAGAATTGGCGTAGTTAAGTCTTCAGACCCTTTCTAACTAAGCTATTCTAATCCACGACTGGCTTGAATCAATACAATATTGGAAGGAATGTTACTCGTTTAATCGATAATTTGACATCAGATAGAATAAATCATTATAAGAGAGAATGACAAGAGATAATGATAAAATCGGTCTTAAAAACCCCATATAAATCCGCCTAAACTCGAACTGTCTCGTAAATTATCTCACAACCGCACTGCATAATATGGCGCTGCAGCCCTGTTGCAGCAAAAAAACTTCAAGTGCTGCAACCTTCCGACGCACACTTTTTGCCATTCACCATTGGCGAACAAACCTCAATTATATCCGCTTGTTGTCTGTCGAAATTAAACAGAAAAAGCATAAATACTGCAAATGCCGCGTGCGTAGCCGAGTGCGTAGCTCTGTACGCCGTTCGCAATACCAGCTGCATGCAGCATTTACGCCAACAACAATAATATTTGGCTTGTTGCACATGGCCAGCAAAGAGTTTTGATGTCGCGGTCAAAAGCCCAAACAGCGACTGTGTAATGACATTTCGGAATTTCTGCGCGAAACATGAGAGACTTGGGGACACGATTTGCCACAGTTGTGTAGCAATAAAGTTGGCAAAAATTTTACAACAAACATTTGATATGACAAAGAAGGTGACTAATGAATTGAGGCTGCCAACAAGAAAATAATTTTTTATATTTGATTTGAATTCTAAAGGAAATATTCAGTGTGTATCTTTGCCGTATATCTACTGCCATCTGTAGGACCTAACGCAGTTTTTCTTCTTTTGAAATTTAACCTTTATTAGCAATTCAGCTCGAAACAATCGAAAGCTTAATTAGCCAATCTGGAGTAATTTTTGACCCATGCCGACTTACTATACGCCAATTTCTTTTAGTTATTTCACAACAACACTATTTTTTACAACTCTATTATGCACAGTTTACATTTGCTTCAATAGAAGACAACATTTTTTTGTGTGGGCGGATAACAACAACACACAAGAACCTCACCTCACATTCGCCTCATAAACAAAATGTTTTGCATTTTACAAGCTGGCAATGAAACTAATTCACAAAAAAACCAATCACTATTTTGCAAAAAACCCGCCGCAGTTGGCGAAGCAGAAGCGCAAGTGTGGTTAAATGGGTTAATCAATTGTTGGTTTTTTTTTACGATACACACGTCAAAGTTGTTAACGGCGCCAAAAGCGCACAAAGCAATGTGGCAGCCACATCATAAGCGCGCCGCCAACACGTATCACATCGACGCAAACATGTCAACAACAGCAATTGTTGCACTTGGTCGCACGGCGACTCGACGCTTAATCACTTGCAGGCGAGTTCGAGTCGCTGTGGTCTGCTGGCTGCTGGCTGGCATCGCTGGCAGCACTTTGAACCGGTTCTGTGCGGCTGCGCACGCGTTCGGTGTGAAGCGAAAACCATTTATTGTGATTGGTATGTAAGCATTCACGATTGACCGGCCGAACGATCGAAGCGAGGAGATCGCTGCCACCGCGCAACATGCCTTGCAGTTGTTGTCAGCAGCGTGCCGCAATGTTGTTGAGAACGGCTGTCATGCAGCAAGTGACATAAGTGATAAAAACCAGCCGCAACAAAGACAACAAAAAGACGAGGCTGCTGGCGCGCCAGCCAACCAGTCTGTCAGTCAGACAACCAGTCTGTCAAATTGGCGTAAATGATGTGGCGGTCGCTACCGTGACGTTCGTCCGCTGATCTTTCTTTGCACTTTTCACTGAAGTCTTCCATACGGACGCGACTCTGTAGTGGCCGCATGAATGGTAATCGCACGTATGTCTTTGTTTACCTGCATAAAAATAAATCTTCACACTTTTAATGCCAATTAAAGCAACTAATTGCCATTCATTAATTCTTTATGTTTGGTGTTTTTTTTAATTTCAATTTTCATTTTAATGTTTTGAGTTTCATTTGCATGAGTGGCCATTTGATTATTTTTCATGTTGCAGTGTGCCATGTGCAGTGAACTTTTGTGAACCGATGATCGACGTTGGCGGCGTTTTCAAAGCGTTGTCATAGGTCAATGGAACACTTTGAAAGGTGCAACGAAATGTCAGCGTTGTTGTAATAAGAGATCGTGGCTAGTGTTATGTGACGATACGAGTTAGTGCCAACAAATTTGCAATAAAAAAATTATTTTATTTTCTATTACTACTAACAACTAACTAATTCTCCATATTCTATTTTCAGCTTTCGTGATTTTTGGCGATTTGTTGGGCTTTGGTTTCGGTTATGGGAAACAAAATATAGCAAATGTTTTGGATATTTCATGCTTGACTCTTTCTTATGAGGGTTTCTGCTACTCGCGAGTAGCAACAACGCCGACAAACATAAGGTGGCATCAATGTTGCTGATACTCGCGAGTAGCTGAATGGTCTTCACTGTCTTGGGCCAACACTTGGATTCAGTTCAACACATGGAAAATCAGCAAGCAACATTTTTAAGTAAGTTTTTTTTATTAGAAAGCCTTTCAGTTATTTTTTTTTAATTATTCTTTTAAATTCTTTGCTATTTTCTTACTTTTTTATGTCCATAAGTATTTTCATGAACTTGTTTGACTTACCCGCACAAAGATGAGCACTTTCGTGTCGCCAATGCGATACTTTCCCTCCGATACGCGCACCATTGGGAACTGCGAGGGGCACGTACACTTCTCCACCAAATCGCGTACCTATTAAAAGAAGAAGAAGCACAATCAGCAAATGTCAAACATTGTATTTAGTAGAGTTCGTGCATTTTATTAATTAGCGTTTTTAAGATTCCATAATTGCGCTTGCGCACATTTCGATTCCGTCGACAATTTGCCGAAATGTGCAGTAAATATCAACATTTGGCCCACTGCAGCACGCAACCGCCAACAACAGCATTAATTTTGTGCAAATTACAAATTGCGGCGGTGCATTGGCCATTAGCCGTCGACATGCCGCCGTGCAGATGCGCATTTATTCATGCGGCAAAGCAGCAAATGCCAACGCTAAGCTAACAACAACAACAACAATTTCAAAAGCAGCAACACAGCAGCCACGGCTCGCATCAGCCATAATGAAATGGCAGCACGCAGCGCGCAGCGAAACGCAATCAAAGCCGCAGATGCAACTTGGTGGCCGGCTGCCGGCCTGACTGCATAAATTCACGCGCGCCGCCGCTCTGTCTAAACAAATAGCCGTACAAATGACTGCGCGTGCAGCCTTATAACAGCAACAAAAACAAAAACAACAACAATGTTGGCCTGTGCATTGCCATTGTTGGCTGGGCGCAACTTTTGACCTCTGCGTGCCGGCGCGTCTTTTCTCAGCGCATAAATCGCATTCGGCGCGCGCTGGCAGCAAGTCGCGCTTTGTAACGGCGGCCGCACTTCCTAGCCGACGACAACGAAACGCTACTGACTGCGCAAGAATGCCAACGCGGCAGTCGTGAGCGCGCATAATCGACGTTCGTTGAAATTGATGAAGTCAACTTTTGTGGGGTTAAGCCGCAGCGCAACGTTGTTGCATTCTGCCTGCAACTTTTTGGGCTGCGTGTGTGACTTTCTATTTTATTTTCAATATTATTTTGTACAGAAAATTAAAAATTGCCTTTAAAAATATCAACTGCAACAATTTCGAGCGCGTACTTTAACAGATTGTGCACAACCAAAGTGAAAACGGCGCATCATCAACATTGCCAACCACAACAACAACAAGAACAACATTTTAGTGCTTAACAAAAATAACAACAACAACATGTACAATAAAAGTGTCTTTATCAGTTTGACGCTCAAGCGGCAAATCGGCGACTGCAGACGGCCGTTTGCGCGGTTGAGTGGCTGACTGACTGGTTGGTTGGTTGGTTTGCTAAATGGATGGATGGACACAGTGTTTTACGGATAGATGGATGGTTGCATGCCGCCAACCAGTGGCATTGTTTGTGTCGGCACGAAAGCGATCGCAGTGGTGTGCCTGATCTGCGCACATTTTATTGTTGTTGCTATTGTTGTTGTCGATACGCCTGTAACCATGCGGCGCGCCATTGCATTGCGACCGCTTTTTATTGCTGTCCGTCCGGCTGTCAACAGGTTGTTAAGCGTTTACACGCTTCGCCGCCTGCATTCAATCAATCACGCCGCCGCCGAAACGCGCTCGTCTGCCTGGCCGCCAGTGCAGTGCGCACCCTTTCGGGCCACGGCGCATTCAATCAAATCAAATCAAAAGTTGTTTATGTGCGATGTCATTATGTTGTTAAGCGGCAAACAACATGGTTGTTGCTACCGTTGCTGCATCGCATTGCTGTTTCACTTTCCATTCTGCAAACAGTGCGCCGCGTACGCGTTATCACCATCACACAAGAGTGTGAATTTTATTGTAGATCAGCGGCGCGTATTAACGCTAATTGGGTGCAAGTCTGTGAACTTGATTTACTGTGCCATCCCTGCCGTCTCGCCGGGCTCTTTGCTCGCGCTTCTGGCATCCAGCGCTATGCTGTGCGTTCATATGCGGAAGTGCAAGCGTTTTATGCGCTAAACGAAGCGTGTACAGTGTGTTGTGAGGCAGATAAAGAATACTGGATTTTTTGTTGTTGTAGTAGTTGATCCATTTTGCAGTTCTTGCACAAGCTGAGTATTCGTCAATCAAGTGTAATTCAACATAATTTGAGAGAAAAAGTAAATAGTTGAAAAAAGTGAAGTTGGACTCTGTCTGTAGTTCGGTGCTTGCTTTGTGTTGTTTATGATTCGTTTTAAAGTCTATTTAAAATATGATTTATTCATCTAAGAATTGTCTGCTTTCAGAATATTGATAGGATATTTGATGTTCAGTTTGAGACAGATGGTTTGATAAATGGTACAAACCATCATCAAACATTAAGTTATGTTAGGTTGGCTCGGCTTAGCTTTGTTAAGCAATCCGCGAGAGCTTCAGATAGTCAAAATATGGTCAAATTTTTCATGTTCCATCTTGAAGCCAATATACATAGTACTTTTGTACTTTTGTTAAAAAGGTTGTTCAGTCGCTAATGAGTTCAGTTATCTTCTTTAATAAACCCCTTTTTCAAAAAGTCACAACCCGAGTAAAAAAAACAGGGACCTACCGATCAACGCCACGTCCCGTTTCGCTTTGGGCCAATTTCAGCCGCCATCCGTGTTGTTGGATTTATTATGCGTTTGTGCGCTGACAGACTGACTGACTGATTTGGCCGATAACTAATTGCGGCGTGTTGCATATAAATTACGCTGGCGCTTTTGTTCACATTATTGTTGTTGTTGTTATAAAATCAAACATACACACACAACATAAGTTTCTTGCTTGCGGAAAGAAAAATAAGAAAACAAGTAACAACAACGTGCAGAAAAGCTGCGCTGAAAAATCTCCATAACATTATGCAGTAACTGTACATGAGGCTGAAATTTTCACTGCGCCCAGCGGCACTGACGATGCAGTGATGTTGGGTACTCTAACATGGGGCGCTGCAACAACAACAACAAAACGCAAGGCCCACTGCCTTTAAGGCGAGTTGGGCCAATTGAAGACAGCAAAGTCTGTGAGAAAGCTGCACGGACAGCGGAATGGACGCGTTAAACGCCTGTCAGGCGGCTGGCCGCAACTCTGGTAAATTGCATAGATCAACAACAACAACAATAACAGCAACATCAGCTTTGAAAAAAACTCAAATAAAAGTGGCTTGCGTATCGGAAACCGCAGCACCGCCGCCACATGTCAACGATGCACATCGCCTATCGAGTGTGCGGCTGCGGCGGTGGCGGTGGCGGAAAATCAATCAGTTTGCGCAAAATGTGCGAGTGCGGCAATTACTGTCACCGCCACTGTTGCTGTCGCTATAGCTGTCGATGTTTATTGCTGCTGTTGTAGTTGTTGTTGTCCCAGTTGACAATGCATTTTTGGCTGATTGCTGCTGGCTGCCTGTGAATTTGTTGTTTTTGTTTTGTTATTTGCTGCTGTTGGCGTTGGAACGCAACGTTTTGGCATCTTCAACACACATGTCGATGATCGGGGCTCGCTTGTCGGCGTTGCCAATGATGACATTACAACAACAAACACAACTTTAAATTGTTAAATATGTGTCGTTTGTTGTTGTACAATTTGCAATAATACAAGTAAAAGCAGCAGCAGCTGATGTCCGTACGAAAATGTTGCTGCCGGCGTGCGGAAATGTGTTTGTGTTTTAGTGCTGCTGATCGGCTTGTTGGCGTTTTTGTTGTAGGCATTTGTTTTGTTGCTGCCGCCGACGAGGTGCTATCGAATGCGCCACCTGTCAAATTAGCGCATGAGACACGACGTTTGCGCACGCAACGCACCAATTGAGCGGCCGCTGTTGACTTGTGCGGCACGCCGAGCCGCCAATTGTTGTCTATGGTCTGTTGCTGCTCCAGGCGTAAAATGCCAAAATAAGAAGCGCCAACGCGCAGCCAACGAAGCGCTGCAGACAGTCGAATATAACAGCAACAACGAGAAGGCAACAGCAACTGCAACGTACTGCAGCAAATTGCAAGTGGCAAAGCGGAAGCGCCGTCCGCGCGCCGCGTTATAAAACGTAATCGCATTACGTGGCGGGCGGCGTTGCGCGACAGTGAAGCGAAAATGACTGAAGCGGAAGATGTCAGTCGGAGATGAGCCGAAATTAAGTGGTAAATTGCAACCGTCCGCAACCAATGGCTACAATGCAAATTTGGCCCAAAACAAATGCAACAAGCGGTGCGGGAACGCGCCGCAACTTTGACATTTGCGTTTGGACAAAAATGTGCCACACAACAAATCGTTGTGGCACGAGAATATTGCATTAATTTGTGTGCAGCTGGGAAGCGCAATGAAAATCCACCAACAACAACAATAACCACAGCGGCGTTTGCGTTTTCACATGGTCGGCATGTCGGCTGCGCGTGTTCGTTCGTCTCATGTGTTCGTAGTTGGCAGCGAATTTGAATTGATTTTTGGATGTGCAACAACAACAATGAGACAAACAGCGCACTTATGCGCACAAAAACGCACACGTGAACGCATAAATTATAATTGCGTTTTGATTGTTGTAGTTGTTGTTGCCATTTACACATCACGACTTGCCCTGCGTCGCGTAAGTTCGTGTGCACCAATGATTGTTTTCCTGCTGCGGCAATTATTTGGCAACTCTGTCGAGCTGCTGCTGGCGGCCGCAATGTCCAACTGCCAGCTGGCAAATTTTTTTGTTGTAAATGTTTGACACGTTTTTCGCCAAATTTGCTTAGAGCAGACACTGACTTTGAGTCGACGTAGTTTGGCGCCAACAAAACCTCACTTTTGCCATAGTTTTCTTTTTCCTATTTAGAGCATAGTTGGAAAATTATTTGTGTGTGACAATGGCAGCACGTCTTCTTCTTCTTCTTCCTCTTGTAAATTTAAAACGCTCCAAAGTAATCGTCCAATCGTAGGACAATTCGGTTCGTATGCCGCCCAAGTCAAGTAGCGACGACAACAAAATGTCCCATTAGTAAACAATCGATAAAAAAACAAAACAAAAAAATTAAATAAAAAAACGCTATTGAAAATCGTTGGCCCAGTCATGATTATTCAACATATAAAACAAATACGTAGCTGCTGCCAGGCGGTCGTGGCAAAGCCGCCGACTGCGGCATCCATGTGCCGGGAATTGGCTAGCAGCGTCACAATTGGTACGACAATTGCCGGCACAGTCGATCGATCGGCGCGGCGCTGCTGCATTTTCTTTCTAGGGATTTCAATTCGCGAGCGTGTCCGTTCGGGGCCAACATGACGCAGCCGGCAACTGGCCGCAATGGCGGAAAAAAGCCGCGAAATTGGCCAAAAAACGCTTAACGCTGCCAACTGCCGACTGCCGAGTGGCGCACTGGGCATTGCAGAATTGCGGAACGAGAAATACGCGCACGCGCGCTTGAGTCACAAAACGTGACTGACGTACAGGCAGCAATAACATCCTACGGCTCCCGAAATGCCACAACAACCGAAAGCAACTAAACAATGCAAGTGATGAAATCAACACACGCTTAGCTTAACTGTTTTAAGATTTGGGGGAAAATTTTGGCAACTTTAATGCAGTCTTTCGATGAGAATTTAAGAATTTAAAAAAAATTTTTGAAACCATTCATATTGAAGGTATCAGTAAGATTTGAGGGATTTATAAAAGATGCCGTGGTTAGCATTAAATCGCTTATACCTTCTCGTATTCATGTTAAGTGTCATTATTTCCCTTTAAAAATCAGTATCTGTCATTTCGCCGAAGTGTAAGAGAGAGGCTTTAATGGAGTGGAGAGGCTTTAATGGAATGTCTTCTCCCACCTGCCGTATTTACCAGACATTGACTCAGATCGATGACTCATGGCCTGGCCGAGCCACACTTAATTTCTTACAAAGAAAATTAGGTCAGTTCTTAGATCGCCTCAGAAGACACGAATTTTTTTCAACACGGAAAACCTATGCTGCTTTTAAGATGGGGAAAAGTCGTAGCTTACAGAGCTGTTTTAATTTTTCGGAATGAAACTTCAAAGCTAGAAAACGACCCTTAACACTTATTTGGGTTTGGTTGTGATTTGAACCCACAGCCTTGTCTACTGTCAACCAATGCTCTAACCACTGAGGCATGGCTTTCGTCTGACTGTGCAGCATTACGACAAATCGTTGCTTATGGTCGCAGCTAAGACTTGAGTTGCGTTTTTCCCGGAACTTCATTGTGCCGCATTTTAACATTCAAAACTTTTCCTCAGCTCAAGCAAATCTTGGCGTGTCCATCAAAGTGCAAATTTGTCAGAGAATAAATTTGCATACATGTAGTGTGTACAATGTGTAAGTAGAGACATGTCTGTATGTACTTGTGACGCGTTGCGCTTTCAGCTGCTTACAGTTAGTTGCGAATTCCTTCACGCTCCTACGCAAATGGCTCACGCAGCGATAATCATGCCGCAGTTATTTAGATTTAAGATTTTTAAGCGCAAAAAACATTGTTTACGTACTTACATACTTATGTATGTACATATGTACGTGCGTACGTAGCTGTGTACAAGCGTGAGAAAGACAGCTGCAACCAACCAACGCGTCATGCGGCCGACGCTGTAAACGCGTCTTGGCTGTTGAGTGTGGCCACGCATGCGTACCAAATCACTGTCGCGTCTGGCTAGCTGACTGGCTGGCTGACTGCCACTTAACGCCAAGATTAACAACTCGACTTGCTTAATTTACGTTATGGTAATTATTCCGACTGCTCTACGGCCCACGGAGCAACGCGCTGCGAAATCGCTGAAAAGCGCCGATTACATTTACTCGCTTTTTTGTGGCCCATTTCACAAGCCAACCATTTCGTTGTATTGACAGTGCGTGATCGTGGCTAATGGCAGCACATCAAAATAAATACTCAACCGACTTGTGATAAATGACGCACAATGCATAAAAATGTTAATTGAAGGCCCGCGCGCTCAAACCGTTTGAATCGCACTCACCATTTCGTCCAAACTCTTCAGATCGTTTGTGACAATTTGCGGCTGTGGGCCGTACATCAGCATTGGACCCTCGTCATCGGCGTCGTCGTTCTCCGAGTCGGTGTCGAACATGTCCGTCTCGGTGGCCGCGTTGTCGGTGCCGATGCCAATGTCCGTCTGCGTGCCGGCCGCCCCATCAGCGTCGGTCTGTGTGCCGCAGCCAATGCCGTTGGCTTTGTTGTCGGCGGCAATTTCGCGATCTATCTGCCGCTCCATCTGCACCAGCATTGGCGCCAACATGCCTGCAATAAAGAGGGTAGGGAGGGGGGTGGTAAGGCGTGAAATTTGTGGGCGTCATTGGTTAGTGCTTACCGAATTTGGCGCCGCGTCGCGCCACCTCCAGCAGGCACAGAATTACGTGCTTCTCATTCTTACGCATTATAAGGTCGTCCGTTTCGAATAATAGGCACTCGATTATTTTAAGGCTTTTTCTGCAAATGTGAAGAAAAATTTATTCTTAATAGTTGATAAGATTTGGTTAAAATGTTTTGTCTTAAGAAAAGTTGGGTTAAGTGAGACAAATTTGGTTTAGCTGCGCACAATAGCAGTTTTGAAAATGTTTTTATTAAACTAGTCTCTAGTATTTCTGCTTTTAGAAAAGTTCTCGGTGCCTTGTTTTTGTGCTGAGATTTCATACTTTTGTTTTGGTAAAAACAAATTAAGGCTAAGTACGACAAACTTGCTTTAGCTCTGTCACAGATTAGAAAATCTTTTTGTCTCTGAAAATGTTTTTATAAAACCAGTCTCTGGTATTTCTGGTTCTGGTTCTCGGTGCCTTATTTTTGAGCTGAGAATTCGCATATTTTTTTGTGTTAAAAATGTTGGGTTAAATACGATAAACACGCTTTAGCTCTATAACGATTTTGAAAATCTTTTTATATTTGAAAATGTTTTTATGAAACTAGTCTCTAGTATTTCTGCTTTTAGAAAAGTTCTCGGTGCCTTATTTTTGTGCTGAGATTTCATACTTTTTTTTTGTAAAAAAAGTAAGGTTAAGTAGTAATTAAGTGCTTTAGCTCTATAACAGTTTTGAAAGTGTTTTTATTTCTAAAAATGTTTTTATAAAACAGTCTCTGGTATTTCTGATTTTAGAAAAGTTCTCGGTGCTTTATTTTTGTGCTGAGAATTCGCATATTTTTTTGTGTTAAAAAAGTTGGGTTAAATACGACAAATACGCTTTAGCTCTATAACGATTTTGAAAATCTTTTTAGAATTTATTCTCCTTCTGTCTTTGAGACCTCTTTTTAGAAGCATCTCTCTCTATCTATCTCTCTCCCCTGGACCTCTGCTTGCAGACAGCTACACTTCGTCTTTATTTTTTTTTACTGTGCCACACGTAAAATAAATCTTCTAGCCTCAAGACTCCCGCACACCTGAACTAGCAAAATCGCCAACACCGAGCAGTCAAAGAAAAAACAAAATCGAAAAACTTTCACATGCGTAAAATTTCAATTTTCAACTGAAACTCACTGCAAAGCTCCGTTGCCCAAAACATTTGATGGAGCTGCAGTTAGCTGCTGCTGCAGTTGCGCGCATCAAACGTCTGTCTTTGTGTCTGTCTGTTAATCTGTGGGTCGGTTTGTCTGTCTATTTAGTGGCATTCATGACTGCACTGCAAATTCTCACTGCTCTGCTCTCCCTTCTATGTCGACCGCTGCACAAAAAGCGGCCAATAGATCAAAGCGAATGTTTGCCTCTGTGTTGTTGTTTTTTCCGTAGTTGATGTGTGAATTTCACGGATTTTCTTCGCGCTTGAATTCTACGATTTTTAGTTTATCTAAATTTAATTGCGATTAGCTGCGCGCATTTTCATTTGGAGCAGCGGCCACAGCGAACGGTGAAAAGTATTTCAAATTAAAGTGCAATGAACTGCGAATTCATTTCTTCCGACTCATTTTGCAATTGCGATTAAAAATTCATTATAGCACGTTGGCGATATAGCAATACATACAATGCAATCACTGCAATCAAAAATTATTGACTAGTGAAATTTCGAAAGTTTATGTGTTCTGATTGTTTACATTGTTGTGAGCGGTTCTTCGATAAACTTTCTCAAGAGAAACCGAAATGTATTGATTGCATTGAACTAGTTAAATTTGAAGTTATCTGGATTTAGATTGAAATTTGGCTTCTATGAAGTGCTGAATTGGTTGAAAAACAAAATTAAAACTACTTCCCAAAAGTAAACAAATAAATAGCATTTTTCCTAACTTCAAACTTAACAAAAACGTTACTAATTTGACTTTGATAAAATAAATGTGGGCTCTTTGGCAGAGACAGTTTGAGTTACTTTTTAAATTTGTGCTTAAAATTCCATTAATATTACCAAAACTGTAAGAAAATTTAACAAATTGTCATATTTTCTATCTTAAGTCTTTCTAAAAAGTTTTGAAAATGGTTTGAAAATATTGATGTTTAATTCTCTTACAAGAAAAATTCTCTGAACTGCTCAAATCGATGCTAAAAGTCTAAACAATGTTTCAAAATTTGCAAAAAATTTTAAAAAACCAAAACTTATACTATTTCCAGCTTTTTAAGACTCTCTAAAAGTTAAAAAAAATGCTATAAATAATAACTAACTAACAAAATGCTTTGAACTTTTCAAATCATTGCTAAAAGTTATAACAATCTTTCAAAAACTGAAAAAATGTCTAAGAAAATTTTAAGTTACACCATTTTCTTCGGACCTGCTAAAATTATAAGGAAGAAGCTTAGATAAAATTTATGTGGCTTTTATTTCATAGCACGTCAGCCGCCGTGGCTCAGTTGGTTAGTGCGTTGGACCGCGAGTCGAAGGCAGCGACCCAGGTTCAAATTCTGCCTGTAATAACACCTAAAAAAAAATAACGGGAAAACTCGTTTTCTCTTTCGGTGGCTGTCCTCTCAGCTGGAAATGGCAAACCTCTGAGAGTAAAAATTGCTTATGAAAGAGCTCCCAACCTGCCGTTCGGAACCGGCATAAAACTGTAGGTCCCTTCCACCCGCGTACAAATTCACACGCACAACACGGGTGGTTGCGGGAAGCTAGGCCTTAGTCTCGCGTAAGCGGGCTGTCGTGCCAGTCAATTATTATTTTTAAATTTTCTCAACTTTCCAAATCTGTAGTAAATGTGCCAAAAATACTGCGACAATTAAAAACATTATTCGAAAAACCCAAAACGTTACCATTTTTCTACCATCAGGCTGTCTAAAAATATTGATAAACGGCTTAAATAAAATTTATGTAGATGCTATTCCATAGCAAGTTTTCTAAATTTTTCAAATCTGCTAAAATTGTGCTAAAAGTATAAACAATTTAAACAAAATATTCCAACATTTTTCAGAAAATCACGTTGAGATCCTATAAAAATATTAAAAAGCAGCTTAAATAAAATTGATGTGAATGCTATAACATAGCAAATTATCTAAAAATTAAAAATTTGTGCTAAAAATATCAACAATTGTTCAAAAAATCAAAAACATTAAAAAAACTCGAATTTTATTATTTTTCTCACTGTAAGATCCTACAAAAATATTGAAATGTAGCTTAAATACATTTTATATTGTTTTTATTACAGAGCAAAATTTATAAGATTTCCGAATTTCTGCTAAAATAGCCAATAATCTTTAAAAAATTCCAGTAATTTTTCAAAAAACCTTAAATTGTATCAGTTTCTTCATTTTAAGACCCTATAAAAATATTAGAAAATAGCTTAATAAAATTTAAATTATTTCTATTAAGGGGTTAGGTCCACTCATGATTTTCAAAAAATCGATTTTTTTTTATTACATTTTCTAAAAGTATAACATTTCAAAAGTATTCTCTGAAATTTTTAGATCAATCGGACTATTATTCGCCGAGATGTACTACATTGAAATACATCTCTATTGTATAATTTTGACTATACTAAAACTATACTCAAAACTTTAAACGCGTTTTTCTCGAAACCACGTTTTCGAAGTCGGTGATCACTGTAACTCGAAAACGGCTGTATTGATCCTCTTGAAATTTTAACGACTTATTTTACATATAATTGTCCTCCGGATGGACGAAGGATTTTTTTGTACGATGAAATTTTTTTTTTTATAGCCGAAAAAGTGACGAAAATTTGGGTAAAAAAAAAATGTTGACTTTGAACGTCCGCCATGTTGCGACAAATCAAAATATGAACAAACCCTTCGTCCATCCGGAGCATTAACTGATTTACTAAAGATCCCCGTTCGTTTTTTTGGTTTCAGATGATCCAGACTGCTGCAATCGTGATCACGGCAAACCGTTTTTTTTTTTTGGTGTCTCAGCAAATTGACTATATCTCTTAATATTATGGACATTTTGACATGAACATTTTTTTGTAACTTCTTGAAATGTGTATCTTTAATGTACAAAAAGATTTATTCATAAATAATAGAACCCGTCTTCAGAAAAACTTTGCAAAAAAGCGTTCTTTTTTTGCCTTACAAGTGGACCTAACCCCTTAAGTAGCGAATTCTCTAAACTTTCCAAATTTGTGCTAAAAGTGCCAACAATCTTTCAAAAATTCCCAAAATTTTCCAAAACACCAAAAATTATATCATTTTTACCTTTACACACTTTTTAAACATTGATAAATGATTTAAATAAGATCAACGTGGCTTCTATTATATAGAAAATTCTTTAAACGTTTCAATTCTGTGAAAATCTTTTTATATTTGAAAATGTTTTTATGAAACTAGTCTCTAGTATTTCTGCTTTTAGAAAAGTTCTCGGTGCCTTATTTTTGTGCTGAGATTTCATACTTTTTTTTTGTAAAAAAAGTAAGGTTAAGTAGTAATTAAGTGCTTTAGCTCTATAACAGTTTTGAAAGTGTTTTTATTTCTAAAAATGTTTTTATAAAACAGTCTCTGGTATTTCTGATTTTAGAAAAGTTCTCGGTGCTTTATTTTTGTGCTGAGAATTCGCATATTTTTTTGTGTTAAAAAAGTTGGGTTAAATACGACAAATACGCTTTAGCTCTATAACGATTTTGAAAATCTTTTTAGAATTTATTCTCCTTCTGTCTTTGAGACCTCTTTTTAGAAGCATCTCTCTCTATCTATCTCTCTCCCCTGGACCTCTGCTTGCAGACAGCTACACTTCGTCTTTATTTTTTTTTACTGTGCCACACGTAAAATAAATCTTCTAGCCTCAAGACTCCCGCACACCTGAACTAGCAAAATCGCCAACACCGAGCAGTCAAAGAAAAAACAAAATCGAAAAACTTTCACATGCGTAAAATTTCAATTTTCAACTGAAACTCACTGCAAAGCTCCGTTGCCCAAAACATTTGATGGAGCTGCAGTTAGCTGCTGCTGCAGTTGCGCGCATCAAACGTCTGTCTTTGTGTCTGTCTGTTAATCTGTGGGTCGGTTTGTCTGTCTATTTAGTGGCATTCATGACTGCACTGCAAATTCTCACTGCTCTGCTCTCCCTTCTATGTCGACCGCTGCACAAAAAGCGGCCAATAGATCAAAGCGAATGTTTGCCTCTGTGTTGTTGTTTTTTCCGTAGTTGATGTGTGAATTTCACGGATTTTCTTCGCGCTTGAATTCTACGATTTTTAGTTTATCTAAATTTAATTGCGATTAGCTGCGCGCATTTTCATTTGGAGCAGCGGCCACAGCGAACGGTGAAAAGTATTTCAAATTAAAGTGCAATGAACTGCGAATTCATTTCTTCCGACTCATTTTGCAATTGCGATTAAAAATTCATTATAGCACGTTGGCGATATAGCAATACATACAATGCAATCACTGCAATCAAAAATTATTGACTAGTGAAATTTCGAAAGTTTATGTGTTCTGATTGTTTACATTGTTGTGAGCGGTTCTTCGATAAACTTTCTCAAGAGAAACCGAAATGTATTGATTGCATTGAACTAGTTAAATTTGAAGTTATCTGGATTTAGATTGAAATTTGGCTTCTATGAAGTGCTGAATTGGTTGAAAAACAAAATTAAAACTACTTCCCAAAAGTAAACAAATAAATAGCATTTTTCCTAACTTCAAACTTAACAAAAACGTTACTAATTTGACTTTGATAAAATAAATGTGGGCTCTTTGGCAGAGACAGTTTGAGTTACTTTTTAAATTTGTGCTTAAAATTCCATTAATATTACCAAAACTGTAAGAAAATTTAACAAATTGTCATATTTTCTATCTTAAGTCTTTCTAAAAAGTTTTGAAAATGGTTTGAAAATATTGATGTTTAATTCTCTTACAAGAAAAATTCTCTGAACTGCTCAAATCGATGCTAAAAGTCTAAACAATGTTTCAAAATTTGCAAAAAATTTTAAAAAACCAAAACTTATACTATTTCCAGCTTTTTAAGACTCTCTAAAAGTTAAAAAAAATGCTATAAATAATAACTAACTAACAAAATGCTTTGAACTTTTCAAATCATTGCTAAAAGTTATAACAATCTTTCAAAAACTGAAAAAATGTCTAAGAAAATTTTAAGTTACACCATTTTCTTCGGACCTGCTAAAATTATAAGGAAGAAGCTTAGATAAAATTTATGTGGCTTTTATTTCATAGCACGTCAGCCGCCGTGGCTCAGTTGGTTAGTGCGTTGGACCGCGAGTCGAAGGCAGCGACCCAGGTTCAAATTCTGCCTGTAATAACACCTAAAAAAAAATAACGGGAAAACTCGTTTTCTCTTTCGGTGGCTGTCCTCTCAGCTGGAAATGGCAAACCTCTGAGAGTAAAAATTGCTTATGAAAGAGCTCCCAACCTGCCGTTCGGAACCGGCATAAAACTGTAGGTCCCTTCCACCCGCGTACAAATTCACACGCACAACACGGGTGGTTGCGGGAAGCTAGGCCTTAGTCTCGCGTAAGCGGGCTGTCGTGCCAGTCAATTATTATTTTTAAATTTTCTCAACTTTCCAAATCTGTAGTAAATGTGCCAAAAATACTGCGACAATTAAAAACATTATTCGAAAAACCCAAAACGTTACCATTTTTCTACCATCAGGCTGTCTAAAAATATTGATAAACGGCTTAAATAAAATTTATGTAGATGCTATTCCATAGCAAGTTTTCTAAATTTTTCAAATCTGCTAAAATTGTGCTAAAAGTATAAACAATTTAAACAAAATATTCCAACATTTTTCAGAAAATCACGTTGAGATCCTATAAAAATATTAAAAAGCAGCTTAAATAAAATTGATGTGAATGCTATAACATAGCAAATTATCTAAAAATTAAAAATTTGTGCTAAAAATATCAACAATTGTTCAAAAAATCAAAAACATTAAAAAAACTCGAATTTTATTATTTTTCTCACTGTAAGATCCTACAAAAATATTGAAATGTAGCTTAAATACATTTTATATTGTTTTTATTACAGAGCAAAATTTATAAGATTTCCGAATTTCTGCTAAAATAGCCAATAATCTTTAAAAAATTCCAGTAATTTTTCAAAAAACCTTAAATTGTATCAGTTTCTTCATTTTAAGACCCTATAAAAATATTAGAAAATAGCTTAATAAAATTTAAATTATTTCTATTAAGGGGTTAGGTCCACTCATGATTTTCAAAAAATCGATTTTTTTTTATTACATTTTCTAAAAGTATAACATTCAAAAGTATTCTCTGAAATTTTTAGATCAATCGGACTATTATTCGCCGAGATGTACTACATTGAAATACATCTCTATTGTATAATTTTGACTATACTAAAACTATACTCAAAACTTTAAACGCGTTTTTCTCGAAACCACGTTTTCGAAGTCGGTGATCACTGTAACTCGAAAACGGCTGTATTGATCCTCTTGAAATTTTAACGACTTATTTTACATATAATTGTCCTCCGGATGGACGAAGGATTTTTTTGTACGATGAAATTTTTTTTTTTATAGCCGAAAAAGTGACGAAAATTTGGGTAAAAAAAAAATGTTGACTTTGAACGTCCGCCATGTTGCGACAAATCAAAATATGAACAAACCCTTCGTCCATCCGGAGCATTAACTGATTTACTAAAGATCCCCGTTCGTTTTTTTGGTTTCAGATGATCCAGACTGCTGCAATCGTGATCACGGCAAACCGTTTTTTTTTTTGGTGTCTCAGCAAATTGACTATATCTCTTAATATTATGGACATTTTGACATGAACATTTTTTTGTAACTTCTTGAAATGTGTATCTTTAATGTACAAAAAGATTTATTCATAAATAATAGAACCCGTCTTCAGAAAAACTTTGCAAAAAAGCGTTCTTTTTTTGCCTTACAAGTGGACCTAACCCCTTAAGTAGCGAATTCTCTAAACTTTCCAAATTTGTGCTAAAAGTGCCAACAATCTTTCAAAAATTCCCAAAATTTTCCAAAACACCAAAAATTATATCATTTTTACCTTTACACACTTTTTAAACATTGATAAATGATTTAAATAAGATCAACGTGGCTTCTATTATATAGAAAATTCTTTAAACGTTTCAATTCTGTGCCAAAAATATCAAAAAATTCGCGACCTTTAGACACTCTAGGAATATTGATGTGGCTCCAATAAAATCGGCTCCTATTACTTCACATATACTCTAAATAAACTCTTTTCAAATGTGTGCAAAAAGTTCAAATGGCAATTTTTCTCAAAAATCCCCCCAATGTAATCGAACTCCAGACTCACCTGCACCACGTTATAAAATTGGAGACGTTGTCACGTGCAAAGAATGTGCCGCTCTTGGCTGCGGGCAGATAGTGTACGTTGCCCATGGCTAGAATCGGGCCAGCCAAGCCGGAAGTCATTGAGCGTGTCATCGATTTGTTGCGTGCTTGTCGTCTGGCCAAATAATCCTCGGCCGCTTGGCGCACGTAATTTGCATGCTGCAACGACAAAGAAGAAGCAAATGAAGATGGGGGACAATAAGTACGAATTGAATAACATTTCACTTTAAATTGCAATGCGCGCAAAAACGCAGCGAATTCATTTTTAGCGCGTCTATTTTTGGGCAGTGGCGGCGCAAGAATGCTGCGGCTTGCGTACGCGAAGGCATTTTTAGGTTGACGTCGACGGAATACTTTCGCTTTCTAGCGCACAGCCGCAACAACATAAATTCTGTGCAGCGGATGATCACAGCTTGAGTGCCGATAGTGGCGGCAACTGTTGCTGCTGCTGCGGTTGACCGTGTTGATCAGTTGTTGTTGTTGTTGTTGTTGATGATGTGTCGCTAACGCTTGAGGTGTGCGCACAGTCGACGGCACAAATTGGGCACACACACTCGATTGGGCGGCCAATTTGTGTGGCACTGCTGCTTAGAGTGATGACAGTGGTGGTCATTGCATTGGGCGCAGATTATAAATAGGAATATAAAAAAAATGGTTTTTGCTAAAATCTATGCGGCAGAGGGGTTACTTATTAAAATTTACAAAAAAATAAATGTATGTGAGTTTACTTCTTTTTTTAATACTAAATAAACTTTAAATGCAGTATTTCAGTAGAGCAAACAGCGCTTTTGAAAGCATTTATTATAATAAAAAATATTTTCAGAAAGCATAATAAACCATCTCTTTGGCATTACAATGAGCCTTAGAGACCGTTGAGTGTAGTAGTTGAGCAATCTACAAGGTTGATTTTTCATCTAACCTAACTGAAAACATTTATTGTATTAAACAAATTTTAAAATTTCTTTGAGAAACCATGACAAAGCGTTTCTGCCGGCATCACTGGGTCTCAGAGGCCTCCGAGTGTACTAGTCAAGAGCACAATGGGCCTAAGAGGCCCTTGAAGGTAGTAGTTGAGCAATTTACAAGCATTTTTTATTATGCAACCTAACCTAAACCTTTTATTGTAGTAACAAAATTGTAACATTTCTTTGAGAAACCATGACAAATCATCTCTACCGGCATCACTGGGTCTCAGAGGTCTCCGAGTGTACTAGTCAAGAGCACAATGGGCCTAAGAGGCCCTTGAAGGTAATAGTTGAGCAATTTACAAGCATCTTTTATTATATCACCTAAACCTTTTATTGTAATAAAAAAACATTGTAAAATTACTTTGAAAAACTATGACACATCATCTCTATTGGCATCATTGGGCCTCAGAGGCCTTCGAGTGTACTAGTCGAACAATTGACAAGCCGCCTGTCTATCTAACCTAACCGAACCTATTTCAAAAAGCATAACCCAACCCATTTCAGAAAGCACAAATTTGGGTTAAAAAGACTAAACTGTATTGTAAAAAACATTAAATCCTTTTAAAGCTTTAGCATTCGAATAATTTATGTGGATTTACTGCTTTTGTATTTATTATTTCGACAACTTGAAAAACTCCTGAGAATAGTTAAAAGTGCTTGCAAAACATTAACTAAATCATTTAAATAATTTCTGAAGACAATTCAATATTTTGAACTATATATTTCACTATTTTGATTTAAATTAATTATGTCGAAAACTTTTGTTTTGCTGATAAGTAGAACAAATACCACATACCTAACTCTATTCCAATATGGAGTCCGCCACTGTAAATTCACACATTAATGCATTTGGCTGTGTTACTGCAACAACTCATAAGATTCATTCAAATCAAACTGAGTTATGTGTCACGTTTTCCACCACTAAACCCCACCTATTCCTCCTCACGCAACGCCAACTGCTGCGCTGCTCTTTTGATATCTTTCGGTGTTGTTGTTGCTGCCACATTTGCATTTTATGCACTTTGCCTTTAACAATATTTGCAATTAAAATGTACAACCATTTCAGCAACAATGGCACAAGGCAATTAAAATGTTTTGCAAGAAAACAAAAACATAAAACACACACACACAAAATAGGAAACAATATGAAAATTTTCATAATTATTTATGGGCACCGTGTGTGCCGCTATTGGTATGGTAAGTGTTTAGATGTGTTTGTTGTTGTTGTTGTGTGAGTGCAATGAGGCCAATTAAATGTCACGTCATAATTAGCGCCAACAAACGCACAATTACGCCAATGAAACAACACCCGCCCATTTTTGCGTTGACATATTGAGGTCTGGCCGTAAGTGAGCGCCTGAGTGGCTCTTAGGTGGCGCATAGGTCGATGTGACGCCTATGTGTCGCCGATTTGACGCAGCAAGAACGCGTACACTGTGAGAGAGAGTAGGAAGATAAGCGCCAAAGGAAAAAAGTTCTTCAATGCCAGCGTGGTAATAAGAACTTTTGGTCATTCGTTAAGAAGGTGAAGAACCAAACATCGTCTTCAATCCCAACTCTTCTTAACAATGATCAAATCATCACTCACTCGGTTGATAATGCTAATTTGTTGGCTAAAATTTTCGCAGAGAATTCCTTTCTGCCCCCCAGCAATCAACCACTACCCGTAGTCGAGAACGTTTCTTGCTCTATGCCAGAAATTCATTTTCGGACACGGGTAGTTAAAAGAGTGCTTGCAAATCTCGATGTAAATAAGGCTTCAGGGCCGGACGGCATTCCAGCCCTTGTTTTGAAAAAGTGCGCTACCTCACTGGCTTGTCCATTACGCAAACTTTTCAACATGTCATACACCACAGGTGTATTTCCGACATGGTGGAAGGTAGCAAATGTTCAACCAGTTCCTAAAAAAGGCAAGACTACTGACCCTGCGAACTACCGACCTATAGCAATCTGTTCAGTGCTTTCCAAAGCAATGGAAAGCATTGTAAACCTCAACCTTGTGAAATATCTGGAGCACAATAGACTGCTAAGTGACCGCCAATACGGCTTTCGGAGACAGCGATCGACGGGAGACCTTATGGCGGTCCTCACCGAGAAATGGAACCACAGCATTCTAAACCTCGGTGAAAGCAAGGTTGTTGCATTGGATATTTCCAAGGCCTTCGACCGGGTGTGGCATAAAGCACTCGTGTCAAAACTTATTGCCTATGGCGTCGGTAGTATCTTCTCTCGTTGGATTACGAGCTTCCTCTATGATCGCTCTATTCGTGTTGTAATAGACGGCATAGCCTCGGAAAAACATTCCCTTAGCGCGGGAGTGCCGCAGGGTTCGGTCCTTTCTCCAACCCTTTTCCTTATCTTCATCAACGACCTATTGTCGTCGACGAAAAATCCCATCTACTCGTTTGCGGATGACAGCACCATTTGTCATTCATACTCCTTCACAAAGCGCCCCAGCTCTGTGGAGATTGAGAGAGAACGGCGCCGTATGAATGACACACTTAACAGCGACCTACAAACAATCTCAAAGTGGGGTCAAGCGAACAGGGTCGATTTTAATCCTCGCAAGACCCAATGTTGCCTGTTATCCCATAAACGAGTCTCCCACATGCTCAGTGGAGATGAGCAGCTTGCTGCCATCACTCCGGGTATTCCCCAGGGCAACCCGTTTGAACACTGGCGCCCATGCATTCCACGTTGAAACGATGTTCCAGCGCACTACGCACTACAGAGAAAGTTCGTTCCTGGCCCTTACAGCGCGATTGTGGAATGGTCTCCCTGCAGATATTTTCCCCAGCACTTATGATCTTGATGGGTTCAAGGCAAGAGTCCATTCTTCACCCAACATCCTATCTCCTAACCTTTATATCCTTCCTGAACCAGCGCAATGCCTCGCATTAATAGGGGTCATCCCCTGCGCCTAGATGTGGCACAATTAGGCCCATTGTGAGTTGGTAGATGTCAAACCATGCTGAGGGAAAAAGTTTAGTAGAAGCTCTTTACAAAATGTTACTATTTAATTGTTAGCTATGCCTAGTAGCCATGTCTTGATAAAAAGTTCTCTAAAAACATTTGCAAAATAATATTTGCACAGAATTTGTCCCATCCCCCATTATTATTTTGTGTGTACAAATTTCGTTAAATTACAGCTGCAAAGATTTGTTGCGCACACATGCATAGACAACTCATAATGAACCAACTGATCGGCTGCCAAAGCGTTTTTTGATTGCAAATTTGTGTCGCTTTGCCTTTGAGGCGTAAAATGGGCACGTCTAGACGGTAGAGGAAACAACAACAACAACTCAAATGGGCGCCAAAAATCAAGAAAAATCAACCTGCAGCAAGACAAATTTATTTAAACTTATTTTTTGGTATTTTTCTATGGCACTTTAAATTCCAATTAACCCTGCACATACCCGAGAACATTTGTGCACAGTGTGGAGCGGGTGCTGTGACAATGTTTTTATTGGTTTTGTACTCAAGTACACATTACACTGCATTACCACAAGTCAGGCGCGTAGTTAGAAGTGAGTGGGTTG
Organism: Melieria picta; assembly: GCA_964056695.1. Lineage (NCBI taxonomy): Eukaryota > Metazoa > Arthropoda > Insecta > Diptera > Ulidiidae > Melieria > Melieria picta. The sequence goes on from OZ057398.1 coordinate 58,837,117, forward strand.
GGGCGCTTAGAAAAAATTAGAAAATATTTATAAAAATTGAGAACTTTTCTCTAACAAGGAAGTAGATGAGAACCATAAATTATATTCTGAATGGTCACTGTGTAATTGGCAATAAGTATGAGTTGGCTTTCTAATGACTTCTGTTAAAGATTTAGAAAGGACGAAGAGAACGAAAACGCACTTCACCTTCTATGCACTTATGCTGTTATATGCAGAAGAAAGCATCACCTGGGCAACTTTTTCTTCGACAATCTAGGGGATCTAGCCGATAGAACTATTCACAGTCTACCTGGTTTTGTAATGAGCTCAAACTGGTTCAATGAGTGAGCAGTTAAGCTCGATTGATTGTGGTCAGCAATGGGCCTGAGTAGGCTCTTCCTTGGGACAGCCACTCCTACTTTACTATCTACCTTATGAAGTTTCATTGATCACCACTGACTTTACAGCCCATTTTCATAATTTTTTGTATCCGTTAAAGCTTGTGAACTATGTTCTGAACCCAGCTTAAAGTTTTTCAAACCATTGTTGGATAAATTTTAGAATTACTTCTATGTGTTTGTGTGTAAGTTAATCTTAAGCGCCCTTCATGAGCAGTTTAGAAAACCCAACAACAAGCACCTCTTGACTGGGCACCCGTCTCAACTGTAAAATTGCACTGGCAGTGCTGATGTTTTCTTCTTCACTGTGTGCGCTAAAATATTCACTCTTATGTGTGTGTGGCTGTATGTCTAAATGTGAGCACAGCGCAAGGATGCGCCTGTCCAAGTGTGCCTACGTTGCGTAATTTATTTGCCATGTAGCAATTTTTGAGCGTCGAATGCATTGCGTGGAGGTACTGCGGCCTGGTTTACAACACTCAAAAGAAATGTTGAAAAAACTAAAAAATTTAAAAAAAATTTAAACGCCAATAAATGTTGCAGTAAGTTAACACAAACAAATTTGGCCCAAACAAACCAAAAAGGTTAACGTTTGTTACAATGATCAAATGTTGACACTAAAACGCCACCGCTGTGCACAGCCAGAACAATGTTTAAGTTATTCAGAGATGTGTCAAAATAATGTTTTGATAGCTGAAATATGTAAATGCCAACAATAATAAGGCGTATTATTGCACTTAAATGTAAATATTGAAAATTGTCAATGCATATTTTTGTTGCTGGCCACTTTCGGTTTCGTTGAACCGTTGAATGAAAGCCAAACTGAATGGAAGGCAACATGGATGTCATACGATTGCTGTATTGAACAGCGTAGATTGCTGTTTAATTTATTGATGCAACAAGTTGTAGGCGCATTGATGTTTGCTCACTGAAAATGTGGAGATAGTCGCCCTCTTTCGGTGTTAAATCATTGGCGCACAGCGAAACGTGCCGCGGACGCCACTTAGACGCTTAATAACTCAATTAAGCCGTAAAGATTTGACTGTAGACGTTTTTCAATATTTTTTATAATTTTTCAACTTATTTTTTTTACAAACTTAAGCTTTATTTCAGTTGGGTTACGTAAGCGCAATCGACAGTCATCAGCTGGCTGGGGGCTTTGCATGCTAATGTCAGTTTTAATGACATCTGCGCAGACCTGAATGGGCTATGTTCGACTGTCTGTCCTTCTAGCTGTCACTGTGTAATGGCAAAAAGTACAGTTCATACTAAGCTGATTGTCCATTATGGCAGACACCTAAGGGAATGGCCAACGAGAGTTGTGGGCAACGTGATTGCTTTATTGATTGTCTCATTTACAAATGAAACTTTGACAGCTGCAGCTGCTGTCAAAACGACACCTGATGCAATGCGATTCACTGCTATGTCTGAGCAAATCTTAGAAGCGTACTTTTATTTGGAATAGTTGCACTTCAAATAAACTCGAAAGTGTTGGACTTGATTGCAATACCAAATTTACTAAAAAGCAATACAATTCTTAATGAAAAAAATTAAAGAAAAATTAGCTTAAGGCCTCAGTTACCATAGTTTATAGAAACTCTTGACGATTGAAAATGCCTGCATGCAAAACTTGTGCCGCACAAGTGGCCACCTACAACTTAAAACATTTACTACTTATTACTTAATTTTATGGCCCAGCAGAGGGCGCCACTTGCGCAGCGTTGCACCCAAAACATGGCCATTCCAAATAATGTTTGTAGCACATAATTTCGCATAATACGTCCAACAAACGTATTCCACACACCCCCTTTGAGGAAACGTCTCAACAACTGCACGCGCTGTTCTCTGTTCTGGCTGACAGTGTGCACAGAAACTGGAAGCTCCCCGGACACTAAAAAGCGGAAATGTTGGAAATGTTGATTTGCGCTGTGCTCGAGCCATTGTTTTCAAGTTTAGTTAAGCGGAATTTGCAATTTGTGTGAATGTGCAAAACTTCCCCGCCTCATACACAACACAACATATGCCAACAAAACAGCAAATAAGCAACACTGAATTAAAAATAAATACAATTTTGCGGCCTACGGTCGTGAGAAATTGCAGTCAGCGAAGCCTGATTTACCAACAACGTGAAAAGGATTAATTTAAAATATTATAAAAAAACATTTCTAAGAAAAAGTATAAAAAGTTTGTATAAATTTAAAGGAAACAATTTTTCATATTTTTCAACATATCGAGCCATAGTCGCCAAAATATCGTAAGCGCCAAATTCGTAATTTTACAGGAGAAGGTTTTTTGTGTTTTCCTTTTCTATTATGTTATTAAATGCTTCCATTTTGTGCATGAATTATTGGTTTAAAGTTATTTTTGGAATACCGATAAAAAAAATTTGATTCGCAAAATAGGAGCGTATTTAATGGCGCTTACGATAATTTCGCTACCACGAAAATTCTGAAGCATGCACAAGCTGTGGCGCTTACGATAAAAAATGTTTGAAATGTAAAGAAAAGATTGGGTAAATCTAACCCAAAAAAGAAGTATCGAAAGTAATAATAATGCCAAATACCATTTCAACTTCAAATTACATTTCAGCTTAAAAGAAAAATTTAACAATCCAAAGTAAATGAAAAAGTACCCCCCGGAGTTGCTCACATGGGCGGGGACGGAGGACGGTACTATCCCCATTGCTGTGGAGCTCTATCCGTCCTAACCAGGAAACACGAGATAATCAATAGGAATCAATACTGGGGCAACCAGGACTAGAACATTCCAAAGCGATTATCGGGACGTATAATAGGAAGAGATTCGAGGAATGCATGAGCTTTTCAAAGAATAATCTAAGGTTTATTACAGGTATCCTTACAGGGCATTGTAGATTAAACTAACTAAACTAGGAATTCGCGAACACGAATACTGCAGGTTCTGCTTGCAGGAAAATGCAACCGCAATGCATATACTAGGAGAATTCCCTGTACTTATGCACAAACAAAAGAAACACCTGGGGGACTTTATTATACCAGGTACGAACTGGGTTTCCAGAGGTTTAGGTAACATATTAAAATTTCTCTCGGATACTGGACTTACGGACGAACTATAGGTCCACGAACGGGGCACAACAGATCCGTTAATAATAATAATAAATTAAAAAGTCTAAGTACCTATTTAAAATTGTTTTGAATTTTTGTCTCTTTAGTCTTCTTTAGTCTTCAGTCTCTGCTAAGGTATCTTGAACTTGCTGATTTCAGTTCATATCCAGGTTTTCTTTATGATACCTTTCGTTTATTATCCCCTTTTCACATATACTTTTTAGATCCCACACATTTGGCACATTTTTGGTATTATTTCGATGCGAAGGTTTTTGTTGTGCACCACAACTGTTCCCTCGGTTGTATTGAATAATGTGTCTTCTTTTGATATGGTATATATACCTCGTTACTTGATTAACGAAAAATCTGTATTATTTTCGTCATCAAAAGAAACACCTTGAAATTCCACATTTTCTGACCTTGAAGCCCTATTACCACGGATTTTTAGAACACATAAAAATGAGTAGTATCAGAAAAGAAGCCATGAGATGTTGTAATTCCAACAAAAAAAATCATGTTAATAGGTTTACGGTCTGAAATGTCGAGAAGTCAAGGATAATTCAAAAAAATTACTCGCCCACTTTTTGCCAAAACGCAAACTAAGTTTCAGAAACGGTTTGCGGATTCGAATTTAGTGACCCCTTATTAGCCTAGAACTGATGTCAAAACCAGAAATGGCGAAATTTGTTGTCCTGTGTTATTTACCACTATGGACAATTGTTGCTATAAGCACTTCTCACAGGACTTTGTAGGAAGGCTTTTCAAATCTTTAAAATAGCCTATTTAGGTCTAAAATAGTTGAATAGCGAAATTTTGTACTTTTTGCATAACCGGGTTAAAAGCTGTCCCAAAAGGGTTAAAAACATATTTGCAGCCAAAGATTCCATGATTTACGTGGATGTTTTCTCTACTAAAATTAACAAAACTTTTGTAATCACGCACAAAACAGAATGTGTAAGGAGAAATAAAAAATTACAGTTAGTTATTTCCATATCACTTGCGAAGCTGTTCGTCTTGACAAGGTTGCAGTTGAAAGTTGCTTGTTTTTATAGTGGCGCTTACGATAATTTTGCAACCATGCAAACAAGTAAACAATTCAAACGATAAAATTGACGACTCGTTTTCTCGGGAGTTATTCATTACTGAGATTTGTAATTTTGCAGAAAGATCCGTCTGATGTTAAACTTTTATTTTCAATCAAAAAAAAATTTTCGAAAAAATGGCGCTTACGATATTTTGGCGACCATGGCTCGATATTTCGAAAAGTTGAAATTTTACTTTAAGTTGTTTGTGAAACAGGCCCTTCGCACCACCGAAGTGTGTGCGGTACATTGTGTGGCAAACAAAGGCCGACCCGGCTTTCAATTCGAATAATTGCCCCGGAGCTATGGAGCGCACGCCGTGTCGAGACCGTCCGCGCGCCACACCCCGCCGCTGCCAGGCCAGGCCAAGTCAGACAAGCAACTTCGACAACGCCAGAACAACAGCAACAGCCGAGCTGCAATGACAACCGACAACAGCAGCCGCTAAACGGCCAAACCGTCGACCACCGACCCGGCCGTCTAAGCAACTTACAACGTGCACAATTAAGCGAAAACACTTCGGTGGCCCTCAGCGCCTGCAGCCGTAATTGCAATGCGCCTGAGAGGCAGACGGACGCGCGCCGCCTGCACTGGGCAGCGCGCAAACGGGGCGGCGCGACAGTTGCGCACGACTGTATGTCTGTTGTTGTTGCTGTTGTTTGTTGTTGGTGGTGTCGAGTACAAGCCCAAAATTGCCACAACAGCGACAGCAGCATTTAAGCCGCCAAAGCAACGCACCAACAAATGCAGACTGAAAGAACACAAGCAGCACCAGCAGCAGAACAAGACAAAGAAGAACAAAAAGAAGAAGCATTGGCAAATGTAAGAAGCAACAGCGGCATCTAAAAAAAAAAAACAAAAACAAAAAAGAACGAACACTGGCGGGCGCTACGTTCGGTGGCGCTTGGCGCTTGTGTGGCAGCGCCACAAATTCACAGCGACAAACGACAGCCGACACAATAAAGGTGGCAACAAGGCAGCAAAGGTGAGAAGGCGGCACAGGCAGAGCTGACAGCGGCACAAAGTGGCCGCTGCACGCCGCAATTGGCAGCGTGCATAAATTTCGCGCTGGACAACACACGGCAACCGACCGACCACTTAAGTCAACACCAGCAACACAGACGTGCAATCAATTGGTCGACAACAACAATAACAACAACAACAAGAAGTGGCAGCATTGCCAAAGCAAAGCGCACGAAAATTGGACATTGTTGTCGGTTTGCCGCTGTGAAATGCTGGAATGGTATTTTGTTGTTGTTGTTGTTGTATGGGATGCAATGCGAATTTGCCAAATTCGTTTTGGCAGTTCAATGCGATTGTAATTGAGTGAGGTTATGCGCACTTTTCGTTCGAAATAAAATCGATTTTCAATGGAGTAATGTGTGAAGGAGCTGAAAAGGACAGCTTAGCAAGTTCAGAATACTGGATTGCGTTGCTTTTGTTTATAGAGTGTGACAAATAATGGCAGGAGAATGAAGAAAGATTTATACTTTTTGAGGTTAAATCAAATCAATTAGTTTCTCAAGCATTAAGGTCAGAATTCTTGGAAATATAGTTCAATAGGAAACTTTACATTCTAAGCTTAAAGTTTTCGACCAAAAAACGTTAAAAATTAGCTTTTGAAGAAGATTTTCAAGATTTGTTTATTCTTAGAATGAAAAAAAGAGTTAAACTTTTGGAGATCAGTTCAAATCAATTAGTTTCACAAGCATTATTTGAGGTTCGAATTCTTGAAAAACGCATTCAGTAAGAAGCTTTACATTCTCAGCTAAACATTTTCAAGCAAAATACATAAAAAATTCGCATTCAAAGAAGTTTTTCAAGTTCTGGTTACTGTCAGAATGAAAAAAAATTGTTTCTTTTTAAGGTTAGTTCAAATCAATCAGTTTCTCAAGCATTGTTTTAGGTCAAAATTATTCTAATTCTAAGCTTAAAGTTTTCGTGCAAAAAAACATAAAAAATTAGCTTTTCAAGAAGATTTTCAAGCTCTGTTTAGTTTTAGAATGAAAAAAAGAATTAAACTTTTTGAGATCAGTTCAAATCAATTAGTATTATTAAGGCTAGAATTCTTGGAAAAAGCATTCAATAAGAATCATTTCTTTCTGAGCCAAAAGCTTCCAAGAAAAAATCATTAAAAATATTAGCTTTTCAAGAAGTTTTTCCGATATTGTTTATTCTCAAATTTTTTCAACTTTGATGCATTGAAGACATTTATAGTTGCAATTTCAGGTTAGATTCCACAAAGAAATTTTTCATAGATTTCGGAATATTTCTACTATTTCTGCAATAGAATTTTGAATAAAAATTAAAAAAAATTTATATTTCTATAAGTCTTTCGTTATTAGTAAAAAATATAAAAAAATATTTAAAGAAAACTATGTTAAAAACAGATATATATTATATATAAAAAATATGTTTGCATTTTAAACAAATAAAAATTAAAAAAAAAAAAAATTGATATTTCTATAAGCCTTTCGTTATTAGTAAATTTGTAAACAAATATAAAAAAATATTTTAAGACAACTATATTAAAAACAAATATATATTAGATATATATAAAAAATATGTTTTATAAAAAAATATATAAAAATATAAAACCCAATCGAACACTTTAGCAGTTACTTTGTGCGCTTGTTTCTTAAGTTACATGGAATTTGTCAAAGTTTGCTTGTTGTCATTTATAATTTTTTTTCGCAATGAAAGCGCCACATGCGGTCAGCAGATGTGGCCATGCAACACTAGATCGACAGCAGCGGTCATTAAGTAGGGTCAAGCGGCCACCCTTTCCCCATCCGACTAACCTCCGATGCGTTGATCAAGCAACACTTGCTGATCCATCATTCGGCTGGCACAAATTTAATGGCCTAAATCGGTCTGAACGCTGCCGTTTGCGTTATTGTCTTTGGCTGTGTTTCGTTGTCGCATTTTTGTATGTCTCGCTTTCCTTTTGTCATTTGGCCAATTGGCAAATCGCCGCAGCCACATGCAAATTGCCCAGCACGCGGCAACTTGCTCCAATTTTTTATCTCCTTTTAGAAAATCAAACATAATAAATATTTTTCAACGCACGCTCGACTGTTGTTGGCATTGCTGTGGTCTATGTTTTGTTGTTATTGTTTGCATTTGAAGTTTTTTCTTTGGCTTTTTGGTTTCGTTATGTTTTATTTGTACGTTTTTACTGTTATGGCCTCGATTGGCAACTACAAGTTCACCCACATTTGAGCGGCCCAAAATGAACTTACCAAAAATGAACTTGCAGAGCAACCGGCGCCGTTGTGTTGGCAGCATTTGGCGAAATTTTGTCTCCGCTGCATAATTGAATTAATTTTTGGTTTTTTGGTTGACACTGGACCATTATGGCAGCCGCTGAGTTGAACAGATTGGCGCTATGAGAATGTTTGCAAACTTCCATTCAAACCACTCGGAGCAACATTGCAGTCTGTGGTGAAATCGTGCGTTTTCTTTTAACCCTTGTGTGCGCACCCACTTGAAACCTCATAGTTGAACCCCCCATGGTCTGGCCAGACCATGGTGCAAAAAAGAGGATATTCGAGGATAGTGCTAGTTAATATAATTTTTTATATTTTTTTAATTAGTTTATATATATCTGAGTATGTATGAGTGTTTGTATGTGTATGTTTGTGTGTGTAAGCCTGTCAAAAAAAAATAGTAAGTGTGAACACAATAATTTCTCTTGCTTGCTTACTTCTTATTTAGGTAAAAAGGTAAATATATACTTCATTTATAAAATACATGCCGAATTTCAACTTCCATAAATACATTTTGAAATTAAAAATATACGACAGTAAGGAAAAAAATAATAAAAAAATTCAAATGCAGTGGTTGCAACGATATAATGCAGACTAATGACTCAAACACATTGAGATTTTACATTGGGCACATACAAATCGTGTTTTAAGATATATCTATTATTATTTCTGGCAATTATGCTTTGAAGTCGAAAAGGTAGCTGATTAATACAGAACACTGGGAATAAATAAGAAAAGGCTATAAATAACAAAAAAGATCTTCTATTGGCCACTTAGTTCCATCTGTCCAAGAAACAAAAACATTCCTTTCAAGCATAATATGCTCAACATGCTGAACTGGTCGGATATCGCCTTCGTCATCGCTATCTCCACGTTGAAATATCATATTTTCCATCAGCATCGAAGCTTCGGTTTGTTCAGTGTCCAAAAGATAATTTGCAGCACCGTTATTATTACCTCCAGCAGCAAACGAATCCTCCATAAACTTTAGAAAGTGCAGATGGTTCATTAAATCATCCCACAGAACTACGTATTCATTCAATGAGCCAATTGCGAGAATTATTTGCCTGTGCAATTTGTATGCTTCCGAGTAAAACTTTAGTGATAAGTATTCAACATTTAAGTTGAGCTTATTCAAACTATTTAATTAATGACTTAGACAGAATAACTATGATAAATAAATAAATATCTTAATTCTGTTGCTCCAAAGCATTGGTTTTTGCTACTGCTTAGACTATTTTTTTAGAGAAATCGTCCTCTCTGATTTAACTCCAGCGTTGAAGTTCAAAAATAATGTACACCTTATCCTCAAAATAGCATTTGCTTCCTTCCATCTCTGTCACAGAAAACATACAATCCAATTGATAAAAAATCAGACACGACAAGAGCCAAATACTTCCTTCGCTTCAGAAATGTAATTGAATTGACACCAAAAACACGGATATAACCACAAATACAATGGATAAATATTAATTTTAACTATGTTCACACATTCTTTTCCAACAAAAATTATAATTTACTAACCCAAAAGAAAATAAAGGCCAAAGTGAATGAAAATCACTTGGACCACGTAAATTTTTCCCCAAATAACTTACTATGTCACAATTAACGGAATGGCACGGAAAAAGGGCTCCAAATCGGGTCAGATGGAAAAGTCTAGTTGAAGCCCTATGCTCCGTAGGGGACTGGATAAAGAACAAACGAAAAAAATATTTATAAACAACTCTGACAATAATTACGTCGAAAATAACAAAAAAACTGAAAATAACTGGCAAATTTGTATGAAAATACACCATGGTCTGGCCAGACCATGGGGGGGTTCAACTAAGGGGTATAAATACGTTTTGCACTATTCTCGCCTTGTTTTTCTAAAAATTTTGTTCATGTATTGGTTTTTGTGCTTAGAAAGGATCAGTTAAGGATATCATGAAATATGAACCCGATAGCTTTACTACAACCTTACTAAAAGTGGACCCAAAGTTCAATATGGTCTGGCCAGACCTGGGTGCGCAGACAAGGGTTAATGATTTGCCAATCTATCATGCTGGATGTCAGCAGCTGCACCTTGCGCTCGGATACCTTTCAAATATTTAAATGCAAATATTTCACAGTATTCTGAAAAAAACTGCGAACAATTAATGGCCGCATTGTGCGATTGGAGGTTAATGGCTGCGCCGCTTTGACATGTGGTTCACTTCAGTGCGCCAACAAAGCCAACAAAACGACCAAAAACGCACACAATGACGGCTCAATTTGCCAATTCGCGCCAAGTTCAAGCAGGTGCCGCGCCAATTCATCAGCAAACGGATTTAGAAAACCACAACAATTGACGCCGCTGTGAACTTGAACTGCAATGCACTGGCGTTTGTTGCTATCAGCGGTCTCCAAACTTCTTAGACGCATAATTATGGCTCACAACAACAATATGCAACAACAACAAGTGCGGCAACTGATCACGTTTTAATTGTCTTTTGATTGAGTGTCGATTTTGATGTTCCGCCGCGGTGCCTTTGCCTTGAACCGGCGAGCGTGCGGCCACACATGCAAATCAAGGCGGATGTGTTTGTTTGTTTGCATAATTAACTCAAACGCATTATCTGTCATTACATGGCTTGTTGCTTGTTGTACATGGCGAAAATTTGTAGTGCTGTCGTTGACATTTGGCATTAAATTTTTTGAGGTATAAAAAAACGTAGGCGAGTTTTATATGTAAATGCTGCGTTCGAGTGAAGGCTTTGTCGAAAATGTTGACAAATTTCATATTTTTTTTCTGTTAGGTGAAGAAGCACATTTTTGTAAGGTAGTTGCATGAATGAGGTTAGGTTTTTGTTGTCTATGAATCATTATTGTCGTTTAAACTTTGCTGCGCAATAAAAGTTCACTAGTTACATAGAAAAAGGAATAAATGTATTGCGTGCAAAACTAGCATGTAAGATTGACTAGAGATTTGATAGAGATAGAGATTTGGACTCTTTTTTTGAAAGTTGTAGTTTGTAGAATTGTCTTTTATCATCAATTTAATCCATGAACCAATTCTATAATATTAAACATTTAATATTTAATTCAACTTTATCTGCATTGCTGATCTCAAACCTAGACCTCAAAAACCAGTAATGGCGTTCCTGTAGACTTCAGCAGTGGAATAGGAAATGTTGTACTATCTCTGTTTTCCTTCATGACCACAGCTTCTCCTTCTGCAGATATCAGAAGAAGAACTAGAACTGTTTTCTGAACTGAGTCTGCTTTTTCTTCTGCAGGTATCAGAAAAAGAAGTAGGATTGTCTTCTGAACTGAATCTGCTACTTTTTCTGCAGATATCAGAAGAAGCAGTAGAACTGTCTTCTGAACTTAATCTGCTTCTTCTTCTGCAGATATCAGAACATGAAGTAGATCTGTCTTTTGAACTGAATCTGCTTCTTCTTCTGCAGATATCAAAACATGAAGTAGCTCTGTCTTTTGAACTGAATCGGCTTCTTCTTCTGAAGATATCAGAAGAAGAAGTTGAACTGTCTTCTGAACTTAATCTGCTTCTTCTTCTGCAGATATCAGAACATGAAGTAGATCTGTCTTCTGAACTTAATCTGCTTCTTCTTCTGCAGATATCAGAACATGAAGTAGATCTGTCTTATGAACTGAATCTGCTTCTTCTTCTGCAGATATCAGAACATGAAGTAGATCTGCCTTTTGGACTGAATCTGCTTCTTCTTCTGCAGATATCAGAACTCCAAAAAAGCAGTAATGCATTCTTGCAAAGCTGATCAGTGGCATACAAATTGTTTTATCATCTCTATAAGTTCTCAATTCCCAAAGCTTCTCCTTCTCCAGACATCACTGAAGAATTGTTACCTGTTTTAGGTGCCTAAATGAAAAGCATTAGTCATTCTAGATGTCTACAGTAGTTTGGCAGTAAATAAGACTATTTAATGTTTGATACTTTTTCGCTCCCTCAGTCGTTAATAATTCAATGACCTCGCAACACTCGACAACTGGCGTCAATTTGCCACACATTCATAACACAAAGAAGGCACCTCGAATTTCAACGCTCATTACCCACCTGAGCGTCGTCTTCGTTGCGCGCTTTTCGCATTGCGGAAGCCAGTCGACGCAGCGAAGCGCAACGTCTGTCAAAGGCGCACCTGTCGGGCCGTTACGCGAGCATTGCATTATTGACACACATTCTGCTAACCTAATCTAATTACCGCAGACGCGGCACTGCCTGCACTGGGCGCTGATTTTCTTAATTGTTGCTATTTGCACAAGCGAAAGCAAAGCAGTTGCTGAACGAAAGAAAAACATTGAATGCAAGTGGAAACTTGGCAACTGTTGCGCGGCACGCAGCAAAGTTGCTTCCTGCACTTTCGCGTGTGCGGTAATTGCAGGCGGCAGCAACAATAATGCACGCATGCGCGCCGATGCATGAGCGACGCGGCAGTGATTGTGGAGCGGCGCTGCGGCTTGAGTGGGGTTGGGGGAGGCGTGTGCCTTCATAATAACTCATTTGGGTCGTGTGCAATTAGCGCGGAGCTGCGCTGCCGGTGCTGTCAGTGTTTGCAGAAAGTGCAGTTGGGCTGATTTCGATGCGTGTACGCGTTCGACTTGTAATTTGTTTTTGCTTGTCGTTCTGTATGGTAAATCGCCATAATTGCGTAGACATTCCTAAAGCATTTTCACTGACTTACTTCGAATGCTGGGAAAAATTTAATAGTCGAATTTTTTACAAATATTTGACCAGCATTTTGCCAATAGTTTTTAGTTAGTTCTATTAATATAAGTAAACCTTACTTCAGTAAGAATTTTATTTTACTCAAGAGTTGAAATTCAGTAAAAATATTTGCAACGTTTTCGTTTATATTCAAAGTTCTAATCATTCGGCTTCTACGACTGCAAACTATGCTGCACACCTTCCAAATTGCATGCTTTTTGTTTTTGTTCTCACATCGTTGCCACAGTGCGTGAAATGATCTAGTGAAATGTGTGCAATGCACTAATTCAATTTGCACCATAAACGCATTAAGTGCACACACACACAACAATAACAACAACTGCAATGCATTCTTGGAACATTTTCTAAAACGTTGTTCAGTGCAGTTGGTAGCAAATAATTTGCTTTGAATTATTTTATAGGGGAAACAATTTCCGCAAATATATCATTGATCGCTGTACAAAACAGCGGCAATAGTAAATTTATTATAAGAAAATTTTACTAAACTCAACGACGCATAAATCCGCATTGCTTGAAAATGAAGTCAATGCAAATCAAAAGTTGAAATTGAAACGACAGAAAACGTTCTCTGCCCTAAATCATTTATTGCATAGTTAATTGTTTGTTGTTTTAAATTTGTTTACCTGAACAAATACACACACGGACACACACCCATTCATACAGATTGTGTGTACAGATTTCAATTCGTTGTTGAACAAAAATGCACCTAAACACCTCAGTTTATGTGCAGCAGCTATAAACATTTCACACCCTGCAGCTAATGCAGTCAACCAGCCATCCAGCCAGTCGGCCTAAGATTTGGGTTACCCAAATTCCTGCACATTGCATTGCAGCGTCGATTTATTTAGTTTACATTTGAGTTCACTTCAACTCTTGCGCCCGGCAAGTGCTCTCAAGTTGCGTATTTACACTTGAAAAAAAATTCACGAAGAATTACATACTACTGTCTCCATAAGGTGACATTTGAATTATCGATTATTGTGGTGTTGTGCATTATGAATTCCTTCCGCCGGGCCAAATAGTCAACAAGGAATATTACTTAAACGTTATGCGTCGTTTGCGTATCGCTATCCGCCTAAAAAAACCGGAATTGTGGAAAGGCAATTCTTGGTTTTTACACCACGATAATGCACCATCCCATACTGCACTCGTAATTCGTGATCATTTCGCCAAAAACTCAACCCATATCGTTCCGCAACCATCGTATTCACCTGATCTGGCGCCGTGCGACTTCTGGCTGTTCAGCAAGCTCAAAACACCGCTCCGGGGACACCGTTTTGATACGATAGAGGAGATTCAAGCCGCAGCTAAGACGGAACTGAAGGCCATCCCGGAAAGTGACTACAATCAGTGTTTCGAAGATTGGAAAATCCGTTGGCATAAGTGCATTGCATCGGGAGGGGATTACTTTGAAGGAGATGAAATTGATTTGGAAGAATAAATAAAGAATTTTCAAAATAAATACAATGTCACCTTATTTTTTGGACACAGCAGTACTTCATTTCTGGAAAGTATGACATGTACATTAGGCCTTAGGGACTTATGATGCAGTTGACTCAATGAGGTGAGACCCTGGTGAGACCTTAGCTCACTTGATGTGCCATAGACTGGCAAGAGGACAGAAAACACTCAGAAGAGAACACTCAGTCTTTACTTAATTATGGAAAGTATGCCAGCGACGGTGCGTGTAGATTAGGTCTTAGACTTTTGGGATTTCTGGAGGAGAAGGAGGAGGAGAGGAAGAGAAGACCATAGCTCACCCACTCTGTTATAGTCCGACTCTTTCCAGGCAAAGATGGAAACCACTTGGGACTTCTTTTGAGCTGCCTCAATGAGAAGAAAGAAGAGAAGACCATAGCTCACCCGCTCTGTTATAGTCCGACTATTTCCACACGAAGATGGAAAACAGTCGGATGTATCTAAATATGAGAAGTATGGCAAACCCTATGGTCACGGATATAGATGGCCTTAAACGGTTGGGACTTCTGTTGCAACTGTCTCAATGAGAAGCAGGAGGAGAAAAGCCTAGCTCTCCCGATCTGTTAAAGTCCCAGTCTTTCCAGACGAAGATGCACAACAGTCGGATGTTTCTACATATGGAAAGTATGGCTAACTTTATAATCATGCATATAGATTAGGCCTCAGAACTTCTACTGCAACTGTCTCAGTGAGAAGAAAGAGGAGAAGACCATAGCTTACCCACTCTCTTATAGTCCGACTCTTTCCAGGTAAAGATGGAAACCAGTCAGGTGTCTCCGATTATGGAAAGTATGGCTAACCTTATTATCATGCATATCGGTTAGGCTTGAGGAACCTCTCCCCCTCTCTTCTGAGGAATCTTCTCATTGAGGCAGCTGCCTCAAGGAGAAGATCGAAGGAAGAGGAAATTACATCTTAGACGGATGGATCTCAATGAGAAGAACAATGCGAAGATCGTTGCTCAACCGCTGGAAAACACTCAGATATCTCCTTCTTCGCAATTAGGATGCCCTAAAGTTCATCTAACTAATATATTTCGATAGCTTGAGAATAATTTTGAGGGTGAGTAGAGTCCTAATTTTCGAGGTCCTTAACATAGCCTAAGTGTGTCTTCGGCTATTCTGCGCCTACGACAGTCATCAAGTCATTGTAGGACCCTGTTAAACATTTTCTATTCAGTCTTCGATTGCCAGCTGGCACTAAGTTAGGAATAGCTTCTACTATAATTTTTATCAAGGCATTTTTTTAGAATGTATCAGTTATTCCTTGCCACATATATTTGTTGAAGTTATGCCTATTACAATGCAATATGGAGGCTGTGCAGATGTTGCCTATACGTTTTTTGTCGACACTCTCCTACTCACACTTACTTTCTCTTTCTTTATCCTCTCTAGTGCTTTCTCCTCGCATAACTGACCTTCTTCAAGTCGATTTGTGTAGCACATTGCATGCAGTTGTTGTATATTTCTTACTCAATTTAAAATCAATTCAAATGCACTGAATTCAATTTAAATTAATTCAAAACAATTATAATGGTTTGTTGTTGTCTTGTTGATAGTCATTGTAAACAAATGCTTGAACTATATTTAGAAAATATTTTTAGTCGGTCGTTAGTGTCGCTGAAGCAAAGAATTGGTATACTAAGACAACTGAATTGATTTAATTTTATGACTGAATATCTCTTTATTTAATTTAATTTTAATTTAAGTAATTAGTTTTTAATTTAATTTTATTTATTTTTTAATGTTGTGGATTTCAACAGCTTTTGAAAGACGAGTTTTCTTCATTTGTTATAATTGTTTGAACACACAACTCTCTAATCGTAGCAGCTTCAAAAACAAATATTATTTACTTAAATCTTTGCTTAAACATTCGCTTGTACAAAACTTGGCATTCCGTGAGTGTGGTGTCAGAATTACAAATGGCCGACTTGGCGCAGGCTTCACATTTAGTACGCATGACCGCATAAGTGACTGACGCTCGCATTTACATACCAAAGCGTTGATATTTATATTTTTGTATTCTTTTAAGAGGAAAAAACACACATAAAAGCCCAACTAAGGCTCACAAAAATTACAACAACATAAACAACGGCAGATTAAAGCCAAGAAACGTGACAGTTGTACGTTTTGTTTACATTTTCAATTTGAAGTTTGCAGTTCGTAGTCTTTCACTCTTTCAGAGGCGCACTTTGGTACTTGCAAGAGTTTTATTTTTTATGATTTTGTTTTGTTTTTTACGTGATTGTTATTCTTTTTGCACGCGGTATTTGCTTTAAAAATTTTACCATCAGTTTTTCTTTCTTTTTGTTGTCGTATTTCTTGTTCAGCGTACAGGCGACAATGACAAAGATGCGCAATTTTTTTTCTTTAAAAACATAATATATATTTTTTTTTTCCAATGACAGCCGTTAGCGTGGGAACCAAAATCGGCTCGACACTGACAGCTGAGCGCCATTTGTGACAATCGCTGGCAGTTTTAATTGTTGTAGTTGTGGCGACGCAAGATGGCGCTTATTGCGACGCGTTGACTTACTTATATGGCCGCGTGCCAGCATTGGTGAAAGCGGTAGCCGCTGCCCAAAACGATGCAGTTTTAAATGATTTACATAAAAAGAAAGCAACAAATGCGGTCACAATAGTCAAAATAGTTATTACAAAGGCGACAAAAGTGGAGTTGCAGCTATTTTTAGCAATCGATAATGCCAATAAAAATGGTAATAAGTGATATATCAGCGTTAATTTGACAGCTGTCATAATATGGTGGCAGTGGCGCTGTGCTTGTGCGGCAATTGTCAATGCCAGTGACAGGTTGATGTGCGCACATTAGGCACAAATAAGGCGAACGTAATTGACGAACTTGACACGCGGCGAGTGATTCATCGGCACTTTGGCTGCCAGATGCCAGCCGGCCAGTCGATCTAGTCGATCTTGTTGTCGCTTCGGCGACTGAGACAGCAACAATATGGCTAATTCTAGAGGGTGGTTGACAATTCTAAATGCACATAAGATGTATAAAAATATGCTACAACAAAACCAATAACAACAATTCAACACAATTACAGCGGCAGTGTGGCCTTTTGTGTAGCGCCACTGCTGTTGTTGTTGTGTTATTAACACACAGCATCACTGTGTTGCCAGCTTTACAATTTTTCCACCTGCCCATGGACAATGGATTATAGTTTATATCAATGTGTGTATGTGTGTGTGTGTGGCTGCTGTCATTATAGTCTGCCGCACCGTACATGGCAAATCAAAGCAATTTATTATTTAATTAAAAGTTTGTTGTGGTTGTTTTGTTTCAGCTTCTAACTTTAGTCTCTACAGCTTGTTGTCGTTTTTGTTGTTTGTTGTTTTTGCCTTTAATTTTGCTACTCAATTAAAAGCGCCCGAAAATGGACAAATCCAATAAGGTAAATAAAATTGTGGCATTAGTCATTTTTGTTGTTTATCGAATGCGTTCACGTCATTGTTACGAGCACTTAAGTGAATATTTTGCATGCCATGTGTGCAATTATTGCAGAAAAAGTGTTCAAATCATGCACTATTAAGTGCATTAAAATTATGCATAAAAGTTAATGTGAATAGACAACCAACTGGTTATTTAAGTTAGGTTAGGTCAGTGGCTGGTTGTGTGAACAGAGAGAAGAAGAAAGATCCCTTAGCCATGCACGCTTCGAGTCCAAGATGAAAGCCTTTGGGGCTCCTGTATGAAACAGTCATGCCATTAAAGCCGACAGTAGACAGGTTAGTTAGATGAACCAGAAAAAGGACCCAAGATGGTGTAGTGTTCATCTGGACAGAATTGGACAGTGGTACATAAAATGCGAACTTTCCCTTATTTTTATACTGAGCCACATTAAAACAAAGTGCTGATTGAAAGGCACTGGAAGACCCAGTTAGTCGTAAAGACTGCCACTGTTGAGGTTATAGGATCGTGCTTCCGGGCCCAGAAGCTGTATGATTCTTCTAGGGCTTAGCCTGGCCAAGTTTGGCTTAAAATTCTACATGAGCATTAAAGTTTCAATGATTTTGTTTCCATTTTCTTGGTTTTTTGTTGGTATATTGAGAACTTATTCGATTCTTATAAGACAGCTGCAGACTCTGACGTTTCTAATTCAAAAGTTAAAGGTGTTCTAAGTTTCATAATTATATTTTTTATAATTTCTACAGTGAATTTCCTTGGCTTTCCTATGACTTTTTAACTTTTTTTATAGCTGCCGTTTTCTACTTTCAAATACGCTTCCTCGGCTTCTCATTGGAATATCGGGTACCCATTTGACCCATTAAATTTAATTATGACTTTAAATCTTCAGCTCTTCAGTGCAGCAATTCACCCACTTTAGTTAGAGCAGATCACAACTCAGATCATAAAACAAAAGTTCTGCTAGTTAAGTAAGCTGTGATTACAGTCAATTAAGGCAGCGTATACTACTTATTAGAGATAATTTTTGTTTAAATCTACCTGTAGATTTTTCATGTCTTTACAAGTTTTTTCTTGCATATTTCCTTAGAACCAAATATACAGGCATGTGCTACAAATCGTTTTCGTTTCAAATTCGGAGCGAAAACGTGATGGGGTGTGCTCAATTTCGTTTTGATTTCGTCAATTTTCGAAAACGAAATCGTTTGAAATGATATGTGCCAGAAAACCGAAATTCCGTTTTCGTTGCGATTAGAAAACGGCTGATATTCTATTTGCGTTTCAACTTATAAAGAAATTTTGAACGTGAAAATGTTGAGGGAGCTTTCAACAATATTACTGGCTCACTGACTAACATGAAACTATGCAAGCCGATAGTGGACATAGTTCACAACCTGTTAACCAAGATGGTTACAACTCCTCTACTGTTGCACTGTACTCTTGCAAAAGAGCAGTTGGCAAGAAATGGGGTATCCAACCACGTATCATGTACTGGATTTACAACTCCGTGATTAGGCTCTTCTATGGAGCAGTAGTATGGTGGACTGCCCTGGATAATGTGGCTAACCAGAAACTTCTGGACTCAGTCCAAAGATCGGCGGCGGTCATAATAACTTGAGCATTCGATCAACGCCATCCAAAAGGGGTCTACGCCCTGCTCCACTTTCTTCCTGTTGACCTCTTCGGTAAACAAGCTGCAACCGTCTCTGCAGTGAGACTAATACCATCAAAAAATGGACTCGTACTGATTTACTGCCGGATCCTAGGCTGTTCACCTCATCATATCTGTTCGACTCTAAATTCTCAACTCTCATACCTCATAGACAGGAGTGGGAATAAGACACGGTTTCTATACAGACAGCTCCAAGCTAGATGGCAGAGTAGGGGGATATGGTTCGCATTTTCACTGACAGCCAGGCAGCAATTAAAGCCCTCAAGAAGGTCTCAACCACATCGAAAGTGGTTGCTCTCTGCCGCTCCCTACTAAATGACTTAGGGCATGTGTACAACAATACCCTTACCTGGGTACCGCGCCACAAAAACAGCAGTGGTAACTGCGCTTATCAGCTTTCCAGACGTGGGACCACCCCCCCTCCCCCGCACATTGGCACGGTCGTCGCAATCCTGAAGAGGAGGAGGAAACTATTAGTCATTTTCTCTGCAACTGCCCGGCTCTATCTATACGAAGATGGAAAGCCCTAGGCTCTCCTTTCTTCAACAACTTGAATGACCTCAGTTCAGCTAACATCAAAAACTTGCTTGAGTTCATCCACAATTCAAAATGGCTTGACTAGTCATCTCGACAGTAAGTCATCCCGGCAGTAAGACAAACCGTAAACTTGTGTATTACAACGGGCCCATTCCGTGGCCTAAGTGTTACTTTCGGCAAGTCCCATGCCAAGACAGCCACCTTAACCTAACATAACAAAACCTGCACAAATTCCAATCTACATTGTTAGCCAAAATAAGAAAATTAGAGAGAGTGAGATTCCAACATGTCCAGTGGGTTGGAATGGTCTCCCAAAATGCGGCGTTTTACTGTTTCCACTTTTCTTCTTTCTTTTTCTTCTAAATATGTACATCAAACTCGCAAAGAAAATGCTCATCATGTAAGATATTTAATTTTCTGTTAACTTTTCGACAAAAAATTGTATAAACGTCAACAAAAAAATCAGCTTGAATTTTATTTCGAATTGAAGTCAAATCGTCCGTTTTGTAGCACACCCCCCAAAAATTCGTACGATTTCAAATTCCGATTTCGATTTGAAATCGTGCGATTTGCAGCACATGCCTGATAGTAGTAGTATTCCATTCCATTTTGTTGAAACTTTATGTAATTTTCGGCGAAATGTATTTTTAGCATTAGTAGTTTTCTAGCGTGCTGATTTTTTTTATTTTGTATTTTTCACTTTGCTCCAACTTTTCTGTACCTAACTTATTTATTTCTTGTTTCCACCTTTTGTGCTTCTTCTGCTGACTTTTATGCGCCCTGCTAAAGTTCTACACTGGTCTCCCATAAATATGCGAGGCTTAACTGAAGATTGTTTTTTTTTTGCTGCTCAAAGTATTTTCCCGGAATTGATGCGAAAAGAAGCGCTTGAAAGCGATTTGTAAAAAAAAATTGGCGCTGAAGTTAAAGATAACCAAAAAAGTTGTCGAAACCCTCAAATGGCAGGCAAAGGCTATGGCAGACAGCAATAAATGGTCTCAAAAAGTCACGAAATTAGCTTGAAGCCACTTGAGTTTATGCGTTTCGTACAAAAACAACAACAACAACTTCAGTAGCAGCAGCAAAATGTAGTTGAGAACAGCAAAGTAACGAAGCCAAAGACTGGGGATGGTTTCACGTTCAACACGATACGTGAAGCTAATGCGACGCTGCATTAGTCGTCTGTTCGGTGTGTGCTCGGCCTAAATCTGTGCAGCGAGCAGCAAAACTTTTACAAAAATTGCAGCGCTTCACTTTGGACTCTGAGAACCTAATTGTATGTGAGCTTTTGCTGCGCTTTTCACTCTAAAACTTTTTTTACTGTGTAGAAATTGTTGTTGCATTGGCTACAAAAGAGGACAACTGTTTGTGCTTCCGCCCGGCTTTTCAACGCTTAACTCTATAAGCGAAAGACTTTGGCTTCTGTTTGTGTTTGTTTTTACTAAAATAAAGTTCACCTTGTGGCACATTATCCTTTATTGATTTGGTTTTATTTTCATTCGTGCGGCCTGAATTGCCGCCCATAAAAACTTATATTTATTACGGCGTGTCCTTTGCAGGCACTTTTATTTATCCACAAACATATACACACACAGATACACAAACATAGTTATTGAGCTAAGTTGAAGTTGACACAGTTGAAAGTCCGCCGATATCATCGACATTTGGCATGAAAACATTTATTTTTTCTGTATCTTTCAGTGTGTTGCAACTTTGCTTTTGTTGTTGCTGTCTTTTTGCACTATTTTTAATGGTTTTATATGTTTTGTGACACTGTGGATAGTCATAAAAATATGTTTTGCATTTCACTTCAAATCTATTTTATGAGAAGAAGTCTGACCACACATTCACAACTTTGTGAAAGTTGGCCATAACAATGATTTTTAGAATTTATTTTGAAGTCAAAATTAGAACTCTGACTAAATAATTATTGAACTTACAAAACACAGAATTTCAAAAACGGGACTATAAAAATGGTCTGTTGATTAAATTCGAAATTGTAAGCTTTTTCTAGAGACCGGAGGTTCAGAAAAGAAATTTAAAAACTTGGCCAAATTTAAAATAATATTTTATGGAAATAAAAATGATGGGTCTCTTTACTCTTTCACTTAATTTATGTATTTAATTATGGGTTGTAGAAAATGTAGACCTTTTTAGCATACAAAAACAGGGCCCTAACATCTTTTAAAACAAATAATGAGCGGCCTAGTATTTAGCGCATTTTTTGTACATAATTAAAAATTTACCAAAGCGTATAAATGTTAGTAATTTGCGTCAATTATTTTCGCACTCAAATCATTGCTAATCACTAACCAACAGACAACCAAGCCGGACTTTAACACGTTTTGAGCCAAAATTCAGCAAGCGGCCGCTTTCAGTAAACTGGAGCAAAAGTCGAATGTTTGCTGTAATTTTCGGCAGCAAGCCACGCAAATGTTGACCGAAATTTTAATACAAATTTGTGCACAAATTAGTTAAACACAAAAATGAAATAATTTAAGAGATAAGACACAACATTTCAATTAGAGATGCAAACAGCAATTAATGCCAAAAACTTTGCCGCACAACTGTACAAATAAAATAAAAATCGCTCACTGATTGAAAACAAAAACACTACAACAACAATACAAGGAGGCTTTCTTATCACAATAGACGCAGATTTGTAAATGTTTTTCTTACTTTTTATTATTTTTTGAGACTTTGGCAACACCATCACGGATGTCTTCAACTACCAAAATGTTCCCCCCCCCCCACTTTAAACGCACAACGGCTCAGCGCTGCGTGCGAGAGTGTTTTTGTAGGTTTTGTTTTTCTTGCACTCAATCATTTGTCAAATGTCAGCGTGAAGTGTCATTGAGCAGATAATCAATGCACGCTGATTTGTTGCGGCGCTTTCTTAATAAACTACAAACGTAATCTACGAAAATAGAAAATGAAACGAAGAAATCGAGAAAGATTTCGAGCGCTGGTGTTGGAAAAAAGGTCCATAAAAAGCAGAAAATTGCATTCAATTACGGCCATGAAATATGAAATGTACGGTGTGTGTCTTTGCTGGCTGGTGTGTCTGTGCTGCAACTTCAAGTGCGGCTGCAACGCGCCGGTGGTCCCCAATCGCATGAAAACTATTGAATTATCATAAATGAAAAAAGAGAAAATAATAACAAATAAATCAAAAATACTTCCAAATGGGTGAAGTGCCATCAATTATAATGCAATCGCCCTTATTACCTATTATTGGGCGCAAACCCTTGACTTGAGGTCAAATGATTTATTTGACAACTTGAGCGTGCGAGGAAAATGAGAGGCAGTGCTCGAAAGCTCGTTGTGAAAATATTTCATAAGCGGCGAGTGTGTGATTTGGGCTGTTAGAAGAAAATTTGTGGACCTATTGTTTCACACATAATTTTCAGATCTAATTTTTACATAAATTATAAAACAACCAACGTTTTTCTCATAAAATTCTCAAAATCGTATAATGAGCGACAATTTATAGCATTAAAAAATGATTCTATTTAAAACGGAGAGGTTGTTATTGTTGAAAAATTAATGGAAACTAAACTAAACTAAATTTTTTTCTAAATTTTTTAACTCTTTTATGATTAATTTCTGAGACCTTATGCATTTTCAGTATAGAAAAATTAGTCAATAAATTAAATAATAAATTAAAGAAGATTTATGCTGGTTTTAGTTGGTGATTTCCAAAGCTTGAATGGCTTCGGAGGGTCTTCAAACATAGTTTTCTCTTAATATTTTTAACCCTTCTCTGACTTATTTCTTAGAGTTTAGGCATTTTAAATACAGAATAATTAGTCAATAAATTCATTAAACAATTAAGAAGATTTATGATGACTTTAGTTGATGATTTGCAAAGCTTGCAACTTTTAGATGGTCTTGAAACAAAGTTTTCCTTAATATTTGTATCTCTTCTCTGACTCATTTCTTAGAGAAAATGCCTACTTCTGTACAGAACAACTAATGATTAAATTATATAATAAATTAAAGAAGATTTAGTTGCTGGTCTTAGTTAATGATTTCCAAAGCTTGATACTCTCAAATAGTCTTCAAACAAAGTGTTTCCTTAATATTTTTAAGCCTTCACTGATAAATTTCTGAGAGTTTCGGCATTTTCAATACAGAACAATTAGACAATAAATTAAATAATTAATTAAATAATAAATTATATAAGATTTATGCTGATTATAGTTAATGATTTTCAAAGCTTGAAACCTTCAGATAGTCTTCAAACAAAGTTGTCTCTTATATTTTTAACTCTTCACTAATTTATTTCTGAGATTTTAGGCATTTTAAATACAGAACAATTAGTCAATAAATTAAATAATTAATTAAATAATAAATTAATGAATATTTATGCTGGTTTTAGTTGATGATTTCCGAAGCTTGAAACCTTCAGATGGTTTTCAAACAAAGTTTTTTCTTAATATTTGTAACACTTCTCTGACTCATTCCTGAGAGATTACGCATTTTCAATACAGAAAATTTAATCAATAAATTTAATAATAAATTAAAGAAGATTTATGCTGACTTTATTTAATGATTTCCTAAAGCTTAAAACTTTCAAGTAGTCTCCAAAAATATTAAATAATGCAGCTCTCCACTGAAATTAGTGACAGCTTTATTGCTGAGTTCAATGGAAAATTGAGCAAACTTCGCTTTGTTCGGCAAGCGTGTGTCGGCTTAAGACATTAGCACAGACAATAAGACTCCACCGTTAAGTACTTCACACGTTTCACGGCCGGTTTTATTATTTGTACAAGCACAATTTGGTCAGGTTTTAGCATAAATCAGGCATTGGCCGCATGCAAATGTGTATGCGGCCAATTAGACAGCTTGGCGTTTGGTCGTTTCGTATGCGGTAACGGCCGCACGAACCGGACAGACGCGCTGCATGCGTTTTTGCCGCTCCGCCAGATGACGGGCACATGACTGACGCGCGCTTGTCGACTGTCGTACGGTGCTTGATAAAGCACAGTGCTGAGTTGTGCGTTTGTGCTTCTTGGCAGCGGCGCACAAAACGCACAAAACGAAAAGGTAAACAACAGCAACCAAGAACAACACACTCGCCACAACCGAAACACATTCAAATATGTTAAGTACAGCATGGTAAGAGCGTCAAGCAGCCGCATTGGTCACACCTTGATTGGCATAAAATTTACACGCCGGCCACAGTCTTTGGTCGAGGGAGATTCATTCTTCATTGTGTTGTGGCACATTTTATTATTATTATTTTTTTTTACGAAAATTCCACAAAATGATACACGTTGTGACGGCCAACAAATGCACCAACATGCGAGCAATAAATTAAAATTTCCAATGCGAAAAGTATACAGGACAGACAAACAGACAAATAGACAGACAGAGTGCGACAGCTGGTCGGCGAGCGCATAATTTGTAGCAATGTCACGTTTCTGGAGTACTTGCGAGCGACTTTTAACACCGCCGCCGCCGACGTGTCTCCTGCACTGCGCGCCGTCATGAAATGTATGGCGGCCACCTTCGTCAACCTTTGCCAGCGACAAGTTGCATTCCGAATTAACAAAAATGCACACAACAACAGCAACAACGCTCGCAATTCGATTTTAGAGTGAAGTGGTTCTGGCTTTGTGGATGTTTTTTTTCGGAGCCTGGTTAATAAATCTGCCAGCGCCACCAAATATTAGAACTGCGGCCTGACTGACACTGGCAGTTGGTGCTGTGACAGGAAAAGAATGTGCCAAGTCGCTGGAGCCATTGCAGGAATAAAAAGAATCAGTGCTGGCAATTTGTTTGTTTAGCTTTAGTTGTTGTTCTGGTCTGCACTCGGTGCAAGTTGGCAGGAAAAAATCCGAATACAGCAACAATAAAATTTACGATTATGTTATTTCATAAAGAATGCAATTTTTGATAGATTGAACTTGAAAAAAATTAAATAAAAACAAATTAAAGTGTTGCCAGTTTTGAGCCACTTTTCCATTACAACGTATTGCAAAAATCAGCAATAAGTCGCATTCAAATAAAATTAGAACATAACGAAAACTTTAGATTTAGTTTTTGAGTCCACAATTTTATTAGCGAATCAATTTGTGTACAGCAACAACTAAATTTGCTCAACAATTTAGCATTATTTAACAGCAACTGTGCTGCGTTCGCGTCTGACCGGCGGCCAGTGGCAAATGGTAGTGATTGTCGTTCTGAAACGACACATTAAATCGGCTTTATTAACGGCATAATTTGCAGCGGACACAATTGCCACCGACCGCCGACACTTGGCACTTGCTACCAGCGCCGTTCGTCACAACGCCATTGCGCCGCCCCTCAACGGCCGGTGGCTGGTGGCGCATAACCTCAAATTGCGGTCTTTTGCGCTGCGGATTTGAGATCGTGTTAATGTTGGTTCCGCACCTGCAGCAGCCAGTCAGTCGGTCGGTCGGTCGATCGGTAGCCAGCCGCCCGTTTTGTGTGGGCACTAACCCGTTTTATTTATTGCGCCCTGATTGGTGATAACATGAATGCAGCTTTATTGTTTTGACTGCATTTTTCCACATCACACACACACACCTATATGTATTTATTTTAAGTTATGGTTTTTGCACGTTTGCTGATTTTTGTATTTTTTGTTGGAATTTTTTAGATTAATTTTTTATACTTTAATTGTGATTTATTAAGCGTTCGGAAAATTGTGGCTGCCATATCACACTTGTGATCTCTTATCGGCCGCAATGCTGCGGGTATATTGAAATATTTGATTAATGCTGTTTGTGTACATAATTATGTACATAGCAATACATACAGATATGCAATGTGTTTTTTATTTTACATGCCCATATGAGAGTAAATTACTTAATTATTATGGAATCAGATTGTGAAGCAATCAAAAGCATCAAAAAGCAATGAGGAAAAATACAAATCAGAGGAATTTGTCAGAGGAATTTGTGACAATTGAGGCTGTTTTGTGACAGTGGAATGAACATATGAAATGTTTCATCCATTACTAAGAGTCGATATAATATAATGGAATCTTCATAGGGACTGGTAGACTGAAAACCGAAGCGAATCACATTGAGGGTGTCTTTTCGTCAAAGCAATCATAAGGGATGCCTACTTAGAATTAAGTCGGGACTCATACCTACGACCCACTGACGTCTGAGCTATGAGATCAGCCATGTTTGTACTCAATATAGCTGAAGAGTTCTACTACAAAATGAGCCATATTTCGCATTTGGTTCAGGAGTTACAGGCAGTTGAACGATTTAGACTGTAGATAGAAGACTTTTTAAAAGTCAGCCTTCAGTATTGACTTTCTCAGCTTTCCGTTGGAATAGCAGTAAGGTGGGCCCCGTTTTAGAAAGCTTGAGACTTCTATTACAAAAACAAATGGCTTTAGAAAGTCTCTATCATATCTAAGACCGATAAAACTTCTGACGCATAAATCGATCATGCCGATACAAACATGCTGGCTTCATTATTCTAGGTTTTCCGGTGAGATAGCGGCGGAATTGATCCATTTTTACGAAGCTGAAGAGTTCTACTACAACAAAATTTTTAAATTTTCAGGTCCCTACCTTTTCTGACTCAGGAGCTTTAGGCCACTAAACAGTTTTAAACTACAAGTACAACGATTTAAACCCATTTAGCTTAGGAGCTACAGACAGTTGAACCGCTTGGAACTACAGTCATAGCTATGATAGTCGATGTTTTAGTAGTTATCTTTTAACTTCGATTTACTTGGAATATTGTTTTTTTCATGGAATATTGTTTACTTCCGATTTTCAAAAGCTGTACAGTTCTATTAAAGGATGAACCATTTTGATTTTTTCAGTCATCTTTTAGCTCCATTTCACTCGAGTTGCAGTAAATTAAAAACAAATTCATTCAACAAAAATACATTCATATTCCTTTTATATATTTAAACTGAGTGCATTGACACTTCCTGTGAGACGTTGCAGCTGACAGTGTCGTTGACAGCGTCAGTGATCTTTCACCAGCGCCCACAAAAACCGCTAAAATCTTACGCCGGCCCAAAGATCATTGAACAACATTGGTGCCGGAATGTTTATCTAAATGTGGCAGCAAACAAGCTTACAACCTATTTTTCGCTCTCAATTTACAGCGCGCACAATTGACAACTTTGGCAGCTGACAGCCGCAAAGTGACATTTGCGCTTTGCATATTGCATCGCAGCACGAACTGCGGCAGCAGCCAACGAGCGAAGGAGCTGCAGAAATTAGAAGAAAGTCTTAATTAAGCCGCAAACAGTGATTGCTGCGGCAACTGTTGCTGTTGCTGCTACTGTTTGTCAACACGTGCCGCGCTGCAGCGTCCGTACGCCATAATTGCCAGCGGCCCGTCAAGCATGCAGCCAGTAGCCGCTGTGAAGTCGTGATGTTGTTGCCTATCGGCGGCAATATCGCAGTTGCCATCAATTGTGGCGACCGCTGCAACAAGCAACAAATTGCCAGCACGACTTGGCGGCGCACAGTTAGCGACGCAAATTAATTGTCGGCAGGCCCGTGCGCAGGGGGGGGTTTTGGGGGTTCTAACCTCCCATCGAGAATTTTTCCACATAATTTTCCACTAGCAATAGTCCTTATTCTACGAAAGTCAAACCGACTTGATAATAAATATTTTGTGGTCAATTTTTGTTTCGACATTCTCAACTTTCTCGATCTTGTGCACGTTTTTTTTGAATTTTCCCGCCTTTTTTACCTCCTATTATCAGTGTCATTGTGAATGCAACCATCGATAGTATCGATACAACCAAAGATTATGAAATGTATAGAAGGCGCATCTGAGCTCAAGAAGAATCCTGCGCTCAATTGTTTGAACCATACTCTTCAATTTTGCGGAATGATTCCCGTGATATCTGGGTAGACGAAGTCAAACTTTAGCGTCAACGCATCGCCGGAAAGAACGTTAAAAATTCGCTTGAAGCAGTCGATGTGTGCAATGGAGATGCGTTTCCAAATGTTCATCAAATGCTTCGCATTTTGGCAGTTCTGCCTGTAACGACAGCGACGAATGAACGCTCCTTTTCAACATTGTGTCGCCTCAAGACTTACCTCAGGTCAACAATGTCTGAAGATCGGCTGAACGGATTAGCCTCGCTCAATATACATCGCGATGTCGAGGTCGATCCGCAAAGAGTTTTGGAGAAGTTTTTTTCTACACCTCGCAGAGTTAATTTATTATATAGGGTTTTCCAACAAGAGGTGTTATTTTGAATCCCCCGGTATTTCGGTAGCTGTCACTTTTGAAGCTTTTATTCTTTGACACTTGACAAGTAGAAACTACGCCATTACTAAAAATGGAACGAGACACGCTTCAACAACGCATTGAAATTATTAAAATTCACTACAAAAATGGTGAAAATCTTGCAGTCACAGTTCGCAAAACTAAAGCATTTTTGGGTCGTCGTGAAGCACCTTGTCGGACCGCAATACAGAAATTGGTGGAAAAATTTGAGCTGCTGGGACAAGTTAGTGATGTGAAGAATAAAACCCGTGCACGTCGCTCAAGAACAACTGAGAATATTGCTGCTGTAGCCCAAAGTGTTGAAGAAAACCCAGGTTTGTCGATTCCTCGTCGTTCTTTGGAATTGGGCATTCCAAAAAGTCATTACACCGTATTTTGCATAAAAACTTGTGTCTTAAGGCTTATAAAGTTCAGTTAACACAAGAACTCAAGCCGACCGATCATCAAGAACGTCGTGTCTTTGCTGATTGGGTCCTTGAAATGCATGAAAATGATCCGGAATTCCATTGAAAAATCATCTTGACTGATGAGGCCCATTTCCACCTCGGTGGCTACGTCAACAAGCAAAATTGTCGCATCTGGGGCTCGGAAAACCCAAGAGTTATTGTTGAGAAGCCTCTCCATCCTCAACGTGTGACTGTTTGGTGCGGTTTATGGTCCGTCGGGGTCATTGGACCTTACTTTTTCGAAAATGAGGTTGGATCAACAGTTACGGTGAATGGATTGCGCTATCGAGAGATGATTAATGATTTTTTATGGTCGGAGTTGGATGGTATTGATCTGGACAACGTTTACTTTCAACAAGACGGCGCTACGTGCCACACGAGCAACGAAACCATTGCTCTTTTACGGGAAAAGTTTCCGGACCGTGTTATCTCTGGAAGAGGTGATCACAATTGGCCACCGAGATCTTGTGATTTAACACATTGCGACTTCTTCCTTTGGGGCCACGTGAAAGATAAGGTGTACGCCAACAGCCCAGCGTCGATTCAAGACCTCAAAGATAGAATTCGTGAGGCTATCGAGGACATAGGGCAGCCACTTTGCGATTTGGTTATGGAAAATTTCATGAAAAGGATATGGTCCTGTAAGCGTGGTCGTGGTGGCCATTTGGCTGATGTTGTTTTTCATTATTAACGGCATACCTTCTTCTTTATTATTAAATAAACATCCGATCATTTATCTCAAAAAATTGCATTTTTCTTTGAATACCAAAATAACACCTCTTGTTGGAAAACCCTATATAATAACCGAATATCAAGTCAAGGCACAATAAAATGTCTTCATTTATAAGAAAAGTTTCTTATTATTTTTTATTAACTTCATAACCTAACATGATACACATATGTCAAAACCCCCCCCATAAACGAATTCTGCGCACGGGCCTGATTGTCGGCGCAACATTTGCGCCAAACATGCGCCAAACTATTGCAACATTACAACAGAGCCAGAGTGGTTGTCTGTTGGCGGCAATGTTTGGCCGCAGTGATGGCAACAAAATGTGATGTGTGGCGATGATTCATGCGGCGTGCGGTCGTCATGTGCTGATGACTTTGACCTTGAAACGTGCACAGTTCGTTGAAGTCGAATAGACGTCAAAACTGTTTCAATAGCTTAAAAGTTATTATAATGAGACGCAGAAGCGGCAGCTGAGAAAAAAGAAGAAGACACAAAATTTAATAATGAAGAAGAAGAACGAAAATTACAGCGTGAAAAATTGTATAATGCGTGGAAGTCCAAGCCAATTACATGGCTGGCGGAGCGGAGTGATGAGACGCGATGTGATCTGATGGGATGTGATGTGATGTGTTGATGCTGCGTTGTTCTGATGATGCGGTCAGAATCTGAGCAATTAACTTGATTAGTGCGTCAACGCCAGCTATGCTTGTTTGCCTTAATTAATTTAGAGTTGATGTTGTGGTTTTTTGTTGTTGTAGTCACACGCAATAATGAAGCATGGCCGCTGGTTTGATTTTGGCAGTGATGGATAGCAGCACAGCATCGATGATATAAGCCACAAACTATTTGTTAAAGCACCAACACACTCAAACACACATACAAACGCACAGAGGAACAACAGCCTCCAGAAGAAGAAGACGAATTTGAAATTAATACTATGATAGGTTAGGTTTGGTGGCCATCGATTTACACTACAAACAAGTGAAGCCTATTGTCGCCAATATGCACCAAACTCTAAAAGTTGCAACTACCAGACAACAACAACATCAACCTGCAACTACATTCCGCTGGCGGCGTTGGTTGCTTGTAACACATTTGTTGCATAATGCTGGCAACACTGCCGGCAGCAGCGCACAATGCAAATATCGCACGGCACGTTTTTGACCCAACAAATTCCAACGCACAAGATTAATGAACAGAAAAACGAATTGATTTGTTTGAGTCAACAACAGCAACAACAACAACAAAAACTCAGCTAAGTGCACATGTAAGTCGGCCTGTAAACACTGGTTCAAGCGGTCGAAAAAGCCGTCGGCCAAACGCCAAGTTGACAGCAGAAAAATCGCACAAGCGTGAACGATGACGCCAGGCGGAATAAATTCGCGCGCCAATTGGGCAAAGCGCAAATGGTGGCGGCACGGCGCATCGCCTGCTAGCAAAACGATTAAAAAATTAAAAGCAAAACTACGGTAAACATAATTTTGCGACGCGTCTGCGCACCCGCACAACCGTAAAAGACAACATAATCGGGTATTGTTTTTGTTAGTGTTGTTGTTATTGTTGCATTAACATTGCAATAAAATGATTTATTTATGGATTTAAATAAACTGCGGCAAAAACCTGCGGCGAGACGCAACGTGTAATTATTGTGTCAAATTAAAAATTAGCATAAAGGCATTTGTTTGCTATACGTATGCGTGTTGTTGTTGTTGTTGTTGTTGTTTTTATGGTGGTTGTTATTTTAAACGTCATTATTGCTGCATTGGCATTTTGCGGCCACATGTGGCGCATGCGCCGAAAATTTATTAACGCTTGGCCAACAACATTGCAAAACAAGTTAGTGTTGGTCAGTCGGTATAGGCCAACTTGTTGATTCCCTTCATTCATATTCTTGTTCTCTAAATGGAACAAATTTTATTGCATTATCTCAATAATCAGTTATACGGTGAAACATAATTTTCATCAAAGCAAATGGGTTGATTTGGTTCATAATGGGTTAAGGCATTTGAAGTTGTAAGCACTTGTAGCTGATCAGATTTTCGTTTTTGATATTAAAATGATTATATATGAACGAAGAGATGGACGGGTAAACGAACGAACAGGTGGACGGATAGACGGACGTAAGGATAGAAGGACAGTCAGGTATTGCCACATGTATTCTTATGCTATTTCGAATCATGGATTGTGCCATGCATGCCGGTCGGGCAGATGAAGGGACAGTCGAATAAATAGTTGGACCGACAGATGGATGAACAGATGGGAGAAAGAGATGGATGGAACAAACAGATGGATAAATTCGCCAACGAATAGGTAGACGGACAAACGGGCTGATAGATGGATGGACAGTTACAAATATTACTAACCTGATTTCACTGTTAATTATAATCATGAATCAAGACATACATACCAGACGGACAAAAAGATAGACGCACAAATGACTGAATAGATAGATTTATGGGCAATTGAATTGATGGATAGAAAAAAATAAACCTATAGATGGATGAAGAAGATGGGCAAATAAACGAACGTAGGGACAGATGAACGGACAAATATTGATAAATCGATTCTGCTGCTGATCCCAATCATGAATCAAGGCATGCATACTCGCCACGCCTCATTCTGAGTTTTACTATTATAACTTCTAGTTTCAGTTTATCTAACCTAACAGCTCAGTGTAGGGTATTACAACAACAACAACAAACACCAAACAATTTAGCCAGCAAATATGCCCGGCTGATGCGCGCCAAACGGGCCAACCCAACGAAAATCAACAACGCCTCGTTGGCCGCACAGACAGTCAGCCAGACACACAGTCAGTGACTGGGGCCAGCTTGTCTAATTGTCGCTGACTGGCCAAATGCCTGCGAAAATGTTCATAATATAAGTGCTGCCAAAGTACAACAACAACTGTCACAGTAACAAATTAAACAGCGACAGCAACAACTAAATAACTGCAACGAACATCGAAACGACAAACTACTTAAAAACAGTTAATGATGTCAACAGTTGTTTAGTTGTAATTGTTATTTTTGTTGTTATTGCTGTGTTGGTTTTGAAATGTTGGTAATGAAGTCGTTTGCAATCAGCAACCACTGCGATCATCACCATCAAAAACAACAACAGCAATAACATTGCAAGCAATGGCAGCAATGCCAATTGAAAATTGAGCGCTGTTCAAGCAACTACAACAACAACTAACTACGCAAGACGCTCGTAATGACTTGTAAGTAAATTATTTGAAATTGAGTTGAGCACAAAAGTGACGCAAAAAAAAACAACAAAGCAAATGGATGGAAAATTATTTTTTGGCTCAACTGTGAAAATATGACGAAATTTTGTTGGTTGTAACTATAAAAGTATGTTTGTGTTGTTGTTGTTGTTGGTTGCCTATTGATGGGGATAACCCAAAAATAATCACACACTCTGACAACACGAAATACAAATTCTTGACATCTACAGTGTGTGGTCATACAATTGGAGTAATTTTTTTCAATTTCTTAAGCATAGCCAAGAAGGGATTGGACGGTTAGCTTCGACCTAACCTAACTTAACGTAACTTAACCTCATAGCTGCCATTGCATAGAAAAATCTTTGATAGAGTACGTTCCAAAATTCAAAGAGTAGTTTTAAATGGAAATTGATTCACCACTTTTTAGTTCCTAAACGCTGCCATTTGAAACAATTGCAACAACAAAGCCTAACTTGTATTGACCACAACTCAGCAGACGCTCAGCATTCAATGCGTCGCAATTACTGCATTCCAGCGCAATTTTTTGCACCGATAGCGCAAATTATTCAACTCTTTTTGGACCCACTGCCACCTCCAGCCTAAATTATTTCTGATAAAGCGGCAACAGTAATTACAACAACAACTACAACCATTAAACCACAACAAACAGCAGCGCCGCCTTATCGCGATTGCAGCCACCAAGCGCATTGAGCGGAATGTCTCTGTGTGTGTGTGTGTGTGTGCGCGCGCGCAGTTTCTTAGCAAATTAGCTCGCACGCCAGGCCCCAAGCTGCGACCGACCAAACAGCGACTGCGACTGCCCCAATCAGGTGTTATCAGCTGAATTTGTTTCGGCGTGCGCATAAATTAATGATAATGGCTGCTGTGCTGTGGTGCGGTCACCGGTCGCTGGACGCTGGACGCGGGCGTTGCGCTGCAACAGAAGCCGCCTGCAAATCAACAAATGCCGCCACCACATTTGTCATGGCCTGTTAGTCGCTCAGCAGCGGTGCGCAGTCGTACGACTTGGCCGGCCTGTGTACCTGTTTGCCGTTTTGATGTGACTGCAAGCGGCAACTATGTTGATTTTGCATGCGCTCTGTTGTTGTTGTTATTGTTTGCTGCCGATTGCGTGCCATTTCGCGCCGCCAATTTAAAAGCCATTGTAAATTACTCAATTTATGACGAACGACCGATTGATCTGTACGAATTTTTATATAAAATATATTTGGCGAGCGTATTGATTGTCCACATTGCTTTTATATCAACTTTTTTTGAATCACTTTATCCAAACATTGCTTATTGTGATTTGTTGCACACACACACAGCTTTGTCCAATCAGTCGCACAGTGTGACACTGACGCGGCGGCATTGCAACAGCTGACTGTTTCGTGCGGCCACATGCGACGAAACTCGCCAGTCAGCATAATTTGGCTGAAGTGACAGTGCGCCGCACAGGGCTGTCACATCAATTATGGGCGTCATTGAGCGCAATTCCCCAAAGTGGAGCGGCCAATTAAAATTCGTGGAAACGTGCAGTTAATGCGATTTGGGAATTTGTATATTGCGCTGAAGTATTGCAGACGAAAAAGAAGAAGAAGAAGAAGAAGAGCAACTAGCAATGTTATGTCTGGCAGTAGAATTCTTGGGAATTTTTGGGCTGCTGTGATCATTAAGTGAATTCATTGTGGAATGGGAAACTGTAGATGAATGGGTAGTGGAACTATTGAGTTGGGTCTTGAATCTATTAAAATTCTTATATAGTTTAAACCTTTTCTTTAAAGACCCAAATGGTTAGGTTCCACAAAACTAGAATGAAATTTGCTTAGGAGCATGGAAAATGAAAGGCTGCAATGGTTCAGGGAAGGAAATCGGAGTCGCTCAACCCATTAGTGTCTGAACGAACTTTTTACCTCTTTTTAGTGACTATTCGATACCAAATCGAACCTGAACATTCTTTCAGCTACTAATGAGTTAAGAAGTGAAAGACACTGCTGTCACAAATTTGATGTTTGCTGAAGTGCATTGTGACAATAATCGACTTCAAATCTGTTCAAATTCCTCGAGTTCAACTTGCTCTAAGTTTTCATTAACAACTTTCAGACACGTGCAGCATTTCTTCTGGTCGCTTTGCTACGCAGAACATGCGTTTCTGTATGCCCACGCTTCGTGAGTCAGAGGTGGACAATGAACAAGGCGCTGGGCTCTACCGCCACACCAGAGAATGTGGTCGAGCTGATGACGACCACCAGTAAGCACTGGAGCGCGGCATGCTGCATGGCTGCCGAAGTAATCCACCAGCTTCGCATTAGCGAACAAAACAGGCGGAGACTCGAGCGCCACTCAGAAACCTGAGAGAGGTAAGGAAACGGACAAACCTCTATGACTGAGACAAACAGATAAATAAGAGAACTGTGACAACTGACAAAAAGACTTTCGAGCTAACGCTCAATCCCGCCTCTTGACGAAATGCCTGACGGTAGTACCGGGGGGATAAACCGGACATGTGAGAGATGGTTTTAGTGAGGTTCAAGTCCCACACTGACGGGGCTTTGGCTTTTGATGCTTTCCATCTCTATAAAAATTAAAAATTAAAAAAAAAACACTCTCAGACATGTACACGCACAGTGGGGGCGCTCAGGCACAATTTTTCCGCAAACACTAAGACGAATTGTCTGGCGAATGTGTTTGCCTTTGCCATTGGCCTCCAGCAACATGACTAACAGTGGCAGTGACGCTGACGAGGACGATGACGCTGCCAGTGGCGCCAATAACACAAATGCAACAACGCGTCACTTTTTTACTTTTACTTGTTTGTTTGTAAATTTACACTAAAGCCTAAAGTAGCTTTTAATTGCTGTAATGCTGTAAAAGTTGAAATGCAAAAATAAAATTAAACTGAAAAAAGTGTGCGGAAGTGAAAAGAGGCACTTTTTCAATGTCTCAATGCAGTTCGAGCGCCTTGTGACACATGTCACAGGTGTCTAAATAAGTAAATTTTCTGTCAGCGAGCTTCAAAATTGACTCAGCGGTTAAAATTATACCTAAATAATTATGAAAAAGTGGTACAAATAAATAGAAATATCTAGAAGGCGCATTTAGCTTTGTGGAATTTGCTCAAATGATTTGTTAAGTTGTACATGAAATGTTGAGTAAAGTCCAATTAGTTTATTGATTCAATACTGTTGCACATTTGTTACAATGACAGCAGAATTTCAAAAATGCACTGCCTTAATTTGTCTTGCAAAGATTGTGACATATACACTGTGTTTGTGACAATGTGTGATCGTAAACATTCCCCAGTTTACTGAAAACAGTTTGAAAAGGAATTCCTTTCATTAATTATAAACGAGCTCGTCATGTAAAATTTCCTCACATTAGTTTTAATTGACTGCAATTTGAATGAATGACATGTCACAAAGATTTCAAAATGAACACAACCAGCTGATTTAATTGAAATTGTAAATTCTTTCAAATATTAGCAAAATGATTGATATAGAATGCGGGGTGTACAGTGAAGCTGACATAAAATCTCAAAAAATAACACGAAATTGTGTGAAAATGGGGATTAGGATTTTTCATGTACAACTAAGTTTGGGTAGGAACACCCAAACTTAGTCTTAGTCTTAGTCTTAGTCTTAGTCTTAGTCTTAGTCTTAGTCTTAGTCTTAGTCTTAGTCTTAGTCTTAGTCTTAGTCTTAGGCTTAGTCTTAGGCTTAGGCTTAGGCTTAGTCTCAGTCTAAGCCTTTTTAGAGAGTCGAAGAAATAATTCTTGAGTTCATTTAATCGTTTTAGAATCGGTTCTGTACACTCACATAAAAAGTGCAAAATGTGTATTTCGAATCCTTACAAATTTTAATGGTTAAATAGGATGAATCAATGAATGAATAGAAATGAAATAGAAACAAAAACCCAAAAATAAAATAAACCCGAAATTTCTCGCAATTAACAACGCTTTGACCTTGGATTAGGTCAACCAATTAACATGTAATTAATTTGAATTGAAATAAAATTGAAGAAAAATGCAAATAAAATTATAATTAGCAAACTGCTAATAAAACACAAAAAAATCATTTCTGGAAGTGTTTTAAATAGCACAGCGCAACGTTGCCAACACACATCACACATGCATAAGCGGCAGCATTTTCCAAATAAACAACAATACACAATGTAAATAACACATTATGTGCTACGCTCTGCACTTCACACACACACACACATAGAAACACACAAACACTTCAATGCCATTGACAGCCAAGTGGCTCTTGGCAATTTGACATAAAACGCGCGCAGCAGCCAACAGTCAGGCGGTACCGCCCGAAGGAGTTGAAGGACTTCTTTATCAGCCACCCGCATCTCGGTGGTGTGCCACAGCCACCAACACAAAACACATCAGGGCACATTTTGAAGCAATAAAAATCTTGGTTTGCTTACTTGCATTTATATTTATTGTTGTTGTTGTTATTGTTGTTGGACATGTCTACTGGTTTGTTGTGCATTGTTTATGATTTTGGTACATTTTATTTTGTGTTCCGGCTCAATTTATATGAAAATTCCACCCTTCACAGCAAATGTGCCCACACTGCGTACACAATCGTTGTTGTGATTTTTATAGGGGCGACGCTGCTTGTATGTGTGTGTGTATTTTAAAGCTAATATTTTGATTTGCGCTGGCAATTGTGTAGTTTTGTTGTTATTTTGCTGCGTTTGATAGAGATCTGTTTTGTTGTAAGGTTTGTCGTTGCCAGCAAATGCTTTGCCAAATAAACGCACGCAGCAAAATAATAATAAAGCACATCTAAATAATTATGTACCGACTTATTTGAATGTGAATGGGCCTGAGTACCTTTGAATGTGTATGTGTGTGTTTCATAATGACAGACCTCGCTTAGGGGAGCAAGAGCCTGCGGTCTTCTCGTACTTATCATAAAATGTTGTATGTGCCCTTTGGCTTTGCGAGACTGCTTTGCGTTGGTTTGAGCTCATAAAAAAGTCTGTCGCATTTTAAGTCTTACAACAACAACAACAACAGCTGCACCAGTTCGACGCCTTTCATTCCAAAATGGGCCATTTGGCATTAAAAATGCAACATATGCGCCGGAAAACTACCGAAACCCGATAATTCAATATCGCAATGCCCAAAAAAGGTTGTGGCAACGCTGTGGTGCGGCCATTTAATTTTTATTCACACAGCGTGGGAGATCAATAAAATGGATCAAACAGCCAAAACGCTCAACACATTAATGGAAAATGGATTTTTGGTGGAGATTTTGTTTAATTTTTCTACAAATTAGGAATTTCTTATATGTATTATTCAATAACTAATACAAAAAAAACGCTTTAAACATTTATAGAAAATGAATTTTTGAATAGATATTTTGTTTGGTTTTTTAACAGAAAATATTTTAAATTAACATCATTCATACTTTTTAACAAACGTTTTTACAAAACGAAATACAAAAGAGTCGAGTTATTAATTATTATTATTTACTCCAAGTCTTGCACAAAATCTAAATTACAACAACTACGTCTGAGAACGTCGCGCGTTGGTCACAACAATAAATAAAGCGGCAACGTCCTTTAAGGAATTGCGAAGATTTCACAAGTGAAATTGCTGCATTAATCGCCAGCGAAAGGAATTTTTCATGTCATTCGCGCACTTTGTGTTCCTTGTTTTTTCTCTTCTCCATTATTTTCCCTCACAAACAGTTGCAGCACATTTTACTGTAAATTCCGCACCCTACTCTGTGTGTGTGTGGTTGCATTTAATTTGCCATTAAAAATTTGCACCAAAGAAAACAAAACAATGAAAAGAAAACTACAACATTACGGAGAATGAGAAGAAAATCACTTTTACTTGAAACAAAAGCGCTGCCAACAATGCAAAACAACAATGCAGACAGATAGCGGCGATTTTTTTTGTAATAGCAAAGGCTGAGTACGCATAGGGGAGACCGTCGTCGCCACAGTCAGGCGCAAAGTGGAGAAATTCCAAATGACTAACGACCATAACAAAGACGAAGCGCTCGTTGACTGGGCGTGCAGTGCAGCGAATGTGCGGCGCTGGCGCTGGCACTTGCTGCAAGTTGCTGTGACAACATTCGCAACAACAACAATCGCAGTGCGCTCTAGTAGGTGCAATACGCGTAGCAAATGTGTATGCCATATGCAAAATTTTGCGAGACAAGCAACGCTCGAGGCCCCCCGTTCATGAAGGCGACTGCTGCTGCTATCGAACGGACGGACAGTGCGTCTGTCAGCTTTATTTACTGCATTGCCTTTGCATTGGCAAGGCTGACAGTTGCGCGCCCGCTGCTGCTGTCGTCAGCAGTTGGCATTTGTAATTGTCGCTGCCGTTGCCGCTGCTGATGCTGATGCAGCCGTCGTCAATCATCACCGCATAAATTGGCTGCGTCGCAATTTGTAATTCGCGTAATTGTGGCAACGCTCCGCTGCACTTGGCGCATTCTCCAAGAATTGCATTTAATTTCTAAATCTAGATTTCAGCTGCAGGAGTCATTTGCATTTCCTGCCAGCACCGGCTGAGGGGTCCAACTTGGCTGCTGTTGACGGATCTCAGATTTGCATGAAAACATGGCAAACGCTTCAGATCGCTCAATTTGTGGCGCGCGGTGGCATCTGCCACATCCCTCACAGAGCAATGGGGGGTGGTGAAGCTGCGATTTTTCGAGCTAGATTTTTAGGTTATATAAGCCATATAAGCTCATATAAGCCAATTTGGGACCGTTGTGATGTTACGAAGTAGAAAGCTACACCTTATAGCTAAAAAAAACAATGTGAACACTGCCAATATTTTTTGGTTTTGATTAAAACAGTTTTTCTCCACTCATGTCCTTAATTTGTGTCCTTGCCGGCGTCGAACTCATGTGAAAATAATTTCAGTTGGTTTTGGAATTTTTAATAAGATCGCAAAAAGGGTCCTTCGACGAGCCTTCAGCTGACACTTTGTTGAACACACATGACAGCACAGCGCACAGTGATTCGACTCCATACAACCGCGGGACAAAATTAGAAGGAGTGGTCCGTTCTTCATAAATTTTGGTATACTAGTTAATCATGGTCTGCTGAAGTGAAATCTCCATTTTGTTTTTCTTAAACTTTTGTAGTTTGGCAATGCCTGAGACTTAAATTTGCAATTTTCGTCATTTTTGGTGAGCTATAGCACAAAGTGTGTTGGCTAGATTTTTCAGATTTAACATTTAATCGGTAACTTCAACATTGGTAATTGCTAAGAGTAACAGAATTTGTCTTAGGACTCTTTAGTTTTGCAATAAAAATGATAATAATAGACGTATGTTTTGCATTTGTGCAGTTTTATAAATTTTTTATGCTGATTGCATACTTTTAGGGATAAATTAAATACATTTTGTCGAAAAATAGGTGTGGTATTGCTGCATACTTTCAGGCAGCAGATTAACAATATGGCAACAATTTGGCAACAATTTGGCAACACAACTTTGGCAACAATATGGCAACAATTTGGCAACACAATAAAATAAAATGGCAACAATTTGGCAACAATTTGGCAACACAATTATTTTTTGGGCAAACACATTCAACCAAACAACACAATTGTTGCCATTGGTAACAATATGGCAACAATTTGGCAACACAACTTTGGCAACAATATGGCAACAATTTGGCAACACAACTTTGGCAACAATATGGCAACAATTTGGCAACATTGACATTTTGAGTTTTGTACGGACGGAGTTTTGTACGCAAACTTATTCTGCACCGTTTTGTGGGGGCTATTCAGTTATTCAAATTACTTTTCAAATTGGATTATTTTCTGAGATCGGAAGATATCGGAGGATGAAATTACATTATCCGACAAAGAAAGAATGCTTCTTAAAATTAAAAAAAATCCAGAAACATACTTTCACATACTTTTTAGATATTTTCCTCTAAGTTTTGCTAATTTTCAGATTTTTAATTTTGCAAAATATTTTAAATTAAAAGTGAAGTAAAAGCTTCAACTTTGTAAATTTTGAGAAAACATTAAAAGCGAAAATGGCCACATCATTTCTTAATCTATATTGATAATTTTAGCAACTTCTTGGTAACCATGTATTTAAAAATTTTTTTTACTCAATAGACTAAAAAACAGAAAATATGTGTTTACAATTTTTTGTGAAAAAAGTTCCGACTTTGAGCAGCTTTTGCAATTGCACTAATTATTTTTTTCTATTGCAACATTTCGTGTTGCACAAATTCGTTGCCATAAATGTCAATGTGACACAAAGCCGGAGGCAGCAAACGCCATTAATAAATTCAAACAGCGAGCGGCGCAAAAAATAGCAAATAAAAATGAAAATAAAGCACACTTATACGTTGCTATGTATGTGTGTGTGCATTTTTAATGAGTGCCGCTGAAGCGCCATTATACGCCAAGTAAATGCAGTCACCTGCAAACAGCAGCAACAACCATAAAGACAACAACACTAAATACTACAACAACAACAACTACATCAGCCAAAGCGCCGAATGTCCTTGCACAAAATGGCAGGCACGCGAGTGTGTCGTTGTGTGTGTGTGTGCCAGTATTTAAATGGAATTTACATCATGGCATGATGTGTTTACATTATGCAGCAACAACAAATAAATATGCATGCAACAAGAACAACAACGACAAGCTACCATCGTCGAAGGTTCAACACGGTACGTTGGTCCTTTTTGTGGCGCACACAGCGCGACAAAATTAAAATAAAACCAACTGCCAACTGAAATTTTAATGCGCGGCAAAAAATATAAATAAATTGAAAAAAATGAGCATGAAAATATGAGAGAGAAAAATTCAGGACATGTCGTGAGGACAGCAGCGCACTGAACGTTGCCTTTGACAGCCGGCCCGGCTGCCTTTAAGCCACTTTTCAATTTGTTGTAAATGCAAAAATGTGCTGTAGCCACATGCAACGACTTGGCGCATTGCCAAAAATGTTATGCCAATGAAAAAAAAAACTGAAAGAAAATGCACAGAAATTATTGCAAATTAAAATGCAACGCTGCAGTGGCGCTGCCAGACGTGCTTGGGGAAGGACATTGGGTGCTTCCATTTGGGCATATTTTCAAAATAAATATGACACTTTTGGGTTATTTTATGTTGATTAGAAAGGGACGTCAAGTATAAATAAATGAAAAGGACTTTATTTTTCACAATCGTTTGGGTTGAGTTAAGTTAGGTTAGGTTTGAAGGACGTTTAAACGTGTACTTGGATACTATTGTGAGTGATCTAAGTGAGTGCCAAGGCACAAAGGCAAAGGCACATTCCTCTAATTTCCTGTCAGAAGTCAAAGTGTTGTCCATGTTGTCTAAGCTGGCGTTCCTACTGGAAGTCGAAGTGTTGTCCATGTTGAACTGTTTCTTGAAGATTAGGAGTGATGTACTAATATACTTGTAAAGCTGACTAACTCTTTGAGCTTTTCAAATATTGACAGGCATTGAGTAGTCTTCCATCTTCTTCTCGATAGAGCCGAACAGGTATACAAAGAGTAAAATTAGGATTTCTGCTTATCTGTTTTTACTTCTCTTGCCTTGTGTGAGCTCTTAAAATTCGCAAAAGCAAAGTAGGTGTAACTATTATCATTAGTAGTTTAAAGGTGTTTGGTAAAAGACATCAATCTCTCTCAAACCTCAATCTGTATTTTCTTCTTTTCTTGTTCCTTTCAACCCTTCTACACTGTTAACTATCCCCTTAAGCCTTAGGTACAATGAACCAGAGTGCTTGAGAAGCTGTCTTCTAGAGGTAAGTTTCTCAACTCTTCCTCATCCATTTGTACCCAATAAATGTAGTCAGACTGCTCTTGAGTCCCATGGATGGATGGATGAATTGATGAAGAACCGAAAAATTAATCTATAAGAAAGTTTCTCCGCTGTGAACCCTGAAAAAGTTCCACCTAGCGCTCCCACGACCTTTGACAGAAAATTCTCTACCAGCAATGCACGAAACAAGGCTATTCCCAGAACATATGGTCACCAGGCACTGAACTGCCAGTTGCAAGTTGAGTGCATTGTGTACGTTGCTTTGTTTATAGGCGCAACATCATCACAACTCCCCGCATTGCGCATTGCCGCACAGATTTTTATGATTTGTTTGATTGCAACGAGCGGCAGCAATGGAACAGTTGAAACTGCCTGTAAATGAATGAACTGCTCGCTCGGCATTTGTCCAGAGAGTGGTGGGAGGGGGGAAGCTCCTCCCCAACGCCATGCAGCAGCCATTGAGACGTGTGAAAATTTCCCAAAAATTCCCATAAAATCGAAATTCGTATACACAATGGAGCGCACAGAAATCATAAAAATAACAGAGCAAATAAATAACAATACAAATAAAATGCAAATAAAAAACAACACGCAGCAATTATGAAGTAAAATTTTTGATGCATGCAACATACAACATGCAGCACGGCTACTTGTCTTCGGCCGCTGGCTGGTATTGGTTTTCGAGTTGGCGTATTTTACGAATGTGGTATTTCGAAATGCAGCATGCAAGTTCATAAGTTTTTGTGATTTGCGTTTAGTGGATTTTTGTGGTGTTGTTTTTGTTTTTAGGTTAGGTCAATTGGGGGCTGGTTTGGTCGTGTAGAAATTGTTAAAAGTGTTTTTATTATATGCTGTAAATGCGTTGTTAATTGTTTGCTTCAACAGAAAACGCTTTTCTCCCTTCAATTCGACGTCGTGGTTGGAGGCTGCAATGGTAGCCAATGCCAGCCAAACGCCAGCTGTGGACTTTTTCAACTAAAAAAAACAACAAGCCAAAACTTATTCAACGTATTTGTTCATTGGTTTATTTACACATGTGAACATATGTTACATAAATAATGTATGAAGATATCTTCAAGTTTTGGGGTTGTGTTGCATATGTGGCATGTTATTGTTTTGATTAAGCTTTATGTTTCCGTTAAGACGTTGGCCATATGTGAGGTTAAGCTTAGTTTGATTTTTTTAAGGTTAGATTAGAAGTTACTCCACATCTTGTGCTTCTGTTGCCTTCCTGCAGTTCAGAAATTATGTGTACTTGTATAAGCCCACAGACAGTCAAAGTTATATATGGATTTCAACTGAATAACTCAAAAATCTTTAAATAAAACAGCAAATAAAGCAATTTCAAATCTCTAAAGGCTGCTCAATAGCTTACAGTATGAAGTTTTCTGAGAAAAAATACATACAAATTCATATGTAAATGAAAATAATCTTCTCATACATACATATTCCCCCA
This sequence comes from Melieria picta, assembly GCA_964056695.1. NCBI lineage: Eukaryota > Metazoa > Arthropoda > Insecta > Diptera > Ulidiidae > Melieria > Melieria picta. The sequence goes on from OZ057398.1 coordinate 58,881,659, forward strand.
CTTGCATGCACGCCTGAGTAAATTTCTTTGAACCGGCTGATATGAGGCCTCGCGTTTGCCATCCATGTGGGCGTTTATGAGGCGCTTATCAGCTGCAAGTGCAACAAAAGCAGCAGAAAAGTTACAAACGCCCAGTAGGGCCACACAAAAGGGTGGAAGCGATAGCTCAATGCACGATGAAAAAATAAATGCACTGCAAAAAAAATAACCACGCAGTGAAAATCATGCAGATGCAGTTGAACAGTTGACAACAACAAACTTTGTCTACAACTATTCACTATGGTTTGCTGAGCAATGACTGAGCGAACGAAAGACGCCTTGTCAGTGGGTGGTGTAAATTTACACACAAATAATATACAAAATCAACACAGTTGCAGACTTATCGTGCACATGCAACTTTTCTCATGGCTGATTGTCATTGTTGTTGTGTTTGTTGTTATTTGCACATTTGCACAAAAGCAAAAGCCTCAAGGCTGGCGCAAGGTGTCAATTGTTAAAATTTACACAAATTATTATGGCTGTGGTTGTTGTTGTTACTTTGATTGTTGTGCCATACGTAGCAATTTATGCAGCTGAACTTACAAAAGTCAAGTGCAATGACAGAAAAAGTGAAATTTCTCAACGAAAGTGAGAGCGAAGAATTTGTAATTACACAAAGTGTTGTGAATTTTTTATAGAAAACACTTGTAAAAAATGTTTTATTTGAATGAATTAGAGAAAAGTTGCATGTTGGATTTCTTTTTTGGTTTTAATGTGAAAAATAAAATAAATTTTTAATGATACTTGTGAGAAACGAGTACTGCAATTTGGATACTTTTGAGAAACGAGTATTTTTCAATGGCATCGATACTTATTTTTTAACAAATCTGTGCATAAATTCTCTTCTATTGATCCCGAATGTCCTTTCCTAAATGCTAAAGTCTTTCCGAAGCAATCACTATTCTTTTTTGGTTTCTTAAAAACTAAATATTTTTTTAAATTTCAGTAATAAAAAGAAATCAGTGAAAGTCTCTGAAATGACAACGATCTTTCTAAAAATAGTTTGATTATACATATTTAAAAATATCGAATATTTCAAATTATCTCTACTTGAAGACACTTTTGAGTTCTCATGCTTTTGAGTTTTCATACTAAGTTTTTTGTCCGAATCGTTAGAGTTCCGAATTTCTGCAATTCTTCTTGCTTTTGAGTATTTATGCTAAGTTTTTCATCAGAAATGTTAAAGTTTTGAACTTATCAGCAAAATATAAATCAGTCAAAGTGACCATTGACACAACAATCTTTCCATAAGCGTTTTGATTCTTTGCGGAAATATCAAATACCTTAAATTTTTCCATTCTCACATTTTGCGCACTTTTGAGTAATCAGAATTAATAGTTTGTTTAATTTTATTGAATACTAAACAAAATTGTTGCAAAATGTTTATTAAAAAGATTTCTTTCGGACCTTAAAGCATCAAGTGCTATAGATTTTTTTTAATCGAGTGTTGACTACTTTCAATATGGATTTTATTCAAAACTGATGCAAAATACTTGCAAATTGAGTTAAAGTTAAAAGAGGATTCTTTGAGACCATCGAGTACTAAATAAGTTCAAGTAAATAATAAAAAGAATCCTTGCGACCTTTCGAATACTGACTACTTTCAGCATTAATTTTGTCCAATACTGAATAAAACTGTTGTAAAATGTTCTAAAAGTTTGGTTAAAAAGATTTTTTGAGATCTTAAAGCATCTAGTACTATCGACTCTTTTCTGAATCGAGTACTGACTACTTTCGGTATGGATTCTGCAAAATATTGCAGGTTCGTTTTAAAAAAGGATCTTTTTAAAAGAATCAAGTACAACCGATTATTTTTAAAGTAGTGTACTGTCTACTTTCTCTAACTATTTTGACTAACACTAAATACAACTACAGTAAAATATTGTAAGAGTAAATAATAAGAGACCTTAAACCTTCTTTGAGAATCGAGTGCAGACCACTTTCAGCATTTCCTTTTTTCATTCTCGCTTCAGAACTTTCTTCTTGTATAGTAAATATTATAATAGGGGTACCGGTTAATTCGTGCGTTTTTTTTTTAAATTGAAGCTTTATTGTGAAAAAATGGTTACAAATTTAATATTCAAAGTATTGTCCGTCACTAGCTATAACTTTTTCCCATTTTTCTGGCGATTCACGAATACCCTTTCTGAAAAATTCGGCCAGATTTTCCGCTATCCACGAATCGATCCAATTTTTGACTTCTTCATAATTGGAGAAGTGCTAGTCAGCCAGGCCATGTTGCATTGATCGGAAGAGATAGTAATCGGATGGCGCAAGGTCTGGACTATACGGCGGGTGGGGTAGGACATCCCATTTGAGCGTTTCAAGGTAGGTTTTGACGACCTGTGCAACATGTGGCCGAGCATTGTCATGTTGCAAAATTACCTTGCCGTGCCTTTGTTCATATTCCGGCCGTTTTTCGCGCAGTGCTCGGCTCAAACGCATCAATTGTCGTCGATAGACTTCCCCTGTGATCGTTTCATTCGGTTGCAACAGCTCATAATAGATCACACCCAGCTGGTCAAACTTTTTTGGCTTTCCGGGCCGTTCATCGTCCTCCAAGTCAAAATTGCCACTTTTGAACCGTGCAAACCACTTCTGGCACGTACGCTCAGCTAGAGCATGCACACCATACACTTCCACCAAAATACGATGACTTTCGGCAGCCTTTTTCTTCATATTGAAGTAATGAAGAAGTACTCCCCGCAAAAACACTTTATTCGGCACAAAATTCGACATTTTCAGAGTAAAAAAAAGTATTGTTGTTTACGCTTCAGCTAAATGACACATACTGATTCTGAAACTATATGACAATAGCTTTCCAACACATATTTGGAAAGGTGAATCACTGTTCACAAAATCAAGTTACGCCATCTGTTAGAAAACCGGACGAATTAACCGGTACCCCTATTAAAATTTTCCATAATTCTCACATACCTTGCACAGTGATACGCCCGTATCCAGCCGATCCATGAAATTCTCCGCATTTATCAGCAATTCCGGATACAGCATACTTAGCCACTCGGCCAAGTCCTCCTTCATTGCCTCCAAGTACTCTTCGCTCGATTTGAAGGGCCTGTACGGCCGTGCCTCGAGCAGCGCCATCTTCAGTTCAACTTCGTCAAATGATATTTTCGAAACTCGAATACTTTTCAAAACGTTTACGCTTCTTTATGCGTTTCGTAGAGCAAAATTTAAATGTTCGTTCAAGGCGAAAGAAGTTTTTAATGCAAATTAAAAAAACAAAATCATTAAATCGAAACTAAAATCGTTTGAAAATCGTTTTCGTTTAAAATTATTTGCGTTTTTTGCTTTTATTTTGCATAGTTTTCAAAGAGTCGTTACAATGTTGTCGCTGCTGGCAATGCTGGCCATTCCGTTGTTCGTACAACTGTCAACTTTAATTAGTGTTGGCGCGGGGCATTGTTATTTTTTGTTTTTGCTTTTGGTTTATATGAAACTTTTTCCTTGGAGAGGGACGCAAACTGACAGTGATTAAAATTTGCAAACTTTTTTCTATTAAAAAAAAAAATGTTTTTTTTCTGTCAGTTAGGGTAGGTTTGTTGTTGCTTGCATTTAATGGCTGGAAGTTGGCTCGAATGGAAAAAGCTGAAAGCAAAGAGAAAAAAAGATGAGAATTATTTTAATATTTAGATTTTTTATTTAAATAAAATTTTTGTTTTTATTTTTTTGTTTTAATTTTTCTATGTTTTTTCTTATATTTAACTTGATTTATTTCTGCACAACAACTGCCTGCCATATCGCAACCAGTTGTCATATTTGCAATCAACGCCCGACTAGGCAGCTGTCCGCGTTAGGCTTCACTACTTAGCGGCACAGCTGATAAGACACGCTTTAAGTCGGTCAAATGCGGTTAAACGTGGTCAGTAAATCACCGAACAGTTTGCAGCGCGCACACAAACCTACGCACTGCGTTACTGTATCCGCCCGTAGGCCGAGTGCGCGTGTCGCAAAACATGTGTTGCAAGCATGGGGCGGCAGGGGTCAGTGCCGTGAGCCTTTGGACAAGTGTCTGGTGTTGGGGGCCAAAGTTAATTGATACCGTCAGTGCGTGTCGTGTAACTGGGCGATTAGCGTGCAGCGGCGCTTTCTTCGGGCCGCCGTTGCCGCCGTTGTTCACACACTAATTAAAAAGTGTTGCATTTATTTGCAGTGTGTGGCAAAACGTCTCACTGGCTGTGCGTATGGTGTGGCGCGCTGAAACCGCAATTGGTCGGCTTTAACATTTAGTGACTAATCGAGTGTGGCGCACTGCAGGTTTCTTGGATTTGTTGGTTATGTCACATTGCGTTTGTGGGGTAAACAAAGCGTTGATATTGGATCATTTTGCTATGTTTTTGTTGTTATTGAGGCCAATACTCTCAGTAAGCATCAGTGGCTAATTATAAAAAATTACAAAACAAAAATTTTTGCTATCAAAGGTTGCAAAATGTATGTTATGAGCAATGGATTTAGTTATAAATTTATGAATAAATTTAAATTTAAAAAAATTAAAAAAAAATTAAATTTAAAATAAATTAAAATTTATATACATCAATAAATAAATAAATAAATTTCAAATTAATTGGCATTATTCATTTATATAATTTTTATTCAATATATACAAAAGTGAAAATGTATACATTAGTTAAATTGTGCGACCAATTGAAAGTTGACTCTACTATTAAGAATATTTTCATAAGCAAGTGAGAGCTTGAGTGAAAATCTATTCGCTAAATGTAATTTTACTCCTTTTAAACCTATAATTTTTGGCAACAACTTTAAGGTTTAATTTCATTAAAAAAAAATGTGTAATTGCTTTCCATTTTAGAGCAAAAATTTAATAATTTTCTATAACAAAAGTGTAGAAGAAATCCATTGTAGTTAGAAGCAATTCATTGTTTTTGTATGAAATGAAAGGCTTAACTTTGCATAGTTGGAATGATCCGATTTAGGTTAAATATACATCGTTTTGTTCTATAACTTGTTGCCATTTCAAAGGAAATTCCATTTTGTCTCTCTCATAGAAACCTTAGTCCCTATTGTCAAAAACTGGGACAGTCGATATTCACAAACTTCTCTTGAGGCAAATTTTTTACCGGCAAAATCATTGGCGCCGATAATCACCTGGCGCCTTCTGAGAACGTTTTCACCAAGCTCCCAAAACTTCTGATAAATTACTATCGATGTAATCGATCACTTGGTGCCACGTCTGGACTAAAAGGTGAATGCATAAGAACGTCGCAACAATGCTCTCTGAGACTCTGGCGAGTCACTCTCGATGTGTGTGGCTTGAGGTTGTTCTGATGGGACAAAATTCTTTACCATAGCTAACGCTGGCCAGTTCTGGGTGACTCCAATTATTGACAGTGCAGGCCCGAATTAGTAGTTTGAACGCTCATAGTAGATGATTCCTTGTAAATCTTATCAAACACAGAAAAAAACCTTCCACCGTTTGACGTCGTAACTGATCCACTTTTCATTACCAGTCACCATTCGTTTCAGAAATGGGTCGATTTTGTTGTGATTTAGCAGATGGAAATTTGTTCCATGAGGTTTTTTGAGTTAACTGTTGGGGCACCTACATATACATTGAGCTTCTTTTTTTGTGCAATGTTTGGCTCTTCAGGAATCGAAACAGTGATTGAGTGAATTTTATTGACATTTTCGACAAGTGGCCTTTGACATTAGGCCACTTGTGCCAAATTACCGGAATTGAATCGACGAACCCATGATTGGTTTGTTATGTTTTCGCTTCAATCGACGCCATATTTGACGCGCGCTCAAACAAAACACAAACAAAACTGAGTCAAGCAATCACAAAACTGTCTGAAAAGTTTTTTTAAAATGACTTCTAATATTTCAACTTCCAAATTTCACATTTTCAGCCGCCTAGCTTGTCTTTTCGCCTTTATCAAAGTAAAACTGTGAAATATGGCATATTTTCTCATTGCCGGTGTCCATCTTTGTTGTGCGCTCAAACAAAACTAAGTCAAGTAATCACAAAACTGTCTGAAAAGTTTTTTAGTACGAAATGTTATCTTTCTAACGACATCTAGCACAGCCCGCTTACACTTATACAAAGCCAGATACAGATCACTAAATCCATTTATGGGGAAAATAATGAAATTTTTATTAAGTGGACTTCAAATTTCACCCAATAAATACATGATTAAATTGTAATGAATTTTTTAGAATGAACTTAAAACTTCTGTCATAATGTTATTCACCCTTTTGGTAGAAGCCTCAAAGATATATTTTGATTAAGTGTGTTATTGATTTTTAATTCAAAGTCATTGCTACAGCAAATATTTCTTGCCCACTTGAACTTCATACGCAATTCCCTTTATTACAAATTTCTGTATGCATTTTTAATGAAACACCAAACGTGTGTGCATTAGGGTGGGTCGATTCCGGACTTTTTTCGATTCGAGATTTCTAATAGTGCGAAAAAGTTGCCTTAGTACTTCCTAATTCCAATGCAATTTTTTGTTTTGAGATCGGACTGCATCTTCAACCCCAACTCCGGCCTTGAAATTTCGGAAATTTGCCTAAAATCGTGAAATTGCTTACCTAGCGCCTGAAATTCGCCTCCCATGGCAAAATGTATAAAAGAAAAGTTGTTTGTCGCATCATTAGCTACCGAAATGGTATTATGATCATGGCCGTAGGACGAACCGTTCCCGAGATACGAGCGAAAAGGCGGCGCGCCGCAGCGCAAGGTGAAAATTGTTGCAGCTCTCAGCTAACCTGTGCTGGTTACCCAGAACCCACCACGTGGAGGTGGCTGCACTTCGGGTTCCTCCCAAGCCCAACCCAACCAACCCACCATATGTCAGGCTTGTTTTAGTCTGAATCTGTATCAAATTTATTGATAAAATCAGATTTTGTACTAAACTTTGGCAGTTGTTGCCTAGATTTCAGTGTAGAGCGTATAAAACGATCACGAGACTGGGGGCCAATAACTTTAGAAGATGCCTCTGTCACCAGTTTGACGGTTCTCTCGACTGCCACGGTGTGAGAGGGGAATTCACTAAATTTCCATATCTCTGCAGTGTCTCCCGACAACCCTTTTATGAGCTCTTCGTTAGGAACTGAACGAAGAACTGGTGGAACAGTCAAGGTAATAGTCTTCCAGTTAATCATATCGTAATAATTATTAGCTTTGAAATTCAGCTTTGGCACTTTATTACATCTAACCCATCCATTTACAGTGTCAGTCTCTGCTTCTCTGGCTGCCAGAAGACGGTCAAGGGCCAACTTTCTGACTGTGGTGAGCATTTGTAGAACTCTGGTGTGTGAGACTATCGGAATAGATGACTTTTTGAAAATATTTTCAACCATTTTTGCAACTCTTTCTGAAACCTCTTTACTCCTAGGTTCATAGTTGTCACCTCGGAGTCGCCCTATACGAAATCTTTCAAACTGATAATACAAAAGAACATCCTGGTAACTGGGTAGCTGGGACTCAGTGAGATCGTACTGATATATGCCAAACACAGGACATTTCTGTCTAAATTTAAATTTAGATACAGACATGTTGAGTTTTGTGTTCTGTTCAAAGAATGTAAGTGATAGCACTCGGCGAAATCAACGACAAGAGTGAAGGAACTCTATGAAAGAATCTTTGTGTGGGGACCTGTCCGAACGTGTCGTATGGCGCAGGGGAATACACGACGGAGCAAGCTGGTGGCGCCCGGCGCGCAGCGGGAGTCTAGTCTAGTGTCTGGCGGGGAGGGGAGAGAGATGGGGGAAGAGCGAGACGGGACGGGGGGAGCGGCCCGGCCGGTCCGACCCGACGCGTGAAGCACAGAACACATCTCCGCAGCGCCGGCGTCATTGTGGGCGCATTCAGGGAGAAGTGTGGCCGCAAGCCGATTTTTACCTTGCGCTGCGGCGCGCCGCCTTTTCGCTCGTATCTCGGGAACGGTTCGTCCTACGGCCATGATCATAATACCATTTCGGTAGCTAATGATGCGACAAACAACTTTTCTTTTATACATTTTGCCATGAGAGGCGTATTTCAGGCGCTAGGTAGGCAATTTCACGATTTTAGGCAAATTTCCGAAATTTCAAGGCCGGAGTTGGGGTTGAAGATGCAGTCCGATCTCAAAACAAAAAATTGCATTGGAATCACGAAGTACTAAGGCAACTTTTCCGCACTATTAGAAATCTCGAATCGAAAAAAGTCCGGAATCGACCCACCCTAGTGTGCATTGCAACGAGGCGTGTTGCCGAAATCTGTCGCTGGCGCATTTCACGCGCGCTGAACACGCGCTACGCTCCGCTGACCATTCGAGTGTTGAGTGCCCGTCGGAACATGCAGTGTTGTTGTTGTTGCGTTGTTGGGTGCGTCCCCCTTTGCCCGCGTTGCATCAATTGATGTTTGCTGCTTGATTTGACATCTTGCTGTCAGTTGAAAATTTAAATGCATTGCAATGTGGCTGCTGCGCCTACAAAAATAATGACTGCTTTATGAAAACTGAGCTCGAAAGGGGGCATTTTTATTAAGAATTTGAATTCCGCATTACTTTGCATGGCGGGTAGATTGAAATGCATCAAAGAATCTGCAGTTCAATGACTCACAAATTTACGCTTAATACAGAAATGATGAAGAAGTTGAAAAGAAGAACAAGAAAAAGCAAAATTTTTTATATAAAACAAATTGCAGTTACTGAAAAAATTACTTCATTGAAAATTGTCGCATCATTGGCAGCCAACGTGGGCCACCCAATGTTGCTCAAAATAACCTAAAAATTAGTGTCGCTCAGTAGTTAACTAACAGTAAACAGCGTTTTTGTGGCCACACTTTGACAAATAACGTTTGGAATGCGCACGAAATTCCCAGCTTCACACACTCCCACAACAATTGGCGGTGCCGTTAAAATAGTTTTGACTTTTGCAAAAAACACAAAAATTAAATACAAAAAAGAAACAAATTAACCGATGTTAAAAAAGCGGCAAACACGAAAAAAAACACCAAAAAGATAAGAAAAAAATGTATGCGAATTATGTAAGCGCATGCGGCGGAACAAACGTGATCTTAATTAAGTCCAACTTGGCCGCTTACGTACGCCGACAGACGCCAATAGCGCCAACACGTCGTACAACAACGCAGACGGCTGCGCATGTGCAGAATGCCGCGAAAAAGCACCGGCCGCAAATTAAAAGTGCAAGTGTAAATTTTAAATTACAATAACAATAACAAATGCAGCCAACAATACAGCAACACGCAGCGCTGCCAAAATGGTTTAAAGTAAAATGGCAATAAAATGCGAACGCAACAAAGTTACACGTATCTGTGCGCACACCTGTGTGCACATATGTAAATATTTATATATATGTACATATGTAATATTTGTATATATGTATATTTGTATGTATGTACGTACATTTTTGTGTACTTTTCACCCATTTGATTGTTTTAATTTAGGTAAAATGGACGCTGTTTAAAGATTTATGGCCTGCTGTAGTTTTCACTTGTTTACAAAAATTACAAATTTACAAAGTGTTTTAAAGTAAAAAATCCACATAATAGACACTATGTAGTTGCTGATTGTTGAATAACATCAAAGTTAAAAATACAAGCTGCAATAATTGAGCGATTTTCAGTGCCGAAAAGGCGGAAGTGAGATGTGACTGCACAGTGTTGCCAGAGTGAAGGGAAATGCGTAACAAGTTGAAATTTGATGCTTATTTGATGATATGACTGATATCAATGATATTTGATGTCATTTTTTAGTTTAATTTTCACTCAAATTTGCCTTTAATTAGATTAGGTTTGTTAAGCTGGCAGACCAAGTTGGCCACGCATAGACCGTATTGGGTTCCAGCGGTGCCAGTTAGAGCTCTTTAGTGTTGTCGGTGAGAATGTGGGTGTTCCTGGCGAAGTTCAGAAGCGATTTCATTTCATGCTTGTGGACCTCTTCTAACCCAGAGAAGAAGGGGAACCCATAGGTGGGTAAAGCGAAGTCTTGAGATAGCAGAACAGGAGCGAAGAATGTACTCCAGGGTTTCCTAGACACAATTTGTTTGCCTTTGATTAGAATTATGAAGTTTCTATTCCATTTAGATGCGCTTCTAAGCACTGAAGTCCATTTATTACTTATATATGGCTACGAATCAAAATTGCTGGACAGAATGGAATGTAGACCTGCAACTCTCGCACTATTGGCAGTAGAAAACACAGAAGCCCACAGAGAAGAAAGAAGATTTGCGCAGCATGAATGCTTGAAGATCCGGAAAACGATTCATTGCTTTGGATCTTCGAGCATTCATGCTGCAAAGGAATGAAAGGATCCTTGCAATAGGATTGTAAGACGTGTTTGTAAAGGCAGCAAAGCTAAGCTGAAATTGCTGTATTGATTGATTGATTGATTCAAAAGTTATAGTTGATACCATAAACTAGAAGAAGAACGTAACCTAATACTCAAACGTTAACTGCCACATTGTTGGAGTATCTCACTGTCAACATTTTTACTGTCTTAAAAAGAAAACAAATCATATGGTTGCACATATGTTCCAGTTTCGTAAAAGGGTTAATGGGAAGTAAACCAATCGAAAAATTCTAAAATATTTATAGAAATATTTCAATCAATATTTCAATACTGTCTTAAAAAGACAAAAGTGCCATGGGTACATATGACCCGGTGTCACCAAAAGAGTTAATGAAAGTCTACATTTTTTACGTGTTTGTAAGAAGAGAACTAATTTAATTATATAAAAAGTAATATTCTGATTCCACAAAAATCACAACGAGCACAAATCGCTTTCAAAGAAAGGCCAACCAAAATAAAAAAGGCTGCCAGGTAAAATGCTTTCGTTAATGCGTCTAATTAAGCGCATTAATTTGTAACACACTCGGCTGTCAACACACCCGGCCTGGTACGCGCCCCTCGGGCCCACGCCAGTAACTCGGCAACTCGACACCAGACACCAAAAAAATTAACCCGGCAGTCCTGGCAACACACCTTTGCGTGGTTTCGGCGAAGCCTTTGTGATGGCACACCGACGACCGATAACCAGTGACCGTTGACCAGCAACAACGTCGCTGAAGTGTCAACATTTGCTGTATTAAAATGCAGCTAATTGTTGCTTGTTGCCCTTAACTTCACCGTTTTTTTTGTTGTCGTCTCTTGTATTTTTGCATAAATATTTTATGAATGTTTCGATTAATCAGCACGAATTGACCACAACAAAAAAATTACACGCAATCACACATCAGGCGTTAGATATGCTTGGTTGTTGTTATTGTTGTTGCTGTTGGGTCTTTCACCTGATTGCACCTAAATGAGGTGTCAATTATTTAGTGATTTTGTTGTTGTGGCTGAATTTTTAAAATTTGCATTAAGTAGAATTTCATGCGTCAAGTCACGTTGCATGTTCGACTATGTTGCGAGGTCGACGATTCGTGGAATTTAATGGGGTGTGTTCGAATGGCGAATTTTCTGTTTCCGGCAACGCAGAGTTGCATATGACACGGTTAATTGTTGAAATTGGTAATTGAAGGCGAGTCAGAGAAGCGACAACCATTGAATTCTGGTGTGACTGATTGGACGGCGCGTGCAAAACGGGGGCGTGTCCGAGGGGCACTCTTGAGATGGTTGTAAGGCGACAGTTGCATGCAAAATTGTGAGTACGAAATATCCAAAAAAGTTGAAGTTGCTGCCAATAAATCATTTCCAGAATTTTGAATTAATTTTGTTTATGTATTTTGTGCTAAAAATTAGATTAAAATATGAATTTCTGAAGATTTAAAACAATTTCTAAAGATTTGTAGTAATCTGGGGGTTCTGCAAGGCTACGTAAAATACTGGTACAAAAATTCTGGGAACAACAAAAGTCCTTAAAGTTGCAATATCTAGTTTGTACTTCTAGTCAACTAAATCAATTTATGAATTTTGAATTAATTTCGTTTATTTATTTTGTGCTCAAAATTAGGTTCAAATATGAATTTCTGAAGATTTGAAACAATCTGGGGGTTCTGAAAGGCTACTTCAAATATTAGTACTAAGATTCTGGGAACAACAAGAGTCCTTAAAGTTGGTATATCTAGCTTGCACTTCTAGCCTCACTCAATCATTTTCAGAATTTTGAATTATTTTTGTTTATTTATTTTGTAATCAAAATTAGGTTAAAATATAAATATCTGAACATGTTTTTCTTTTTTTTTACTTCTAGCCAACTCATTTTGAAGTTTAAGTTTAAGAAAATAAGAAAATAGTCTTTCAAATATTTTTTTTTTGTTGACTCGAAATATTTCAATTCATAACATTTGAGGCCTCATTATTTTTGGATATTTTTTTTTGTGTTGTAGCAATGAAGTGCCTTTTTTGACACTTTATATTTTGTTTTGAGTTTGAGCTAATACAATGCAAAAATTCTCCATCAAATATTTACAGTTCAAGTAATTGGAACAAAACCCTCTTCAGTTGAAGACAAGCAGACAATACAGAATTTTACGTTCAAATATTTAAGATTACAATTATTTGAAGTTTCAATATTTAAGAATATTTTTCCGTGATCTAAAGATATTTTTCGACTCTTGAAACCTTTTGGCAATTTTTCGTAGATTTTTTTAATTTTTTAGCTTCGAAACTGCCTTTTTAGTTTTCCATACAACAAATGTCTTCCTTTTTGTTGTCCTGAGCCAACTTTCCATTCTGTTAATACTAGTCCTGAGTTTAAATTCGGTTCATCACACTTTCTTCATTGTCTACAAAATTTGCCCACTGCACCAATGATGTCATCTCATTGTTGAATATGGGGGGAAAAAACTGCTTGCAGACTCATTGCTTTGTCTCTGGACGCAAAAAATTTAACAATAGAATTTTAATGGACAAGTTTTTTTGTTTTTGATTTGTTTGCCGAACAAAGCATCCAAGCAAATCGCCAACCGGTAGACGATCAAAAGCTGTTAAACTTAAATAAATAATATTCAAATTATTTAAATTGACTGCAACGGGCGCTGTCTTTAAGACCACAACTTAAGTGGCATTTACTGATAAATCTCGGCAGTTTCGTGACTTTCGTTGGGTACTTAAACAAAAAATGCAAATGATTGAACGGTTTGCCGAAATTTTCAAGGGAGATTATGTCATACGTGTTGTACTAAATGTTAATTGTCATATTAGTTTTTATAAAACACGACAACTGAGATCATAAATTGAATCATCAATGGCAAAACTGAACTTTTGTTTGCGATATGCGCAGACATTGCCACAAGTTTGAATAGGAGAGAAGATGAAAGGGAAGAGAGGAAAATTCATTTAAAAAATTTTACTACTATAACAAATTGGTTCAAAATTTTATAAAGTTTAAGTTTTATAAAGTTTAAAGTTTTCTCCAAAAATCTTCAAGTATGAAACATCAAACCTCTGGTCACACCATTCAATCACTTAACAATTCTACGAAATGTGCTTAAATCATATAAAACTTGTGAAAATCACAGAATAATTCACAATATCCGTAACGAAGCCGCTGAGCTGAGTGGCGCAGCCGACTTGTCAATTTGGCGTGACGGCAGCCTTTGTATGGCAATGGCCCCAAGAAAAGAACCAGAATGGGCCAAATCATGAGCACCTAATCACCAATCGCACCTATCGATATAAATAAACGATTAACACCGAAAATCGCTTAAGGCAAATTGTGTGGTGCTGCTGTCTGGCGAGTGTTGCTATATCATTATTGTTGTTGTTGTCATTATTATCCATTAATGCTGTATTCGCTTCAAATCCATAAAGCCTGCAGACACAAAGCTTTTGCAATGATTTTTTAAAAAAAAATTTTGCATAAAACCAAAGCGGGCGTCAAGCAGCAATAAAGAAATTATGAAAATATCTATAAAAAAGTCAAACTGTCCGCAACGGCTCAACTGTCAAATGAAGAAGCCGAATGCGTTGAGCGAATGTCAAGTCGTTTCCCATTAATCATAAAACCATAAAACCAATTCATATGCGTTCTTCAGGCTTTTATCACAGATTTAGTGATTTGAATTTTTGGGCTTTTTTTAAATATTTTTTTAATCAAATTTTTGCTTTTCAAAGCCACCACTCAATTTGGGTTTTTGTGTATTTGCTGCAATCGGTCGTTCGAACTCAAGTACGCAGCAGCGCTGACGATTGTACGGGGCGGCCCGCCGGCCAGTGACTGGGCGGTGTTGTAATGTTTTCGGCACATTGGAGAATGCGTGCGGCGCGCGTTTGACACCTGCGGCGCAAGGTTTCGATTCGAATTTGAGTTGAGTTTAATTGCAGTTCGCGTGACTGCCAAAAACTTCAACAATTTGCAATTTGTTTCCGTCTGTCTACTTTTTCAATTGTTTTGATAAACTTGAGCCAACGGACCTTCCGCGAGGCTTTGGACAGCGAAGCGCAGCTGCCACTCGATGGTGTCAAGCACTTATGCTGTGCTTGTTGTTGTTGTTGATATGAGCTGATTGCGGTTATGTTGTTGTTGCTGCTCTTATATGTATTTGTTGTCGCTCAGTTCGTTAACCCGTGTTGGCGCTTAGCGAAACAGCAGCAACAACATTGGAGTTGAAGGTAAAAGCAAACAGCAAACAGCGAGAAGAAGAAGAAGAAGAAGAAACACTGTTGGAGGCATTCAAAGCACTTCGCATTCGCTTTCTGTGCGTTCTCTGCGTTGGCCATGCTCGACACTGCACAAGTGCACCCAAGTTTATTTGTGGCATGTGACCCATAACTGGGTCAAGTCGCACCGAGATTTCGTTTCCTTCAGTTTGCTGCTGTGCTTTGTGCGAAAAATGTGTATTGTTTTTTTATTGCAATTTCAGCTTGAAGTCTTAATCGCAGTTTAAAGCAATTGATTAATTATGTTGATACACTGCAACAATTCACCGACTTCAAGGCTTCACGACCAATGGATTTTCCTTTTGTGCAAGTACTCAAGATTTAAACTCGACCCCATTGTTGTACAATATTTTCAATTATTAGCAAACGGGGCGTAAGAGTAGTAAACACACTAAAACTTTTGTTCGAATAGTTTAACCCTGGAGTGGGCAAAAAAAATTGAGTAAATTTATACAAAATTGGGGACTAGTTTGGATTTTATTGTTTTGAGTTAAATATTTTTAATAGTTTCAATTAGGAAATTGACGAGCTTCAGATCAATTTGGAAAGGTTAGAGAGTTCTACTACGAGGTGAGTAGTATTTTAGATCGCTAGCCCCCATTTGGTTTGGGAGTTACGGGCAGTTGAACGATTTTAAGCTAAAGGCTGTGAATAGTAGACTTTCAAAGTTAGCCTTTAAAAGAAATTTTTTCGACTTTTCGTTGGGATAGTAGCAAAATTAAACCATTTTTGTACAGCTTAAGAGTTCTATAACAAAAACAAGTGGCTTTAGAAAGTTAGTTATCTCTTTTAAGTTAGGATCTAAGCCCAGTTAAAATTCTAAAGAATATATCGATCATGCTGATTCAAAAGTGCTGTCTTCAATATTCTAGGTTTTCCGGTGCGGTAGCGGCCGATTTCGCCCATTTTTGAAAAGCTTCAAACCTCTTTTACAAAATTAATCATATTTCAGTTCACTACCTTATTTAGTTAAGAACTTGCAGGTAGTTGAACTATTAGAAGCTATAGGCATAGCTTTTTCAAAGCCAGACTTTTAGATCGATTTTCTCGGCTTTTCGGTGGTATAGCGACAAGATTAAACCATTAAATGAACCCATTTTTAAAAAGCCGAGGAGTTCTACTAAAGAATGAGCCATATTTCAGATCACTAGCAAATCTGGTTCAGGGGATACAGGCTGTTGAACGATTTGTAGTTGCTGTCATAGCTGTAGTTAGTTGACTTTTTTTTAAGTCAGACTTTAAGATCGCTTTTCTCGACTTGCCGGTGGAGTAGCGGCAAGATTAAACCATTTTTGTAAAGCTTGAGACTTCTATTATAAAAAAGTGGCTTTAGAAGACAGCTATCTCTTGTAAATTAGAACCTAAGCCCAGTAGAACTTCTGACGCATATATCAATCATGCTGATACAAACGTGCTGTCTTCAATATTATAAGTTTTCCGATAAGGTAGCGGCCGATTTTTAGAAAGCTGGAAAGAAGAAGATGAGCCAAATTTCAGGAAGCTAGTACATTTAGTTTAGGAGCTACAGGCTGTTCAATGATTTGAAATGGCAGTCATAGCTGTGCTAGTTGACTTTTTTCAAAGTCGCCCTTCAACATTGAGTGTTTCGGCTTTCCAAAGGGCCAGCAGCAGATTGACCTATTTTGGAAAAGCCGCAGATTTCTACTACAAGAAGAACCTTATTTCAAATTGCTAGTTCTACAAGCTGTTGAACTATTTTTAAATATCCAAATATCCATTTTTCATTAAAATTGAAATGTTTTTTCCTACTTCTTCTTTTCCAATTTTTTATTTTGCTAAAATTAGGATTATTTTCAAGTGTCAAGTTCATAAATTAAAAATTTACCGTACACTTTTTCCTTTTATAGACATTCCAGATTTAATCTAAAAAGTATTTTCATCACAGCAAATCCATAAAAAGGCAAACAAAAGTCTGATCCATTCAAATACAGTTTCGGCTATTGTACCAAAGTGGAATTGATTGGAAAAATATGCAAAACACTGTTCATGTTCGATAAGACACATTATAAAAGATAAAATTACAAACTATTTATTTTATATTTGATTTTAATTTCCAATATTTTTTGGCAGTAGACAAACGATCGCGCAAACAGTCCACACAAATGTGTTCACACACAAACTCTGAACACATTTTCGCAGCAATCGCACGATTGCAATCAATCAAATACGCATTTGGACAGACAAACAAACAGACAGACAGTCGTACGCGTTATGTTTGTATCTCCTGTGGTCTTGAGGTGAAACTTGGCCGTTCGGTCTGTTTTTTGGTTAGTGCTGCCCAATTAATAAGTAATAAGGCACAAAACTTGAAATCGTAAAAAACACTGAGTCGAATTTTTACTGAATTATTTTATTTGTATTATTGCGTGGTTTTATGTTTTTTTTTGTTTATTTTCATGGATGAATGTGAACATGAAACTCGATTTGGCATGCTTATGAGAAGCTGACAGGCAAAGTTCTATTTAAACCATATTGGGCGCTGCAAGTGTCAGTGCGCTGTCAGTTTGCATTTGATTCAAATATAGGAAGTGCACATGTACATAGACACACAAAGGTAATGGCAAAATAATTAAGTAAATAATAGGATTTCAGCGGGGAAAATCATTTCGGTTAGGCCTAGTGGTGGGCAGTGTGTGGCGCGCGAGTGTAGTAGTTTGAAGTTTGAGTATTGAATAGTTTGAAATTCTAATGACTTTTTTAATTATTCTAATTTTTCTTTAATTATATTTATATTAATAGAATTTCTTTATTTTTGTTATATTTTTTTTATAATTTTTTATCATACTTTTTTATTTTATTTTATGTCATTTTTTTAAACAGAAATTCTTTTTAAATTTTCAAAATTATATTTAGGGAGTGAAATTTTATGCCCCACTGTCTGAAGAGTCTAATTTTTATGCAGAAATTCTTTTTAAATTTTCAAAATTATATTTAGTGATCCCCTAAAAAATTACTCCATACACACCACTGTGCTTTGGTGTTACTCATTTTGTTATTGTTGTTGTTGTACTATAAAAAATTTGCGCTGCCAAAAGATTTTAATTTTAATTCTAGCCAACAACATACAAACGTCGCCAGTGTGGGAAGTGCAAACTGGTTTATTTCGCATAGTCAAAGTCAATGTGGGTGCTTTAGAATATTTTGATATTTGAGTTTGGCAAACAAAAGTTATAAAAAGAAAAGATTTATAAGAAAAAACCAAGCAAGATTGCAACAAAAATAAACAAAACCCACCAAAACTGTGAACAAAGTTAATTAAAAATTGAAAAAAAACCAGTTTTGATTTTGGATTGATTTTTTTGTTTCTCAGTCTTCAGTAAGTCCCAATACGATTTTTTTCAATGAAAAATTTAAATCAAAATAATAAAAAAATACAAAAAATATAATTGCAACAGACTTGACATAAAAAGCAATTTGAGCGTTGCATTGGTCTGGCGTTGATTTATGAATTAATTTATGCAATTTTAATTAACAATTTGAAATTTTGTGTGGAAAAATGATTTAGTGCGGTTGAATGCAGACAATGGCCAGCTGACTGTGTTGACTGGGCGCGCAGATAAATGCAAACAAAGGCAGCTGACTGCATGCATTTCAATGTCAATGTTGCTGTTGGTGCTTCAACTGCAGCATCAACTTTTTTGCTCATGGAAAACTAACAAAAAACTACTGTGGTTCTAAACGCTTCAAATGCTTCAAGCATAAAACTATGCGCACACACTGTCCACACATTTGACTTTGTATGTGTACTTATGTATGCATGTAAATGTATGCATGCGACTATGACTTTGAACTCTTTCAGTGCCAAACGTTGGCGGCGTTGCACATATCCTGTCGTCTGAGAGTAAAATAAAAATAAAAAAAAGATGGATTTTCTCATTTCCGTCACCAAATAAAACGACAAAGGCACCGACACACACAGCCAGTCGCATCAGTCAGACCCCTGTCGGACCTGAGACAACTAGTTCCCAAAATTCATTGGTCTTTCAACTGGTTTTTTGTAGTCAATTGGACAACTAGTTGTCCAAGTGACTGTCAGCGGATGCAGAAGTCACTCAGTTCGCGTCTAATCGTTCACGTTCTGTGTGCGCGTTCATAGGCGAGAAGAGCACATAAAAATGAGAAAAACGAAACAGAGGTGAGAGAAGCAAAAAAATACTGTTAAGGCTGATCTTTCGATTGTTCTGCTACAACAACAACGTAGAAATGTTTGCATTTTTCGAACTTTCTGTTTCTATGACACGAAGTTTGCTCGATTTGCACGTTTTGTCTTGAATGATTTCAGTTAGAATTTTGCGTGGTTGCGTAAAGCAACGAATTGCAGCGGCAGCTTAAAGGTATGTATTAATATATTTATTTATTTATTTATGTAATTATTTATTAATTCATAAACCAGTTGAAAAACTAGACTTGGACCAGTCCGATTTCCCACAGGGACATGTTGCATGTTCAGCAGACATTTATTGTGTTGCCGTAGTTACGCGCCGTTTGCATGCATGTGGCGCCTACAGCTGCCGTCTTTCTCTCATGTCGCCCACCGCTCACTCTACAGGGAGCCACACTATCGATTGCCGTTTTTCATTGTCGGCACAATGCTACGACAGCATTGCCGCCGGTGCATTTACCCCAAAATACGTGACAGACAGCCTCACGCTACGAGCGCGCATCATCGAGTGCGGTAATGACAATTCAGTCAGCTGACATGGGCTGATTTGCACTTGCAACGCCGACACGATTATCATCCTCACAAGTAGCAGAAGTCTTGTTGGTATTGTGTTGTATATATAGTGTACAGTGTGTCCCAAAAGTATGTGTTGAATGATTTTTGTACTCCAAAATATTTGAGGAAAAATTTAGTTACATTTCTGTGCTTTGTGAGAGTCACTGACTCTGAGAACTTTCTCCTCCAATTGAGAAGCAACCCAGTTAGACTTCAATTCCACATATCACATCAATCAGAGAGCATAAAGCATGACGCTAACACACACACCATCAAACAGCCCATAGAGTCCATTCCCCGTTGCGTCCTCCAGACTCAATCAATCATCACAGAGGATTATGCTACATCACCCAACTTTCACGCTCATTACTCCTAAACAAGAAGAGCTAGAAGTCTGAAATATAGTTCATTTTCTAATAGAATGCAACACCTATCCAAGAAGTGGTGGAAATCTACAGATGTTTCCACTGGAAAGCCAGGAAAACCAATGGCGAAGCTAAGCAGCACTCAGCTCCTCTTTAAAGAGTGATGAAAAGCCGTAGGTGTTTCCTCTTGAAAGTCAAGAAAAATCAATCTAGAAGCTATGAACACTAGAAACAAAGACAATTTTACGAAAGACAAACATATTTCCTATTACTGTAATTTCCTTAAATGTAGAAAGAACAACGGTTTTTGAACTTCAAGACAGTTTAGGATCAAATATTTGAAGGCTCTTTTGATTGAGGGAGAGCCTTTGATATTTCATGTTCTTAACTCTAGAATTTATATATAAAATCTAGAGTTAAGTTATCTCATCTCACATTATCTCACAAATCATAGACCTCACTCAAACTTTTACTACACACTGTACACATTTACTGAGTCTTGTGTGCTGATAGTGTTGTCTTTTGTATAATTATTGTCAGCACAGTCAGTTGGTTGACTGTCAAAATGACAGCGCACATCGCGTACGTTCGGCTTGATTGAGAGCTGTGGAAGCTGGTTTCTATGCTTGACGGTAGTTCAAGCTCAAGTTGCAACAAGAGCATAAAAGTCTTTTAACATTAAATTGCCGTTGACACTTTAAGTGTCAGCTATTGCACGATTTCTGTTGTTGTTGTTGTTTTATGCATAGATACTTGCTTTATGCAATCTTGAAAGGGAAATCAAGGACGTTCAGTGTGCGGCGTGTTGAAGAAAAACCCCAACATTAAACGAACTGGCAGTGGGAAAAAAGTGCAGTAAAATAGTCGCAGAAGTGGTGGAAGAAGAGGTAGTTAGAAGAAGAAGAAGCAGCATTTGGCTAATGTCAAACCTATGACTCAGTATGTGACATAAGCTAACAGTGACTGTAGTTGACGTTTATGGTTTCACAGTCGTGGATTTGTTACACAATCAGTTGCCAAATACTGGAAGAAGTAAAAGTGTTTTGTTGGCTTTGAAAAATGATGTGCACCGTTTAAATTGAGTTAAGGTTATGTGCCAGTTTTGTTGTTGTGTGTAAACGCCTTTCAAATGGGGGTATTTTCTTGATTGATAAACAAATTTCCATAGTTTGAGGAATGCTGCCTTAACTATAAACGAATTATTCTTACTGTTGGATTTAGTCTTCAATAAAACACTTTAATTTCGTTTAAGAACTTATTTATTTGACGACCTGTCACCAGCACTGATCAGCGAAGAAAGAATCGAAGTAAAACTTCTTGCGCAGAAGTAAAGTGCAACTACGCATTGCGCAATAGATACACAACTGCAAGACAACGGATACACATGCGACTAGCGCACAAACTATCCTTTTAGTTAGCAGACAATTGAGCGGCCTAACGGGACTTTTCCGTTGCTGCATTGCGCATCAAATAAACAAACGCAATCGGACACGATCAATGCATTTTTGCTACGCACGAGCAGAATTCCTGCGCAATAACATATTACGCAGTTTATTAATAAAGGAATTCTTCTCGTGTATTCAACACACCTCCTCAAAAATTAATTGATCGCCACAAACTGATTCACATGTTTCTACATTAATAAAAAAAAATATTTGCTGGTGAAAAGTCGTGTAATCTGGGGAATGACAATATTATGGTTCAACATTCGTTGCAAGGATTGGGAAAACCCAGAAAAACCCAATCAAACCATACATTATTACATTGTTTCTCAATATATCATATTACATTTTTATACATACTTATATACATTACATTTTTTAATTAATTTTTTTTTGTTTTCCTTCATATGCTTTATTTCAAATTCATTTTACTTCTTAAATCTAAAAATCTGGCTCCAGACAGCGGCTTTGTCAAAATATCAGCTAGTTGTTTATCTGTAGGAATATACTCAATTTTAATTAGTTTATTTTCAACTTGCTCCCGTGAAAAATGATATTTAATATCGATATGCTTCGATCTTTTGTGACATGACGGATTATTTGCTATACTTATGCAACCTTGGTTATCTTCATATATTTTCATTGGTTCTTTCAATTCAATTTGTATACTATTCATTAACGACTTCAGCCACAAGGCTTCTCTAACGGCTTCAAAAAGTGCCATATACTCTGCTTCAGTAGATGAAGCAGCAACAGAGTGTTGTTTCTTTGTATTCCAACAAACTATACATGATTCGAACATCATAAATACATAACCAGTAGTGCTTTTCCTGTCACTAACACTTCCACCCCAATCAGAATCAACATAACCAGTTATCATTTCTTTGCAATTTAAGTTTTTAGAATAGACTAATCTTAAATCACTCGAACCTTTAAGATATCTTAGAACTCTTTTAAGGCACTGCCACAATTCTTTATTATTTTTATTGCTATATCGACTCAATATATTAACCGATGTACTTAAATCGGGTCGTGTGCACAACATAATATACATTAAACAGCCAATTAAATTACGACACGGTGCATCACAATTTTCGTCTGAATTCAATGCTTCATAATCTAGCCTACTTGGAAGTGGAGTACTAACTGCTTTAGAATCAATCATCTTAAATTTCTTTAAAACATTTTCGATATAAGCGGACTGACTAAGACTTACGCTATTATTAACTCTTTCGATCTTTATCCCAATAAAATATTTAATCTCAAATAAATCAGTCATCCTAAATTTGCTCTTCAAATAATTTTTAAAAGTGGTCATTGTTTCAATATTCCCTGTTGCTATTACTAGGTCATCCACATATAATAACACATACAGGTTGTGATGTGCATCACCCTTATCAAGAATGTAAATACAACGATCTACAGCTGAATTCATGAAACCGATTTCTTTCAATGCTTGTTCAAAAATTTCAAACCAACACCTTGCAGCCTGCTTAAGACCATATATTGCTTTATTCAATCTGCAGACTTGATCACTACCACAGGATAATCCCGGAGGAGCCGTCATATAAATCTCTTCTTTCAATATACCATTCAAAAATGCGGTTTTAACATCCATGTGGTGAACTTTCAAGTCAAATTGGTTTGCAAAAGCTAATATAAATCGGAGACTAGAAATTCTTGCTACTGGAGCAAATGTTTCATCATAATCAATTAAATATTCCTGTGTGAAACCACGTGCGACCAGCCTTGCTTTATATCTAATTGGATTGCCTAGCTCGTCATATTTCCTTGTAAAAACCCACCTACAACTAACTATGTTCTTATTTTTAGGTTTTGATACAAGAGACCAAGTTTTGTTATAAAAATGAGAATCAAGCTCTTCTTTAATTGCTTCTTCCCAATGTGACCTATCGCTTCTATTTTTAATATCATCAAAAGAATTTGGAACGCTATCAATGAAACTTTGTGCATTCATTATGCAACTTTTGACTAACAAATCACTTTCTTTGTATGATATCTGTGGCCGTTCCTTCAATCGATCACTTCTTCTGACTTCGTTTTTTTCCTCACTTAACTGTGAGTTTTGTAGCTGACCATTGTGTTCATCAGTATTCTCTAATACATTTTCACCAGTCTCAACTGGATCGGCATTCTCTTTACTTGTTACCACACCACTAGGCTGTTTATCTAATGCAAATTCATTAGATATCCTTTCCGTACTCTCATTCGGGAATTCAATTTCATTACCAGAGTTTCTCAACTCTACTCTGTCTTTTACAACAGTCCTAGAATTTACCATGTTTGTTTCATCAACGATCACATCTCTCGCTGACACAAACTTTCCAGTTGCCACATCCCACACTTTGTATCCATTTGGTTCGTATCCAACAAGAATACCTTTCCATGATTTTTCATCAAATTTTCGTTTTCTTGTTTTATTATGGATATATACTGTCGAACCAAATACTTTCAAATATCTTAAATCAGGCTTTCTATTGTGCCACATTTCAAATGGTGTTCTCATACTATTTTTCAACGCTTTACTTGGACTTCGGTTAATCAAATAGGTAGCTGTCAATACAGCTTCACCCCAAAACCGTTTGTCCAATTTCGCTCCACTAACCATAGTACGAGCTTTTTCCGTTATTGTTCTTATCATGCGTTCAGACACACCATTTAGTTGTGGAGTATGTGGAACTGTTAGGTGGTAACTGATGCCTTTTTGAACACAATAGTCGCGCATCTCATTTGACAAATATTCTCTCCCATTATCAATATATAAATTTACAACTTTTAAATTGAAATGGGCTTCACTTTTTGCAACAAAATCTTTGAAAGTGGCAAAAACGTCAGACTTATAGGTGATCAAATAAGTTACACAGTAGTGTGTATATTGATCAACAAAAATTACGTAATAGTTCTTTTCATCAACTGTAGAAGGTGTTATCGGGCCACAGACATCTGAATGGACTACAAATAAAGGTCTTTTAATGTAATTTTTATTTTTAGATATATTAAAACTTAGTCTAGCTTGTTTTCCATATATACATGCCTCACATAATTCATCAGTTGGTTGCACAGTCTTTAAAAGTGCAATATCATTAAACATATTTTTGTTTTTTATTTCCAAGAACTTTCCTTTACTAATATGTCCTAATCTTTCATGCCACAAAAGATAACCATTATTTTTAACCATATTTGATGCATACGCTTTTCTGCTTAAAACAAAGTCGATAATAGGAACATTATGAATACATTTACCATCAATGATTACTTGACCATTCTTGCTGACTTTAACACCTCCTGCATCAAATTCGATTTTCAATCCAGCATCCTGCATCCGTTTCACTGAAATTAAATTCTGTGGAACATCTTTACAAAAAAGTACATCTTCCAGGGTAATTTCGTTTTGAGAATCATCACAGAGCCTAACGATGCCCTTCTTTGTAGCATAAATATATTCCCCACACTTTGCGATTGATATCCTTATTGGGTACTCCAGATCGACACAATCGGTGAAAAGATTTTCGTTATTAATAATGTGGTCAGAAGCTCCAGAATCCAGGAGAAAAGACACGTCGCCGACAGTAGGAATTACAGCTTCATTTCTTATCATAAACGCGAAACCGTTTCGCGGTGAAGTAGTTGCAAATTGTGCAGCTTTGGCATGTTCATTCTTTTTGTTACTCAAAAACCTTTTAAATGCATAGCAGTCTTTTTTTATATGTCCCTTTTTACCACAGTGATAGCATTTCACAATTGGCTTGGTATTTGTTTTAAAAGTTTTGAATTTATTTTGGTTTTTAAAGTTTTGCGAGAAATTTTTATAGCTTTTATTGTTATTATTACACATCGCTTGCAATATTTTGGAACTTGTGTCTTTATTATCGCTTCTTAACTTAATTTCATGATCCAGCAACCGGTTCTTTACGAAAGCCAATGTTAAATTATCTTCTGACAGTGTTTCAATTGCGGTTACAACTCCATCATAAGATGGTGGTAATGTTAATAATAAGTGAGACACTTTGTCCATCTCATCAATTTTAGCTCCCGAAGCCAACAGTTCGTTAATTAGGTCATCAAATAAATTAAAGTGACCTAATAATGGGGATTCACTCTTTAATTTTAACGAAAGCAACCTTTTCCGCACAGCTAGTTGCGACGCTAAACTCTTTCGCTAGTATATCTGATCTAAGTTCTTAAAAATTTGCCTTGCAGTACTTTCACTACTTGCAAAGCCAAGAAATGAATCACTTAAATACTCGATGATGATGCTTTTAGCATTTCTTTCACTTTTTCTCCATTCGTCCGTAATGTCTTCTGGCACTTCAGTGTCTATCACTTTTAGAGCATCTGTTTCCGCCAAGAGTGCTCTAACTCTAAATTTCCAAATTGAATATTTTTCGCCATCAAAAGGCTTAATGTTTCTTTTAATTTTCTCCATTATTCTATATTAATTAATTCAAGTTTTCCAAGTTCACTGATTTACACCAAAAAATATTTACACGGATTATTTACAAAGTGGACGGGAGCTGGGCCCATAACCTGTTGGATTTAGTCTTCAATAAAACACTTTAATTTCGTTTAAGAACTTATTTATTTGACGACCTGTCACCAGCACTGATCAGCGAAGAAAGAATCGAAGTAAAACTTCTTGCGCAGAAGTAAAGTGCAACTACGCATTGCGCAATAGATACACAACTGCAAGACAACGGATACACATGCGACTAGCGCACAAACTATCCTTTTAGTTAGCAGACAATTGAGCGGCCTAACGGGACTTTTCCGTTGCTGCATTGCGCATCAAATAAACAAACGCAATCGGACACGATCAATGCATTTTTGCTACGCACGAGCAGAATTCCTGCGCAATAACATATTACGCAGTTTATTAATAAAGGAATTCTTCTCGTGTATTCAACACTTACTTTCAAATTGGTTTACATTTTTAAATAGAACACGTATAGTGTAAACCTTTCAATGTACACAAATTTTAATGTTATGACTCGACTCTTTCGAAAGTTTCAGCCAACTCTTGGAACAGAGAAGCAACAGGCGGTCACATAATTCTGGCTTCATTAACTTTCTAACAATGCAGAATTATTCTTTTATTCATTTCTAAACTGAATCTTTATTTATTTACAAATTTTTTTAGATTTTTATCAATGGCAGTTGTAATTGAATTCATATGAAGTATGAAAAACTTAGAGACACAGAACTTAACTCAAAGAAATAACAAACCTTTACAACAAACTTTATTTACAATTCAGTTGACAGTAAAAAGTTGCAAAATATTTACATGTAACAATGTAGAATAGCACAGAATGCAAAAAACGCGTTTAAAATATTCCACATGTGAAGCTTAAAAGCTTTTCAAGGATAATGCCAAAGAGATAAGCCAGTAAGTGCTGAGGTGGGCCAACATACTTCAACGCACTCAAACTTGTTTCTGGCTGATCATTACTCTTATTGCTGTTGTTGTCACGTGTGTTTTAATGGCTAGTCTTGTTGTTGTTTGACTGGTTGATTTCATGTAATTTAAACTAAACATTAAACATTAAATATTTTTTCAA
The DNA here is from genome assembly GCA_964056695.1 of Melieria picta. Taxonomy (NCBI): domain Eukaryota; kingdom Metazoa; phylum Arthropoda; class Insecta; order Diptera; family Ulidiidae; genus Melieria; species Melieria picta. Next base: position 58,908,410 of record OZ057398.1, read on the forward strand.
CACTGCCGCACGTTAAAGTTCAAAGCTCAATATAAACAGTAAACAGAATGATGGAAACTTTTCTAAAAGAAGTATAAATAAAAAAATTTAATTAGTTAATATATTCCAGCAAAAAAGTTCAAAAGTACATTAAAACAAAGCACTCTACACTAAAAAATAGCAATTAAAGCAAACGAGTTGAAATGCACTGTTTACCGTACATGTGGTTAGTTATAACCCAATAGGCAGTTAACTGTTTAAGTAAATAAACTTGTACGCACAACTATAGTAGATATTTATATATCAAAGTTCTAGCAACTGTATAACTGCTAAGCATTATTGTGTGGGTTGAGTCTGTGGCCGTTAAAACGTCCCGTTCCCCGCTACAATGCAATTCTGCTCATTTCCAGTTACAAAATCACAAAATCACTGAAAGCACTCAAAGCATAACAACAAATACGAATAAACAACGAAAATTGCCCATAAACCAACTGACAGTTAGACGTCTAAGCATGCAGACAGAGCGCCGCTTAAACAGACAACCAGACGAAGACACAACCGTTGCCACAAAGCGACAGATCGGTTAAAGCTGGTAGCACAATATTCAAGAAACCTCCACCGTTGCCAATGCAAAAGGCAAAATGCAAATGCAGAACAGCCTTCAGAATTGTACAAATCCAAACCAAACACTGACCGAGTTCTGCATTCTGAGTGAATGCAGACGCTGAATGCGTGGCAACAGTTGGCCACAGCGCCAATGCGCGGCTAAGTCGGTGCTGTGGTTAACCCTTTAACTGGAGAACTGATTGTTGGAAATAAAGTGGAAAATATTTCAAGCTAATTTAGAAGTGTTCAACTGATAGAGAATGCTGTAGGTTGCGAAGGGGGATGTGGAAAGATTTAATCTTCAAAAGAGTCTAAAAAAGAGTCTAGGTTAAAAAAAATACTCAACAAGCTAATTCGACTGGTTCGACAATTAATTAATATTTTTTTTAATTCAAATAGAACTTGTCAGTTTTTAAATTTATTAGAAATGCGTTAAAAGTTTATAAAAGTTTGTTTCTAAATGCATAAAACTAGGCATGTGGGACCAGAGAAATCAGAAGAATCTCCTCATGGAAACTTCTCTCAATAAATGGAACTTTTTGCAAATCAAATTTCCCCAATACCAACTTTTTCACTGTTCAACTTTTGCACTTTACGCATGAACGGGTTAAATCTGCACTATGCAGCTGCTTATTACTGCACAATAAAATTTATATACATTTTAGTTACCATATTGTTGTGGTATTTTTCCGTATTTTACCAGCGCTGTCAATTAATCTTAATAAATATCTAACGATTTTCTCACTTTACTTAATTTGCTTGTAATTATTGTTGTTATCTCAAGTATCGCACACACACACACACACATATAAAGTCATATGTTACTAATGGAATTTTGCATTTGATATAACAACAAGCATTCAAATTAACATACAAGTGCGTCCACATACCCCAGCACCCCTTAATCCCCCCTATGGCTGCCTTTTTCCACCCATAAATAACGCGCTAAGCATTTGCGCGCCTAGGCACAAACATACATTTGAGGAATTAGATTTCGTGTTTTTCTTTTCAATTGGATTTTTTTATATTACCATTTCAGCGCGACAATGCGCCAACTGTTGGCGTCTGCCGTCTAATTCAATGCAAATCAACGGGGCGACTGCTGAGAATTGAACGAGTTGAGCGATTGATTTTGTTTTTTTGGGTACTTTGAACCAATGTAGGTTGTACTTATGTATACATAGGTTGTTTATATATTTTATTTTTATATTTTCATATTTTTTAAAATTTCATTTTTATGTTATTTGTAAATTTTTCAAATTTATTGTAATAGATTTATTAATTTTTTTAAATCGTTTTTATTATTATTTTAGTTTTAAATATATTTTGTATTTTTAGTTCGTTTAGTTAGTTATTAGTAGGTATCGGATTTATATGCAAAAACTATATGCAAACATATGCAAATATGCAGTGCATATGATAGCTCGTTCTTAATATTTTTCGATAAAAATAGTTTCTGTCTTGGTCCCATTCAAATCGGAAGCTCCAAAAAAATATGCACTTGCATATAATTCCGATCCCTAGTTATTAGATTTATTTATTTTCCTTTTTATTTTTATTTTTATATTCTAATTTATTTTTTATTTTAAATATACTTTTTCATATGCTTTTAAATATTTTTATTTATTTTCTTATTATTTTTTTTATATTTTTTGTATTTTCTTGTTTAATTTTTATATTGTTGTATTTCTTAGTTTTTTTAATTTATTTCTTATTGATTTTTTAATATTTATTATTTATTTTTCACATTATTAATTTGTTATTTATTAAAAAACTTTTATTTGTAATTAAAACAAATTTTTTCATTAATTTTTTAATTAATTTTTTTTAATTAAATTTCATTTTTATGTTATACATATATATATATTTATATTGTTGTTTCATATTTTAAAATCTTGTAATTTATTGTATTATTTTTTCATTTATTTTTTTTAAGTTTTTATTAATTTTAATTAATTTTTTATTTTTAAAATGTTCATATATGTATATTTTTTTTGAATTTATTTTTATATTTTTGTATTTTGTTTTATTTAAATTTTATATTGTCGAATTGTTTTTTATTCCATTTTTATTCTTTTTAATTTATTTTTTAATTTTTTTTTCATTATTTTTGTTATTTAAAATTTTTATTTATTTTTAAATATTTTTATTGCTTTTATATTTTGTTATTTCTTTTTCACATTATTTATTATTTTTGTAATATACTTAAAATTTTGTTATTTAAAATTTGTTTCTTTTCAAATATTTTTACTTATTTTGATATTAATTGTTTAATATTTTGTATTTATTATTTCTTAAATAATTTTTATTTATTTTTCACATTATTTATTAATTAATTGTATATATAAATTTTTTAATGAATTTTTTTGATTACAATTTTTATTTATTTTTCAAATATTTTTACTTATTTTTTTTATTAATTTTTTAATATTTTTTATTTATTATTTCTTTAATTTTTTTTTATTTTTCACATTATTTGTTAATTTTTCTATGTTTTACTGTTCTCTGTTTTCTCAAGTTTTTATTGATTTCCGACAGCTCACACTAGTTTGTTACTATATGGTTCGCTCTGTTGTCATTCACTCTTGAGTTTTCTTGTTGTCTTGTTGTTGTTGCTGTCTATCTTAATTTGTTACCACCACACATCAGATTCAATGACTTGTGTGCGTGCCGCTTTTGCCGTTTAGTTGTCAAGTTTTGGGCAGATTCTGCAAAATTTGCATAGCAAGTTTTTTCCTTTTAACAGCTGATCGATTTGGTTTTATAAAATTGCCAACTGGGTTATTTTAATTAAATTTGTATAGCGGTGCACATTTTTTTCTGAAATTGTTACATTTACAATTGGCTGTTTAGTTAATTTTTGAGCGGTCGTTTAATTTTTATTTTTTATTTTTAAAAACAGTGAGTGAAAGTCTGATTAAGACATTCAAAAGTTTATATAGTTTTACAGGGTTAAGATGGATGCAACTTTTTATTTCTTTCTTTTAAATTGTATTTTGTTTTTTCTCCATTTTATTTTTCTTCTCTTTTCTTAAACAAATGTTAAGTCATAACACTTTTATAGGTTTTAAACTTTTTAAATCAGTGAAATAGTGAGTGAACGAGCGACTACAACATTAAAAGGTTTACCTTGTGTCGCATAGCTGCCATTAGTTTGTAAAGGGTTAAGATGAATGCAACTTTTTAGTTCTATTTTTCATTTTAACTTTTGTATTTTTCCCATTTTGTCCTGATTGTTTTCAATCCTGTTTTCTAATCTCATAAAACTGTAAAATGCTGACCTACAGAACATTGAAATTTTCTGTACTTATATAAAAATGCAGTGTGTGGTCCAAAAGTGAATTAAAAAATCTGCTGTTGTTGTTCAAGGCAGTAAAAAAATTTACAAAAAATTAGAAACAATTTTGAATAGAAGAACTTCATATCTGATGGTTGAAATACATACAAAACGCTGATTGATTGTTTACTTATCTGATCGATTGTAAGATTGACAACAAATACATTTTTCAGTGATTTGAATTTATGTGCGTGTTACATGTTTTCTCAGCGAATGTCGCGACCAAAAATAACCCCACAGCATCAATGATTAAGCACCAACACGCATCCTTTTCAGAAACTGTCAAGCAACAAGTCTCAACTAGCCGCACGCAAGCAACTCCAGACATCGCGGCTCAACTTGACAAATGCCCAAAATTAATCACTAGCAACACAAATAAACGCAACATCCACGAAGCATCGAAAGATTTTCAATGACACATTACTTGATGCTGCGCGCCTCCACTGCGGTGTCCTTTTTCTTCGGTCTGATAAGCATCACTGCGACCTTTGCGGCACACAAGTGAGAAGAAGTGCGGCTACAGCAACAATGCAGCTTCTGTGGCCACATTATCGGAAGCTATTGGCGACAATAATAGGCCGTGAAAACTAATACCGACTGCGCGTGAAAAGATTCTTAAAAAAAATAAAACAATAAAAGTGTTTATACTGCAAGGCTTAGTTGTGCTAAATTTAGTATTAATGGCTGTTCTGTGCGTGTATGTGTTAGTGTGTCTGCATAACAGCAGAACCCCCTGCTGCAGTGACAACACGTTTCTGTTGGTCCGGCGGCTGTTTTGTGAGTGTTTGAGAGCGTCTGTCTACCTGACTTAGCCAACTTATAATGTGCACGCAGCCTTAAATAACCGCTGCGCTACGTGCCACTTGGCCGTAAGCCACACACACATACACACACACACACACACGCACGTAAATAAAGCGCTCATCGCTTCACCCATGGAACGCTCCGCGCACTAATAACTTTCAAACGCTGCAGCGACTTCAGCACCTTCGGCCGCTCAGCCTTCGGCAGCAGCCGAATGCCCCCAAGCTGGCATTGTCGTTGTTGTTGTTGCTGTATGCTGGTTAGTTGCTGGTTAGCTTTGTCGCTTTGTACGGCTTCGCAGCTTAACACTTTGGCGCGCAAACATCTGTCGCCGCTGCCAGCAAACAAACTTTGCCGCGTACGAGCCGCGAGCGCACAAACAACTTGACCTTGAACTTGCCGCGCTTGTCTTGACTTCAGTTTTACCTTCTTTTTTGTTGTTTTTGTTGCTGTTTTTGAAGTTGTGACTTTAGGCAACCTTTTTCACTTTTTTGAAGATTTGCTTTTTGGTTTATTGCTTCGTTGTTATTAACGTATCGTGCTTTTCGGCTCGCATAACAATTTTTTTGTTGGCTCTGTGTTGTCTACCCTTTTGCCGCTTAATGACTTAACGTCATTAGTGTGGGTTTAAAAACAAAGAAAAAAAAACGAAGGGTCTGTACCCTTCTCGCTGCGCCCAACTCTGATGCTCTGCGTCAGGTTGTAAAGCTGCGTTTTTCAAGCGCGGCCTATAAATTATATCAGCAAGAAATGGGTTTGAAATTTCAACACGTCACTAAAAAATGTTACGCAAAATTTGTCAACCTTCTTGACGTTTCCCATGCCTTCGTTTTCTAAGCTAATGCAAGTCATTTCGAAAATTATCAGTAATTGAACTCAAGCTTGGCTCAGCGTGCAGGAAATGACAACAAAAGTCAAGAAAGTCGTATCTGTTAATTGGATTTATTTTTATTTGTTTTTTGCAATGTTCAAAAATTATTTAATGTTGACCCATTTTTTTGCTGACAAAATATTTGAATGTAATTATTTTGTATTGGATTCCATCCATTCAATGAAATGAAATCAAATGAAATGAAGTTAAAGGAAATCAAATTAAATAAAATCAATGAAATTAAATGTAATAGAATCAAATCATATCAAACCAAATCATATTTAATCAAATCAAATCAAATCAAATCAAATCAAATGCAATAATAAAAATCAAATCAAATCAGAACAAACCAAATAAAACATAAAATAAAATAAAACGAAATAAAATAAAATAGAACAAAATAAAATAAAATAAAATCAAATAAAACAAAACGAAATAAAATAAAATAAAATAAAATAAAATAAAATAAAATAAAATAAAATAAAATAAAATAAAATAAAATAAAATAAAATAAAATAAAATAAAATAAAATAAAATAAAATAAAACAAAATAAAATAAAATCAATCCAATAAACTTTACTCAACTAAGCTTAAATCAAATCAAATCAATCAAATCAAATCAAATAAAACAAAATAAAATAAAATAAAATCAATTCATCAACTCAACTCAACTAAGGTCAAATCAAATCAATCCAATCAAATCAAATCAAATCAAATTGATCCAATCAAATCAAATCAAATCAAATTAAATCAACTCAAATCAAATATAATAAAAAAATCAAATCAAATTAAATCAACACAAATCAAATGAAATCAATCAATTTAAATAAAATAAATTAAATTAAAAATAAAATTAAACGAGATCTTCCGTGTCCTTTTGAAAATATTCGAGAATTTGGAGTTTAGGGTTTGCCAACAGTGGGCAACACGAACGGCCGAAGCCGAGAGAGCAGAAATAGGGGGAACAAGCTCTGAGGCACACTTGAGAGTGATGTGTAACAAAGTTTTCACCATTTAAACTAAAATTATTCCCTGTGCCTCCTCCTTCTCCTTTAATCTGCTTCAATTTGTCCTGAGGTTTGAATCTATTACGGCACTTTTTCACCCCATTACAAGCTCAACTTTCCATATGTCGCATGACTAATCCCCAGCGGCTGTTGCAGCAGATTTCTCACATGGCTGCCGATCTGTGCTGAGCGCCAACTTATGGCCAGGCAATTTTCTTCTCCTGCATTTGGAGCGAGAACAAAAGCGAAAACGCGGCAATTCCAGCCATGAAAATGTGTCACCGAGCGCACCAGCCTCACAGCAATTACGCGCCGACGACAATAAATGCGCGTCGTGCAGGCATCCGAAACTTCAAGTCCAAGTGGTGCGATTTCAGATATCGCATAACTATAGCACCTCCGCCGCCCAGCCGGGTGCTGCGCCTCAATTTAATTGCTGTCATCGCCGCAGCAACGCCACGCCAATGCGCCGCCAGTGCATCAATGTCGGCAGCGTGGAGCAGGTGCCGCAGCAGCGTTATGCGATACGGGCGACTGGATTGTGTGCTATTGTGTCACGCCGCTACGGTGGCTGACTGGCTGGCTGGCGGCCGTTACGGACGCGCGTCGCCTATTTGCACTTGACAACGCCTTTCCCGGCTCGGGCCGGGTCGGACTGCTGCGTCACCTATAAACGACGCGCCGTGCCGCCGTGGAAGATGTCACGCTCTGTGTGGCGGCCGTGTCCAAAATGGCACTTGAGAATAAGGCCATTTCCTTTTCGTTGTGCTCGTTCGTTCGTGCGTTCTTTGTGCCAGCCTGTCGTCGCACGGCGCACGGCGCTCGTCTGCGCCAATTGGGGCCCACACGCCGCACTGCATATGGCGCGCAGCCCGCAATCCGGCCGTCATATATGGACATGTGTAATATTACCTTGCGAGATGTTGCCAAGTTACCTTGCTGCTTCATGTGCTCATTGTTGTTGTGGTGCGCTTTATTATTCTTATGATTGCGGTGCTCGCTGCCGGCTGTGTCGGTACCAATTATGACACACTTTTATGGCCATATTCTAAACAAAAGCCCGCATTAAAGTCACAAGTGGTGCAAGATGTCAGCAATCGGACGCCGTCAAGTTGCATTTAATTGCAAAAAAACAACAGAAATAAAGTAAAACGGAAAGCTCAAGTTGCTTATGATTTCCATAAATAACATTTAACTGAATGCGACTGTTTGAGTTTGGTTACTCATTGTCAAATTACTTGGCAAACTTTAAATTGGTGTTGACATTGACTCAGATGAGCGAAGAGTCCTGTGGCGCAAATGGTCATTGAAATCTTGTATAGAATTTTTACAAATTGTTTGCGACAAATTTATATATTTACGTTTGAAATGTCTTATACAATTTTAATAAATTTTCTGCATAAATTTACTTACATTTGAAGCGACGATTGAGTGAATGAAGCTTTTTGTTGCCAAGCCTGGAAGAAGATAAAAAGTAAATAGAAAAAAGTAAAGTTAAGCAATTTTCTATAAGCGAGATGTTGCATTACTGTAGAAAAATCATCTTACCAGTAAAATTGGAATACAAAACTAAAAAAATTAACAGAAATTAGTAAAAAATTAGAACAATAAAATAAATAGAAATTAAGAAAAATTGTTGCCGATAAATCAAAATTCCAATAAAAATAAACAAATTGTAGATTTTAAATTAATGTGGATTAAAATTTAATAGAAATTAATAGAACAATAAAAAAAAATAAATTAAAAAAAAGAAATCAATCAAAAGTTATTCAGAAATACTGCCGATAAATTAAAAATCTAATAACAAAATAAACGAAATGTAGATTTTAAATTAAAGTGGATTAAAAATTAATAGAAAAATTTTAAAAATAAATTTAAAAAAATTTTTTAATTAAAAAACCTGAAAAATAAATAAAAAATCCAATAAAAAAAACCAAATGTTGATTTCAAATTAAAGTTGATAAAAAACTATTAGAAAAGTAAAGTTCAGAAATAAATAAATCAAAAATCCAATAAAAAATAAACGATATGTTAATTTAATAGAAATTAATAGAAAAATTAGAAAAAACTCTTTTGCAAATCAACAGAAATTCAGAAAATTTTTTGCCGATAAATCAAAAATCCAATTAAAAATAAACGAAATGTAGATTTTAATTTAAGTTAATTAAAAAATAACAGAAACAAATTAAAATTAAAAAAATTTAAATTAAAAAATATAAAATTCTTTATTTTAAAAAAGATTAAAAACAATAAATTCTACAAACTTTTTGCCGATTTATCAAAAATGCAATTAAAAAAATAAACGAAATGTAGATTTTAAATTAAAGTTGATTAATTACTAATCACTGAAATTAATAAAAAATCAGAAAAAATAAATTAAAAAATAAATTAAAAAAGTTCACAAAAATGTTTGCCAATTATTAGAAACTCTAATAAAACAATAAAAGAAATGTTGATTTTAATTTAGTTGATCAAAAATTAAAGAAATGAATGAAATGAAATCCAGAAAAATTTTTGCCGATCAAAAATCTAAAAAATAAAGAAAATAAATAAATAAACTAAAGTTGTTAAAAAATAAATAAAAATTATTTAAAAAATTACAAAAAATAGTTAAAAGAAATTCACAAAAATGGTTGCCAATAATTAAAAAACCCCAATAATTAAATAAAGAAAAAGTAAAATAACTAGATTTAAAAAATTTGAAAACTTAAAAACTGAATAAACCCAAAGTCCAATGAAAAATTTACCAAATATTTTGATTATAATTTAAAAAAAAAATTGTATAATTTCTTTATACATTAGGTCCAACTCAAGCCAAGCCATAAACAACAAACAAAACTCAACTCACGCTCATAAAATGACATAAGAAACGAGCAAATGTCAAATAATTTATTGAAATGCCTTTCAGAATGTTATAAATTCGTACCCCAGCTGCATATCAGACGCACAAGTAAAAAAACAATAACAATAACAAGCAAATAAATTAGTTAATTTAGAAAAAAATACGCATTTGGTAGGCTTATCGCGCGCTTACAATACGCCAAGCGCCGCCATGAGCGAACAGTTGTCGCCGCCGATGTCGCTTGTGAACGTGCCGGAAATCTTGAAATACATACATACACTTCTCAATCTCTAATGCGGCCATTTCTCAAACATGAATTCAAATCAAGCGCAGAATTTTAATATTGGGTGGAGACTGATTTTGCACTGGTTGTGATTGGCCACAAATAACTGTACGAATGTTAGTTGCAGCTGGCAATGCTGCAAGTCAGTTCATAGAGAACAAAGTGGAGATCTAAATAAAAATTATTGGAAAATTATAAAAAAAGATATACAAATTATATAGAAAATAGAGAATAGTATTAAATATCCAAAATATTTCTTTCCCATATTTTGATGTTCTGTCAAAATTATAAAAATCTAAAAAAGCATTTTGCCAACCAGTCTGCAAATTATTAGATCTTTTTTTCCAATCGTGTACTGTGTCCAGTTTGATTGCTTTGTTTTTGGTTGTACGTTGTTTTTTTGTTTCTAACTACCAAATCCGCCAAGTACACAATTCGTCATACGTTTTCAGCAGCACGCGCGTAGGTTTTCGCACGCTCTGACAGACCACAGCAAATCGCCGGCAATGCGCCAAATTCGCTACATTTCGAATCGATTCATTCATGAAAAATTGGCAGCACACATCCGCCCCACGCACTTTTCGTGCTTTTGGTGTTTTGGTTGCTTTTGTGAACAGCAATAAACCAGCAACAACAAACCCCTAACAGTCGAGTCCGCCAAACTCGAGTCCAATATAGTCCGGTTGTGCGCTGCAATCCGGTCTCGAGCCCATCCATTCATACAAAATCGCGCCCCAACAGCACTGCGCATGCGTACGCGCACGCGTACCCGTCCACGTCCACGCATGCAGCCGCGCAACCGACTCGTTGGTCTGTGGAGCGCAAAAAAATTTTCCGGCTGCTCTTCAAGCAACTCGCGTGCTTTTCCACCAAATCAACGACAACAGCACAACCACACTCAACGTTGGCGACACTGTCTGACGACGCACGTGCGCTGGCGACACAATGAGCTCGCCAATGCGCCAAGCAGCTGTAAACAGCGTTCCTAACAAGCCCCTGCAGCATGTCTAGCAGCACTAATACAACAACAAGAGGAACTCTATTCTACTCCAACTACCTCCAGACCGACGTTCGCATCACTGGGCCGCTGACTTGGCGCGTTTCAACTGTATCGCTTCCGCACATTTCCTGTGCCCAAACCCCCCTTCACGACAAAGAGTCACCGACCGCGCACTCAACATTTGTACGAAACGATTCTGTTGTGCTCGCACTTGCGCTCTTTTCATTTTTCCATATCATTTGTGAATTCCTACTTATTGCTGCCTTTTCCCTTTGGCCGGCTGCGATCATCATTTGTGAAATAAACACGTTCTACAATTTCCGGCATGAGTAGGTTTCATTGAGTCTGACTCGCTTTGCTGCCGAACGTGCGCAGCTACACGCACAACATGCGCGTCTACTAGCCGCACATGTAGAATACGTCCACAATCTGAGGAAGAGGGAGCTGAAATAGACTCTTGGGTGTTGTGCTACTGAAATTGCAAAAAAACTGCAAATATTTGGCAGATAGAATCCATGAAAATTTGTCTTTTTGAAGATTGAGTTGCGGACACCTCTTCATAATTGAACTTAACCTACTTTCAAAGCTTCAAATTTCAATTCTTCCAACTAGAACTAAAATTGAAGAATCTAATTTTTATTAAAGATTTATTTTCTCACTTTTTCAGAGCCTCGGATTTGAATTATTCCAACTAAGAAGCAGAAGATTTCATTTCTCTACTGTCTCTAATTCACAAATGACTTTACTTTTTCAAAGTTTTAGATTTCCATTCTTCCAAATAAAACTAGAAATAAATAATCAATTTTCTTGTAGAAGATTTAAATTCTCTGCTGTCACCAATTCATAAATTACTTTACTTTTTCAGAGCCTCGGATTTGAAATATTCCAACCAGAACCGGAAGATTTAATTTCTCTATTCTACTTTTTCAATGCTTCAGATTTCAATTTGTTCCAAATAGAACTAAAAAATAATCAATTTTCTTGTAGATGATTTCATTTCTCGGTTGTCACCAATTAATAAAATACTTGGCTTTTTTAGAGCCTCGGTTTTGAATTATTCCAACTAGAAGCAGATAATTCAACTTCTCTACTATCTCAGCTTCATAAATTACTTTACTTTTTCAAAGCTTTAGATTTCCATTGTTCCAGTTAGAACTAGAAATAAATAATCAATTTTCTTGTTGAAGATTTCATTTCTCTTTGGTCTCCTATTCATAATTTACTTTACTTCAGATTTCAAGGCTGTTTAGATTTTAATTATGTATTCCTACTAGAATTAGAAATTAAGAAGCTAGTTTTCAAGATATAACTATTTCAAATTGCACCAAAAATGAAAAAGAAGCGTTTCTCAGTAACCAAGAGTTACTTCTTGTCTGATTTACTTTCGTATTTCACATATTTCTGATGCAACTTTTCTGATTTTTCTCTGTTTTTCTATAGAAAATATCTCCTTCTTATTTCTTCTTCTCTCTTATTACTTTATTAATTCATTGTCACACGTCCCTTTAGTACTTTTCGAATCTTTAACTGATCTTAGCTGAAGTCGGAATTCTGCGAATGAGTTCTGAGTTAAGTGAATGAAATGGAATGCCTGCAGTGCTGAGGAGAAAAAATACTGACCGGAGAGCGACCAAGACGCACATGCTCCTCTTCTTCATGTCCTCCTTCTATATAGTATTCCAAAAATGGCATAGAACCAGAAAATCTTGACTCCTTGAGCCTTGATTTAGCTATTTTTAGCCTTTTTTGATCAACTATCCCAACTTCCTAACTTCTTTGCAAACTTTTTCTTTACTTGCCCCAATTTCCGCTTTTACTGTTCAGTTCTCTCTCAGAGTGTTGTGAGCAGTATTCCCCAACTCTGCCCTCCGCCATTCTGTATCCAACTATTGAACCAACCATAGCCCTCCCCCTCCTCTAACCGCACTTCTCACGCCAATTCCTCATTTATCACAACGCCCTGCCTGCACTTCAGTCCAAAGTCTAGTCAAATCGGTCTATCCTGCCATTGAACTCGGCACATTAACAACACAATGGCAACACTTACAGCAAGCAACAACAACAACAACAACAATAGTGAGCAAAACCTGCCATTGCAATTGAAGTTAATTAATGCAAAAAATAATCAACAACAACAATAACAATAATAAAAACTTTACGCGTGCGCTTTGAGAATTTTTTATTGACTAATAATGCAGCCGACAACAGCAACAATAACTAGCATTGACAATAAACTGCCGGAAAGCAGACATGAAAAATGCAGCAAAAGGAAAGCAGTACAAAAACAAACAAAAAAATCCAAACAAGGCGTTGCGTGAATTTTACTTTCAACGGGCACAACGGGCAGCAATGCCAACAACAATAACAACAAAAAGAACCAGCGAGTGCAACAAGCAGCACCGCTTTAACATTGCAACGCGCACAGTAGTCAATGCAATTAAAATGAACGCCCGCGCAGCTGCCGGCAAAACAACGCAAAATAATCAACGGCAATTAGCAGCAAAGTCTAACGACAACAGCAACAACATAAACTCACGCCGGTCCGTGTGGCAACACTGGCGATGGCAGCCCGCTTTGATCAGCGAACTGGCGCACTTTATGCGCTGCCGTCTGTGCCCGCACGCATAAAACGTCTACGCCCAACGCTTTCCGGCCCCCACCGGTTCGCGCTCAACTGGCTGACTGACTAACTGACTGGCTGACTAGACGATTCTCTTTGCATGTGTGCTGCTGCGGGGCGCGCACACCAAAACTGTCACTGTGGTGTTTGCTGGCGCACATTAGCGTCAGCGCGACGCGTTGCCGCCGCCACGCTGATTCATGGCCAACAAGTTTGGCCAACGAGTTTTCGTGACAGTTTTATTGAATGCCTTCGGTTTGGCCGCTTCGCACACAATCGTATTTAGTATTTAACATAAATGAAATAATTCGATTTATTAATCGCGTCAGATGTGCGTCGTTCTAGCGCCGAGCGACAGTTTGAGCAAACTGACGCTACAGCTGTTGGCCGCTTATGGCCTTTGCTGCTTTTTTCGGCAACATTTGGCTAATTTTGGCCATAAAGTTAATGACTTTAAATGTTGCAAATTTTTGTAGAAAAAACAAGAAGTATTAAATAATAAATAAATTTGAAATTTAATGACGATACGTTCGAATATTACTTCATAGTTTGGGACATGAGTTGCAGGTCGAAAATTAAATTTTTACTCTTTGAAATTTAAATAATTTTTATTATTTAAATTGAAATTTAAATAATTTTTATTATTTAAATTTCAATTAAATTATTTCATTAATTTTTAATAAATATTTTTTCATATTGAGGCAAGGTGATATTGTAAATCTTCCCCTCTGAAAAGGTTATAAGTTGTTTTAAAATTTTAGAGAAAAATCAAATTCAGCCAAGTTTCGCTTTTGCTGCTCCACTTCGAAGCGTACAGGAAGTTGTCATTTAGCAGCGCGCAATTTCTCAACTTCTAAACAGTGTAGAATTTTCACCACTGCTGATGATTCAATCAGCGAACAATTTGCTAACAAGTGGAAATTAACTGCCAAACGGCTGACGTGCAGCCAGACTTCAGCGCGCACCCCACTCCAGCCAAAAACAAAAGGAAAAAACGGGTTGAACGTGAATGGCAGCGACGGCGCACAGTGTAACAATTTCGCTCAGTATGTGAGCAAAAAAAATTCGGTTTGTTAGAATATGAATTTAGAAAAGCCAACTGCCAAGTGTTTTTTACTAAAATTTTTTTCAAAATAGAAATAAATATTTAAACAATTTATGAAGCAGACGAAGATGAAAATCAGTACTTGATTACTAAAGACTTCGCATAAATTCACTTAAAGACTTTAAATTTTCATATTTCATCATCGTTTAAATTTTAGTTTAGTTTAGACTTTAATCTTTGTTCTAGTTGTAAATATCTCAACCCCAAAGAAAACTTTGCGTCCCACTGTGCGCAACGTGCCACCAGTGGTGGACAAATGGGTGGACTCTGTAGATAATAACACGAAATTATGTTAATGTGCGTGTACGCCGAGTGGCGAGATGGACTTTGTGTGATTTGCAGACCGTCAAACAAACAGATAACGAGCAGCAGAAACACTGCTCGTCCGGTCTTGGGGGACCGAGAGTTGGTCAAATAGTTTGTCAGACACTTTTGCAAACATTTCTTGCACTCTTGCAGACAGTGACAGGCGGAGTATGCCGGATATTGGCGTTTAGCATGATCGATATCGGTGTTCACAGACACATACAAACAACAGCGACGAGTGCATCCGCAGCGGGATGCCGCCGTGTCACGCACATTGGCGCTGCTAATGTTTGTTTTGGCCGTCGTTGATGTGGAGCAGCAAGTTCAAGTCGTTCGGTTTGCTTTGGTTGCGTTTGTTTTTAAGGCGCGCACGAAATTAGGTTAACAACCGCGTACGCGCGGCTTAGTTGGGCCAATTAACGTCCAACTCCAAAGCCTTCAAATGCGATGCGCTTGAAAATTGGTCAGCTGTGTGCATTGTGTTGTTTTTGCTTTGAATGAATCTCGTAAATCTGCAAGTGTGTGTCATTGGAAAACGCATTCGACGCATGATTTATGCGCGTAATTTGAGCTCATAAAATGAAGTCTGGTGATAAGTTGATAAGCGCATTTAGTGGTCTTTTAGGCATTTAAACGTTTAGTTAGTGTCAATGCTGACAGTTGGCGAGTGCTGCATGTAACTCCGTAACCAAGAAGGACTTGCAACTTGAAATATGATAAATTTCATGATTTATGGCTTGGGATTTGCTCTTAGCCAGCAAAGTTTAATTAATTAATGGCTTTTCAATTAATCAATTTGCTTCAAATATACTTGAAGGTCAATACAATTCAATGCACTTGGATTCATGGGAACAATTTGTGCCACCCGAGAAAATGGCCCTTTATGGTGTTTTTTTGTTTAGAGGGAATTTCAATGAAGAGCGTTTAATTGAAATGAGTTTCACATATTTGGGCGCAGATTGTTAAAATTATGTTTGCAGCCGTCAGTCGCACGTTTATTGGTGATTGTCTTACGACTTTTCGTGCCCAGCTCCACACGATTGCTTTCGTGTTCTTTGGTTCCGTTTTACAGCGAGCACACAATTAAATGACTGCAAATAGAATAGAACCGAATCGAATTCAATTGAATCGAATTAAATTAGTTGATTTACTTGGTTTTCATTTGCGACATGACTTTCTGACTTGCACTGTGCGACTGCGCGTCAATGGCGTCATTGGCGCACGGCTTAATTTGCCATTAAGTAGCCTACGCACGTGCGTCATGCGGCCGTTGTCGTTATGGCCAACCGGATAGCGCCCCAGCTCGACGCTGTGCAGCGTTGCATGGACGACTGGTACTTCAACGCTCGTAAATTTGAACCTTATTAATGGTCATTTAAGCCGCGACCGCAATGCGCTCAATTCGTGTCCACATGCAATGTGTTGTTGGCGGTTTGGTTGTTGAGAAAGCGGCGCTTGGCTTGCATTACTCTGACCGCTAATTAGCTGCGAGAAACGGCAACCGCTGACTGTCGCTTGATTTGGGATCAATCAAAAAACGCTCAAACTTGTGTTGAAGCGCAGCCTCAGCGTCTGTTTCGTCTGCTTGTTGGGGTTTCCTTCACCTGGCTGCAAGCCCAATAAATATCGGAACACTGTGGAGATGATTAACTTTAATCGTATGCAAATTATGATCAGCCGCTGGTCAACACGTGTGTGCGTTTTCGGTCGATCGATTGCGGTTAAGTTGATTTTTCACAGCCAAATCATTTCGAATGGTTTGGTGTGTGTGGCCGCCACAAATCCATCAACAACTGGACTTGTGTTGATTGGCGCTCGATTGTTTAATTGGCTGTAATTGGCATCCAATTTGGAGGCTCTTAAACATCCAATGTGCGGGAAAGTTAGAAAATGCTTTAATTTTATGGGAAAATTAAAGTTTCAAGGTAAATACTTAATGCCAATGCCAAGTCGATAGTTTGGAAAAAAAATATGTTTGGTGTTTATAAAATTCGACATGGGTTGGGTTGCAAGATTGAAAAAATTTAACTGTCAAAAGGGAGCAATGTAATGGGCCTTTTATTGTTTCAACAAAAAAGTGAAAGTGAAAAACTATAATGAAACTAAATTTTTCGAAACTAAAAACATAAAATTGTCTATGAATTTGAAAGAAACCATTTCAATGCTATTTTCAATTTAATCTTGAGTCTTTTTTTGTTGAAGCTTTAAATATTGAACCATTGGATTTTTTAACACTAGAAAGACCGCAATTTTTTCGTACCTACAAAAACTACATATTATATCCGCTGATATCTCCAAAAGTATACATTGGATTTGGCTAATTGTAATTGTAGTAGTTCTACAATTTTAGAACCCGATAAAAGAAATAAAAGTCATCAAAGCAAAAGTTGATAGAAATTCTAAAGAAATTACAGATATTTAAAAATGAAAACCCGTCAAAATTATCGCATTGGTCTTTCTAGTGTTAACAATGCCAATTCAATTACAATATTTGGGAAGAATAGGTCAAATGGTGTGTTAAAATAGCTAAATTAAATAGAAAAATTATGAAAAGGCATTTTATCTATTTGTAACATATATTCTTTCAGAATTAAAAATATGTCATTGTAATTTACGGCTTACTGGCTGTTTCATTTTCCTGAAAAATCATCTTCCATGCTCTGTGACTGGGTTCCAATGATTGATTTTTTTTTCAAGTTTTTTATATTTATTGTACTTTGGAATGTAGTTTAGTATAATTTTTACTTATTTCTAAATCACAATCGAACTTTATGACCTTAGTAAGCCTCTTGAGAGCAACCGCTCCTACTTATCCATGTGTATAAAAAATAATCACTAATAGCTTCATAACAAATTAAAAAACCCAACCAGTTGAGTCTATTGACCGGATATCTGTCTAACATCATTTTTGTTTTTATTTGACAAGAATTGAAAATATTAATAAAATTCATAGCAACATTTCTGGCCCTGACAACCTGCACTAAATCACACAAATGGCTTCTAGAAAAAAATTTCATTTCCTATTACTTAATACAATGGTTGTTCTTTTTTTGTAAAACAATTTCAACACTTAAATTGCTGAACGACTTTAAATACAGGAAATTTTATTCGATTCTTTGCTGTGATGATAATGATGCATTTTTTCATGCAAATACAACAAATTTTAGGCCCATCTAACACGCCAATTGTTTGTAGAGTTGGTTAAATTTATAGCTCGGTTAACCTTGTCGCTCTTTCTATAGGCTTCTGTTGGGTTTTGTTTTCAACTCACACACACACAGACACACACACTCAAACGCTTTGAAGATTTGTTACTTCTGCTTATTTAATATCATTATTGTTCCAACTTTGCATTGAACAGTTTGGTTGCTGGTTGTTGTTGTTGTTTTAATATATATGACAAAACCCAGCTCTGTTAGTAGTCAATGCGATGCGGCGACAACAAAATAAAGTCAGCTTTTGCGTGGTTGTATTAAAAACCACTTTGGCATTTCGGTTGTGTGAGGAGGAAGTTGCCAACTTGCTGCACGCAATGATTCACTCATTGCTGCTGCTGCTGCTAGTCAATGAAGACAATAAACAAATGCAGAAGCTGAAGTGAAATTACTGTCCAAGTTGCTAGTCTGACGCAGACTCCGGAGATTTGCATTGTTCCAAAGCATCAACGGCAACAGCTGATGTGTTAATGCTTTGCTGATTGCTGACAATTTTCAAACAAAAAACGCTAATGATGCGCTGAAATTGTGAAGAATTGCAAAAGTGCTGGTTAGGAGTAGAAATAAAGTAAATAATAGAAAAATAAATAGTAGTAGCAGTAGTAGTAAAGAAATAGCAGTGAAGTAATTAATAGAGAAATAAATATTTTCCGTTTATATTAGCGAGTGAGCACAGTGGGCAGTGGCGTATCCAGGATTTCATGAAGGGGGTGGGAGATATTGGAAGAATTATTCAACTTCTTTTTATACTTTTTTCAATATGGTTTACTCTTGTTTTCAACAATTTTTTACATTTTAAGCTTTGCGTTTATTTGTTTTAATTGTTTTTCGCTCAAAGCAAAATCATATACATTAAATTATATATATATATATCACAGCAGCAAATCATCTACTAAATAATAGTCAAAGGGTGTGTTTCTTTTTGCATATTGAGTGTAAAATTTGATCAAAACATGGGCTGCATCAGTTCTTGCAAACGCCACGCAAGGCTTGCAATAAGCTCCCTGGTCCAACTGAGAATATGCTAGCCAATTGATTTGACTGAGCCAACTAAATTGAAACTTTAAGCGGCGGTCAGCAAATTTTTCCAATATTGGAAATACTGTGCTACAGTCAGGTTTCCATACATTGGTCATAATTTGCTGTCTGTCCTCTGACGTTAGATTAAGACGCTTCCGCGCAAAGCTCCCAATGCCGCACAGTGTCGCGAGTCCATAGTAGCGAGGGACAAAAATAGAAGGAATAGTCGTACGACAATAAAATTTCATATGATTTTGTTATAAAGAGACATATGATTTTGTTATAAAGAGAAGTTAATACGCCAAAAATTACTTCAATCGCCCCACGGACACGCCCACCTCCCATACAAACCAAATACTAAGGTGACAGTATCTCGGAAACTATAAAAGATATATTGATGAAATTTGGTACAGCAACTCATATCATCAATATAAAGATATATACAAAAAATCGATCAACCTACAAATACGCTTGTAATAAATAGAGGAAATATTACAAAAACTACAAATATCTGTGCATACTTATGCGCACCTAAGTAATTTCAAACTCAAATAGAAAATTATAATACCTTTTATTAAATTCAGTAAAGCATATATTTTCATGAAAAATTACAATTTGTTAATGTGTACTGCTAGGACAATCGGTTTTCGATGATGAATTATTCAAATTAAACCCTCTACATCTATTTTTGACAAAATTTTAAATTACATTTTTTTTAATATTGCATTATATCAGAGTTTCGGTTTTCATGTTTACCTTTAATTTTCCTATTAACTGATATAATTGGTTCTGCAGGCATTAACAAGTTTTGCTTCTTTTCGAAAGTTGCCTTAACCCATTTCCTTCCTCTGTTGCGTATACGCAACGTTACTATTTAAAAAATTCGTATGTGCAGTGTGTGTGAGGTATTGCGATACATTTTTTTTTGTTCGGAAGGTATATCCTTAGGCTTTCTTCTCCTCCATATCTCAACCACCTACAAAACACACACTGACACACACACACTTGTATATGTAGACACATGTTTTTCAGACAAATTTTGAATCTCACACTAAAAATTGTCAAACGTTAATTCTTTTTTTGGTCGACATGAAAATACGTTCACATAAAGGCAAGGAAAAATTATAATTGGTTTGTGAATTATCTGGGTGTCATTATGCGTGTTCTAGATAAGTCTCGAGTCTGTGTTGCGTGTACGAAACGTTGGCGCGTTGTTCGACAAATGAATTCGATTTTCGATAATTTCGATAAGATTTTTAAGAATAACTGATAGCATATATATCGATTTTACTTGAATAATAATTTTTTTCGCAAAAACGGCGAAAATGGGTTAATTCGATGGCAAGCCACCCAGTATCCGAAGCCTTCCATCGAATCTACCTTTTTTGTAATTTTTCTAAATTGAGTAGTGTTTGCATATTATTACAAACAAAAATTAATAGCTTAAGCGAAGCGCAGCAGTGGTCGCTATGTTTGCCTGCCAACCATGCCGCAAAAAAGGTCCCTATTTTTGACTGCATACGTCACTGAAAATGCTGAATTTCTTAAAAACGTGCAAGTTTGTGCAGCTAAAGTCCATGGTTTCTATTAATACATACTTTCAGCTATATCACAGTGTAAAATCTCGAAGTAGTAAGAAGTAGTTTTTTTTAAAAGCTTATCTAAAGTTTGCTGACACTTTTATTCCTACGAATTCACGTTTCTTCAAGTAGCGGTACAAGGAATATGGAAAGCAAAATAAAAGAGGGAAAGCTTCCCCAGAGTTGCAAAAATAGTATATTTATAGAATATATTTACTTATCATAAGGTTCCATGGGCAATTTTTCAATAAAAGTCCTCGAACTTACATTCAACAAATTTCAATAATTTCTACCCAAGCCACCAACCTTCACAAAGTGCAAGTTTGGTGGCCTGCCATCGGTATATAAATTGATATTTTTTAAATTGGTTTTCACATTTTAGTAACTTGAGGTATTTACTTCAGTAATACAAACTTATTTTTCTACATTTGCGACATTCATTTTTTTTATTTTTGTCCCTACTCGCGACACTGTGTGTCGTTGCTTAACCCTTTCCGGAAATTTGTACGATATATCGTAAAATTTTTTCCAAGATTTTTTATTTGACAACGAACGCATTTTTATGGAACGGCTTTTTAATTCTTATTAAGCAGGCTGTGTTGTATCAGTCTGTTTAAAAATATAAATCATTATAGCCGTGGCTACACAGTATGAGTGTGTTTTGTAAGCAGCTTTTTGCAAGAATTTGAAAAACCAGCAAATGACGTAGCTTCTGCGGAAGCATTTTTAAATATGTAATACTTTTTGGTAGCAAAAAGGTAAACAATTTCAAGTTTGAATCTCAGTTGATTTAGAAAACTTATTAAATTTAAAATTTTTTGCGTCTTAATATTTTTCCCGAGCCTTTAAAAAAATTGTACGATATATCGTACAAATGACCACAAGGGTTGCAAAGCTTTGTACGATATATCGTACAAATGGAAGACAAAGGTTGCATGTTATGGGTTTGGTAATAGAATTTTTGCGCTTGCATGCCTGCCCCGCCCATCTGTAAACCACGTGTCTAATAAAATTCGACTATTCGGCAATTATCGATTAAAAATAAGAATTACTAGACGAGTTTCCGTTTTACTGGGCAGACACAGGTTATGTAAGGTTAGACATGCGTACTTGCCACTCCCACTATGATAATAAGAATCGGCTATATTCAGTATCTTTCTGTAAAGCTATACGAATTTTAATTGATTCTGTGTTTTATTGAGGGTAAAAGGGCTTTGCAACAACAACAAGGGTTGCATAAGGCCGAATAAATGTGACTCAATTGTTCACATATATAATTTATATAAGTTTCGATCAAACTGAAATCACGTTTTGTTTTTTTGTTGTTATAATTTATGTTTTCTATCAAAAACATCAATGAATTGTTCAGAAAACTTAAAAAACCGAAACAAAAATTTCACGGAGTTTTACTCCTTTGCGGACCATTGTACGATATATCGTACAAAATTGATTGAGCTGTAATTCTCAACCTAAATGATTTTTTTGATATTTTGTTGTATTTTATTGCTAAAATGTTCAATGATAGTCAATATTTTGAAAGAAAAATTTGTATCTCAATAAATGCGGAAATTGTTAAGACAGACGACTGCTCGCTCACGCAAAGACTAGGAGGCAGAATAATTTCTGCAGCCGCATTTGTTTCTTCTACCGACTTTCTCCTCTTTAGCGCAGATTCCGTAGAGCTATGACCTCGTTTGAAAAAGTTTCTAATGTCTATCTTTTTTTGGTATTTTTTCTTTATATTTCTTTGTTTTGATAAAACACTCAAATGAACTTTCACTACTCACAATGACATTTGGAAATCCAATAAGAAAAAGAAAGCATTTTACACAGCTGACTCAGGGTTGCAAACGATTTTCTTTTTCGGCGATGCCAAATTTTGCAGAAGACAAAATGATGTACATTTTTTAAAATGTAAACGAACTACATATTTTTTTAATCGTCCGACCAAGGGGGGATATATCCCCTAATCCCCCCCCCCTGAATACGCTACTGACAGTTGGCATTGGGTGGCATTCAACACAGATGTTTAGTGTTTAAATTAAAAATAAGTATATTTATAATTATTGGTTTTATGAAGTGCTTTAAAGTCATTAAGCGCATTCGAACATGTTTCTCCATACAAAATCTTAACCCTTTGTTGATATATGCGATTTATAAGCCTCTAATTATTTCTCATTTGAAGTGATGTCAACAAATTTGAAGTCAACTGAGTCATTAAATCATTTTTTTGTTCATAGTTAGGTAACTTAACCTTCTCAAAAAAATTTTTCTTCTACAAAACCATTGTAAATCAGATTTTTGTTTTTGAAAAACTAAAAAATAAGTGTAGAATTATTTTTCATTTCGTGTACTTTAACCAAATTTGAAACCAATCAAATTAAATCAAATTCCTCTCAACCCATTTTTTGTTTCTTTAGACTTCGAATTTTCCTTCTTCTTACAACAGTTTTAATAAATAAACCAACAGTTTAAATTTCATCAACAGCATTCAGCAGCTTTGGTTCGGCACTGAAGAATCAGCCACTCTTTCCGTCCGAGTAATGAGTGTTGCACTAAAGTTTAGTGACTAAACCAAAGAAAATAAAACACTAAATTTTCAAAACTGTCTTTGATTGAACCCATTCAACTAGAAACTGGATTGTCACCAGCTGTTTCAATGTAACGTGCCACCGCGCAACGCTTGTCAACAAAAACCATAATTTAGTTGCAGTTGTTGTTGTTGCACTATCTGTATTGCTGTCAGTGTTGGCGCCCGCAACAACTGTTTCTAATACATTTCTGTGTGTGTATGTGTGTGTGACAATCCATCAACAAACTGTAAAACCCCCAAGCAGCACTCAGGGCGGCTGCGACTCTGACTGCTTCCGCTATCAGCATTACACTTCGTACAGGTATCGGGTTTGTTGTTGTTATTATTGCTGTTTACTCTACCATTACAACTAGCACACTTTGAGGCTTTTAGCAGATAAAATAAATATTGGTAACCAGCCCATAGAGCAAAACTTTATCGCTGCGCGCACACTGCCACATGCTTCAGTTATCACTCAAACACACACACATATATATATATACACTTTACCGTCTGTCCTCTTATCAATCAGTCGTTGTAAATTGCCTTGCACACCTCTTGCACCCCAACCAAAAATGTGTTGCTGCTGTCTTATTTTTTTGTTGTTGTTGTTATTATTATTGATGTCGCAATTGCGTTTGCATTGCGCCATACAGTTGCCGCATTTATGGGTTTTTTGTTTATTTACATTTTATACAAACATTTTTTTCATTAGAAGCTTTTGATGGCTTTTGATGTGCCCAACGCACGTCTCTGAAAGGGACAACGGAATGTTCACACCACAAAGTGGTTCAAGGCTGTTGTGCATTGCACATTTTCAAATCAAAGTTGAATCATTCACATATTTTAAAGCTATTAAAATCATAAAAAAACAGAATAAACTTTCATTGTTGGTTGTAAAGTGTGAAAATTGTCATTGAAAAAAATAATAAAAATTAAAAAAATAATAAAATAAAAAATAAGAAATAAGAAATAAGAGTTGAAACAACAAGAAGAAAAGCAGATGAAAGTAATGTTCAGGAAATAAATTCATCAAGAAATACAAAATAATAAAATAAAAAATAATAAGAGTGAATTAAATGAAATGTTTCAGAAAAGAAATTCATCTTTTTAACATTGATTTTCTCAACTTTCCTTAGGAATAGTGGCAAGATTTAACTATTTTTGTAAAGCTGGAGACTTCTACTATAAAAACAAGTGTCTTTAAAGGCAGCTATCACTCCTGGTTCAGGAGCTAAGCTTGATAGGTGCATACATGATGCTGTCTTAGACATTCTAGTTTTTCCGGAAAGATAGCTACCGAATGAACCCTTTTTTGGAAAACTATAAAGAAAACTATATATCTACTTCAAGATGAGCTTTATCTCAGGTCACTAGCCCATTTGGCTTACGAGCTACAGGCAGTTGAAGGACTTGGAAACAATAGGCATCGCTTTTTCAAAGTCTCTCTTCAACATCGAGTTTCTTGGCTTTCCGATGGGTTAGCAAAAGGATTGATCTATTTTTGGATAGCTTGAGACTTCTACTATAAAACCAAGTGTCTTCAGAAGGCAGCTATCAATTCTGGTTTGGGAGCTAAGCTTAATAAAAATTCAGATGAATATATCGGTTATGCTGATACAATGATTCTATCTTAGACATTCTAGACTTGTCGATGAGGTAACGACCGAATAGATCCATTTTCGGAAAGACGAAGAGTTCTACTACAAAATGTTCCATATTTCAGGTCGTTAGACTATTTGGTTTAGGAGCTATAGGCAGTTGAAGGACAAGGAACTGCAGGCAAAGCTGTGCATAGAAGACTTTTTTCAAAGTCTCTCTTCAACATCGAGTTTCTTGACTTTCCCCTGGGTTAGCAGCAATATGGACTTATTTTTAAAAAGCCTGAAACTTCTACTAAAAAAACATTCTTCAACCACTTTTATAAGCTATTTTTCAAATTGCAATATACATTAATTCTAAATACAAGAATGTTTATTTTCACAGCTAATTTCTGGCTCAATTACTGCGTGCATTCCATTCATTCAATCAATCAATCAACACTTTAGCATGGAATTGCTTTTTCAATTTGCATTCGGAATTGACATATTTCTCACATTTACATGCAAAGCACAGCCTCAAGTCGCCATTATTGCAGGTTAATCCGTGGGCAATTAATTGCGGTGTCATGTCTGGCCGATGGCACGCGGCGGTGCAAAAATGCTGCCGTGCCGGTGACAGTGATGGACGGAAGCGACGCATCATTATTGTCCCCCCGCAGCATTCCATGTCTCTATTTTGTACTTCGTCGGCCCCTCCTGCCGTCTGCTTCCAGCGCTGTCACGCACAATTTACACGCACTCACTGTGCTTACATGAAGTTGTAAAACTTATAGCAAATGTGCAGCGCCAACAAGCAAACGCAGTGAGCGAATTTGTAATTTGCGCAGCCAGCGTGCAGTGATTATGAAATCTTAAGGAGATTTATAATGGCGTCTGCAAATTTGCAACACAGCGTGGCGACATCGCTTGCCAGCGCCTCTAATGAGCTGGCCGCGGCGGCCGCACAGAATCGCCGCCATGCACCGGCCCGTAAGTAGACATAAGACGGCCTAAGCCGCATAAACGCCAACGCCAAGACGTCATCCCAAAGTGCGCACGAAATCTCAATGCAGTTGCACGCACACACACACGCACACGCACGCACACGGCTGCAGGCATTAATTAAACGCAGACGCCGCCTGCACGTGTCCCATGTTTGCCAGCGCTGCTTCCCGCTGCAACCAACTTTGCTGCGGCTGCATTTGTGTACTTTTACGCTTCGCTATTTCGGTGCGCTTCTAATTTTGAGCGTTGAAACGCAATGAAAATGTTCGCCCCGCACGCATTGCAAGCAGAAGGGATGTTGGCTTTGCGGTGGCTGCAAGCAATGCGCGCAGAACGTGAACTTTCCCTCTTGCGCGCTGAAACTTTCGCTTTCTTCGGTGCGCACAATTCGATTTTCGAATGAATATTTCAATACGTGGCGTGCTGGAAAAGGGCCACAAGGCAAAAGTTGTTATGGCCACTTGCAATGGTGGTGTTGATCAGTGCAGTGAATTGAAGTGCAAAGCGAGCCACTTCTCATAAATGTCAAAATTCAATTTCGGCAAAGAAGCTGCATTTCATCGACCCCTACCATATGAATCTATAAATGTAAGTTACTCAATTTTCCTTTACACAAAAATTATAGCGTGAAATTAATATAAATGCGGGTGTAGCAAACGATCAAAGTCTAATCAACGAAGCGAAAAGAGATGAAGAGATTTTTAATTGAATTAAAAGCATTTATGGTAAAAAAGTGGACAAAGCATTAATTAGATAAATATTTATAACTCGTAATGTCAATGAAGCTGCTTGCGGAAATTGAAATGGAATTAAACAGAATTTTGAAAAATTCATTTTGAAAGCCCAAACGTGCCCCTTTAAATTTAATTTTGATTAATTTAGACTGAAAGCCCAAAAGTGCCTCCTTAAACTTTCTATTCCTACTTAATCTACATACAAAACTATTCGTCTGGAACAGTGAAGACCATTCGAAAACTCGCGAGTAGCAGTGGTGCCAACTCTGCCTTTTGTATTGATGACCATTCTGCTACTCGCGAGCAGAATGATCATCGCTATTCCAGACATATAGCTTTGTAGACGAATATAAAGCATAGTCAGCTTCAGTGCTTCTCTCAAGCAGCAGAATGGCCATCACTACTCCACAACCAAGACAAGTTTCAAGCATTTATAAATTATATTCCAACTGAGTTGTATTCAAGGAAAAAATCAAACGTATCCCCAAACTTTGTTCAAAGCAACAAATTCACATAAAAAAAAAGGGACAGTTGACCCACATATCATTTGACTCAGTATCTAAATCCTCAAATATTGACAGGTATACAAATTTACTTTGAATGCTTCATAACTTTGCTTGATTGGCACACAATAACAAAAGAATCTGTGAGCCAATTTTTAGACAAAAATTTCCTCACAACTGTCAACGAATTCCTGCACTCAATTCCAATGACCTTAACACTAATCCCTTTATTAAATATCCATAAAACTACAAATATCTGTACATATAGAATGACTCATGGGCCGCAGAATCATTCTCGAGCAATTACTGCTAAGAACATTAGTCGACGATCTGTTTTGCTTGGGCGCAAAGGTCATTGCTTGACAAGCTGTCAGCGAGGTTTTGCCGGAACATTTTCAACATCAAATTACTAATCCTCCCCATTGTTAAATATGGGTTTGCCCAATGTGTCCATGTAATGCGCAAAAGCCGCGGGCAAAAAGTGTAGAAACAACAGAGCAAAAAACTACTTAAACAACAACAACAAAACAAGTCGCATCATAATAGCAAATGCAACTAATCGACACTTAAGAATTTGCTTGTTTTGTTTTGTTTGGCGAACGGTTCAAGTTTAACGTTGAAACTGTCAATTGCCTCAAATTACACAACAACGAAAATAACAAAAATATACAACAAATCCTAAACGCTTTGAACAATGTAGGAAAACAACGAACTAACCTAAAGTGACAACATTAGTAAAAATAACAAAAATAGCAAAACTAAACAACAAAATAACAAATAATTAAAAAAAACTTTAAAAAAATTATCTGCTCAAAAGTCGCAGAAGGCATCTAATTGTTGCTAGTAATAAGAATAGAGCTTTTCTTCCCAACTGATGCCAATTTTGATGCCTTTGAAAGCATGAAGTAATAAGAACTCCGCAAGATTTAATGGCAACAAAAAATACTCATTTAAGGGGTTAGGTCCACTCATGATTTTCAAAAAATCGATTGTTTTTTTTTATTACATTTTCTAAAAGTATAACATTTCAAAAGTATTCCCTGAAATTTTTAGATTAATCGGACTATTATTCGCCGAGATGTACTGCATTGAAATACATCTCTATTGTATTTTTATCTGCATGTAAACTATACTCAAAATTTTAAACGCGTTTTTCTCGAAACCACGTTTTCGAAGTCGGTGATCACTGTAACTCGAAAATGGCTGTATTGACCCTCTTGAAATTTTAACGACTTATTTTACATATAATTGTCCTCAGGATGGACGAAGGATTTTTTTGTACGATGAAATTTTTTTTTTATAGCCGAAAAAGTGACGAAAATGTGGGTAAAAAAAAAATGTTGACTTTGAACGTCCGCCATGTTGCGACAAATCAAAATATGAACAAACCCTTCGTCCATCCTGAGCATTAACTGAGTTACTAAAGATCCCCGTTCGTTTTTTTGGTTTCAAATGATCCAGACTGCTGCAATCGTGATCACCGCAAAACGTCTTTTTTTTTTTGGTGTCTCAGCAAATTGACTATATCTCTTAATATTATGGACATTTTGACATGAACATTTTTTTGTAACTTCTTGAAATGTGTATCTTTAATGTACAAAAAGATTTATTCATAAATAATAAAACCCGTCTTCAGAAAAAATTTGCAAAAAAGCGTTCTTTTTTTGCCTTACAAGTGGACCTAACCCCTTAAGTTAGCAAACGTCAAAAATAGAAATGCGTTGAATGACCGCATAAAATGACATAAACCCTGATTTAAACCATTTAGAGTCATTCGTTCGGACAAAATTCTTTTCAAATTATTCTAATGATGGCAACGCCGAAACGCCAAGACAGACACCAATCCGCATGTCAGCATAATCACCTGCTGTTGCTGCTATTGTTGTTGTTGTTGCTGCTGTTTGAGGTGCTAACAACCATTGGCTTTGAAGCCAAGAATCTGCAAAAAGCTAAAATTCGCTCGACGCTGGTTTTTGACGCAATTTTAAGGTTGGTGAACACGCTGTGATGTAATGCCATTTTGATGGGGTGTGTTGTAGTTGGTTTTTTTTTTAATGCTGTCAGTTTGTATTTAGCGCATTAATCGAATTTTATTGTCTTCTAGTTTTCTACATTTCTGGAATTTGTGGTGAAATTTTGCGATGGATATTTTTAGTGAAGCTTAATTAATCAAGTCGCTCTCAAGGCCCTGAACTCAATCTCCTTTATACCTAAGAATGTTCTCAGCTACAGCAAATCATTCAAGGAAATGTTTTAAAGGAGGAGGATTCTCTCTATGACCTTTGTTTTTGATTTAGTTACTGGTGGTATTGACTGTCCCTTGTTGCTTGATTGAATCAATTTTCATGTTCCTGCCAGACAGTTGCGGAATTATGAAATTTTCAATCTTGCCTTCTGTCGTTAATTCGCTTTATAATTTTGTTGATTTTTCATTGTCTTTTAAATATAGTTTAAAAACTTACTTTGATTCATTTGTAGTAATCTGTTATTAGTCTGTAAGCTACTGAATGTACAATAGACTTATTAAATAAATATAAATATAAAAAAATATAACAAGAAAACAATATAACAAAATGTCGTCAAATGATATCTAAATCCCTTGCATAGTCAAGCCGCTCTTTAGAGCCTGAATTCAGTCTTTTTTATATCTCAAACTGTTCTCAGCTAAAGCAAATCATTCAAGCCGATATCTTAAAAATAAGAAAATATAGGCAAATGATAGGATAGTCAAGCCGTTCTTTAGATCCTGAATTCAGTCTCTTTTATATCCAAAGTGTTCTCAGCTAAAGCAGATCATTTAAAGTGTCTTTAGAATAAGAAAATATAAGTAAATGATATCCAAATCTCTCAGATAGACAAAAGGCAATTAAGGCCCTGAATTCAATCCCCTTTGCATTAACACAATTTGTCCCATTACAATCTTTTCTTAAAAAAAAAGCTGTTTACTTTAGTGATTACATCGCTTCTTCTGCAAACAATCAACGCTTATCGCGTTGTAGACAGTGTGACCCATAAATATTTCGTAAAATTTTGTAGGCCAATTACAATTTCTGCTAAAAATAACCAATTCATCAGACACCGCTGCACAAGTTCAGCATTTTCACATGATTCACGCAACCAGCCGATAAAAGCCCAACACTGCCAAAGCAATAAAATCAAATCAGACGTTATTTTCTGCACGAGCGAGTGGCGCAAAATGTTGCAAAGTGACGTGAAAAATGCAAAGTTGCGTCACTAAACTTGAAACGCCCACCACAAATAAACAAACAAACAACGAACAAGCGAAACATTTGTGCGCGTGTAGGTCAGGCAACTCAAACATTTGGCGGCAGCTTCGCTTTAGTGCATAAAACATTTGGAGATTTTATGGCAAATTGCCCGCGCGGCACGGCCTTTACTTAAGTAGCCGCGCCGATTGCCCCCTCATGTTGCGCAAACACAAGCAAATTGCGCGGCGTTTATTGTTTTTGTGGTTCAGTTTGACAGTTCATGCGGCGTGTTGACATGCACAAAGTTTTAATAAACAAAAATTAAATAAATATGGCGCAGTGTGGCAACTTCTTGCGGGACAAAGTCAAAAGGCCAACGCTATTGCCACACAACGGCAAATCGCACTGCAACACGCAACTGTCAAACGCAAAAGCAATGCGTCAGCCATCGAAGCCAGGCGTCAGCTATTGAAACGAAAAGGGGCCAGCGCGCATTTGAAGGGCGCAGCCGGACGTCTGTGCGTATTTATTTGCATTGGCGCGAGTGTCACAGTGACAGCCGGTGTATGGCCTTTGCGGCCGCTTGCCACATTGCGTCAATCGAAATTGCGTTAGAGCTGCGTTGGATTTGTCGCCAACTGTTGCTGCTGCTGGTGGCGCCTCCGCTGCCCATTTCACAACTAATTCCTTTTTTATGACGCACGCTGCACTCCAACGTGCTTCCACGAATCCATCAGTGGCCTTGACGCTTCCATAATTAATGGAATTGCGCCACTGTATGGGGGCGGTGTGTCCACTGCGGCGTACGGTGGGTCATGGTGACATCATGGGGCTTCGATGCCCGACGGTCAGCTGACATGTAACAGTCATTGGTGCGGAAATATAAACAGTAGTGTCTTTGTCTCGCATTAAACACAAATTTCGTGTAATCAAGTGGCTTTCGGTAGATTTCGAAGTGACCGCAAACTGTCGTCGAAATGCTAAAATTGCTTGGAGCGTTGGAAAATCAATGCCACGCGCGAAATGAAAACTGAAAACAGTCATTAGAAAAAACATTGCTCACCGCAGACATGCAATTCGAAGGAAATTCTTGTCGCTACGTGTGCATTTCGAAACATATGGCGCGGCATGCCCTGTGTGTGTGTGTGTGTGTGTGGGTTACGCACAACAATGAGTCAACCGACGACGGTTTTTGTTTTGTGCTTGGCGGGAGTTCTTTGTGGCCGTCAGCGCTGTTGGCAATGAAAATTTCATTTCCACAACAACAGCAACAAAGAAACGCTCCTAAAAAACACCGAACGCGCAAAAATACAACATTAGGGTGTGACAAATTGTTGCCGGCTTTAAATAAGAAAAAAGGCATTCCGTGCTTCGTACACGAATATTTGCTGTGTACACGGATTAAGAAAATCAATACGAAATGTTCACTCCAACATTTCTGCAACCGGTGACATTTTCTAGGAACAAAGGTTAAGGCATGAATTTTTAGAGTTGGATTAATTTTTGATTTTATAAAAAGTTCTGACAAGGAAGTTGATGAGTTTTGTACTTTGTGAATCTGGGTAATGTTGGCACACCGAATGTTGAGAGAAACATTAGCGAACATAGAACATGGAGTCTAGTATGGATTTTCAAGTCATAAAAGTTTGCATTTGCAAATTTGTTGTCTCAAAACTTTGCAGTATTTTCTTTATTTTTCGTCTAAAAAGTTCGCAGTTTTTTAAATTCAATTAGATATTCATATATATATTTATATGTATGTAAAGTACACACATATTACAGAAAAGCATATACTTGTTACTCAGAATTTTCGGAAAAACTTGACAATTCAATTTTTCCAAAAAAAAAGCATTTCGACACAGAAAAATTACGCTTTCGAGGAAATATTAGGTTTTGCATGTTTGCAAACTTTGAAACTTCTGAGTAATGCATTTGATTTGCTTCCGGCTAAGTTTTTTGCATTGAAAACGAAATGTTTGCCTATTGAAAATAAATATTTATAAAAATATTATAAAACTATTCATAAATATTTTAAAAATATTGAACAAATAAAATAATTAAAAAAATATTTTAAAATATTTAAAAAAATTTAACAAATATTTTTATAATATTTAAGATAAAAATTAAATATTATATAAGGGTTTAACTATTGAAAATAAATATAAATAAAACAAATATTATAAAAAAATTCATAAATATTTTAAAAATATTAACAAATTAAAAAATATTTTAAATATTTAAAAAATTTTTTTTAATATTTTTAACATATTGAAGATAAAAATTAAATATTATATAAATATTAAAGATAAATCTATTTAAAAATATTGAAAATAAAATGTATTTAAAAATTAGAAAATAATTTTTTTATAATCATAAAATTAAAAAATATTTTGAAAATATTAAAAAATATTTTTAATCTATTAAAGATAAAAATTAAAAAAGTATAAACATTTTAAAGATAAATATATTAAAAATTTTTGAGAATAAAATGTATTAGAAAATCATTTATTTATTAAGCATCGAAAATTAAAATAAACTCAATAATTTAATAAATAAAATATATTAAAAATTAAAAATTTTTAAATAAATTGGATGCAGAACAATTTGGGATATTTTCCAACCCCGAAATTAAGGATTTGCTTGAAAAAAATTACTCCGAAATTTTGTGTAATGTGTTTTATGGTTTTTGATCGAATTTTGTCTCAAAATGTTTATAAATTTTATATTAAAAATGTTTAGAACAGATTTCATGCCCAAAATTTCCAAATTAGGAGAAAGTTCTTAATTTTTGGAATCAATAAAATGCACAAATTTGCAAGTTAAACACAATAAGGGAATTAAAGATAAGTTCCAACACTATAGCTGGAATTAATAACGAATTGAGAACAATTTTAATGCAAATAGAACAGAATATAGTTTGAATTTGAAGACGTTTTGGGTACAAGAAATCAATTGACTCAAAATTTGTATCAGCTAATAGTTGATTAAACATTAATTCATCATCAAATATGTCATGAAGATTTACATTTTCGAAATAATAAAATAATATTTCAGAGATAATTACACTACTTACTTATTTCGATCACAAATTCTATAGTTCTACCAAATTTTATTAAGTTTTATAAGTTTTAACCCACAGTTTTCACGATTTCCATTGGCAGAAATTTTCGTCCTACACGCACAAATTGACGCCAGATTTTCGTCTGGTTCGAGCGTTCGCGACGCAAGACTCGAACCACTGCGCTCCCTATCGCCACACTTCACGCACGACTACAACAGCGGCAGCCGACCGGCAGTGATAAGGCCACCCGCTGCAAACGTTCGACCAGGCAGCCAGCCGCTTAGTCTGACCCGTCGGTCTGCAGCTAGTTTATTGGAAAACGGCTTTACGACACACAATGTTTTGGAGCAAAACAGCAGCGGCCCGCAACAACAACGCAAACAGTATGAATTCATTTAACGATAAGCCGAACCCTACGCACAGCGCGGCCCATGACGAATTTGGTTTTTTTATCACGCCGTCGCCGCTGTGGTTGTTGTACTTTTCCCCTATTATTTACCCCAAATACTGATATATACATAGATATATATATATTTGTGTGTGTGTACACACGGCGACGGAAATGTGAAATTCGTCTGCGAGTTGAATTTTTTTCACGGCACTTTGCCACTATCGTTGAATAGTGCAAATCGCACAACTGCCGCGTATTCACACATCGTTCCGGCGGAAGCCTTCAACAGTTTTCTTCTTCTTTGTTGGCTTTCGTCGACTTTTATTGCCACTTAAAGTTGCAAGCGCTGTGGTTAATCTTCGAGGTATTTTGAAAATCAATCGTTTCCACCCTAAGGCCCGCACTTGGGGTGTAACTAGCGCAATAAAAAACCGAAAATGGCATTTCACATTTCGCGCACCTAACGACAGTTGGACAGGAAGAGCCAAAATGATTTCCGCCACTGCGACACACCGCGCCGACGTCTTGACCGCATCGCAGAAAATCGCAAACTCTCTGGCCTGAGTGTTGCATGGGCGCATCCAACCTGTCGTTAGGGTGAAGAAAAAATGGGAATTGTAGATTTTGCGCTGCGAAGAGGCCACAAATTGCATGACATGGCACACCAATGTACCGAGGGGGGTTGAATCTCTACACAGAATCGACCCCTTCGTTCAGCGCACAGTAAACAAACTCAGCTGTTTTTCAGGGGATGACAGCAGCTGTCAGATGGCTTTGAGCGGCGGCTCCAATGCGCATGCTGGAGAGCGCTCCGGCTCTCGAAGTGCCGCAACAATCGTTGCAGCTGTGGGCAGTAAATATTCATTACCTTGCAAGCGGTATTGGTTGGGTATTGACTTTTCCGTGGTCGAAAATTCAGCAAACCAAACTCTCCACACCCGTAGACTTGAAAGACTTTTCACAACGTTGCCTTCTACTGGTAACTAATTAAAAATAGTGGCAAGCTGATAAAAGTCTAGTTTGCAAGAAAATCTGAGTAAAAGGCAGCTGGTGAAGAGAGACTGCAGAAAAACGCCTACAAGCGAAGGGTAGAAACTCTTTGGACAAGGTCTTCTTTAAGCCTTCTTTATAGGAAAAAAAACTAGAGCTCATACTATGGGATTTCTTTAGGCATTTCCGGCAGCCTTTGGGAGATCAATAATGTGCTTATATAAAGACTTTCTCAAGGTCCAAGTCGCTATATCCTAACAGTTTGTTTTAATTCAATGCATTTTTCATTGGCCTTTTTGTATAATATTCAAATAAATTCAAATTCGTTTTCACATTGCAAACACACATTACAGTTACAAAGTTGAGCGTGTCAGAAAGTTGAATTGTAGACACAGAGCTTTAAACTCGTAAAAGAAAACAACCAACAATTTGAATGCCAAGAACAGCAAAACATATTTAAGTTACTTTTCTTTGGTTCAAGTGATGTTTGAAATGATTTATTTTTAAATTTTTGTTTATTTTTATTTTTTAATTATTATTATTATTATTAATTTTGCTTATTTTTATAATTTATTATTTCTATTATTTATTTTGTTTCAAGTTTAAGTTTAAATAAACTGCATTCAGTTAATTGATTCGATTTCTATTTCGATGTATTATTTACTTATTTAATTTCAATTTAGTACGCGCTGGGAGCCTTCCTTGACATATCAGGGGCTTTTAACAATGTCTCCACAGGGGCATTGTTGGAAGGTCTTGCATCAATTGACGTGCACCCATCCATACAGAACTGGATCGGTAATCTTTTAAATTGCCGAACGGTGGTGGCGGAGTGGGGCGCGACGACCATGGCGAGGAAGGCGAACAGGGGTACCCCCCAAGGGGGCGTGCTTTCTCCGCTACTTTGGAATTTAGTTGTGAACAAAATTCTTCTAAAGTTGAGGGACGGGGGGCCAAGGCTAACCGCATACGCGGATGACCTGGCCGTCGTCGTCTCAGGCAGGTGTCTCAACTCAATAAGCCAAGTACTCGAGAGGACACTGAGAGTGATTAATAACTGGGCAAAGACTGTGGGGCTGGAAACAAATCCAGACAAGACGGACTTAGTTCTTTTTACAACAAAGTACAAGATCCCAACCTGGCTTCCTCCCAAACTGAACAACACCATACTCACCCCCAAAACATCTACAAAGTACCTAGGAGTCATCTTGGATAGTAAACTGTCGTGGAAATTGAATGTGAAGACAGGAAAAGGAAAGCCTTGAACGCCTTATACGCTTGCAGAAAATGCTCGGTAAGACTTGGGGCTTATCCCCCCGTCTCACACATTGGATTTACACTGCAGTTATTAGACCCATTATGCTGTACGGGATCTTAGTATGGTGGACTGCGGTGGATAAAAAGACCTATGCCAAAAGACTCGAGACTGTACAAAGAGCCGCTGGGTTGTGTATAACAGGCGCAATGCGCACCACTCCGACAGCGGCACTGGACAAAATCTTGGGATTTTATCCAATGGGTCTGACAGCGAAAAGCGCCGCTAAGAAGGCCGCGCTTAGATTTAAGGTAACTGGACAGCTCACGCTACGACACTACGGCCACAGTAGGATACACGCAGGGGTAGGCGATAGCTCAGACTACGCCATACCTCAAGCCAATTTTAATTTCAAACCCTACGTGGTCCTAGAACCGGATGGGTGGCGACAGGGGCTCGAACTCAGCCGTCAATCCTATAACTTGTTCACAGATGGATCCAAGATGACAGAGGGAGTGGGATCTGCAGTTTTCTGTCCGGAACTTGACCTTCAACAGTCTTTCCGGCTCCCGGATTACTGCAGCATCTTCCAAGCAGAGGTATACGCTGCCACAAGAGCGGCGCAACTAGCAATGGAGCGCACCCCTCCAGACTCTCGGATTAATATCTATATTGACAGCCAAGCAGCCATAAAAGCAGCAGCTGGGGTAATGTCAAACTCGATATGCGTACGGAACTGCAGAACCAAATTGGACGAACTCTGCCGCAACAGAGTAGTCACTATTTATTGGGTACCGGGTCGCAAAGGAGTTGAGGGAAATGAGAAGGTTGATGCGCTCGCCAAAGCCGGGGCACGACTGCCTACGGTTAGCGTGCCAGACATCCATCCACCCCTCTCCACGCTCAAGACGGAAATTGAAGAGAATATGATTCGTGAGGCGGCGTCCATGTGGGAGAGATCTACATCTCACAGGACAGCAAAAATCATGCTACGCGAGCATAATATTAACAACACAGAGTTTGTACTATCACTCCAAAGAGAGGATTGCAAACTATTAACCGGGATACTCACGGGACACTGTCTCACACCGTCCCACGCTGCCAAACTTAGCTTGGTACCAAGTGATGCATGCACAAGATGTGGTGAAGACAATGCCAAAGGTACCCTGGAGCACTTGCTATGCCACTGTCCTGCTCTCTACAGATCACGGGTCAGCTGCCTCGGATCCGCGTCGTTCCCTTCCTTGGAAAGAATTGCGGAGCAAAAAAGCGGCGACTTACTTAGATTTGCCAAAACGTTCTTAAAAAATTATATACAGGTCTGAAGCTCCAGAATCTTTCTGGTACCACTATGGACCAACATGGTCTATGTGAGACCCCCCGTGGGTCAGCCAGCCTAACCTAACCTAACCTAATTTCAATTTGATTAGATTTCAAATTTACTTAATTATTTACTTCATTTCAGGAAGCAATTAAATTTTAACACATATTATTTTTTACATTTTATTCGAAAGTGCACAACTTTTATGCAAACTTATCGCACGATATTTTTAATCAATTGATAGCCCATCAGTCGAACTCCAAAAGCAACAAAACTACACGTGGCGTAAAATCTGTAAATACGCAAAAGTGTAATTTGCGCTAAAACAATAAATAAGTAAATAAATAGGAACCTATTAGCAAATGCGCGCGCAGCTGCAAACACACCAACACACAGCCACACGAAAGCAACGAGTAACAACAGCAACAGCAAAAGCACCAAGCAACCCGTCTCTAACTTTTGCGTCAAATAATTAATTTTCTAAGAAAGTTACGACTGCAAATTTTAATTATTCAGCAGCTGCAGCAACAACAACTACAAACTAACAATAACAAAACCGCTAGCACTAAGCAAACAACTAAATGAAACGCCAGCAAATACAGCAACAAAACACGAAAATGTAACTTGGTTTGCTCTTACTTTGATGGTTCATATTTTTTGTTTCTTTTTGCATTAAATTTGTGAATTTCTAATAATCTCGCGTGCTATAAGAACGAAAAATCAACACATAAAAATACATAATTGCAAGAACAACAACAAACATAACAACAATGACACAGAATTGTGATTAATTCAGTGATCAACGACCAGCCAGTCAGCCAGTTAGTTGACACAGTGAGCAGCAGCTAATGTGATAATAATGAGAAGCATTTACTATATATATTTCTATAATAAATAGAATTTGTCTAGCGTGGTCTGTGAACGAACCTTACGCACTCCCGCGTTGCCTTGAGCGCCGATCGAATCAGCCAAAATTGTCGCCAAGTCGTTGCCGTATTTGAGTCGGGGGCAGAAAGAAAACTGCTTTTGATGTGGGTTTTTTTATTTTAGTTATTTTTAAATTAATTATTAATTTTTATATCTTAATGATTATTCTTTCCTTTTTTTTCAAAACAATGCACTAAAATTTATTCTATTATGCTTTTAAAAAATCAATTCAGATTAAAAAATTGCAATTTTATTTTTTATTAGTTATAATTTTGTTTTACACCTTTGAGTTTTGGCTTTGCAAAAATTGTTCACTTTAATATTCAACACTTTTGTTAAATTAGTTGTACAAATTTTCATTCAATTTATTTGTATAAATTTTATTAACAGATTCTTTTTCAAATAGTCACACATACATTTTGTTTTTAAATTTTTTCTCAAACTGTTGCAACTAGCTGCATTTGTAAAAAGTCTACACACAACTTTTCATAATTTCCATTCCTTCATTTCATTTGTTTACATTAAAAATTCAACAAAACAATTTTAGTCACTCACAAACTTGGAATGAAACAAAAACTCGACACAAACTACAAACGGAGACGGAAACCGTGTGGTCGCACACTGTATGTGAAACGTTCAACGTGCACGACGTGCGAATTCGATGTATTCAAAAGTGAATTCAAAAGATCAACAACAACCGTTTTGTCGCCACACTTCGGCTTTCGATGGCAACTTCAACATCAACTTCGGCTTCAACTTGGACTTGGACTTTTTCGCTAAACAGCTGAACGAGCGTGAGGCGCACACTGCGGCACGACGAAACGACAACGCATGCAAACAAATACGAGACACGATCGCTTTGTGGCCGTCGTTGTGGAGAAAATATTCAAAAACCCGCAGTTCAATCGGCAGTCATTCGTTTTTATATGCGCCAGTGTTGCTCGTCCTATGGCAATGCGTTACAGTCGATAAGAAGGGGATATTTTAAGCACTCGTTGGCATTCCCAACAAACACGCAATCGGCTGTGTGTGCTCCACTTAATTCTGATTGAGTTGGGTGCTCAAATTTGTGCTCAATTTTAAAGGCAGTTAAAGGTTCTAGCTTTGAGCATTTGAGCGCTCATTTCTAACAAAAAGGTTTTAATTTGCATGTAATAAAGCTTTGTCAATACACCTTAGCAACAATATTTAGGGAAATACATAAATTTGTTGAAGAACTCAAAGGATTTGATGCTAGCAACATTTCGACTGCATGATGCCAGCAATTTAGTATCTCGCTAGCAACTTCAATGCAACTCATTGAAGTTGATATTGAGTCCTTTGATCATTGAGTGCTTTTAACAATGATTTGAACTTATAATTTTAACTCATGCGATATGTGTATTGCAGCAAATTTAGTAGTAGTTGAGTTGAGTGAGTGCTGCCTTATGACGGCATCATGTGGTCAAAATAACATTAAGTGCCGAGTGCTTTTCATGAGATGCCTGAACTGTGTTAAGCTGTTTCAAGCCAATTAAGGCAAACATTAAAAATGTGATTAAAAGAAATAAATTTAGTGAAATTTAGTGCAACACATAAATTGATTTTGAGTGAATAGATCATTGAGTTCGTGTAGCAAGGATTTCAGCATGTAAATTCCACTCACTCAATATGTGCCTGGCTGACGAGTTCAAGAAGTCCAACTAACCTTTTCATAGATTGCTTTTAATTATTGTAAATGAAGCTGCAATATGCCTACTTATTATTTTATTTGTTCATTTCAATTAAATTTATTCATTCAAATTTCTAACATACCAAATTACCAACTAAATGTTTATTACTTCAATGTGCCATAATCGTAAACAAAACAATCCACAAGTTGATTTTTTTCAAATTTCATATGATTCAGTAACTCGCATACATAAAAGAATATCTTTTGTTGCCAAAAACAGCAACTCTGCTTCGGAAGCGCACATTTTCACTCGAATATAAAGAAACCCCAACGTAGTTCTATGCAAACATAACCAAAGTAAATTAGCGAAAGAAACATCGCGAAACAGATTGGAACCGCATTCAAACCAAAAAAGTCCAATACGAACTTAACAAATTCCAGTAACTGCAAATTATTTGCAATCAACTCAAAAAACACATCAAAATGTCCATTGAAGAAGTAAGTAGCAACAAAATCATTTGTTTGAAGCCCGAAAATCATGAAATTCTACATCTGCAGCTGAAGCAAGACGCCGAGGAGTTTGCCCGCCTTCTGGGCGAGGCGAAACGCAGCCGCGTGCGAGATGCACTCACCAGAGCCAAGGCAGAAGTGGAGAAGGAGATTGTAAATCTGGAGATGAAAGCACGTCTGGCAGCCGAGCGCAAAATTGCACCAAAGCGGTAAGCAGCCAATGACATTCTCGAACATTCAGTCAGCATTTCCTCATTCGCAGCTATCTGGTCGAATTGAACGAGTACGCTTGGGATCAGAGCGATAAATATGTAAAGATGTTCGTCACATTGGATGGCGTCCAAAACATCGACGAGTCCAATGTTGTTTGCACATTTGACAAACATTCGTTGGTGGTGCACGTGAACGATCTGAACGGCAAAGACTACGGACTGACCATAAACAATTTGCTGCACGGAATCGACGACGTGAAGAGTTATCGCAAGGTGAAGACCGACCTTATTGGCATCTACATGAAGAAGGCGGAGGAGGGCCAACAATGGGAGCATCTGACCACCGTAATGAAACGAATAAAGGACAAGGAGGATGAAGACATTAAAAATGAGGGCGGCGCCGAGGATGCGTTGGTCAACATTATGAAGAAGATGTACCATAAGGGTGACTCGAAGACAAAGCAAATGATTGCCAAGGCGTGGACCGAGAGCCAACAGAAGGCCATGACCGACAATCCAACGGAGATCTAAGCATGATCGGATTAGCTCTGTAGGCGCATAGTTTATGAAATCAGCGTAAATGCTTAGTTTAGTTTAAAGATGCTCATTTGTGAATTTGCAGTTGTAACGAAACATTCTCAGTAGGCGCGGCACATAGTCAAGTCAGGAATTTTTGTGTTTTATGTTTTATCTTCGAAAGTTGTGAATCCCATGTGAAGTTGACGACACGATATGTGTGGCGATAGGGCAAAGTGGCGTAAGTTGAGTTGTGTTCAGTAGTTGAAAATAATTATATTGCAGAGATAAGTCCGTTGATATGATAAAATGTTGGGTTTAGAGATGACGGCATATAAAATTTCTAAATAACCAATTGCAACTACCAAAAATGTAGAAAATGCATGATAGCTTTTATTGCTGCTGTGGTGAGGGCATTTAGTAAAGTCCGCCAGTAAACTGCCCAATTTACATTTGCTTAATATCGAACTTGCCAACTCGTCCTTAATTTGGTTTAAATCTGGCATTAAGTTTCAGTTCAAAATATTTATTCAGCTAATTTTTTTGAATAGTGGATTCAATTATGTTTTGAGTTTCACTCTGTAATTTGCAGTTTTATTTATTTATTTAGGCTTATTAACACAACTCGACTTGAGCTACTTTACCATATGGACTCAAACATATGCGATCACATTGTACTAGTATTTACCTAAACATAAGAAATATGCAGTAAACTGAAATTTATTACCTATCATACAAATTGTACAGCGGTTTTTAATTCAAGGAGTAGTAGGTAGCTGTCAGAAAGGCAGCTACCTCAAACACTTTGTCGACTGGGACTGAACGCTCAGAAGGATAAGTTCACTGGAAATAGTGGACTTTGAAACTCATCTCAATATTAAAACTGAAAGAAATGTTTTCTTAAGAAAGAAAATAAAGTCTTAAGGAAACCTGTGAATGGGTTCTTTCTCGCGCTTCGAAATGTCAGTAGATTTTAAGCTTTATTTTATAAAATTTATTTTTGTGTGTTCCACAACAAATACTTATTTGTGGCCTGAATTTCCTCCAACTTTGCTATGCTATTCTCTGAAGTGTTAGAATTCAAAGCTAAAAATTGTGTATGTCTGAAATAAAGTCCGAGAAGCAAGACCGTAAAAACTGGATCTCTTGTGACCTTTTTGCCCTCATTTCTCTTTACTTAAGACTTCCTGGTCAGCCACAACAGTCAATGCAAAATTTGAACTAAATAAATCAATATTTTCCCGTTCCTTATTTTCTGGGCGGCTTTCAAGATCAGGTTTCAATTCTTAATTCATGACAGAAAGTCATCAAAATTCATCCTTTTGTTGTCAGAAATCTCACAATCTTCTACCTTCACAATCTTCAACCTTTTGGGTTCCTAAGCCGGGTCTTTAATGACAAAGATAATGAATTGCAGAATTTTGATTTCTCTCTTCTTCTCCTCTACTTACATATGTAAGTGCGTATGCACTTTTGCTCAGCATTAAAACAACAATCATATTTTTTTAAGGATTTAAATTAATGTCTTTATTCAGTAGGGTTTGGAATGCGTACAATGCTAATTTCTTTCACACATTTTTGCTTAGCTTAAATGTTGTTGCTCCTTTTTTTTAATTTTTTCTTGTTTTTCTTTTTTGTAATTTTGCCGTGATTACAATTTGAATGTACAATTGTTGTTATTGCAATGTTTCTATTGTGGTTTCGTTTTTTGTGGTAGATACGATTTCTGTGGGGTTCTTAAATTTTGTTTTGGTGTTTTTTCTTCTCCTAAGCTGTCAGGTGAAAAACTAAACTGGTTGTTGGCTGCTTGCGCTTTATTTTCACGCGTATCTAAAAAGTTTAAACATTAACACTCAGGCACAACACTATCTGGTAAATATATATGTACTATATGTATGTATATATTTATTTATCATATTTATGTAGATATATGTGCGAGCGTGTGTGTGTGCGCAAGTATTTACACAC
The DNA here is from genome assembly GCA_964056695.1 of Melieria picta. Classification (NCBI taxonomy): domain Eukaryota; kingdom Metazoa; phylum Arthropoda; class Insecta; order Diptera; family Ulidiidae; genus Melieria; species Melieria picta. The sequence goes on from OZ057398.1 coordinate 58,951,390, forward strand.
ACATACACACACACGCAAGAGCACTGTATTTGTGTATATTTCTGGTGAATTGTTCACGCTGTGGTTTTGTTGTTGATGTTGTTGTTGGCTTGAATTGGCCTGGCTTGTTTGTTTTTTGCGCGCTTCATACAATGTAAATAATGCAAGTGTAGTCGCGTACATGTGGATAAATGTTATTTATTATATATTTTTTGTTGGTGTTGTAGGCTTGTTATTGTTACTATTGTTGTTGGTGTTGTTGTTGTTGTGGTTAACAATCATGGGAAGCGCACACAGCAAATGATATGAAATGAAATGCGATTAGGCCAAAACGTAACGAAATCGTGTGCGTCGGGGATGGGTTTAAGTTGCATAGAAATTAAAATACATTTTTGTTCTCACATTAACAATTTTGCGGTTTTACAATGGTTTTTTGTATACATTTGCATTGACTTATTTGTGTTGCGGCTTTCTTCTCGCCAGCAGCACAACATTCGCTACATACGTTTCTCTACTTTGTGTTGTGGACAGACAGTGCGTTTCTAAATAATTTCATACGAGTATGTTGGCTTGTTGCATAATGTCTCCAATATGCGTTTGCTGTTGTTGTTCTATTTATTTGTTGTTGTTGTTGCTTTTGTTGTTTATTTGCTTGTCTATGCATTAATACTAAATATTAGCCTTTATGTTCATTTTGTTGCAGTTGGATATACGGTTTCCACATTTTCCATTATTTGTATTTGCATATTTTGTTCGAGCTACACACATGTACATATCTACTATAACTACGTTATATCAAAGATATATTTATATGTAGGTGAGTGTATATAGAGCTGTTTGCTGCATCGTATCGTCCTCATGTATCATTTTCACTTAATTGCACTTTTGTGTGTGTTTTTTGTTTGTTTATTTTTATTCATTCTTAGTACACTTATTGCGCCACATCTCTGCTCTTTGTTGAGCTTGCTGTCTCTGGCTGCAATGCATTTCGGCTGTTCGGGTCACTTAAATATGGTAATGTGTCTTAACTAAGAATTTCATGCATGAATCAGTGCTTGCAACAAAAGAAATGTCGTCTAATGGCGACAGCTGCGCTCGAGCTGCACCGGTGGCAATCATTGGGGGCGCCATTTAAGACTATTTACTAGCTAAAAATTGCTGTTAGCAAGGAGCCTCGGAATAGTATTGAGATTTGTTCTGACTGGTAGTCAATTGGTACTAAAGCAGGAATAACCACTCTGCCTTATCTTCCCATATGTGCGTAAGCGTCGCTGCTACTCCTGAGTACCAGAATGGTCATCACTGCACTAAAGTATTGTGAGTACTTTTCTAAGATTTTTTAAAGAATAAAGCAGCTACTACCTAATAGCTGATTTTCGGTTATTAGTGCTTAGAAAAGAGAAGAAATGAGTTGTTGAAAGAGAATTTTCAACGTTTTGTAATAAATTTGAAATAAACAAAACATTTAACGTCCCAGCTGACCTGTCAATGGTCTCTTTGTCTATTGCAACAGTTCAAAACATCAACTCAAACATTTCAAAGTCCACCCCTGCAACTTCATAGTAAATAGCCGCACTGCAGCGCCCCCAAATGACATCCATTTATGTATGTAATTTCTTTTACATGTTCTTCTTTTAGTTAGTAATACTTGTACATCTATAAATATTAAATTAAATACTATACAATACTATAGCATATGTATGTGTGAATAAAATCAGCTGCTACAATAACAAAACGATTGCATATAAATTATACAAAATAAAACGGTTTACAAAATAAAAGAATTGTCTTTACGTTTTCAACAGAGCAGTAGTAGCCTTTTCATACTTGTTTGTTTTTTGTTTTTGTTCCTTCTTGTGTTGTATTAAAATTCACTAAAATCACTAATAATAAAGCATAAAGTGTTCGCATTATTGTAAGAATAGTAAAAAAAAATAGTGCTGGGAAAATACTATAGTCTCGACGGCATCCAAGAATATGCCACATACATTATGCAATTCGCATAGTAAAGTATTAATATGGAAGCTGCCCTAAAGCGAACCACTAAGAACCTAAACGACTAATGGAGTGTGCAGTTGTAATGGAAACATTTCATGAAATGTGGAATGTGTGTGTAAGCGCTGCTCAAACTGTGTTGGCACTCGGCACTTATGACCTACGATACGTACGCATGTGTGCAACTAATTATAATTGCATTTAGTTAAATCGAAATGTTGCTTCTTTTGTGCGAACAAAACGCGTGAATACTATGCTTTGCAATCTCTAAAAGAATTCTACTCGTAGATACATGTTGTTGTTCGTATACTGTGTGTTGCAGCGTCTGCAGATACTGTTCAGTGAGTCTACTTGTTTTCGTTTGTATGTAGCTATTTATGTGTGTGTGTGTATGTGTATGGGTGCATATTAAATACGATTTGTTTGCTTATTGTTTAAAATACAAAACGCCTGCTGCCTCGCTCGCCCGCTCAGCGCGTAAAGGCACTCAGAAAATGCGCGCCGCCCATATCGAACTGCGGCTCGTAGCTCTCGTCCGCCGATGAGTTGTTGGCCACAAGACCGCTGGCCGTGGCCGCGGCCACTGCCGCCGCTGCGCTCGCAGCCTTCAGCTGCTCCATGTCGAGCATCATGGGCGGCTTGTCGCCGGGCTTCCAGCGTCGATGTATGCCCATCGATTTGAGCTTTTGGCACACCGACGACGGCGATATAGGGAAGCCCTTCTCGGCCAGCCGCGCCGACACCTTCCAGTATTGTATGTTGCTGTCCTCCTTGATCAGCTCCAGGATCTCGCGCGTTATCTCCTTGTCGCGCTGCTCGCGCTCGACCGCTTTCAAGCGGCGACGCGGATGTGCCAGCTTGCTGGCTGGCTGTCGCTGTTGTTGCTGCTGCTGCTGCAAAAGTTGCTGCTGCTGTTTCAGCTGTTGGCGCTGCAGCAGTTGCAGTTGCTGCTGCTGTTGTTTCTGTTGCTGCTGCTGCAGCTGTTGTTGCTGCAATTGCAGCTGCTCCTGCTCGCGCTGCTGTTGCTGCTGCTGTTGATGTTGCTGCTGCATCAATAAATGCTGCTCGTGCGCCATTTGCGCTTCAGTTCGTTCCCTATCCGCTGCAGTGTCTGCCGTTTCGGCACCCGAACCGTTTGTCTCGTCGGCGCGCGGCGTGCTGCGTGCGTCTTTCTTGCTGCGATAAGACAGCGGCAGCCCCTTCACAATGGCGTCACGCACCTTCCACGCGGTCATCTGCGAGACGTTTAGTGCGCGCGCAATCTCCATTGTCGACGAATTTTGCGCCACCAGCGTCTTGGCCATGTCGTACTTTTCGTCGTCGATGAAGACGTTCTTCTTGCGCGGCTTCTTGGCATGATGGCTGGACGAGGTGTGATGCGACTTGCTGGGGCTGAAAAATGTAATTGAAAGTTAATTTCCAACCCTTAACAAAATTTTCCTTAAATAAAATTAGGGTTAAGTAAAACTAAAAATGCATTTAAAAGACAGTTAGTGAAAAAGTGAGTTTAAGTCAGCCGTAAAGTATGCTATGAAAGCATTAGACGTTGCATTTCACAGCATACTTTCAGGCTGATACGCAAAAGCCTTTCACTTACGTTTCAGTGCTCTGCATGGACTGTATGGGACGTATGGACAGATTCACCGGCAGCTGATGTCTACAACAATATTTCAAATATTAGAAAAAATATATTTTTACAATTTCAAATGTTTCAATTACATGGCAGCGGCCACGGCAGGCGGAAAGTGGCTGAGTAGCGGTGGTGGCGGCAAAACCGCCTCAGCGCCAACCCCACTATTCGACGCCACCATTTTGCGCAGACCATTCAAGTCTCGTTCTCGCTGCGTTGGCGCGGCGCACTTGAATTGCTGCGATTCGCGTGCCGGCTGTTGTTGCTGTTGTTGGCCATGTAACTGCTGCTGCAGCTGTAGCTGCTGCTGCAACTGTTGCTGCTCCAGCTGCAATTGTTTTTGTTGTTGTTGGCGTTGTTGCACATGTGCACGCGCAGCCGCACCATCAGTCTCTACGTTGTTGTCATTAGCATCGTCATCCGCATCATCATCCTCGTCGCCGTCATCTTCGTCGTCGTCATGCTCCTCATTACTGGCCGTTGGCCCATAAGCCGCCGCATCTCTGGCCGCCTCCGCGCGCAATTGCGCCATCGAGCCCAGCGCATAAACGGGCGGCGCATATAAACGCGTAGCCAATTCGCTGCTCTGACGACGCGCCGCTGCCTCACCATCAACCTCGGCCTCATCGTCGTCTTCCGCATCTTCCTCGCCATCCTCTTCCTCGTCTTCGTCGGGCACATCATCGCTATCAGCTTTTTCCACTTTTATTGCGCGATCAACGTGTGCATATTGGTCGGGCGGCTGCTGCTGCAGCTGGTCCAACTGCGCGGCAGCATCCAATTCGGCGGCGCCGTCCTCCGCGTTCGTGTCGATTACGCGCTCGTGCAGGCTGACACCGTTGACCAGACTCTTGCGCAAGCGCCAGGCAAACGTGCGCGAAATGTTCAGCTCATTGGCAATGACAGTGGTGGTGGCCTCGCGCAGTATCAGCTGCTTGGCCAAGGCGATCTTCTTCGAGTCCAGCTTGATGCGAGTGCGTCCTTTGCGCTTGTTGCTGGCCATTATGAGTCTGCAAAACGTATGGGGAAATATGATCAGAAAGTTCCAAAACTGTGTGTACGTGTAAGAAATATTCAACATTAAATGATCCTCTGAGTTTTCAAAGTGTTTCAAAATGGTTTTCCGAAACATGCACTATGTACAATTTTTTATTTTTAACAGCAAATTAAATTAAATTAAATGTTTAAATAAACTAAAATAAATTAAAGAAAATACGCTTTTGGAGCTCTAAATTGTACTGAAAAGAATATTTTTCAACCACTATATTTGTCTGTGGAAGCAAAAATTTATCTAAAAACATAAAATATGTGCAGCAAACATGTTTTGAATGGATTTTATTAACATTCGGAGTTTTCCGAATTTTCGGAGTTTACAGAAAAACTCCTCCCAGTCACTTCTCATCACATACTCACTTTCTGTTATGCAGATAAATGGCGTTCTCGGGTTTTCGCACACCTACACGCTTCGGAAAGTTGTTGTATTCGACAATGTTCTGCTTGAAAAGCTGCTGCAATGGCCTACAAAACAATTTTCAAACATCAGCAATCCGTTATTTGCAATTGCGTTTACTGCACTCACATTTTTGCGGCACGCGACGGACAGCCGGTGCGTTTGTGCCAGCCGAGATGATGCCCGGTGGGAAAGAGCACGTGACAGTCGGAGCACTGCATCGGACGCCTAGTAACAACAACAGATAAGCAACAAAGTGAGTAAAATGACACCCGGCATTGACAATCGATGTGCCACTCACGTCTGATTGCGCCGCTTGCGGACGCAGCGTCCGCGCCGCACATGCTTCTCCAGAAAACGCTTGTACAAATAGGTCTTCTTGCAGTTGGTGCACTCGTAGACGGGGCCCGCGGTGCCGTGCACGCTCTGCATGTGCGCCTTCAGTATTTGCTTCATTTCGAAAATCTGAAAACAATTCGGACACTGATAGCCGCGCATCTGCGACGCGCTGGTGCCGGCCGCAGTGCTCTGCTCCGGGCCGCCGCTGGGCAGCACATCCTCCGACGGCGTAATCAGCTCGATTTCGGGTATTAGCGGCAGCGGCTCGTCGTCGCCGTCATCGCCCGCAGCATCGCTGCCGCTGCCGGCGCCGCCGTTGTGGCCGCACTGCGAGCCATTGAACTTGCTCAGCTGCTGCTGCATGTACTCGTGCATCAGTCGTATCGAGTTGATGTCGAACGGCGGCTTGCCGTTCATGTACTTGATCTCGCCATCATCCTCGGCGACCAGCCCGTTCATGTGCCCGTTGGCGTCGACGTCAACGTCCACGCCGCCGTCATCCCCCGCCCCGTCGTCCTCGTCGGCCGGCTCGTGATGCTCGCTGCCGTTGTGCGCGTACTGAGGCATGGGCTGCGCAGACTCGGCCAGGCGCGGCATTGCGGCCAGCTCGGCAGCGGTGAGCGCTTCATTGCTGGCGGCGCCGCTGCGGCCCTCGAACTTGCGTATCAGCAGTTGCTGGCGAAAGTAATTGTCGGCGTCTTCGCACTTCTTCTTGAAGAGACAGGCGGAGATGGCGTTCTTGGCGCACGGCACGCACACCTGTTGCGGCAGCGTGTCGCCCCTTTCAATCTGCAAATTCATTAATTAAATGCAACAATTAACTAAATTTATTCCGATAAAATGTTTAAATTATTGAAGTGAATAAATTTTTTGCACAACAACCTTGAAAAAATGCTAAGGCATCAACAGTTGGGCGCAATATTGGCAGCTAAAACTGTAACTAGCAAGTCAGAGCAGTCGAAAACAGTTGGCTAATGCTTTCACTGAACAAGTGGGCACGGTACGTAAGACAGCCGCCTCACTAAAGCGACAGCTTTGCAATCGATGCATGGCTGTGCACACTTACACTTCCGGTTAATCCGTTGAGTTATCTGGAAATTGTGCGCGCACATTCTCAGCATTCCCCGGCCCGTCCCGGCCGAATCTAAGCAACAACGGCATTGTAATGCTCCCCTTCTATTCACCATTGTTCCACAACTCTCAATCGTTGCTATAAATAAACCACTACGAATCAACGTGTGAATGCGAGAAGAGAGAAGTAACCACCGTCGCACAACCAGTAATGACATGTCTTATGTAAATAATACAACAAATTCCCGACGCTTATCGTCAATATCGACAAAGTCAGGCAATAAAAATAGAAACATTCAGTTTTTTCTTCTGCCTTACAATGGCAAATAAGCCAACATTTCTGTAGCAGCACACAGAACTAACCAATTTCTTATTCAAGCATGTATTCAACTTTATAATTTCTTTTGAACGCTACAGCAACAACACCAACAATAAACACTGTTTTGTATGTTAGCCGAGTATGAACAAAAAAATGTAAGAAAAAAAATCAGAAACGAAATAATAAATGAATATATGACAATGGCAATACGACGAAGAACTGAACAATGCCAAAGTGGCAAACGAAAAAAAATTAAAACGGTTAGTTGAATTTATATGGAAGTTGCCGTTAAAATTTGTCTACATAAATTTACAACATGAATAAAAATGCTGAGCCGTGTGTAGCAGCGAACTTTAAACAACGCGCGCTGAATAGTTTTAGGATTACGAAGAAGACAGAATACGACGAAAAATGGTTGGAAGTGCTGACAGAAATATTAAAAACATAGAAGTATTGAGTTCAATGTGCAGCAAACGGTCGTAAAACGAACGCTCTCGTTGCTCTTTGAACTAAAGCAGCCATAAAATTTAGCGACATTGAGAAGAGAACCGTTTGCTAAGTGGGAAACATTCTCTGACCGGTTGGCCACTGTAGAGAATAACAGGTTAAGAGAAGTTTGAGCGCCCTCAATTCGCTTATGAGAGCACTTTAAGTGAAAGAGCACACAATTGAATAATATCAAAGAAAACTTTAAGTAAGAGGGTGTAAATTTAATATTGTTAAATATATAAAACGCTTCTTAACAAATCCAAAATGATAGCAGAAATATATTAGAGATAAATGATAGAGGAATAATTGCTTTTGATTTTCCAAAAAATATTAAAAAAAATGTTTTTTTACAAACGGAAAGTCACAATAATTCTTTTTCCAAGAGATGCAAAATTAGTTTGATAGTTAATACAATTTCACAGTGATTAACTAAATATTTAATCAATACCAAAACCAATGAATTCACAGGCCATAAAACTCAACTTTTGACTAAAAAAATATACATAAATAAATATATGTATGTAAATAAGTAAATATATATAAATTCCTTTATAAATCGAAAATGAATATTATTTTGATTCTTTTTTTTCGAAGGATATGAAATAAGTTAGTTCTAAATTTACTAGTTAAAACTTCAAAGTAATTAACTAAATGTGCCATAATTTCTTGAGACATTTAACTTACAGTCCACCCAATATAACTAACTAACTATAGTAAATATTTATAAATTACTTTACAAATCAAAGTAAATTAGTTAGTTCACTAGTAAACAAACTTTCAAAGTGATTAACTAAATATGTAACAATTACTAAAACCAATTAACTAAGTATTTAATAATTATCTAAACCAATTAACCCACAGTCCAAGTAATTGTAAAAATATTGCTGACTATTTAGCATTAATCAATAAATAACTACTTACTATTCAAATTAATTCGCTAACTTACTAACTGACTGTTGAATTTATCAACAAAACTACATATTTAACTGACTTCCTAATCAATCAAAAGCTCAATTTGTTAAAATGGTTAACTACATACATATACTATATATAACTATACAATTGTATATAATGTAACATAGTATATAACCATTAAAGTTTTGAAATTACTGCCTAACAACCCATTTTAACAATCTGAATATTGAACTGATTAACTAATTTTTCAATTAAATTTAAAACGATTGCTTATTTATCAATTTGAAGCATTTAAATTGATATACATTATATACATTAATTAAAGAATGTTTGACTAACTCAGTTATCACTTAAAATACATTTAATTCATATCTCTTTAACAATTCAGTGACCATTTATCTTTTAAAATGACTACATAATTATCTATTTAAGGCCTTTACATTTATATTTACTTTAATTTATGACTAATTTATCAACTAAATTCAATTTAATTCATATATCTTAACTTATTCAGTGTTTATTTGTCTTCTAAAATCACTTAATCAATCAAATCAATCAATTAAATTTTGACTAACTATTTTCTGAATTAAATTTTGACTATCTAATTTATGAATTGAATTAAAATTAATTCTAAAATCACTTAATCAATCAAATCAATCAATTAAATTTTGACTAACTAATTTATCAATTCAATTTTTACTATCCAATTTATGAATTGAATTAAAATTAATTCAAATATCGTTAATGACTAACTGACTAATTTATCAACGGATTTTGATTTAATTAAAGAATCTAAACTATTTAACTGGTAATTTTACTTGTAAAATGACTGTGAAATTATCTATTTTGACTAGTATAAACTAATAAAATTAAATATTGATCATACTGTCTTATTTATCCATTAAAACAAGTAAACTGCAAATTAAACCTACAAAATATCTGACTAACTAGATTTCCAACGAAGTATCTAAACTCACTAATTAATTTACACAATTGCTGACTAACAATATGGTGAACTCGTTGACGACCACTTAGTGGCCACTGTTTTGAACCAATTGTTAGAGAGTAGTGGATTTTTATATATTTTTATGTGTAAATATTTTAATATTTATTTTAATATTTTAAATCTTTTCTTTATCTGTAAATATTTTAAGTATATAAACATGGTATTTCAAATAATAATATATATCGCTATTCCGTATTTATTTATATATTCTCTATATAATTATAGATATCATAAACATATTTCTTAAATGAACTCGTTGCCTATTTATTGTTATTAGTCGGTAAGAATTGTTAATTCATAGACTTAATAAATAAAATAAATAAAAATAAATAAAATACATATTCTATATATAATTTATTCCATAAATGAATGTATTAAATACTTTGATTTGATTTATTGATTACATTACAATCTGAAATACCAAAATGACCACATAACCAACAACTAACGAACAACTAATCAATTAATGAATCAATCTATAAAATCGTTTTTATCTGCAATCGCCGCTCCAGTTATGAATCATCTCATTCAATCAACAGCCATACATGCATACATACATACAAACATTTGTCCACAATATTTCCTCTTTTCGTTCCTGACTAATTAAGCATTAATTTATTGCTTCTATGTGGTTGACTACACATTTACTATATCTACATATGTTAAACAACAGCAATACAGCTTACAACAACAACAACAACAGCAACAACTTCATGATGTATGAAATGTATTTATAATTGAAATGAATAAATGCAACGTGGGTGTGGCTCAAAAGCAGAATTTTCAGAACAATTCACTTAGCCAGTCAAACGAACGAATCAAATCGAAACGAAACGAAAACACACACACACACAAATACATTCATACTCGTACACAAGGCGCGCTCAAGTTGAAACTTTCAAAAAGTTATAATTAATATAGAGATTTTCAAAGGAAACTAAACGCCAAATAGCGCACAAACATTACGTAATGGCAGACTACACACGGCCCACGGTAAATATTTAGTAATGAAACTCATGAACTATCTGCGATGTATTAGCGCCAAATGCGAAAATTCAACGTAAACACAAAAATTAACGAGGAGCAGAAAAAGCGCACAAAATATTGTTTGATATGTGGCCGGTGGTTGGTGGCTGGTGGCTGGTGGCCGGTAGCAGCAGACGTGTGCGCCGCATGTAGATTATAATGTACACACTTCAAATTCAACAGATACTTTTGTGAATAAATTCACATGTGAGATATTTCCTACATGCGGCGAGTAACTATAGTCGGATTCGCGTTCGTGCCGCGAACGAAACACCGCAAATCGAAATTGAGCAAATGAGCGAATGAAAGAAATTGAAGTAAAAATTAAGTTGCCAACCAACGACCAACAGGGACTTGCAAGGGAGCGAAACGAGCAACGGCGGCCGCGCAGGAGAAGCGGCAGGAGACGTTGCGGTGTACTCCACTTTGTCTACAAGCGCTAGAGACATGTGCCGCACCGCACCGCACCGCATCATGACCGATCCGCGCCCGGCCCACTGTGCTCGCGCAGCGCATTTGCCATACAAAGATGTGGCGGCATTAAAGCATTTTATGGCGTACATTAAACTACGGCGACGAGTGTGCGGTGCAGTGCACTGCGTTGTTGTTGTTGTTTTTATTATTGTTGAATTTATGAAATCAACATAAAAATGCTGAAATGCTGCCATCGTGAAGCCAAATAAAAAATTCCAGAAACAGCAATTCGAACGGTAAAACTTATGAAAAAAAAACGCACACACAGACGAACGAATGAACGGACGGACGGACCGAGTCGAGTTTAAGTAACAAATAAGAAATGTGTATAAGAAATGGAAATGTTGGAAACGCAAATGGAAATATACATACTTCACACAGCAACAACAACAACAGCAACAATAACAAAACATGAGAAATGAAAAACAAACGAAATGAAACGAATTCGAAGGCAAATAAATAAATGAACATAACTACAAATAAAAGAAATTGAAACGCATAAATTACACAAAGAAGAAATATCAGACGAATGTAGATACTCTCACACATACATCTATACAAAAACGTACACTTTTGATTTGTGAATAGATACACAACTACGGTTATGAACGCGGTACGTTGCCGCATGCCCGAGCCACCTCTATATGAATATCCACTGTACGTGCATATAGGTATCTACATTTATGTATAGAGGTGTGTGTATACATTTACGACTTATTGGAAAGAATAATAAAATAATTTAGAAATCATACATTTCCGAAACCATGAGAAGAAAACGGAAAGAATATGAGAGGTTAAGTAGTGGTGCGTATGCGCAGGCGCACAGAACACACGTTAGGGTGACCGTTTCGAACTATGAGAAGAATGAAGTTGAATAAAAGTAAAGGAAAGGGGTTAGCTGTTACTTGGCGAATTCAATTGAAAGTAAAAAAATATTAATTACGTGTCCAACTCTGTTGCATTCTTCCAAAAAGTGTTTCGTCCAAAAAGTCATTCCAAAAATAAAAATGGATAGATAACTTTTGAGATGACTTTATGGATGAATTACTTTTTGTGAATGCAGTTTGAAAGCAGTCAATTAGAGCGTTAAATATAATTTCCATTATTAGTCAGTACTTGTTTCCATCTTGTTTGCAAGATTTCAATTCCGTTACATTAGAATTGAATACTGTTCAAGATTGGTTCGGACTTCTGCTATAGAACTGAACGATATTCCATACAGATTGTTCAGCAGACTTCTGTTAAGGTAAAAGACTGAATTTGAATGATAAATATCTGAATATAAAAGGTAATAGTCTGAATCTGAAAGTAGATAGGCTGAAAAATCTAAATCTGTTGCGTACTTGCGGTCAGCAGACTTTTGCAAGTCTGAAGCTGAAAGGAAAAAGTCTGAATAAGAAAGCTGGTAATCTGAATCCGAAAGGAGATAATCTGAAAAATCTAAAAAACTGAATTTGAAAAGTGAAAACCTTATTCTGAAAGTTGAGAATCTAAATCTGAAAAGTAATTTAGATAATCTGAAAAATTTAAATCTAATCTAAAAATCTAAATTTGAAAACTGCAACTCAGAATCTGAAAGTTGAGAATCTGAATCTGAAAAGTGAAAATATGAATATGAAAGGTGATAATCTGAAAATTCTAAATCTAAAAATTTGAATTTGAAAACTGAAAATCTAAATCTGAAAGTTGAGAATTTGAATTTGAAAAGTATAAATCTGATTTGGACTTCCATAAAATTAAATGATTGTTTCGCACATTTATAAAAAATATAAATCTAAATCTGAAAGGTGATAATCTTCATCTTAAAGATGATAATCTTCATCTGTAAGGTGGCAATATTTATCTGAAAGCTGATAATCTGAACTTGAACGGTAAATTTTGAATCTGAAAGGCGATAATCTTAATTTGAAAACTAAAAATCTTAATCTGAAAGGTAAATATCTGAATTGAATAAGTTTAAAACTGTTTCGGAGTTCTAAGTACTACAGATTTGAACCATATTTCATTCATATTGTGAAAAGAAAGCATCTGAAAAGGCAAAACTTTAAATCTAGAAGGAGAAAATCTTAATCTGAAAGGTGAAACTTTGTTTCAAGCTACTGTTACCGAGTTCAACAATATTTCATTTACCCATATATGTAATACAGTGTAATCTGGGTGGAGTGAACTAATTAATGCAAGGCCAGTTCATAGAATCCAGATTGTTCACTATATCCAGATTGAGTTTTTCTGTTCACCATTACGTACTTACGAGTATACCTTATGATCAAAAAAGAACGGTAATTTGGAATTTATTTTCTCAACGTTGGGAATACTTTTATTGGTGTTCTGTCAAATTTTGACGCATATTGTAAGATTAGTATTCCATTGGCGTATATACGAAGAAGTCGAAAAATTGATGTGTGGCGATTTTTATAATGGATGAAGAATTGGAACAACACGCGTGCCAAAAATTTTGTGTTAAAAATTAACTTTCGTGTGCCGATTCGTTGAAAATGTAACAAAAGGCGTATGGTGAAGCGTGTATGTCGAAAACACGAGCATACGAATGGTATAAAAGGTTCAAAGGGGGCCGAGAGGGCCTAGAGCACGATGACATCCCTGGACGGCCATCAACGTCTGTTACCGAAGAAAAAATCGAATCGGCGAAGCAAATCGTGTTGGAAAATCGTTGTGTATCGATTAGAGAGATTGCTGTGTTGTTGAGCATCTCATTTGGATCAGCCGAACACATTTTAACTGATATTTTGGGCATGAAACGCGTCGCTTCTCGGCTGGTGCCAAAAAAGCTGAATTTCATTTAAAAACAGCCTTGATTATTTCGGAATTTCTGGCCAATGTTGGAATTTCGACCAATGTCATCAGCCAAGTACCATACAGTCCAGACATGGCCCCGTGTGACTTTTTTCTATTTCCTAAACTCAAATTGCCATCGCGGGGAACGCGTTTTGAGACCATAGAGGTCATAAAAGAGAATTCGCTGCGTGAGCTGAAGGCCATACTTTTGCCGGCCTATAAAAAATGTATGGAAAATTGGATCAAACGTTGGCATACATTTATTGACGCAGGAGGAGAGTATTTTGAAGGGGATAATAAAGAAATTTATTAAAAATTGATATTTTGTCTTTCTTTTTTTAAATTCCTCTGTGGAACAAAACACTTTTGAAACCATTCTTTAAAAATTGCTGCTGTCATCCATGCATTTTTTGAATGTCGGTAGTCCACCGGAATGTTGAAAGATTTGAAAGAGCGTGGTTTGTCCAGTTGCGTTGCGCATGCAAGAATTGTACCTCTGGCTTTTTCTAATTTCCTGCCTGGAGCCGTTTTTCTGCACTGGTTACTGGTTACAAGTTCTTTCGGATAGCATCTTCAAACATAGTCCACTCTCGTCCGCGTTGTAAATTTGGCTTTTATAAATTTGTACCTCACAAATCGTACTATTGAGCTTTTGTTTAAACGGTTCAGCCGGGCTATCTGAAGACAACTTCTCGCCGCACACTTTTAACAGACGAATTCCACAGCGTGATTTAAATCCGGCTAGCCATCCACAACTGGCGTTAAAACCGCCTTCCTTCCTTAATATCCTAGCCTTAATATGAGCATTTCTTTGCTTTTTCTTTTAACATATCTCCACTGACAGGAAAATTTTTCTGGCGCTGCCGCACAAACCAATTGTACAATGCCTTTTTTATGAGTTGTTCCCTTCAACAGCCCGAAATTCTGGTTGGCAGTAACTTGAAGTTACTGAAGTAATTTATTTTAAATTGTGTTCACTCTAAAGAGATTCAGAATTGTTCACTCTATAGAGTACTCAATGTAAAAATTTTGATGTTCACTCTATCGGGGTGTTCGTAGCATCGGGGGTTCACTCCACCCAGATTACACTATACTTCTATATTGGCAGCAACCTATCTTCACAATAAGTTTTCATTCGGAAATCAAAAGGAGACAAGCGATGAGACAGAAAACACGAAATTTTGTGAATGTATTTCTATACGTGTATACATGAGCACTTCTACACATGAACAACTGTCAAACTGCTCCAGGGGCGGTTGAAGAAAAAGGTACTATTTTCAGTTAATTTCGACAAATTTTAATTTTGTTCCAGTCAATTTTTTCCCGCCTGAACGCACCTGACTTTTTGATACTTTTGACATATGTCAAGGTACATTCGTTTATACGCTTTCTCGCTCATATTTCACTATTACTGTACTGTGATGTTGGCGAATGTACCCTGAGCTTACTGCCAATATAGAAGTACTACATTGTAGTATTTAATGGTACGGTGGCATCACCCGAGCAGTGGCACTGTTCAGTGTGCATTGGCAACACTCGAGCGATGGCACTACTCGCGGCATGATGGCTGACGTTGCCGCCAAAAGCCAAAGTAGCAAGTGAAAAACGCGCGAAAGACACAGGGAGACGAATAAGTGACAGCGAACGAGACGGACGTGCCGAGCAGAGTCGGCAAGACACCAGTTACCTCATATATTGTTTTTCCAATCCTTTGTATTACACACTTCTATTAAATAAAGCAAGTAAGCTGAAAGTTACAAAAAATAAGCTTACTACAGTTCAGAAGTGGGATAAAAGACCTACTGCGAGTGTCGGCCAACAATTTCACAACAACGTGAGTTAGTGCAGCGTCCAGCGGAGCACCCGCCTCGATTTCACAACAACGTGAGTTAGTGCAGCGTCCAGCGGAGCACCCGCCTCGATTTCACAACAACGTGAGTTAGTGCAGCGTCCAGCGGAGCACCCGCCTCGATTTCATAACAACGTGAGTTAGTGAAGTGTCCAGCGGAGCACCCGCCGCCATTTTACAACAACGCGAGTTAGTGCAGCGTCCAGCGGAGCACCCGCCGCAACTTCACAACAGCGCGAGTTAGTGCAGTGTCCAGCGGAGCACCCGCCGCAATTTCATAACAACGCGGGTTAGTGCATCGTCCAGCGGAGCACCCACTTACGAATCCAGCACCATGAATCGAGCGTCGAAGGGCCAATTGATGGCTGAGCTGACGGCTGCGGGCATTTCGCCGCCGCCGAACTCGACACGCACCACTTTGATGGCGCTCCACGCGGAGGCCGGTCTTCCGGGTGGTGACGAGGTCGATGTACTGGAATGCGACGAAGACGCCGCCGCTGAGATCCAACGGCTCGAACAGCGGGCCGCCCTACTGGAGTTGCGCGCAAAGGTGCGCGCACTAGAACAAGAAACGGCGTCCACGTCGGGCCGACGTAAATTTGATTTTTCCGAAATGGACAGTGCAATTGCCGACTTCACGGGCGACGACTCCTATGGCATCCGGAAGTGGATCGCCGACTTCGAAGACATTTCAGCCACGCTCGATTGCGATGATCGCGATCGATACATTTGTGCGCGCCGCAAGTTGAAGGGAACAGCAGGTGTGTTCCTCCGCACAATTAATGTCACCAATTGGGCGGAGTTGCGTCCTATGCTAGTGGCTGAGTTCGATCGCCGTACGAGCCGCCAAGAAGTCTACGACCAGCTGCGTCAGCGTTTTAAGAAGAAAAACGAGACGAGCTTCCGGTACGTCCTTATTATGGTGGAGATTGCCTCACATGCAGACATCGAAGCCAACGAAGTCATTGAAGCGATAATTGCCGGCCTACAAGATCGTATCTCCGATATTTCGATCTTGTATGGCGCAACCGACATCCAGCAGCTGAAGGAGCTGATGGTTCGCTACGATAAGCTGAAATTGCGCCGCTCCGAAGTGCGCCTTCCGATTCCAGCTGTCACACCTCCGACGAGCGCCACCCACACCAAACTTCCGACTTCCGCCGCAGCTAGTGGACCACGCTGCTTTAATTGTTCCGGCTATGGGCATTTTTCCTCTGAGTGTCCAAAAGAGCGTCGCGTTCCTGGTTCGTGCTTCCGATGTGGCAACCTTGGCCACCAACAAGCTGACTGCCCGTCAGCCCCGAAGAAACAACGAGCCGCGTTCGTGGGCGTCCACAGTGCCCGACCTATCGCCCGAGAAGATGACGACGGTGATGACGAGGGGACAGCTCAGACCATGAGCGCACTTCAGATGGTGAGTGTTGTGTTTAAGTCGAGTGATTCCAAATGCACAGGTGTAATTGGTTGTAATTCTCTTCTTGATACGGGTAGCCCCGTTAGCTTTATTACAATATCCGTGGTTCCGGAGTTTGTCAAGATTGGACAACCGAGGCCAGCGAACTTTTGCGGATTGGGCAAGGCTAATATAGTCACTCACGGTGAGCTGGGTGTTGCTGTGCTACTGCAGAATCGTGTGCGGATAATTCCTGTGTTGGTTCTGTCAGACGACGCTCTTCCGTTCCCGATGCTGCTTGGCAGGGATGCACTCCAGTCATTTAAAATCCTACTGTATTCTTGCCCAATCATTCCTATTCCTGAACATAGTTCTGTATTTAACGTTTCTGGCAATGCCATATTAAATGAACCAAAAGACGTGTGCGTTTGTAATTCACCTCTGACTTCCGAAGTGGCTCAATTGAATAGTGTAAGTGAAAGTGGGGGCTCATCCAGGCGAATTCTCATTAATCGGAAGGGAATTGTTTCAAATTTCTTTGCCACTCCGCGTCGAACATTGTCGCGGCCTGGTGCCATTGAGGCGCTTGATGAGTTCCAAAATTCTCAGAATCCTTGGGTTCTTGTATCTTCCGACGAAATTGACATTGATCCGCAGCTTGCTGCACCGTTCCGTGACTGCTTACGCCACGGGATTACCTCCGAATATTTGAAGTTTGATCAAAGTTCGGTGACTGTCCCGAATTATGATATGACGATACGCCTCACCACCGATACGCCGTTCTTTTGCTCGCCTCGGCGACTCTCTTACCGCGAGAAGGATGAAGTGAGTGCGATCATAAGTGACCTTCTGCGACGCGAAGTAATCAGAGTCAGCGATTCACCCTATGCTTCACCTATTGTGTTAGTTAAGAAGAAAAATGGTGAAACGCGCATGTGTGTTGATTATAGAGCGCTCAATAAATTGACAATACGAGACAATTTTCCTATTCCGTTAATTGACGATTGCCTTGAATATCTCGGCAATAAGAAAATATTTACGTTGCTTGATCTCAAGAATGGTTTTCACCACGTGAAAATGGCGGATGACTCGACGCGATACACTTCTTTCGTAACCCCGAGTGGTCAATACGAGTACATCCGAATGCCATTCGGGCTGAGAAATGCACCCTCAGTGTTTCAGCGGTTCATATCGCGAATCCTTAAGCCTTTTATCGATACCGGACTTATTGTAGTCTATTTTGACGATATTGTGATCGCCTCAAGGGACATTGCCGAGCATATGGAGTTGATAATCGACGTCCTGCGCTGTCTTGCTCGTAATGGACTAGAGTTGCGATTGTCAAAGTGCAAGTTTGCTTACGAACAGATTGAATATCTGGGATACAATGTCTCAGCGTCTGGTATTACTCCCAGTGGGGACCATATACACGCTATACAAAATTACCCAGTGCCAAAAAACTCTAAGGAGCTACATTCATATTTGGGATTATGCTCATATTTTCGGCGATTTGTCCCGTCATTCTCGGTCATTGCCCGTCCTCTGAATAATCTTACGAAGAAGGAGGTCCCGTTTCATTTCAATGATGAGTGCCGAGAGGCCTATGAAATGTTGCGTACCGCTCTTACCTCCGCCCCAGTTCTTACGATTTACGACCCGAAGCGTGAAACCGAGCTGCATTGCGATGCAAGCGCAAAAGGCTTCGGTGCCGTTTTGCTTCAGAAAGGCGATGATGGGAAATTGCATCCAGTGTCGTACTACTCGAAGAGTACAACGCCACAAGAAGCCAATTATCACAGTTTCGAGTTGGAAACTCTTGCTATTGTCTACGCCCTCCGCCGATTCCGCACTTATTTGGAAGGCATTCCATTTAAAATTGTTAATGATTGTAACTCACTAACTCTAACATTAAATAAACGAGAAATGAATCCGCGGATCGCTCGCTGGGCCCTTGAATTTGAAAATTATAATTATTCCGTTTCCCATCGACCTGGCGCCCGTATGGGTCATGTGGATGCTCTTAGCCGGTGCCATATTGTTTCTGTCATTGGTTCCGAAGATATTGATTTCCAAGTGAGGGCCGTACAAAACCGCGACCCAGTTATCTCTAAATTGAAGGTTAGTTTGAGTGAAGGTGAGTCAAAATCGTATGCTATGCATGACGGAATTGTTTACCGACAGGACCGAAAGGGGGATCTATTCCTCTATGTGCCCGGTGAGATTGAGGAGAATGTGGTGCGGCATACTCATGAAAAGATTGGCCATCTCGGTGTTACGAAGTCTATGGACCAGCTTAAATTACATTACTGGTTCCCTGACATGCAACCAAAAGTTGAAAGATGTATCCGCAATTGCATTAAGTGCATTCTGTATTCCGCCCCGACTCGTACTAACGAGCACAATTTATATAATATCCCGAAGCAGCCCGTTCCATTCCACACGATCCATATTGACCACTTCGGTCCCCTGCCGTCACTTCAGTCCAAACGAAAGCATATTCTGCTGGTCGTCGATGCCTTTACTAAATATGTAAAATTGTATCCGGTCGTATCGACAAGTACGCGTGAAGTATGCATTTCGCTCAATAAGTATTTTGAGTATTATAGTCGCCCTTCGCGAATAGTGAGTGACCAGGGAACATGTTTTACGTCTCTCGAGTTTACATCTTACCTTTCGGATAAAAATATCGAGCACGTAAAGGTTGCGGTTGCGTCCCCGCAGGCAAATGGTCAAGTTGAGAGAGTGAATCGGACGCTTAAAGCGATTCTGGCCAAATTGAGCGAGCCGCTGGCTCATTCCGATTGGGTGCGCCAGCTAGCGCATGTTGAGTACGCACTGAACAATACGGTTCACCGGTCAATTAAAACGGCCCCTAGCAAACTTCTCTTTGGCGTTTTGCAGAGGGGGTGTGAAGTGGATCGGCTTACCGAATTCTTGGATGAGAAAGATGTGAACTCCGTCGGAAGAGATCTAGAGGTTGTGCGAGATCAGGCCGCTGTTGCCATTCGGGAGAGTCAAGATTACAACTTAAAGCGCTTCCATGAGCATAGTCGACCGCCCAGGGTTTTTGACGTGGGAGACTTTGTCGTTATTCGAAATAATGATACGACCATTGGCACCAACAAGAAGTTTATTCCGAAGTTTAAGGGTCCATATGTGGTAATCAAGAAGCTGCCTCATGACCGCTATGTCGTAGGCGACATCGATGATTGCCCCATTACCCAACTCCCCTATCAAGGCATCCTTGAAGCCAACCATATTCGCAAGTGGGTTGAGCCTCCAAGTAACGAAGTAATTGAGTCGCTTCCGCAACACCTCACTGAAACTAATTTACATCTTCAGCCTTCAGCACCCTAGTTTTAATGACCAGCTGTTCAACCATTGTAAATTAAGTTCCTTTTGATTGTATTGTATGTAGTGGGATGTAGGCTCACTTATGCAATATGTAAGCTCACTTATGTATATCGATTGATCGGGCCGATCAAAGTGTCAGAACGGCCGACTGTAGTATTTAATGGTACGGTGGCATCACCCGAGCAGTGGCACTGTTCAGTGTGCATTGGCAACACTCGAGCGATGACACTACTCGCGGCATGATGGCTGACGTTGCCGCCAAAAGCCAAAGTAGCAAGTGAAAAACGCGCGAAAGACACAGGGAGACGAATAAGTGACAGCGAACGAGACGGACGTGCCGAGCAGAGTCGGCAAGACACCAGTTACCTCATATATTGTTTTTCCAATCCTTTGTATTACACACTTCTATTAAATAAAGCAAGTAAGCTGAAAGTTACAAAAAATAAGCTTACTACAACATATATACATTTACCTAGTTGGACAAACTTCTGACAAGGAGAAAATCTGTTGGAGGCCAAATGAGGAAAGTAAACAGGTTGACCCAAGACTTAACCATTCAAACTGTTGCAGCTTTTAGAGATTCTTCTTTACAATATAGAATGACACATTATGGAAAAAGATACCGTTTCTTCTAGCTAAGACATTGCTCTTTTCTTCATAGTCTTTCTTAGTCCGAAGTATTTCCTTGATTCTGAAGTGCTCGTGAGCAGTTGAATGAATCTATTACAATTGTTGACTTA
The DNA here is from genome assembly GCA_964056695.1 of Melieria picta. NCBI lineage: Eukaryota > Metazoa > Arthropoda > Insecta > Diptera > Ulidiidae > Melieria > Melieria picta. The sequence continues at coordinate 58,972,215 of OZ057398.1, forward strand.
ATTTAACAACTGTTAGTACAGCGATCAGTTGGATTTTTTCACTGAACTTCTTAATTAAGTTATTGTGGCATTTTGCTTCACTAGTTTAAACAGGGGTTTACTTGTTTCTCAGTACATCTTCACGACTATTATTCTTAGATCAATCGAAACGTTGGAACGATCTTTAATGCTGACTCTTACTTATTACCCTTTCATCATGAAAGATAGGTAGAGACAAGGAGCTGCTCCAAAGGGAGCACAATTAGGCCAAAAATACCCGCTGTGATGATCGGATCGCAATTGATGTATCCTAGACCCTTTTACCATAAATTTGGTACAGGTACCTATACCAACGATATCAGATAGGACTAAAATAACACATCATCAATGGCGACCAACAGAAAACACTCGCATTACCTATGGTATGATCCAATATTAAAAAATGTTCTGTGGTTTGAAAATTTTTCAAAAAATTCAAAATTTTCAATAATCCAGATACACTAAGAATCAGTAATTCTTGGATAATCCCTGAAAACTTTGTGTACTCGGAATAATAGTGCAAAGTGCAAACATTGACAAACTATGAAGACAAGTCTGGTCACCGCATAAACTGCAACTAAACGCTAAGCAGCAATCGAGAAGCTATTGATTTAATGTGATGAGCGGCGAAGACGGCAAATGAAATGAAATGTTCAGTTTGCAAAGTATTTTGTATCATATACACAAGTACATATACATATGTGTATGTGTTTGTATGAGTTCAGTTTCATATGTACCTTAACATCGGCCAATGTGGTTATTTTCTTCCATAGCGAGTCTTCGCCGAATATCGAGATCATCTGCGTGCAATTGGAATTCGTCGAGATGCAGATACGACACAATTGCAAATTGTTCGCTTCCATGTTGATGGCGACGGCAGCGGCACAACTGCATTTGCAACAAATCTTTTGAGCCTGATGGATGGCAAACACGGCTACAACAACGCCAATCGCACAGCGTTGTCGGAGAATGTGGCGACAACAACAATGTGGTGGGTTGCGCGCAGCGTTGTAATTTGGTAGCGGCAACTCTCGATAAGTGCACGACTGTTGTTGGTAGCTCAACGTGCGTGACTGTGTGTGTGTTTGTGTATGCTTTTGTGTGTATGTGTGTGTGCGAAGGTGCGCAAAATTGTGGCAACAGCAGCCGCAGCGTGCAGCAGCGCTTATTATAATTGTAGTTATATATTTGTTGTTGTTGTTTTTTGAACTTTGGGAATTTCACACCTTTTGCACAAAACTTTAAAAACAACAAATTGAGAATGACACGTTGACTTCAAGTGGCAGCTGATGATTTGTTAAAGTTGGATCATTTAAATGAAACTGTTGATTTTTTTTAAGTCCGATTTTACATTTGATTAGTTTAGTAGAATATTTTTAATGCAAATTCTTCACTCAAGTGTTTTTAATTGAGTATTTTTGACTGTTTTGTTAAAAAGATGTTTTAAAAGTTGTTATTAATATTTTGTATGTATTTTTTATAGTTTTCTTTTTATATTTTTACATTTTTTTTAATGTAATAATTTCATATTAAAAAAAAATATTTTCATATTAATGTTTTTAAATGTATTAAAATTTTTCATATAAATATAATTTTTTATTTGAATTATTTATAACCTTCCTTTGTAAAAAATTTAATACTTTTATTTTTTAATATTTATATTTTATATTTAAATTTTTTTAATAAAATATTTATATATATTTTTTTGAATTTTGTATATTAATTTTTTGTTTGTTATTTTTTAAATTCAGCTTTATTTATTGGTTATATTATGTTTTATTATATAATGATTTATTTAGTTTTTGTTTTAATATATATTAAAAATTTTACTTTTTCATGTTTTCGAATTTTTTATATATTTTTGTTGTAATGCTGATTTTTTAAATAAGTTTTGATTTTTTAATCTGTAAGTGCTGATTTTTGAACTACTGATTTCCAAGTTGTTAATCTTGCAAACTGATTATTTCACAATTGTAAGTGTTTGACTAATGATTTTTACCAAAACTTGTAATTCATTAATTTTTACTAATGACTTTCCAAACTTTTAACTTATAATTTTCCTTTGTAATTGTTCACTTTTATGTTAATGTTACTTTTAGCTGCCAACTTTGCTAATAATTGTTAACTAACTCAGATTTATCAACAGTCCAGATCTTTGTTAACAGTTCTTGAATTAAACTTTTAGTTTGTTTATTAGCTCAATTTCACCAAAAGTCCAGATTTTTCATAGTAGTTCCTCATTTTCCACTTTTGATTTTCTAAACACTTATTTTTTAAAACAATTTACTTTGTAAAAGTCAATTTTTCGTAAGCTGAAGCTTTTGCAAGTGTTGAATTTTAAACTGCGATTTGTTTGTTTTTGTTGCTGTCGCTTTTTTCGCCCGTAAAATATTGTACGAACGTTTGCTGCTTGCCGCAAAAACTCTGCTTTGCACACGTTTGTTTTTCTATTTTGTAGCTTTTACATTCACTTTAATTGATTGAATTGAATTTAAAGCCTTTTAGCGTGCACGACTAAATGTGTCGATATCTTCAGATTTCGTGCAAGAAAATTGCAACAACGGCGACTGAAAATTCCAAAGTTGCCCAGTTCGGTCGATCGAACCGCTGCGAGTTGTCGTGCTGCGTTCTCGACGTTCTTGCCATCCGCAATTCAATCGCAGTCAATTCAATTCAATTCAATACGATCCGATCCGAACCGAACCGATCCAACCAATCCAAACGCAACGAGACAACGAACCATCCGGCCACTCGACGCGCCAGCAAAAAGCAGCCAACGTACGCGCTCGACTCCGACTCTGAAACTGAAAATAAAGAAGAGAACATGAAATTTTTCTTTTTAATAAATATATGTGAACATACAAAACACTACAACAACAGCAACCATAACAGCGACAGCAAACAAAAATCAACATAATAATAAGAATTACAAAGAAACAAGACACATGCGGGGCGCACAACGAGGCGCAAAGTCAAGTCGAGAAGTAGAAGAAACAGAGCAGAATAGAGCAAAGCGAAACGGAGCAACGCAACGCAACCGAACGCCGCTTCGGGAGCGGCGGCAGCAAGGGACTACGGACTACGAGCACCAACTAACACAGAGCCAGCCAGTCAGTCAGCCAACAAAGCTGTAAAAGACTCAACGCCAAAGATGTAGAAAACTTTTACAAATACAAGTTCGAGTACTAAAAATTTCATGCGAGTATATGCAGCGCAGCACAGCGCGTACAATTACTATCCATCCATCCATCCATCTGTCCGTCCGTCTGCGCGCCAGTCAGTCACTTGTGTTCACAAGTATTTTCATTTCATTCTTGCCATCATTTCATATTTCATATTCCATACGGCGAGTGCTGGCACATACACCGCGACGCCGAAGCCGACACTGACAGCCACAGCTACGAAACGACAGACGATGGCACTTGGCGTGGCCCCACCAAGCTTCGGCTTTCGAAAATTTCAATTCAATTATTTATACAGAAATTCAAAAATTCCATTGCGCTCATTTCGTTATTTGTGAAAAATTCACAAACTATTCACAAAAGCCAACGAACCACCGCCCACCACCCCCCCCCCCGCCCTACCTCCCTTCACCGCACACACACGCATACACATACACAGCCACACACACACACACATTCGCTCACATGGCACCGAGCAATTGTGTTAATATACAAAGGCAAAGTAGAAATAAACTAACAGGCGAATAAACAAGCAAGAAATTGCAACAACAACAACAACAACAGCCCGCTACGACCAAACGACAATCCAAGTCAAGAAACTGAACTGAAACAAACTTTGAATTGAATTGCATTAACCGGTTCAGCGCCAAAATGAGTGGGAAGTTTTTCCATAAATGAAGCGAACTTCAGGTTAGAATTCAATTATGAAACATCAAAACGAAAAACACAGATGCGCTGGTTTCGGAACATCGGTTAAACTCGTAAAAGCGATCTGTGACATTGACTGACTGAGAATTTACAGCGAAATGCTAAAGAAAAATATATTACATGTTTGTTTTGTTTGCTCATTATTGTTTATTTATTATCAAAAAACATATAGGTTATGTTTCAAATATTCTAAATGTGTTAATTGAAACGATATATTTGATATATATACACGGTGGACGGAAAGTTTCTGCATACAAAAAAAACACCGTTAAGGATCATTTGTATTGCTTTTCAAAATTTTTTTTATTTAAACCACTAAATCATATCCAAGCAAAATTCAATTAATCATTAATATTGTGTGTGTGCCATTTTTTTCGTAGCACTCTAGGACTCGCTTTCGAAAACTTTCGCACAAGACCGACGTTTCGGCCAATGATATGGCATCCCACTCTTGGTTTACTCTCTCAATGAGTTGAAGTCTATTGGCAGGTTTTGGCCTCCGAAATACTAAATCTTGAATCCTGGACCAGATATGTTCAATACGATTAAGATCTGGCGAATTTCCCGGCCAGTCTTCCCATACTAGCTTAAATAGACTTTTAGCAACACTTATTGACTGTTTCGCCGTATGACATCGCGCACCGTCCTGCATAAAAATCGCTGTAGATCTACGAGGGAACTGCTTAGGATTTTCAAACCATCACATTATTGAGGATTTCCCCCATTTCGTTGTCAAATAAAACAAGCAATCAGAATTTTAAGTATATTACAATTGAAACGATGTATGCAGAAACTTTCCGTCCACCGTGTTTATATTATATCTTGTCTGTATTTTGTAAAGAACCTCAAAATTAATGAGTCTTGTCAATGTTTCAATGTTGTAAGTGTAAGGTTAGGTTAGGAACAGAAGAAGAGATGCCAGAAGTTTTTGAAACTTTCTTAAAAGTTTTCGAATTCTTTTAATGTTGCTTCAGTGAATTCTTCTGCACCCCTTCTCCCCAACAGTTGAGTAGTGTTGCTTGCTTAAGGTTTTTTATTGCTATATTTTTCATTTTATTTATTTCATATATTCTTTTCAAACAGACATACATGCATACATATTTCATGTTTTGAAAAAATTGCTAGTTTTATTTATTTATTTATTTAAATTCATCAATTAGAGTACAACTCAAATAGATTACTAAAAGCTAGGGTATATATATTATGTACATAAATATGATATGTTAATTACAATTAATCGCAACTCAAAAAGTGTGACAGCAGAATTAGTTTAGACTTAAAACTCTCTCTAGAATTACAAAATATATCTAAATTTTTACAAAATTGGTTTGTCTGCCTTAGGCAGCGTGTAAGCGGTTCGTTAAGACTAAAGTTAGTCTTATGACAAGGTAGGTAGAACATGTTGTTAAATCTGAGGCCACGTGCGGGACAATTGAAAAGTATTAACTCAAGCAAGAAGTGGCATTTGATATGGCTAGTGACTATGTCTCTAATAAACATTACCGAGGAAATTTTTCTTCGCATTTCTAATGTCGGCAAAGCTAGCAAAAGGCATCTACTTTTATATTCAGGCATAATAATTTTCCAACGGAGAGAGTGAATGGCATATCTAGTGAAGCGTTTCTGAATCTTCTCGATCCTTAACGAATAACCCGAATAGAATGGATCCCAAATGATGCTGCAATATTCTAGGTTCGATCTTACGAATGCAAAATACAAACTCTTGAGAGTAAAAACATCCTGGAACTCATTTGAATTTCTCATTACAAAGCCGAGCATGGACCTAGATTTGGTAATCATAAAGTCTATATGTTTAGAAAAGGACATTTTCGAGGAGAAGATGACTCCCAAATCCTTCTTTTCGTAAATTTTTGTGAGGATAACATTGCCTATCTTGTAATGGAAATTAATCGCGACTTTACGTCTACTGAAAGACAGACACTGGCATTTACCAACATTAAGTGGCAAAGAGTTAGCATCACACCAAGAATGCAGTTTTGATAAGTCCTCTTGAAGGTTAATGCAGTCAGATACGTTCTCTATGCGACTATATATTTTCAAGTCATCTGCGTACATCAGACAACGCGACGTCAAAAAGACGTCCGGAATATCATTGATAAAGACAAGGAAAAGTAACGGCCCAAGATGGCTGCCTTGAGGCACACCTGAGGTGACGTTAATGATATCCGATTTTGTATTGTTTATACGAACGAATTGGGTCCTATCGGTTAGGTACGATGCAAACCACTTAAGCATACTTGAATGAAATCCAATTGATTCCAACTTTGCAAGAAGGATTTTGTGACTAACCCTGTCGAAAGCTTTCGAAAAGTCAGTGAATATGACGTCGCATTGTTGACCTGTTTCAAATTGTTTTAAGACAAAATTAGAGAATAAGGCCAAGTTTGTAGAAGTGGATTTACCCTTTATAAAGCCGTGCTGATAAGGCGATATGATCTCTGAAATATGGAAGAAAATCCTATCATAAACAAGTTTCTCGAAAAGTTTGGGTATACTTGAGATTTTGCAGATCGGACGATAATTTGAAATATCTGACTTGCTCCCAGATTTATGGATAGGCATAATAAAGGATTTTTTCCAGTCCTGTAAAAACTCCCCACACCGCAGGGATTTATTAAAGATTATTGACAATGGGAGGGCTAACGCTGGTGCACAATTTTTTAATAAAATAGGTGGAAAACCATCTTCTCCTGAAGTTGGGTCATTTGGCAAGATCGCAAGGCCATCTAGAACTTCATCAACTGAGAGTTGTAAACCCTTAAAGACAAGTGCGCTGCTATCTATGTTATTGTCAGTTTCGATTCCAGATTGAGGAACATAAACTGATCGAAAGAAACATGCAAAAAAATTACAAATTTTATCAATATCCGACGATGATTCTCCCAAATAATGCATCATGTCTGGGATTCCAGTGTCTTTCTTTTTGCTGTTTATAAACTGCCAAAAACGCTTACTATTTGCCCTTATTTCACTCTCTACATTAAGGATATAGTGGTGATATAAGAACTTGTTCAGAGTATCAAACTCTTTTTGCAACCGACTGTATATTGCATAAAGTTCTAAATTTTTGTTTGATTTGCGATACAGTTTGTATGCTTTAGTTTTTTTATTGTTGAGATTTATAAGTCTGGAGTTATACCAGATCGGCTTGGAACGACTCTTTACTGGTACAACAGGAACGAACGTGTTAATGGCCGCCTTCAAATTGTCTCGAAATACGTAGTAGGCTTGTGATAATTGGGGCTTGTTAAGGGCAGATTCCCAATCAACTGAATTTAATGAACGTGATATGTCATTGAATTCGGCTTTAATGAAGTTATAGTTCTTACAAGAATTAATGACTGATTTGATATAGTTTATAAGTTTAAAGCTCACACATAATGCTTTATGGTGGATAGAGTTAGGAAGAGGGGGTGAAGAAATGGGCTCGACATCAGACAAAGACAAATCGTCAGCTTATTGTCCTCAATTCATGTGAACGCACACAGCACAAGATCGGTTAAAGCATGGAATATATGCTCAGATATAATAATAAAATCTACAATCTACAGCAACGATAGTGACAAAAATAGTCAACAAACAACAAAAACAACATTTAAGGCATTTACAACAGCAACAACGGTAAGCAGCAGCGGTGCAAAGATACCAAGTCAGAAATTATACGAGCACTAAAATATAAATTCAACAAAACTAAAAACAACAACAACAAGTGTAACAAAGACAACAACGTCAACTACAACTACAACTTCAACGACACAGCGACAGCGACGACGACGACGACGACGTTGAAAATTCAACGACATTACTCGCAAAAGTAAACTGAAAAACTCTTAAACCGACAATCGGTTCGACGTTGTAGCTAGCTGTCTTCGTTATTGTTGTTATTATTGTTACTAACTATACAGCGTGGTAATTCGACGACGAAAACCTCCAAGTTGGCACAAGAAGAGCGCGCGAGCGAGTACCACTGCGAGTGCAGAGCGAAGAGCAAAGAGTACGCAGCAATTTTTTACCTTTATTATTTCATAAAAGTAAACCTAGACCAGAAGAAACACAAAGGCAAAATCACAAAACACCAACTACGAATCGCACACACAAGGCAACATATTGCCTGTAAGTTGGCTGCAGCCGGCGAACATGCGTTCGTTGCCCATACAAGCTGACTGGTGTCAGCTTATGTTTCTTCTGCCGCAGCTGCTTCCTCTGCTCCGCTGGTTATTTTCTTTTTTCCATACTTAATGACTCTGTTTGCTCCGAGTGCCCGCGCCCGTGCCCCCACACAGCATGTCGCAGCCGCGGCCTGTGCATATCCGCGTAGCCAAGCGCGCTGACGAACCTGCACCGGCTACCAGCATAGCCAAATACCGCACTCGAGCTGGATAGGAGCGCCACGAAACGAATGAAACGAAACGAGTTGGCTGGCTGTGTGCGCGAATTCGCAAAATGGAATGCGAAAATCTAAAAAATCATAATGTAAATGGGGAAAATGAATTGAAATTGCAGCGGCGGCAACAAAATAAGCCGCTGCCAAGACGCTCTTCTGGCCAGGCTGCCGGTCTCCGCTTGCCGCTCACACACCATCGCTCGCGCGCTCACGCTCCGCGCACTCGCTCGCCATTCGTTTATGCTCTCGCGCTCCGCAACTATTAATTGGAGCTGTAAGACATTTTCCTTCTTCCGTTGTGCATTCTTTACAAATCCGTTCCGTCTACTCTGCTCTGCTCGGCTCGGCTCGGCCGACGTATCATTGCTCAAAGCGAAGCCAAGAAAAAGCCGTAGCGGTGAGTTTGGGTGGGTGGGCGAGGTGCGCAGAGGTGAGGTGAATGTGTCCGCGAGGCGGTGCGCGATGTGCGGTGGGCTGTGGGGTTGGTTCATCACAAGTGTGGGTATTGTTGCCAAATCGAGTTGGGGCTTCGCAAATGTAATGCAAATGATTGGCGTTTCTTTGTGCGTAGCGAACATATTCAAATTTTACAATATTCGTAATATTTCGGATTGCTTGCGGATTCATTTAGAAATTGTGTTTTCACAATGGAATGGAGAATGCAATCGTCCATCATTTCCTCTGTGCCTGTCCAACCTTATCAAGAAGGAGGAGGAAGACACTAGGCAAGCCTATACAAATTTATTTTTTTAAATGCATCAACCTCCCTAGTTTTTAATAAAGTCGAACTTATATGTATTTTAGTTCATTTTCTTTTTGAAATAAGTATGTACATTCCACTTTTATAAGCGACTAAAACATTATCTTCCTAAGATATCGCATTCACAATTTCACAACAATGTTCACGCATTTTGGATTAGCCAAAACCATGTAGCATCCCCTCATATTTTATTAATTTTATTATGCCATATTGTTGCTTCAGTCACACTGAATTTTCATCAAATTACATAAAAAACGTCCATAAATTATTCATTCACACCAATTACGTGTACCTGATAGTGTGGCCAAGACCTGATATCAGCGAAAAGTTTTTGTTTTGCTGTTACTCACATTGCACTCGAAATACCCACACATCATATGAATTTTATAAATCAAAATACATACGAATTAGCACGTAGATACACGTACTACATTAATTGTACAAGTTGAAACAATGTTGGTTATGTCTAATTGGTGTTTTCAATGGAACCTTCACATTGATGATTACGCTTAACGGTGTGTAATATAGTGCGATTGTTATCGTAGTTGGCTCCGATAAGGAATAAAGTACCTGCGAGAAAATTGTTAATGATTTCGTTTAAAATTATGAAATTTAACATTGCCTCATCTTGAGGAATTTCGAAAGATATGCTCAAATAGGAATGTGAACTATTTGAAAATATAAATCACATTTATTGGATGCTATGCCAGTGTAAGTTCTAGAAGACTTGAGACAGTTTGAAGTATTGGAACAGTTCCGTCAATGAAGAGGTGGGAGAGATTGTCAGTCATCTTCACTGTACAAATAAGCGTTATGCTTTCCTTTCTTTGGTGACCAACCTCAAATCAGTCAAAAATCTGTAACTTGTTTAGGTTTAGTAAATCGCACTGGCTTAAGTAGGGTCTCTATAGACTTGCAAGAAGTTCTGCTCTGGGCTCATCTGTGGCTTAAAAGGTTTTTCGACTATGTTTCTGAGCTAAAAGTTACTTTTACTTAACCCAACCTGACCTTATCCTTCTGTGTCTGTGAGCTGATAGCCACTTTAGCCTAACCTAATTGGGCCTAGCCTAACCTGATCTAACCGTATTTGTTTTGTGTCTATGGGCTGACAGCCGCTTTGGCATAACCTCACCTTAAATTTCTGTGTCTGTGAGCTGATAGCCACTTTAACTTAGCCTAATTGGGCTTAGACTGTGAAGTGATAGCCACCTTAACCTTACCTAATTTTATTTTTCTGTTTCTGTGAGCTGATAGCTACTTTAACCGAACCTAACATAACCTTAATCTTTACATAAATATGGCCAATATGTTTTCATATTTTATAGAAATACTAAAAATGTCGAAAACATTAAATAAAATTCAGCATTATTTCAATCTCCAAAGTAAAAAATGTTGAATTTTCTTAACTTTTCCTCCTCCTTTCCCTACTTTGCTTTTCTATTTCTCTAAGCATAGATTTAAAATATCTAAAATATGCCTAAATATTTTCCACCGAATAAGATTTTTTGAATTTTTACTAAAATTCTTTATTTAAAAGCCAACCATATCCCAATTAACAACTTCTCAGTTAGTTCTAACCGAACCGCAATGATTTTGCTGTGCTGGCAGCTCTAACCTGACCTAGGCAAACCGATAGTGAATATAATGCAGCAACAATTCAGCCAAACAAACAACAAAGTGCATTGAGCTGAATTGTACGCAAGCGAAACGGATGCAGCGTGCGGTGCATGAAGGCACAGCCAGCGCTTTGTTGGGCAAACGAGCGAAACCAGGCGCTGAACGACGAACCGAACCCAACCAATCCGAGCCACAGCCAAAGCCAAATCGAGCCAGCCATCCAGCCAAGTCGAAACGTAGTTTGCTTGGCTTGTTGGCCCGTTGGATCGTTGGCTGGCAGTCGCACACACGCAGGAGGAATTTTTCATCAAAAAAAGTACTTGCCGCTAGTGCTCCCTGCCGCTCGCTACGCCAGTGTGCCTTCTTTTCGTCGCGTTCTGCTCAGCCATTTCTAGTTTTAAAATAGCAAACGTTTTAACGCTAACAGAAAAAAGGAACAAGAAAAAATTTTATGAAATACAAATATTTCCATTTCACATTTCGTTTCGTTTCGTCGACGTTTTTCCACCGCACCGTGCACCGTGCAATGTCTTTTCATTTCTTGTGCGCCTGGCGTGCGTCTGTAGTGGTGCACATGGCGCTGTGTGCGTTGCTGTTTCTCTGTGTTTGTGCGTTTGTTTGTTTGTGTATTTTCTTGTGAGCCTGTTTTTTAATGCGTCGATGTCGAAGTTTCTGTTTGCACGCTTTAGATAAAAATTGTTGAATTGTTTATTTTTGTGGTATTCGTAAATTACATAAAATCGTTGGAAGTAATTTATGAAGATTACGGGCACGGCTTGAGAAATGTGTGTGCGCACGGTGCGAGCTGTCTTCTGTTCGCCGTGCGCTGTTCACTGTTTGCTATTTGCCGTTTGCTGGCTGTTGCCGTTTCCTTCTTTCATACAATTTAGTGGCAGCGGATGGAATTGTTCGGCTCAGGAGCGTAGTTTTATGCACATAAGTACATACATAGATACATATTTATTAGACGAGTTCATTGAAATCAATTTATACGCCTACATGGCAGCCAGCAAATGCGCGCACAAAGGCATCTCTACGCGGCCGCGCACTGCCGCCAACAGTCGCTGGCTGGATCGCACCTAATTACCGGCGAAAGAATCACAGCTTGGCTACAGGAAAACACTGATTCCGAATAGATTTCTACCACACCCAAGTTTAAAGAATACACAAGAGTTTAGATGGCGTTCAAAAAGTGGCTCTTTATGACAGAATAACAATGGCATAGAGAACACTACGAATCTAGAATAATGCGATTGCGAATGTAGAATACAATGAATATAGATTAAGAAATATAGATTAGAAAAGATGCATATAGTTTTTAAAACGCGATTATGTTCAAACTTTATGCGCCGTACAATTTAAATTTATGTTTCATTGAACAAATATTTAGTGAGAAGCACTCACCGGCGTTATCATTTTTTCGAGTCAAAAGTTGATATTTGCATTTCAAAAAACAAAAGTCCGCGATTTTCTATCACTGTTTTTTTTTAAATCGTTAAATGTATTTTAAAATCATATGCACTAAAAAAGATAAACTGATAAGCTTAAGAAATTTCGCGGGTGTATTAAAATCGTTTAATCGATTCACAGTGCAATGATAGCTTTTCAAACATTAAAAACTTTACTCGGATAGGTATAGAACAATTTTTAGACATGACAAAACATATGGAATTCCACTTTTTAAGTAGAAGGAGCGGTAATATTTAATATAAATATAAAAATGTCTTTTTTTGGTTCAGTCTTCAAGGAAGAACAGGACCGCAACAATACTTAATGCCTTGTGTTGGTTACGTTAATCAACCTAAACCAGAGACACTGTGCTCACGAGACATTGCCTAATGGGAAGAAGGAAATGTGGGACTAGGGTTACCACACAACGACTTCTGTCGTGGTTGTCGTTCGAAAGGAGAAGAAACAGTAATGCATTTTATGTGCCAATGTTGCTCCCTGCACAGTTAGCCTGCACAGCCTATCTGAGCATTCAACACGGGACATCAGGGCAAAAACCAGGTTCATATTGAAATTTCATGGTTCTTAGCGTCGTAAAAGAAGAATTGTGCTATCTATTTGTTACAACTATTGTGGGTGGCATATATCAAGTGACTGTCATGTTAAGTTAGCTTTTTTCAGAAGAAGGCTGCCAATCTAACTTAACTCCTCTTCTTATGATCTTTGGCTTATTGAATCCCTTTTTTTTCAAAAAGCAGTCCAAGTTTAAAAATGATGTACTAAGGACTTCGTCGATTAAAATTGTCCGTTAAATGCTGCAGGCTGGTTCAAAAGATTTCATCATTTTTGTAGCGGACAATTTTGTTCAACGCAGTCTTAAGGTATTTCTTATATTGAGATTCACAGTAAATAATTAAGTCAAACGAATTCATTTGACGCCCACTTTAAACCTACCTTTGAGTTGGTGATAGAATTAAGAAATTATAACAATTTAATAGATCTTTAATATTTTTTCTCCATATTGTTTGATCAAGAAAGTAATTAAGCGAAAATAACAAGACACAATCAATTCGACAATTAATTATCTCAAATTTGATCGCCACTCAATTTCATCATCTAATCTCTATTGCCAGCGTCTGTCTAATGCCATCTAATTATATTTATTTTGTTTGTGAAAACATTCCTAATAACCCCAAACCTATACGAATTGTGCTGTAACCCACTGCACGCAGCCTGTAATACCCGAGAAAATTGTAATCATAAGCAAACCAAATGCAAGTTACAACAATATTTAAATACCAACAAATACACAGACAATTTGTCGCTTCTTCCCCTTCTACAGGTACTGCGAATTTCTCATCTTTATCCAACAACTACATTTCCGCTATTTTCTTCTGTCCGTCGTCGACAAATTAAATTGTACGCGCTGAAAAGTCTCACAAGAGTCACATGAAACGGCACACGAACCGCAACCACAAAAATAGCCAGGCGAAACGAGCCAAAATGAAATAAAATCAAATGAATTGAATTGATTTAATTGAATTGAAATAAAATTGTTTAGCAAATATGCAAGAAGCGAATTGTGAGCGCGCGCCAGCGGCAACGAAAGGCGGAAGCAAGGGTAGACGACGCAATGCTGGCCGCCGAGCGAAACGCACGGAAGGCGGGTAATGCGGGGGGGCCAGATGGGCGTTGGATGACGACTGGGTTGATGCGAGGAGTAATGTGGGGTGTTGGAAGTGTTTGACACCCAACTGCGCGGCCCCAAATCTCAAGCGAAAGATGCGCAAAGCAACGACACAAATATGTAGAACTATTCAAGCGGTTGGAGTGAGTGGGGTGGGGTGGGGTGCGGGTGACATTACACGCAGTGAAATACACATAAATGAGTGTGTAAGTAGTTATGTGCCAAGGTACTATAAAATTTCGAATTTCAATAGAATAGTGAAATGATAAAACGGCCGAAAGCGCACGACAAAAACAATGTTAACGTCAACTAGGACAACAACAGCAGCAATAACGACACCAAAGCAAAGCAAGCAATGAACAACGATAGCGACAACAACGACAGTCGAATGTGATTATCACAAAGCAAATAATTAAATTTGAATTTGAGAAATTGCGGGCAGGTGATAATGCTCTATTTTCAAAGGGGGTTAAAAGCTTTGCGTGACTTAATTTTTGTTGCTTTCGATTTATGAAAACTTCGTATGCAGATTTCATTATTTGTAAAGTGTACCTTAATCAAATAATACAAAATTTTTAACATTCAATCAGTGGGGTTTGAAACAGTCGGCTGAGATGCTCCATCGCAATGCCACACAAAGTAAACAAACGGCATAAAGTATCGACTGCATTAGCGCAGCAGCATAAGCAACAACAAAAAGTTGACGAACGCGAGGTGTTGCCCGGCAGCTGCTCGCCACCGTTTAGCAGCAACACCTGTCACAATTTGTTGTTTGCTGTCAGCGCTGCCAGCTGTGTCTGACTTCAGTGCTGTTGCCACTAGTCACACGCCCCCTCCCCCACACCGTCCACCCACAAGCCGCGCAATTGTATCACTGAGCATTGCACATAAATATGTGCGTACTTTTCTATGTATGGACACACTCGCTCACACATGCGCATTCACTCACACTGCAACATACCAATAAGAACCTCACTTTTGACAACTGCGCTGCACCCGCTGCCGACGTTGCACTCGCGTTCTTTGTCGCAAATTATTCAAATAAATGCTAATTTCAAATGTTTTCATACGCTTTAGTCATGGGAACGCCATGAGAAATTTAATGGTTTCACGTTTGCCAAACACTGTGCGATTTTCTTCTTTCAATTCCATGTCTTTTCTTAGCGAGTTATGAAATTAACTGAATTTATGCAAATAAGCAGAAAAAATTAGACAATTGCAATAATGAGCGCCACCACCGTCGCCTGGTGCATTTTGAGCTCCACTCAATTGAGCACTGACCGAATGCGACGCTGTTAGTTGTCAAATGAGCCAAGCGCTGAGCCATTTCGCCGGAGCGCGTTCAGTGCGCGGCCAATTTGTTGTTATCAGCAACGCGGAGAGTTGCCGCAATTTGCAAATTTCGAATAGAAATCTAATCATTTACAAAGAAACCTATGTGGGAAAACGACGAATGTGATTAAATTAAATATTTAAGTTAAAGCATTGGATAATAAAGAAGAAATTTCCTCCTTCATATTTGTTTTCATCATCTGATTAATTACAGGTTTTTGAGGATTTGCTGTCGCAGCAAACTGACGTACTCTCCGAAGACTCGTATAGAGTCTTTGCAAAGCTCCACAGATATTTTTCCAGGTTCCTTTTCACATCTGCGATATCGTGATTAATGTTGTAAAAATTATTTTCATTATCAAAACATTTATTAAACGCCGCGCTGTTTACTACCAGCAAGTCATTGCATTCCTAATCATACTTTTCTTCCATTGATATTTGTTATTATCCACTACATATATGTAATACTTCTATATTGGCAGCAACCTATCTTCACAATAAGTTTTCATTCGGAAATCAAAAGGAGACAAGCGATGAGACAGAAAACACGAAATTTTGTGAATGTATTTCTATACGTGTATACATGAGCACTTCTACACATGAACAACTGTCAAACTGCTCCAGGGGCGGTTGAAGAAAAAGGTACTATTTTCAGTTAATTTCGACAAATTTTAATTTTGTTCCAGTCAATTTTTTCCCGCCTGAACGCACCTGACTTTTTGACACTTTTGACATATGTCAAGGTACATTCGTTTATACGCTTTTTCGCTCATATTTCACTATTGCTGTACTGTGATGTTGGCGAATGTACCCTGAGCTTACTGCCAATATAGAAGTACTACATATATGATCCACTAAGACTATGGAAGTAACGAACTTATGAATGCCAAGATTCGGCCGAGCCATTTTCCAAAACAATTTTTTCAAAATATTAATTTACGCAAAGCACACATCAGTAATACACGCATACTGCTTTACCAAAAGCCAAATTTTTCCTTATTAATTATTAAAAAAAATTGCAACATATACTTTCAGCTCAATTCGCTGTCGAACTCAATTACGTCATCGCCTCATCAAGTCACATATGTCATTGAAAACAACTGTTCCACTTCCACGCACCCCATCTGGCAACACTATCCACTTGGTTTTCGTATATTTTACATTGGTTTTTCAATTACAACAATTCGTGTCATCATTAATAAAGCATTAAAATGCAAAAGGTAAGTCAGAAAGTTGCTATCAATTAATTTAGTATCAGAGCGTGTCGTAGTTGCTGTTTTCGTCTCGGGTCACATTTGCTGTGCGCGTTTCCAGTTGTTGGCCAATTGTGACAGTTGGAAGTGTCAGCTACCGACGCTGGAAGCGACAACGTTTGCGCACACAAACTTCCACTGCAGCCTTCCAGCCAACAGTGGAAGTTTTTTTCCATATTGATTAGTTATGTCGCTTTTGTTGTTTACCCATTAATTTCGCTCAAATTGTGTTGGGAAAAATTGCGAATTTAATTTGAAATTGTGGAGCAAACGCCAGCGCAACGCGTGCCGAGTGAAGTGTCCGCAAGCGAAGACAAACTGAAGGCGAACTACACGATTGGCCGGGCAGTCGTGAAACAACCCCAGATGTCCACTGGAGTGGGAGGCGGAGGGAGCAGCATCACTACAGATCACCACAGTCGATTGTATTTCCTCAATTCGCCCACGACACCGCTCACCGCACGCGATCCATTCTTCATCAAGCCGGAATACCTCAACTATGAAAGTCCCATGCACCACCTCTACCCGAGCAACAGGGGCCTCATAGACTATAATAATTACACGAGCGCCGCCGCCGCGGCCGCCAGCAGCAGCAGTAGTAGCAGTGCCGCCGCCGCCGCAGCCGCAACCGCGAACGCCGCGGCCGCCCTCAACCTAGAGAACAGCTTCCACCATCATCAGTCGCAGGCAGCGCAACCGGCGCCGCAGCAGCAAACGACCGCCGGCCAGGCAGCGCCACAGCAGCAGCACGCCGCCGTCGCGCATCCACTGCACCATCATCTCGGCGGGCAGCAATCGACGCGAGCGCAGAAGGCAGCTCGCCGCCGCAGTAACGAGTCAGCAGACGCACGCGAACGCCGACTGGAGCGAAACGCTGCCAGAATGCGCGATAAGCGCGCCAAAGAATCGGAGGCCGAGTACCGTTTACGGCTGGCCAAAAACGCGGAGGCGAATCGCATACGGCGCCAGAACGAAAGCGAAGTACAAAGAACCCTAAGACTGATGAAGAATGCGGCACGGCAGCGGCTGCGGCGCGCCAGCGAAACGGCGGAAGAGCGCAAAAAGCGGCTGGCCAAGGCTGCCGAACGGATGCGAGTGGCGCGCGCCAATGCGCCGAAGGTGCACAAACCGCCACTGCAGGATCGCCTCAAGGGGTACTAGACAACACTGACAAGCAGGACGATTAGGGCAGAGGTCAGCGAGATGAAGAAGAGGAAGAATGGGTCGACAGGGGTCAGCAGCACGGGCAGCAGCATAGTGGGACAGACCGCAGTAAAAACCTCACTCACAATCACGGGCAGGGACACAGGAGTACAGCGGAGCAGCTGAACAGTGGGACGGACAAGCGGACGGAAACTATAAAATTTGAAGTACTTTAGCAGCAACAAAAAGAAAGAAATGCAGAGACGAAAGGAGAAACCGCCAAGTGGCAGAAAAAGCGGGAAAATATATTGCAACAACAAGAACTACAAAAACAAAACCAATATCATCATCACCAAAAAGAAGAACGGCAACGCAGTCGCGCACGCGCACGCGTCGACACCAGTCGCCGGGTTTTTTGGCTTTTCGTTTCGTTCACGTCAGCGAATCGGCGAGGGCGGGGGCGCACTCCAAGTGCGCCGACAATCCCTCCCAGTCGGACAACAATTCTAATTAAGTTTATGAAATAAAGTATTTTTATAATGCATGCATTATATAATTACAATAATAATAATAATAATGAATATATAGAAGCGTACATATGTAAATGTAGTCGGTCACATACACACTCAAACACACACTGCAACACCCGGACATCAGCACACACACACGTGTGCGCACTTGATTATATATTAATTAAACTTACTACAACGTAGCACCATAGCATTAAACGCTCTCAATTATAAAGCCGTATCCAAACTAATTATCAGTAGTCACTCCTCTCACCACCCTTTTACACCATCCCCCACTTTACCCTTTATTATTCGTTTCCCATGTAGAAGTAATCAAATCGTATTCTAAATTTGTAATCGTCCCAGATTAGAACCTAAATTAATCGATTATCCTTTCCCCTTCCCCTGAAACATACACACTCACTCCACTCTTAATTAAGTTCTAGTCAAAATTCAACTTTAACTTCATTGTTTGATGTAATTAAGCATTAATTTCAAATTATGTAATATGTACACTCTATACTGGAATAAAGTTGCATTCACAATTTTTAAAATACGCCACAACGACTGAGATTTGATCCAGACGTTTGATCCCTCGTGGGATGCTTGTCTTTTAGTTATTGCGGTCGGGATGATTACAGGTGGGTGTAGTTATTGTTTGGCGACTGGGAAGTTATATTCGCCTAGGTATAGTCAACAAAATAAAAATTGCTTGACTGGGATTTCAGTTTGTATTGACACCACATTAAATACAAAATATTTGAAAAACAAAAACTAGCGAATTCTTATTATAATTAGCTTTTTGATTGTGCTTTCATGCAAAATGTTGGGTTTTCACCTTAATCTATAAAGTTTCTGGTACCATTGAAAACCTACTTATTTTTATTCTGTGAAGCAAATGGAATTTTAAGCTTAAAATAATTTCATTTATGTTGGTTCAGAATTGTAAATATTGGAATAATGAAATGAGATCGCCAAGTACAGTTGAACCTCGATTATCCGGGCCTCCATAAACCGGGAACATCTATTAACCGGGATGCTGAGTGTTTGATTTTATACCTCTATTAACCGTGATTTACCTCTATTATGCGTGAAGCACATATACTTGTGTTTGTTTTTTTCCGTATAACACACATATAAATATATATAATAATAATTGACTGGCACGACAGCCCGCTTACGCGAGACTAAGGCCTAGCTTCCTGCAACCACCCGTGTTGTGCGGGTGAAAGGGACCTACAGTTTTATGCCGGTTCCGAACGGCAGGTTGGGAGCTCTTTCATAAGCAATTTTTACTCTCAGAGGTTTGCCATTTCCAGCTGAGAGGACAGCCACCGAAAGAGAAAACGAGTTTCCCGTTATTTTTTTTAGGTGTTATTACAGGCAGAATTTGAACCTGGGTCGCTGCCTTCGACTCGCGGTCCAACGCACTAACCAGCTGAGCCACGGCGGCTGCCAATATATAATATATATATTTATTTTAAATAAATGCATTTTTTGAAATAGAATAAGATTTATTGATGCAAATGTACCTTTATAGAAGCAGTTTCACATGTTCTTATCAAAAATAAAAATAATAGGTACAATTTATAAACGATTATATGTAACCTCTTTTAACCGGGTTTTTCGATTATCCGTGATGAGCCCAGTCCCGAGCAACCCGGATAATCGAGGTTCAACTGTATTGTCGTTTGCCCTCTAAATGCGCATTTACCGCCAATTGGCTTTTGACAGAGAAAAGTATGGCATCGCCAGCATATGCCAGACCCCCGTTGCAAGGTACGTGATGTCCGCTCGAGGATTTTGTGTGTGCGTGCGTGTCGATACACTGGAAGGCTTCCCGTTTAGTACACTCTGCGAAAAGTACTAAATTGGCTGCAAAATGCTATAGCATAAAAAATCCGACACTGTCAAAAATCGTCGCCATTATTACAATTAAAAATTGAACCTATCTCTGCTGTAAGCACAGACGCCACCAAAGAGGATAAAGAAGCTCAAGTTCGCTCAGATATTACCATCATCATCATCACATTTTATGATAGCAAACAACCGATCATAGTCGGTTTTATAACGAGTTCTTTTTGCTTTTTTTGTTTTGTACAAAAATTAAGTTTTAAAAAAACTCAAAAGTCGTGGTTACAAATCTCGGTTTAATTTTTGTACCTGTACTATAATTTTACTAATTCAATCATGATCTAACTTTGTATACTCTAGGTTTTTGTTTGCTAACAATTTTCCATTGGTGTTTCATTTCCAATTTCCCCCAAAGCGGCTCTTTCCAATAAGATTTCGTGTATTTACATTTTTTTCGCGACTCGGTGCATGGCTTTGGCTTTGGCCGCCTACGGTCGGTTTGCAAGATAAAAAAAAAAACTGTTATTTAAAAAAATCAAACTTTTAAAAAGTGCGCAAAATAATCACGCAATCAAAAAAGAAACTTTTAAAGTGGCTCGAGAAGCAGTGTTTGCAATTGATCTTTGTGTAAAGTTGAGTGAAAAAAGCGGAGCATTTGCCTTGGGAATTAAAAAGTGCTCCCAAACGAACATGTGGAACATTACGCAAAGTTGACCGCGAATGCAATCTGAAAAGACGGAGAAAAAAGCGCCAAAGTGTAATATCTGGCGGTGGAGTGCCGAGCGTGCAGCGTAACCTTGCGTAGTGTGTGTGATAATTTAGCGAAAATACGCGAGGCGGAGCTGAGCGCTGAAAATCATGTGAAAAATCGATTGGAACGCAGTCACGAAATCCTGGAAAAGTATGCAACATCCTTCCAGTGGGTGGAACGATGAAACTGCTGGGATTCGCTTGGCCCGAGCAGTGCGAAATGTCAAAATTTGACAGGCGCCACTACCACTAAATGACATCAGTGAGAAAAACTGTGTAAATATTAGCAAATTTTTTGCAAATACGCAAAAAATCGGTGAAAGAAACAATAACACAATTGGCAAACAGTGTGCAATGTGCTTGCCGAGGTGAAACGCGACGAAAGAAACGGCGTATAAATGTGGCAAAGCGAGGAGAAGTTACACAAAGACCTTTGCAGTTCCTGAGAGTGACGTTTTGAAATAATGGAAGCAAATCCCAATGGGATAAAAATAGAGCCCACACTTGAACAGCAGCAGCAGCAGCAGCAACATTCACAGTACGCGACGCATCTACTCGCTTTGAATGGCCACAATGCACGTCTACTCATTGAGCACCCGCCAGCGTTGCTGGTCCCACTGTCCCATCACCAGCAGCAACAGCAACAGCAGCACCAACAGCAACAGCAGCATCAGCAACTACTTCAGCAACATCAGCAGCAGCAGCAACAGCAACATCATTTCCAGCAGCACGAGCAGCAACTGCAGCATCAACAGTTGCAGCTAGGCGTTCTTCCCGCCTATCCGCAACCGCTCTCACTGAAGCAGCAGCCACCGTCTACGCCCGCATCGGCAGCCGGGACCGTTGTCACCGCAGCGCTCGGTCCTACATCGGTAGCGTCGTCCACTTCGTCCGCCGCCGCAGCGCACCGCTGGAACGAGAGCCCCGAGGCCCGCGCACGCCGTCTGGCACGCAATGCTGAGAGAATGCGTGAGCGGCGTAACCGCGAAACTGAGGAGGAGTACCGCAAGCGGCTCGCCCGCAACGCCGAGGCCAACCGCCAGCGCCGCCAAAATGAGTCGGAGATGGAGCGTGCAATGCGCCTGGTGCGCAACGCGGCACGGCAGCGCCTGCGTCGCGCCATGGAATCGCCAGAGCAGCGCGGCAAGCGGCTGCAGAAGCTGGCCGAACGCATGCGTCTGTATCGGGCCAACGAGACGCCCGACCAGCGCAAGATTCGGCTGGCCGAGATGGCGGCGCGCGCCCGGCAGCGCATCGCCAACGAGTCGGTCGAGGAGCGCAAGGAAAGACTGAGAAAACTGAACGAGTACGCGAAAAAGGTCAGAGAAAAGAAAAAACATTCAAAGATAGAGCATAGCCAGAATTCGCAGAATTCGAACCAAATGGCCGGCCCTGCTGCCAATTGTACTAATAACGAGAATATTAATTTAAATCAGGCGGCCCCAGCGGCGGCTCCAGCAAACAGCATGGGCCAGCAGCAGCAATCGCAACAACAGCAGCAGCAGCAACAAACGCACGACGAGCAGCAGCAGCAGCTGCCTGCGTACCAGCCGCACCAGACGGCGCTAACCAATCCCATTGAATACTATC
The DNA here is from genome assembly GCA_964056695.1 of Melieria picta. Classification (NCBI taxonomy): domain Eukaryota; kingdom Metazoa; phylum Arthropoda; class Insecta; order Diptera; family Ulidiidae; genus Melieria; species Melieria picta. Next base: position 58,994,472 of record OZ057398.1, read on the forward strand.
AAAACATGTTCATGAGTCCGGCCACGCTGCGGCCCACGCTCCTCAAGCAGGAGCAACTAACGCAGCAGCAGCAGCAACAACAACAACAGCAGCAGGCATTGCAGCAGGGCCGCTTTACGCACCAGCAGCAGCAGCCGTCGCTGCTGGACGCCGAATCGAATAGCCTTTTCCAGCAACAACTTTACGAGAACGAGCAAAAGGCGGGCGGCGCTGGCGGTGGCGCGGCTACCTCCGCAGGCTCCTCCGCCACCAAGTTACCGCAGGCGCACGTGCCACAGTTCAGCACAATTGCCAGCTCGCTGGAATTTTATCAGAATAAATATAACAAGAAGCAGGACCTTCAGGTTTGTAGCTCGACCCAATCGACGACGCGGGAGCAACAGACCAATTGATTGTTTGCCTGCAGGCGGCACATAATTGCGGCTGAAATATTGCCGCTGCGTCCATATAAAGAAAGATGAATGCGAACTAAGAAGTGGGGTTAAGTTGAGGAAACTGTACCGGATGATCTGCTAAAAGACGCCTAACTAAATCCTCCGTGGCGAACACATTCGTCGTTACAGATGCTCCTCAGCCATCTTAGCCGCCTGCAAGCAAACAACGCCACTCCCCTTTCCTCTCCTTTACAGGCTATGTCTGGCACCAATACGACAGGTCCTTGCTAACGATCGAACTTCTTCTATTTGTCCACCTTCTAGACAAACACGAATACCACGAATAATACTAGCAACAACAGCGGGTCTGTTGGTGGCTCCAATTTGCAGAACGACTCCAAGGGAATTGCTGCATCGGCGTCCGGCGGCGATAATCAGAAGCTCAAGGCCTCGCATCCGCAAATCCAGAATCCTCCTACGCCGCTCTACAACCAGTTTCCCTATTTGGCTACGTTCCCGGCCGCCGCCGCCGCGGCCAACACCGGTGCCGCCGTTGTCAGCTCACCGTCGAGTACCCCCGCCCAAGCGGCCTACTATCCCACGATGTACCATAACGGCTTTCAGCTAAGCATACCGCCGAATACGGTGCCGCCGCCGTTCACGCCTGTGCACTTTTCAAACGCCAGCAATCCGGGCGGCTCGCCGTCGTCGGCGCAGACCCAACCGGTCGGCGGCGCTTACAATCTGCTGGCGAACACCTCGATCAGCGCAGCGGCCGCGGCCGCCGCAGCAGTATCGTCGGCCACGCAGCAACAGGCAATACAGGATTTTCCAAAACCGGTCCGCGGTCGCCCTAGGAAGACTATCTTCTCGAGCACCAGCACCAGCAGTGCGTCCGCTGCAAATAGCACGGACGATGTGAAGAACGGCATCTATCTGCTGCCGGCGCAAGGCGGTGCTGAGCCGCAGGAGGATGCGCTGAGGCAGCAGCAGAAGGTCAGCGCCCTGCTCGAGCAGGAGATCAACCAGATGCTCGCCAACCCGCAACTTACACAGCGCCGCGGACGTGGTCAACAGCAACACCACCACCAGCAACAACATTCCTCCCCCACGGGCTCGACACGTAGCGGCGGCGGCGGCCACAAATACGAGACAGAAGAGGAGAAGCGCATACGGCTCGACAAGATGGCGGCACACCAGCGCGAGGTGCGTGCCAACGAGACGCCCGAGCAGCGCGCCGTTCGGCTGGCCAAGCTGTGCGAGCGCGCGCGCCTGAAACGCGCACAAATACGCGCCACCGAATCGACCGAGGAACGCAAAGTGCGTCTCTCCAAGCAGGCGGAATACGCGCGCATGCGTCGTATGCGCACGCACACGCGCGCACCTGACTACCGGCGACGCGCCGAGGAACGTGCACGCGAACTCTACGAGCAACTGCAGAGCACAAGCTACGACGAGACGAAGAAGGAGGTGGAAATCTCCAGCGACGGCAATGAGGTCAGTAGTAAGCTGCAGTCGCAGGAGCAGCAGGAACTGCTGCAGCAACAGCAGATGTTGCAGTCGAACGACTCAGCTGCGCTGGTGGCGGCAGCGCAATTGCAGCAGCAACAACAACAGCAGCAGCAGCGCTTTTTAGCTTTATCCAATCAACAGCAGCAACCTCAGCAGTCCGAGCAGCAGCAGCAACAGCAACAACAACAACAACAACAACAAATGCCAGCCACGCCCACTAATCCCAACGGCGCGTCCTACGGAAAGCCGCCGTGCAAAGAGTACGCACAGCCGGAGAATAACGACATGCTGAAGATCCTGGAGCCGATCATTGTCATGAAGACGAAATAAACGCAATAGAACTATTTTGGCAAAGGCACCAGCCACCAATACACACACACCTGCACCTTACGCAATGACAAATTGTAGGTACGCGTAATTTAATTTTTTTTAATACCACAAGCAAAATGAGGAATTAAGTGAAGTAGATGAAGTAAAGCATTGCCTTATGGCAGCGATAATAAACTTTGTAGCAGTAGCGTTGATAATAATGATGCTGATGATTATTATTACTACGATAGTAACCACAATGCTATACATTTACACATCCATGCCGATGTGTGCACAACCCATACATATATACTATGTAACGCAAGTTTATATATGCCACTAGTAACAGTTGATGTATGTAGAGATCATGTAAACAAAACACAAAGCAAGTAATAATAATACATGCGTACATAATAATATTACTGTGTAATAACTATAATAATGATTATGATAACTTAAAGAATAAAGTCAATAATTTTTTTAAAGTAGATAAAATCGGAATGTAGTTTCATTTGAGCAGGGAGGAAGATTTTAAGAGAGGGGATTTGTTTTACAAAGTATAATCTTCTGGTTTGATTAGCTTTCTATGCACCCAATAGTGTATGGGCAAGTCTCACATCCATTTATAATATAAAAATTTCAAAAACAACTAATTCTATCACCAAACCACCAATTCGAATATTCAACGTTCGTTCGTATAATTCCTGGGTTCTTGGTTTAAAAAATTCCACTTTGGCTCAATTCTTTGTAATCATGTTTTCTATTTACAGTTAAAATTCGAAACCTTGCACACATTCGACACAGAATATTCGGCCGATTCCATTGAATGGTGCCCCCACCCTGCGTACCAGACTTTCTTCGCCTGTGGCACATACCAGCTGCAAGAGAGCAGCGGCGACGAAGCCGCAGCCTGTCAACGCAAAGGTCGCATTTATCTCTTTAAGTTTGACCCCATCTCCGAAGAGTTGGTGGAGCTGCAGCGCTTGGAATCAGCAGCCATATTGGACATGAAGTGGCTGTTGCAGCCAGTGCGAAATCCCAAGCTGGCAACTGCTAATGCCCTTGGCCAAGTGGAGATTTACGAGCTCGTAGATCAGACTCTGGAACTACGTAACAGTTTGCAGCTGCGCGCAGAATGCTCAAAACTGTTGGCATTGTCGTTGGACTGGCGCTTCGCGCAGCCGGAAGCCGTACCCGAAATTTTGGTCTCCGACTCGCAAGGTGGTGTAAGCCTAATTGGCTGTGGGGCTAATGGCGATTTGAATGTTGAGCAAAACTGGTCGGCACATAGCTTTGAAGCGTGGATCTGCGCATTTGATCGATGGGATGCACATCGCTTTTACACGGGCGGCGATGATTGCTTGTTGCGTGCGTACGATTTGCGTTGCGCAGCGCCTGCATTGACCAACAAATGCCATAATGCTGGCGTTACTTGTTTGCTCAGCCATCCAAAGCGAGAGCATTTGCTGTTTACCGGTAGCTACGATGAACAGCTGCGTATTTTTGATACGCGCGCGCTGAAGCAACCGCTTGGCGAAGTGAATTTGGGCGGCGGCATTTGGCGCTTGAAGTGCGATCCATGGCGCGGAAATCAGATTTTGGCAGCCTGCATGTATAAGGATTTCAGCATCGTGCAATTGGATGCCGAGTCCTTGAGCGAGGCACAAGTGGTGGCGTCCTACGCTGAGCACTCAAGCATTTGCTATGGCGCCGATTGGTGCCTTGACACTGGAAAAGATAATGAGATCCGTTACACGGCGACGTGCTCGTTTTACGATCATAAGTTGTGCATAGCCCGTGTAAAGGTGCATGAAGATTAACCGACATTTTTCGCCAGACTTTTTTGTCTATAGTTTGTACAAAAAGAATAGTTGAAGTATAACCTAAGGAAAAGTTTATGTTTTTAAAAAATTGTGCGCAAACAACTTTAATAAACCATAAAGTGATTTCTAGTACTGTATATTAGGCGGAGTTAAAAATAAATAAATGAATCAGTCGCGGAATTCTGTCAAATAAATGTTGAATTTTTGACCTACATTTTATTTTTATATAATTTTCTTCAAGCCGGCAGCACAGCTATGTTGATAAAGTTAACAGTTTCCGGTCTATTGCAATGCATCTTGCAATCACAAACAGTGCTGCCAGTAATGCAGATCTTGTTGGATAATTTGTACTAATTCTAGTACGTAAAATTACGAACACATTTGGCGTGTATTTTTATTTTATATTTAATGTATTTATAAATTGCTTCAGTGTTATTTTTTTAATAATACATAATAAATAGGAAGATCAAGGTAAGATACGTCACGTGCATGTTCTAGTGACCAAATAAGATGAATTTTTCAGTATTATTGATTAATATAAATAATTGCTTTATCCTGATTATTATGTTTAAAACGGAAAAAGTCGACAGTAAGCAAACATAAGACAACAATTGGCATGCGCTATAGTGTTTAAACAGGTTTCAAACGAATTCCTAATAAATAATTTTAATATTATCGTTTTGCTCCTTTCTGCGAGTGTGCACTCGCGAACCCTTTGGGCACTATCGCGTCGTTGCGCCATTTGTAATAAAAGCCGTTATGAAACCCGAAGAATTTGGAATTAGCAAATAGCAAAAACTTGAAAATTATTGTTAAAATTCTCGGTTGTCGTAACAAAAGGCCATAAAAAAGTTTGTAACCAGAAGAAAGACTAGCCTGAGTTTTAAGTTTCCTATATTGGCAATATTTGTAATTACGTAATTGGTTTTTGTGGGCGCTGCAATTATGTCTGGTCTCGAGGAACAACTAAACAGGCTGGAACTGCAGATCTACCAATACTACCCTCAGCTGCAGCGTGACTGCGAAGCGGCGAAGTTTGAGCGGCGCCAGCGATTGCGGGAGCAGCTGCGGTGCAGTTGTCCCAAAGTGCAATTGCCACAATTGGATCCGCACATGTCGTTGACGAAGATCAAATGCCTGCTTGAGAAGTGTCAAAAATTGGGAGTGTTTGATAGTGAAAGTGACGAGCCACGCTACCCACAACTATCCGAGTCCAGTGAGGACGAACTGCGTCCGTCGCGAAGCATGCGACGCAACATGCGCAGGCGTAAGGTCCGGGATAGCAGCCACGGACGGAATCTGTCGGACAGCGACTGTGGCACGCCGCTATCTCTCTACATAACCATTCCGCATTCGATAAAGCCACCCGATGATAAAATGGAAATATCTATCGATTTGGGCCGCGTGGATTTGTCTCGTCGACTGCTGGGCGGTCGTGTCAAGGCGCTGCTGGGTAATAATGTGCCCAGCAGCAGTGCCAATGAGGTAGACAGAAATCGCAGTGGCAGTTTTGCGGCTCTGGAAGCTGTTCCCGCAGACGACAACAACACAGTGGCACTTAATACCACCTCGCAGGAAGATGAACTGATGTCGCGTCTTATATCGGAGGTGCTGGTAGAGCCTACGGATGTTACGGAGACTTGGCGTGCCGCCAATGCGCTGGACAACATCAACAATAAAGTAACCGACAACTATGATGCGTGCGTTGAGCAGACACTAACTTCATCGCAAAAGCCTAAGAAGGCGCGCAAGCAGTCTAAAAAACAAGCGAAAGAACCTAAGGAACCACCCAAGAAGCGTGGCCGCAAGCGAAAAAATGCTACAACAGTGGAGTACGATGCAACTGCAGCGGGTTTACCCAAAAGCGATTTGGCCAAATATGTGGAATTGTTTTCGAACAGCTGTAACATGGGCTGTGCCACGCCAGCGCCTTCTTCGACCATGTCACAGCAGCTAGTCACCTCGACGACGCAGCACTTGGACGGCACGGAACAGCAGCAGGAGCAACAGCCGGTGACTTATTACCTTGAGGGCGACTGGGCAAACGGTGGCAACTGTCAGCTCATATCCACTGAGAGTGTGTCCATCGAAGGAGCGCCGGAGGAATTCAATGTGACTGAGCTGGTGAGTGTAAAAAGAGTAAAAGAATATTAAGAATTATATAAATGCGTATAAAGCAGGTTACAGGGCTTTTAAGTATATGCACATTTTTGCGGAGTTAATGTAATTTGCAAGCAATTTTTGTTTAAACATTTTAAATTTCTCTTGTTATCGAGTCACGCCACTGTGCAAACATTTATGCGCACACTAGCTGAATTTTGCTTGCATCTAGCAGTCTGCTGTTGGTCTCTTAGTTCTCACTTGGTTTATGGCGCGCTGTGCATATGTCGCGGTGTGGCCGTGTTGCTGATTCAAAAAGGGTGCTCGTCTTGCACTGCTTATCGAAGTCGGAGTTGACTCTCCGAGTGCGGACGCATTGCGGTGTTGCCGTTCAACTTTCTAAATTGTGGGGTTGGTTTCGGCGTTGCTGAGCCGCCTCCTGATTTATGCGAGCGGTTGACACCCCAGTGGGGTATGGCTTTGCATATCCAGTGCATAATTTTTGAAATATGGGGTCGAGGCTGTCGAAATGGATTGCTTCTTGCTCCTCGTGGGCAGCTGCGTGGCCATTGAGTATGCCTCGCCTCATCTAATGAATTAATTTATTGATGATTGAATTACATTTGTTGGACAAGGAAATTTTATAAATATGTAAAAAATTTAGTTAATTGGAAATGAGTTTTTATTTTTAAATATGTAAGCAATTTTTGTTATTAAGGACTTGTTTAATATTTTGTCAAAATTATCCTTTAATTTTTATTTAACCTGAATGGGCCGGAATTCTTTTTCTTTCCACTTTCGTAAAAGCATTTTTTGAGCGATTTAATATGAAACATTACTAAAAAAAATTAAATTTTTTGAGTGCTAAGCACTACCGAGTTAAATTTTATACACGGTGGACGGAAAGTTTCTGCATACATCGTTTCAATTGTAATATACTTAAAATTCTGATTGCTTGTTTTATTTGAAAACGAAATGAAATCCCCAATAATGTGATGGTTTGAAAATCCTAAGCAGTTCCCTCATAGATCTACAGCGACTTTAATGCAGGACGGTGCGCGATGTCATTTGGCGAAACAGTCAATAAGTGTTGCTAAAAGTCTATTTAAGCTAGTATGGGAAGACTGGCCGGGAAATTCGCCAGATTTTAATCCTATTGAACATATCTGGTCCAGGATTCAAGATTCAGTATTTCGGAGTCCAAAACCTGCCAATAGACTTCAACTCATTGAGAGAGTAAAACAAGAGTGGGATGCTATATCATTGGCCGAAACGTCGGTCTTGTGCGAAAGTTTTCGAAAGCGAGTCCTAGAGTGCTACAAAAAAATGGCACACACACAATATTAATGATCAATTGAATTTTGCTTGGATATGATTTAGTGGTTTACATAAAAAATTTGAAAAGAAATACAAATGATCCTTAACGGTGTTTTTTTTGTATGCAGAAACTTTCCGTCCACCGTGTAATTAGAAATATTTAAAATGTTTCTTGTGAAAGTTAAATTTGGTTGTAAATTTTTATTTTTGCTTTATCATGCACAAAATGCCTGGTTTGTTATTAATTTAGCATTTTATTAAACGATTTCACTTTAATTTTATTAAAGGCTTAAACAAAGTTTTTGGCATTTATCTTCAGGTCAATTACATTGATAATGTTGGCAACGATGCGGGAAATGTTATTGCGCGCGTGCTGGATGCTCCCGCCGTCACAGCCGTCGCCGCCCCTGTCATGCAAAACCTGCAAGTACCCTTGCAACAGTCGCAAGCACAGCAGCTGGCTCCACCACCTCTACGACCGGCACACAGTTCCGACGGCGTTTTGGATCTTTCCAAGAAGTCCACTACAGTTCTGCCGTATCTCTTTGCCATGCCCAGGAATGAGGCTGCCGCCACTAGCATAGCGACCGCCCCAGCTTATGATGATGTCGATGATTGTATGCCACTGGACTTGTCCTTAAAAACGACATCGATATTGGCTAAACCAGCATCACCACCGCTTTCCACGCCTGCTGCGATCATAAAGACCACGTCGCAAGGTCCTTTCACAGTGGATGACTACGATTCGTTTAGGGCGGCGTTGGATATGCCGCTCATCGACATTGACGATAACATGAGCGCCTTTATGGAAATGACCAGCAATGCCACGGCAATTAGTGCGTATATTCCTCTAAATTTTTAGCTGTATCGTTTTTATTTTTAATGTTTTTTTCCTAGGTTTACATAATACCGGGGCCGACGAGTCAACATCAGCCATGTCGCAGGCAGGGAATATTGAAGTGACTGCTAATGACAATCCAGCTGAGAGTACCGTTAACATCGCAAAAGATTACAATTTGAACCAAAACGACTTACTTGTTATTGAGAGTAAGGACAAGCTTACTGACGATAAAGAGAAGAAAGACGTAGAAATTACAAACAGCAATGAAGCTGTCGCTAACGTTACTGTATATGAAAACGGATGCACTGATAACACTGAGCCACACAATGTTAGTAAAAACATTGATCAAAACGATGCTAACAATAGCACCCACAATGAGCCAATCGACTGTACTTTGGAATTAACATGCAACTCGGATATTACGCAGCAGGTTGAAGGAATTGATGAGAATGTTGAGTATCGAGCGGGCAACATGCAGCTGGACGACGATGTCGTATGTCTCGACCTGAGTAAGAGCGGATTTGACGATATAGACAGAGGTGAAGACAACAACACAAACTGTGACATGGACATTGAACCGCCTAGTGAAATTGCAAGCAACAATTGCAACGTTGACAACGTGGAAAAAGATAACTTAAGCTTATGCGTAAACGACAATGCAGACAATATTGTCCATAACTACGAAGAGAGCAACGAAATTGGCAAGCCGGACAATTGTAGCGAATCAGCAGATGTGTTCAAATACAGTGACAACAACAGTTCCGCATGTGAAGTCGGAAGAGAAGACAACACTATGATTGTTGCTGTTGCCAATAGAGATGTGATAGTATCAGAAAATGACGCAGAAAAGGAAACGCATTGTGAAAGCGCCGATAAATCGCTTGCCTTAGCTGAAACCAACGACAATAACTTTAATATGAATGCAGAATCTACTGCGCACAGTGATCAAAGCGTGGCTAGCTTTGGAAGCAGCAGTAGCTGCGTACGCAACGAAAATGTGCGTGGAAAGAGTACAGAAAGAGACATGGAAAATGGTCAATGCCAACAAGATGCTGACGAGCCTAATGGCAGCGACAAGCTGTCCCTGGATTTGCTGTTTGTGGATGTTGAATTGCTGACGCCGCGCAAGTCCATTGATCATCAAAACGGGGATCCACTAAATTATGAGGTGGAAAAAGCTGTTGGCAATTTGCTGCCGAAAATTGAACAAACAGAGCTGGAAAAATGTGAAGATGATTCGCTTGAGCAGACAATTAACAATGAGAGCTCCAGTTCTATTGACTTGATTGAAAATATGGATGCTGATAATAAGCTAAATGTAAGCCTTCCGATGCCACAGTTGACACTGATGGAGCACAGCTCGGAAGAGTTTACCTCAATGCATTTGGAAGCGGACTACGAAAGCAATGAGTCTGTGCCGATGTCCCAAGAAGGGATTGAGAAAACTGACGTGAAGGAAGAGCAAAAAGAAACTGAGGTAACAGCTGCCACCGGGGTAAATGCAAGTGATCCGGATGATTGTAAGTGCAATGGTTGTGAGTAGTTTTAGTTATTTTTATGGAAATAGCTTAGAATTGGTTGAGTTTGTAAACACACACTCACCTTTTTTTGTATAGCTGATACAATTGCGCCCGCAATTGATCTCACAGCAGACAGCAGTGTAGAGCCAATCGTGCATATAGGCACCCAGTTAACAGATGCCGCACTGGAAAGCTGCAAGCAAGCAGTGAACATAAAAGTCGAGAAACGTGAACAGCCAATGGATGAATTAGTGGATACAAGAGAAACGCTGGGAATAAGCAAGACTGACCGACAGTCGCCAAATACCGCTGCCGAACAAGTCAGTTTACCGCAGCCTTCAAGCGCCAAACCGAATTTATTGGTAACACCAAAAAACGAGGTCGAACTTTTTCCCAGTCTTTCTGTTTTGGAGTTGGAATCCCAGTTGGATGATATCTGCTTGGATTTTGAGGGAGATATAGACGACGATGCGCTGTCTTTAGCAACTTCGTGCTTTAAGTAAGGAGAGCATATTATTTTCGGAATATTCAAAAGTTGTTAAATGTATATATATTTTCCTCTATTTATTCTTAAACAGTTCTCCGGATGAAGATCGTTTTGCAGATGTGGCTGATGAGGAGACTGCACAGCAGCCGGATACTTTAGAACCTCATAAGTCAGTGGATATTGACGATATGGTGAGCCCCGTCAGCGACGAAATCCGCACAGAGTCCAAAAACAATGCCAACTCCATTCATGTTTCGATCAACACAAGGGTTTCAAACACTAAGGGCACCACCCCCGTCACAGTAGGCCTGAGGAAATTCAAAATACCTAAACTCACCATAAGCACTTCAGCTGAAAGCACGACTACACCGTCAGCGACCATTTCAGCGCCTCCACCCATGGTAATGCTACCGCCCTCCACCACCATCACCTCGCAAGAGATTATGACCGCTCGGCCTGTGGCTGCCTTGGAAAAAGTGACACGCACTGTTCAAAACGTGTGCGCTGTGCCGCCGCTGCCGTTGCAGCCCGCGGTGTTAATTGCCGCCACCGCGGCAGCGGTCAACACAACTCCCGTGCCGTCGCACATACGCGACATGCTGCAGCTGCCATTACCTCTACCAACGCCACCAAAGTTTTTCGCTGCGAACGCTGCCGGTGGCAAAGAGTACTTCCTGGACGATGCTGAAAGTGAGAGCGAAGTGAACGGTGTCGATAATACCGCTCACCTTTCACGCGGGTTGCTAGCTGGCAACGGTGGCGAGGGCCTGAATTACGGGCCCAGCACGCTGGAAGTGGCCCAAACATTTGGCGTCACTTGTCTGCCCTTTTTGGTGGACGAGTGCTTTTCGCTGGCTGCGTGCCCGCTGTCGCACAACTACCGCGATGTCGTTGTGGTGCAGAATTTCCTTGGAACACTGTCCGAGTCGAACCTAAGCGTCAGCTACAAGTTCATGTACGCATATGAGCGGCTCTTTCGTCGCTACTTCGTCGCATTCTGCAAGGTGTATGCGCGCCGCAACAATCGCGACAAGCTGCTGAACATGGTGTATGACTGCGAGCGGTACGACGAGGGGCCCAACGCGTTGCGAATGCTGTTCTACAGCTTAGGCATGTGCGGTTTTAGCAAGGTGAACGCGTGCCGACAGATTTTGAGCCGCAGCCGTCTACGTTCTCGTCCCATGATTGACGCGCTGGTCGGCATCATTATGGAAACGGACTGGACGATGTTCTGCGACTACGTTGAACGCTTCACTGAGGCGCCCGATTACCACTTCCGCATCGATGTGCTCAACCAGATGGCGCCAACAGTGTTGCGCGCCAACAACACGCGACTAGCGGCGGTATTTTTCAAATGCCTGGTCAATTTAGAACCGAAGGACGTGACGCTGCTGCAGCGTTCGCCCGCCGTGCTGCAGCTGCTAGAGCTGATGAAGAGCGGCCATATGTGTGGTTGAGTGTGCGGACGGGCCTACGGATGAGTGTGGACATATGAGAAATGGACATGACGCTAAGAGAGTCAATGCGACTAACTGTGAGAGACTATAATATGTTTTCATTTAAAAGATTCCGAGATTGGCTGAATTTGAATTTTTTATCCATTATATTTCCGTTTTGATTTTTTTCAGATGTACCTTATTTTCAAGGTATTAAGCTAAAGGAAGTCAAAAATTTTGTTTCAGTGTAATTATTATCACTATCGAACGGCAAAACTGAATTAATTTTATACATACACACATCACACGATATTTATTCGGTACAATTTAACTTTATTGAACAGAATCAATTATCGTTACAAAGAGCAAACAATGCGCAGAATTAAATGTTTGATTAAAGTGTGATTTAAAACTACTTTTGTGTTTTTTTTCGTTATTATTTGAGAGTGTGTTCTGAGTAAATCTTTTCTAAAAACATTTGAGGATAAGTGCAAAAAATTAAAAAAACCAACTTTGGAGTGTAAAACGAAGAATGTATACATGAATCGGCACCATCGGTTATGTCAATCAACCAATTAAAAAATGAGCGGCATTGTGGTTATTAATGATTCGCGAATGAAACTTAACTTAAAGAAAAATTATAAAATACCAAAATACTACAGAAAAAAAACGTTAAGTCTGGTCGAACATTTCTGTAATCAAAATTTTGTTATTTTTACCAAAATGCCCACAAATGTATTTTAAAAAACCTACATATGTATGATCAAAAATTGAACGTCTCGATTAAATGAATTTTGAGTTTTTGAAAATTAATGATCCTAAATTATTAACAATTTTTACAAAAATTCTTCATTCACTTCATTCTTTTTTCTTGCACTCGTCCAAATCGAGTAGAAGAAATACAAACAAGTCCGTCTCATTCAACATTTCGATTTCATTCAAAATTCCATAGTTGGCAACGCCGTTCGACGGCTATTCGAAGTTAGGGACAAATTCGCGAACATTTCAAGTGACAACAAGCAGTGACATTTCGGTGGCTGTCAAACGGGTTCGTGCGGAAATTTTCGGTTACATCATTTTGGCAGATTGTAGACAAAAACATTTTCCAACGTGAAAACATTCAAGGGTTGAGGAATACGGCCAAAAACCCAACAAGAATAGTGAAATTGCCACCAGCGAATATAGGCAGAGCGGTGCTGTTGCAATTCTCCATGCTGACAGAGCACGGCGACAGCAGTGAATGTCCGGAGAGCAGTCCGTAAAATGTCCGAAAACAATCAGGTTAGTTGAGCGCAGCGATCAACAGCAGCTCCCCACCAGCATCATTATCATCATCGTCATTGCCCCTTCTTCGCCCACACTTCGTTGATTCACCCGCGACTACTTGAATTCTGCTCTGGGGAGAAGGAACGGCGACAATCTGGTGTTTTCTGCAATTTTATTTAAGTGGATCTCGGCGCAAATGCAACGTCATGGGTGTGTCGTTGCGTTTGTGTGACTTTTGCGCTTTGCCGTTTTCATTTTGCTGCTTAATGATCTCGTTTTGCGACCACATGATTTCTACAACGCAGTTTCGAAAGTTTTCCATTTCGGGTGCCTGGGCACTTTCGCCACTCGACCATATTCCTGCAAAAGGTTGCGCTGTATACTAAACATAATTTGCACAGCTCGGACGCAACCGATTAGTAATTCTCTATAAATAAATGAGAAACAAATTTGAAGTATTTACTGGTTAGATTTTGGCTACGCAGTTGCGTCCGCCTGACGTGACCGTTTCGTCGTGCTTTGATGTGTGCTTATCTGCTTATCAGGTGCTAGTAGGGCCGGAAGGTATGAGGGGCGCGGCGTTTCTGTGTATTAATCAATAGTCTGTTTTGAAACAGGCGCAAACGAGCCGGTGCCAGCGTCAGCATGTCCTTGAAATGCTGATGAAATAGGGATACAAAATTGGGCAATGACAGTGTGTTTAGCTGAGCACTGCGAATAATTGATGGTATTCTAATAATTCATATGAATTCATACTGATTAAGTATTTAATCAATAATTTGTTGGTCATTGTTTTTTCAAGTAAACAAGTTACTAATCTTTGCCCAATACACTTGCCATGCAATAACCATTCAAAATAATTATGTCGCCTTTAAATAATACTGTAGTCAGTTTAAATATAAATTTTATTTATTAAGTAGTTTCAATATATTTACCCTTAGACCTATTTTTCATACATAATTCATTGCACAACTAGTTAACAAAATAACGCATGTTTCTGATCATCTAAACTACTTATTTATTATTTACTGAATAGTTTAGGTTGTAGAAGAGTGTGTGCGGCATGCACTTTCCCTCGGTGACCCTATTGGGTCCATTGTGATTTCCTTCATTTTAGAAATCCGGTGTGGTCTGTTGTGTTGGGTTTCTTGTAGATCCAGACCCCGTCTTTTGGGAACCATTTGGTCTTTGCGCCCCAAGAGTCCGGAGCCGTGGTTCCTTTAGTGAAGGACCTTTAGTGGCATAGCAGGTGCTCGATTGATTCCACTGCATGTTTATACCCGCAGCTTCGAATACAGCTTTGCTGAATAAAATCATTGAGTTATTATGATTTCAATTTAAACATTGTAGTAGTAAACGTTACCAATAATTTCCAATGTAATCAGCTTAACAGTTGATAATTAAAATAATTACTCAAAAGTTTACTTCATCATTTATTAAATATTTATTTATTGCATGTGATTACTTTAACTACACAGAGCAACAAAATCGACATTTTTTTTTTTTCTAAAATCAAACTATACTTTTCTAAAGGATTTTTGGACGCTGATTACAACTGCGTACTTAGTTTTTTGATTGTTTGAGCGGCTTAGGAAATATTGATGGTTTTCCTTGGAGGGCGTTTTACATGTTTTTTGACCATCATACGCATGCAGCTCCTACAAACTTGAAGTCTAAAATGCCATTTTTTAAACATAGATTACCAATACTCTAGCTATGTATTTAAAACATTAAAATCGGTTTAAATTTACAAGAATTATTCATTTGCAAAGTCAAATTTTCAGGTACTTTGCAAGATTGCGAATGCACAAAAGAATTTTGCTTACAAAAAATATATATTGCCATTTAGTGAAAGAAGAATGTTGGGGCTTTCAATTAAAAAAGAAATTTTTGGAAAGACGATGTTTGTAATCGAAAATGTGTACAAATATGTAAGTTCTCCATTCATAAATTCAGCAACAAAAGCAAGGATTTACTCTTGAGCTATAATATCGGAGCACAATTTTAGACAGCAGTATGAAAATTCTCACATTCATCAAATGCCCTTAATTCATAAAATTTTCACCTTTCGTATTTTGATTTTTTTGCGCCCTAAAAATATGTCGCAATGAAATATGGAAAAACAGCAAGTAGTTTGCTAAGTGTGTGTGGTTGAAATTTTTACTTGTGTGATGCAACTCTTTTTAGAATAGCTCCTACAGTAATGAACCAATTCAAATTTTGTTAATGCCCTTGAAAAGACAAATATTGGCGCTTGCGAAAATACTTTAGATACTTTCGTCAATGACACGAAGAGCATTAGAAGATTTCAATACAAACACGTGTTCAGAAGGTGAAGTCGCATTTACACTCTAATGAGTATAGGCCGAGAATGGCACATGCAACACAAAAAATCTGTTCTATAAGTTTAAGCTACAACCTTACACTATACATTGCACACTAACTCCTAGTTGAAAATTGCAACCCCGAATTTAAATGAATTTTTATACAAAATTCGCGAAAATTGAACTTTGAAGAGCCATAGCCGTGTTAACCCTTGACCAATCGAAATCGACTATGGTCAAAATTATAGCTTGAGGATTCGTTATTGTGTCATAAAAAACTTATCGTGTTTTTCAACATATTATAAATCCAATAAAAATTCAAAGATGGAAAATCGTGGAAAACATCTCCTAGCAAAAACCACCAATAACTTACAAACCGCTCAAACCATTAAAAAAATAAGTACGCAGTTGTGATCAGCGTCCAAAAGTCCTTTAGAAAAGGTTTACTAGAACTCGGAAAAATTTTGGCTGTTGCTCAGTGCTATTAATATTCGTTTTTTATTATAGAATATTCATTTTAAACTATAAAAACTCATTCAACCCCATTGAGCATCAACTATTCAATTAGAATAAAAGTAATTAATTAGAAAATTGTTTTAATTAACGATTATTAATTAATTTAAAAATTAATTCATTGACTAATGCCACTGATTTAGACTATTTGAGCCAATTTATGGTTTAAAGCAACTAGCAATTGGTGTTGAATTTCAATCAGTTACTGAACTATGAAATAATTTCGTAGTTACTGAACTATGACGTAATTTCATTATATATCATTCATCATATATCAATCATTATATAATATCCATTTAAAGTGATTTTCAAATATCTTTTAATTTCTTTCGTATATTTCTTTATTTTCAGTTCCTTTTTAATTGAGCTTTCGTTGAATTGAAGAACCCAATTAGATTTCGCTAGAATTACATCAACACTGCACCCCACCAACCAACAACTTCATAACACCGTCACACCAGCCCCCTGAGACCGCTTTGAACTCCAACAGCAGCCCACAAAACGACCAAACGAAAAATCAAGCTGTGAAAACATTTCATCACTGAGATTGTCATCAGACCAGTCAGTCAGTGCGTTGCAAAGCATCAGCTCAAATACTTCTATTTCATTAAAATTTTCTTCGATTTTCCTTTTTTCCCCAACGACACATTAATTTTTTTCGTACCGTGTTTTTGTTTGCTGTGAAGCGTGCACCACTGTCAGTCAGCAGCAGCAGAAAATCAGCAATCACTTTGCAGTTGTAGCTATTTTCCCGCATACACACACACAATCCGCAGCTGCAGCGAATTTTGCATTATTCCTATTAAGTATATTTTACTTTCGTATTAATGGCGGCCTATTTGAATCGCACCATTTCGATGGTGCGCACCGGCAATGGCGGCAACGGCAATGCGGGCGCCAACTACAATCCCAACGCGCTGATGACCGAAAACCGCACCATGCAAAATCCCAATGCTGACAAATCGCCATTGCAGGTCTTTGTCAGAGCCAAGAAGAAAATCAACGACATCTACGGCGAGATCGAGGAGTACGTGGTCGAGACGACGCAGTTCATCAATGGTAGGTGGTCGCGCAATAAAGCCCCTGAAATTCGTATACAAGGTCTCTTTATAATTGTAGCTCTGCACGCCGAAGCGGAGATTGTGGACAAGGCCGAGCGTGAGCTGTTCGAGAGCTATGTGCACAAAGTGGCCGCCATACGCGAGGTACTCGCCCGCGATCACATGAAGGTGGCCTTCTTCGGGCGCACATCGAACGGCAAGAGCTCGGTAATCAATGCCATGCTGCGCGAGAAAATACTGCCCAGCGGCATTGGCCACACCACCAATTGTTTCTGTCAGGTCGAGGGCTCCGACGGCCAGGAGGCGTATCTGATCAAGGAGGGCTCCGACGAGAAGCTCAACGTGGTTGTAAGTAACCCAGTTATGCAATCGTTTTTGGTATTTGTATAAAAATTTGTCCCCACACAGAACATCAAACAGCTGGCCAATGCTTTGTGTCAGGAAAAACTCAGCGAGAGCTCGCTGGTGCGCATCTTTTGGCCGCGCGAGCGCTGCAGTCTGCTGCGCGACGATGTAGTCTTTGTCGACTCGCCCGGCGTCGATGTATCCGCGAATCTGGACGACTGGATCGACAACCACTGCATCAATGCCGATGTGTTTGTGCTGGTGCTGAATGCCGAGTCCACGATGACGCGCGCCGAAAAGCAATTCTTTCACACTGTCTCACAGAAACTGTCGAAGCCCAACATTTTCATACTGAACAACCGCTGGGACGCGTCCGCCAACGAGCCCGAATCGCAGGAATCGGTACGTAGCTGGGCCGTGCTGGCCCGTCATTGCATTGTCACACACCCATTCCCATCTTGGATTGAGTGTAGTTTGTAATTGTGTTTATTATTTCTACATTTTTATTTCGTAAACTATAAACCGTTAATTGCATAAGCAGGAACTTGAAAAGGTAAAGTTCAACGCGCATTTGAGGCTAGCTTAGTTTTTATAATTTTTTGGCTGACTGCTTTCGTTTTGCGTTGTGCCTACTGTCGCCGCTATGTCAGCTAATGTTTTTTGTGTGTGCTTACAGGTGAAGTCCCAGCACACCGAACGCTGCATTGATTTCCTAACAAAAGAGCTAAAAGTGAGCAATGAAAAAGAGGCTGCCGAGCGTGTATTTTTCGTTTCAGCACGCGAGACGTTGCAGGTCAATACAATGCAAAACATTTTTGCAAATTAATATTTAATATTGCATGGCTTTGTTTGTTGTAGGCTCGCATCGAGGAGGCTAAGGGCAACCCGCCACATCTGGGCGCCATTGCCGAGGGCTTTCAGATACGCTACTTTGAGTTTCAGGATTTCGAACGAAAATTCGAGGAATGCATCTCGAAGAGCGCCGTCAAGACCAAGTTCGAGCAACACAGTTCGCGCGGCAAGAGCGTCTCTGGCGACATGTGCTCCATGCTGGACAACATCTACGAGCGCACTTCCATATTCCGCAACCTGAAGCTGGATCAGAAGACGTTGCTTACCGAACGCATACAGGGCACCGAGACGCAAATGATGCAGGTGACACGCGAAATGAAGCTGAAAATTCACAACATGGTGGAGGAGGTGGAGCAGAAGGTTTCCAAGGCGCTGAATGAGGAAATCTGGCGCTTGGGTGTGCTGATCGACGAGTTCAATATGCCGTTCCACACCGAGCCGCTGGTGCTGAACATCTACAAGAAGGAATTGAATTCGCATGTCGAGGCTGGCCTGGGCTCGAATCTGCGCGCACGGCTCTCAATGGCATTGGCCATGAATGTGGAGGCGGCACAGCGCGAAATGACCGGTGAGTTGAAATGAATGATGTCTATTATTTATTTATTATTAATTGTTGTTGCAGATCGCATGCACGCACTGGTACCCAATGAGAAAATTGTGGTGCAGACAAAAATTGCTGCCCGCACACAGCCCTTCGAAATGTTGTACTCGCTGAATTGTCAGAATTTGTGTGCGGACTTTCAGGAGGATCTGGAGTTCAAGTTTTCGTGGGGCATAACGGCAATGATTCAACGTTTCACTGGCAAAGTACGCAGCCGTAAGCCAGCACTGTTGAATCGCCAGAACAGCATTGGTGTAAGTTAATGGAATTTAGCTAAATTAAAACTAGTATTATATAAAAAAGATTGCAAAAATGATAACTGAAATGTATTTGATAAATTTACCTGACGTGAATTCTACGTATTTATCTTGCAGCAAATTCCATCGCCCACCACACCTGTCACTGATACGCCTATGTGTCTTATACCACGCCCAGTTGGTGGCATCACGCCGGAGCAGCTGTCGATGATATCTCGCTTTGCCATGGCCTCCATTGGAACGCAGGGCACTGTCGGTGGCCTCATTGTGGCGGGCATTGTATGTAACCAACAGCTAAATTGGATATTTTTATTTATTAATAATACAATTTTGCTTTTAGATGCTTAAGACGATCGGCTGGCGTGTGTTGGTCGGCGTTGGCGCCCTCTACGGTTGTATATATCTGTATGAGCGCCTCTCGTGGACGAATTCGGCCAAGGAGCGCACCTTCAAGTCGCAGTATGTGCGCCACGCCACCAAGAAACTGAAAATGATTGTCGATTTGACATCGGCCAATTGCAGTCATCAAGTGCAACAGTGCGTTTCTATGCAATTAACAATTAATTGGAGAGCATTTATTAATATTTTGTTTTCTAAAACCCGACAGAGAATTGTCCAGCACATTTGCACGTCTGTGCCGCCTGGTCGACAATGCCACCACCGACATGAACGACGAATTGAAGAGCCTTGATGCACAGCTCACCGTTCTGGAGGCGAATCAGAAACAGCTGAAACTGTTGCGCAACAAGGCCAATTACATTCAGAATGAATTAGATATTTTCG
The DNA here is from genome assembly GCA_964056695.1 of Melieria picta. Classification (NCBI taxonomy): domain Eukaryota; kingdom Metazoa; phylum Arthropoda; class Insecta; order Diptera; family Ulidiidae; genus Melieria; species Melieria picta. Next base: position 59,014,193 of record OZ057398.1, read on the forward strand.
AGAATAATTACATTAGGTCGAATTAGTAGTGGTAGTGATTTGTAAAATTGCATGCGTTACGCGGCGCCACAGTGTGCGGCAGTGTGCTAATGTCGTTGTCCGAGTCTGAGGCAAAGTCTCGCTGGACTAGTAGAAATGTAGCTGCACTAGCCTGAATCTGAATGCTAGTGCAACTAGATTTTTCCTAATCCTGCTCAACTCGGCTTGCTGTCGCTGCTTGTAGATAGTGAAATCAGTATCTATGCCAATGGCAACAAAAGTGTTGGCCTATAGTTCAGCACTGCATGCAATCGTTTTTCGTCACAGTGTACAGACGTCACGTGCTGAATGTGGCACAGCACCCGACGACCGCAACACCCGCACATGGGCACACCGGCTGCACACGAAAATCCTCTGACACTTTATTGTATATTCAGTAATTGCTTGATTTATTCTGTTGTTGATCGGTTGACTTAACCACACTGAATTCATATTTACGTTGCGCCTTTACCTTTTGAATTCTCTGCGTGATTACGTTGCTCATATTTATGTACAATACATTATTTCAATAATTATTAACATTTTGTAATTTTAATTTTACTATGGCCTGGGGTCAGTAGCATTTGATGGCAATTACGTTGTTAACGAATCGATATTGCGTTAATGTAGAGCAAGTTAACTAAATTTATCCAAAACTACACATACTATATTTTAATTTATATTTGCATAAAATGTTTAGCTCAATAACATAAACTACAATGTAATAAAATAAAGAAAATAAAAAGCGAAAGAAAACGATTTTGAAATGTTTTGTTTAGGTAATTTGGGTAAAAATAATGTTACAATTTTGGTATTTTGGATGTAAGTTAATGTAATAATTTTGGTTGAAAATGTAAATATGGTTTTGGTTCATTTTAGGATGCTTTTGCGCCTAGCAATTATGAATAATAGGTAATGAATTCAAAGTTTATTGAATTGTGTTGATTTTTAAAAGAATGAGGCGGCATATGGGTAGAAGAGATGAAACTTTAAAAGCAGCAGAAGATGCGGGACGTTTTTGAAGTAGAACCGATACGAGCGCTGAGCGGTCCGTGTCAACTTGTTTGCTGTGAGCTGTGCCAGAAGCGTGTGAGACTTCTTTGGGTTAATATGGAGTTGGAAGTTAAAGAAATCGTGAACGAAAGCGGCAAGTTGGACACCGGTATGGAGCGTAATCTCACTTTTGAAATGAGAATAATACCCTTTAGGTATTCTTTACATTTATTTATTAATTTTATTTAAAATATGCAACCATGGTCTTCCTATTTAGCTTACATTTAAATATATTATGTAGTTATTAGAATTTCGATCTTTAGTAAATTTACAATTTTCATTTGTCTTTTTATATATTTAGTTTTTTTTTTCTTTTTTTCATTCATACGATTGATTTTGTGTGATTTGTAATTGTTTATCTTATTAAAAACAAACAAAAAATCTTGTGTTGCTAAAAAAAAGTTTGACATTTTATGTTAATTTTTTGTTAGTTTAAAGTTTTCTTTTGTTTTTTGTATTAGTTTAGTTTGTTTTTGTTGTTCACTTTAATGCGCAATACAAGTTTGCAATAAGGCGTGTGTGGTGGTAATCACTTGTTTTTGTTGTTGTTATTACTTGCGTTTGTTTTCAATGTAAATTCCAATGAGCAATAAACGAGCGTAAACTGACAATGTCGCATGAAAGTCGATAACGACAACAGCCACTCCGAGTCTGGAGTTGTGCATCGTGTTTTCCGTTAATTTCGGTACTATGCACTCAAGTGTGTTGTTGTATTTTATTATTTGTATTGTTTGTGTTGTTGTTTGGCTGTTTTTCTGTTAATACGCAAATGTATATTTATATCAAAATACACTTTTGTATAAAAAAGTTTATTGCATTGTGTATTGCTCGTGTTCAACCGCAAATATGTGTTCGCAAGTTATTTATTTAGTTTTTCATTTTTTTGGGGGGTACAAATAGTTAAAATGCAGAAATTGCTGGAAAAAGGTTTGCTGACACCTTACCTTTTCCGTTGCATGAAATCTGTTGTTTGTTTTAGCCATTTACAGTAAAGTTTCAATGTGAAATCGCATGTTTAGTGTTGTTGGTGGTGTGTTCATACTAATTTAATTTACCGAAATGCAGAACAGTAAAATAGTAATGGAGCATTTTGATTTTGCTGTATTGTTAGAAAACTTAACACAAATGCTTAAGAAATCAAATTTGCGTTGCTTCAAGCCAATTTTAGTTAAGTTCACACTTAATATTTTGGGGTTTAAGTTCCATTAAGCTTAAATTTTAATTGCAAAAAATGACGCGGAAATATTTGATGCCCGATTCACTCGCTGGTTTCAACTGTTCTTTCCTACAAGGTTAGCTTGTGACAATGCAATGCAGATGGAATGGGGAGAGAGAGAATTGGCGCGCAACTGGCGGTAAAAAGTAAGCTCCAATAGCTGTCATTGCCGAAATTTCACTAAAAAATGCAAAATGCAAAAAATGTGATTTCGCTCATGAGAAACAGAAATTGGAAAAAATTTGTCTTGTGAAACTCAATAGGGCGCCGTTCAGGTGATTAGTGGGTCGCATTATATGCCAGCGGTTTGATAATTCAAAACACGAGTGTTTTTATGTATGTAATCCCATGAAAAGTTTTCCAAATGTGGTTTTTGTTTATGGCTTGGTTGGCTGTCCGCCAAATTAGGCTCATATCATTTTCAATGTATTAATTAGAGTAAAGTATGTGCCTTGGCAGTGCTTTGAATCAGTGTAGGGTTGGTGGAATTAAACTTTGTTGGTCTCTACTTACATTCTACATCATCTCGCTTAGACGAATTAAATTTGAAAGTGGCGCACACTTGATTTTTCACTAAAATATGAATGCCTGCAGTGTTTGCGCCAGGAACTGACGACTTCAAAGTCGAAATCGTACTAACTCACTCAATGTACGGTACAATTCAACGCAGCCTAAAAGTAGGCAATGCCTAAACTTTTATCAAAGTTTATAATGCGCAAATAAGTGGCAATCTGCACAAATTTCGCTTTTCTTAACATTTTGTTAGGCTGACTTTTAAATAAATGAAATACAAGTTTTGCAATATTTGGAACACTATTATGAACAAATCCCATCATCATCACCATCATCCTATTATGATCCCAACTCGCCGTTCGGAATCGGCATAAAACTGTAGGTCCCTTCCAACCTTGTAAAAATTCGCACGCACAACACGGATGGTTGCGGGTAGCTAGGCCTTAGTCGTGGTATCGGGCTGTCGTGCCAGTCAATTATTTATTATTATTATGAACAAATATAAATTTAAAAACTATTTTTTGCTTAAGACTTTCTTTAGCCGAACATTAAGAAAGCCACATTTCAATGTCAATTCTTGAACAATTTTAGAAATACCGGAGATGCTAGTGCCATAGCAGTTTATTGAGTTCTAAAAGAAGTGTGGCCCAACAATCTCAAAAGTTTTAAAGGTGAAGCAAATTAGTTGTGGCTTGTGAACGGCCCAAATATCACATGTTATGCGATAAGCATTAATTTCGGCGATTCTGAGGTGCTTGTTGCATGCATGGTAAACATGTTCATGTACAATTCATGAGTTTTTTTTTTACTGAAGTGGGTTAATTGTAATTTCTCGATACGTGGCATAGATTTGTGCACACAAGACATGCGAAAAAGGCTGGTTAGATAAAACGGAAAGATACACAGTCGCGCACCATTCGTTTTCGAACTTAGGGTCTCTCTGTTCAGGCACTAGTCAACGATATGGGCACTTTTAAAAAGTTTGTTCTCTAAATTCACATTTTTAGTCTCATAGCTTTTTTCAATCAATTTTTCGTTCCCCTAAGTAGAGGTTTTGGCTCAAAAAAATTCCTTTCCTGGAATGGTTTATAATGAAATATTTTCATGCGAATTTTCGGTAAACGCCAAATTATCGGCATTCAAAATGTGTTAAGAGTGCAACTGTCACTTTACTGCAATCGCTTTCAGCATCTGTTGCAAATTATGTGCACAGCAGGGCATATGAAACTTTCTCTGCACATGGAATGTGCTTTTCAATCTCAATTAACTTAATTGCATCAAAAGCTGCAAACTGTGCCTGCACATCAAAGACTGAGTTTGACTGCTGTGCAGCTCGCGACAGAAACGTTTCAACAACTTCACATTTTTCTCGAATTTTTAAATATACATTTGAATTACTAGATAATTGTTTATTTAAAAACACACTACGAAAATAAAAACCAACATTAAATACGTAGCAGAAAACAAACAAAAAAATCATTAAAAAAACTTTTTTAAATCACACAATTTGCAAGTTACGAGTAAAATGTAGCAATGGAATTAATATTTATATATATATATATGTATATATATAGACACATACAGGGTAGGTAAAGGGAGGCGCAATAAAGCAATTGAAATTTTTTTAACTATACAACTTATACTCGTACGAGTTCATAAAGAAAATTAGGCATACATACATACATATGTGCAAGTGTATGTAGGTAAGAGTTGAGAGCACAGAAATATACAATACATAGAATAATTGTCTAATCTACTAAGTGCGCGCAACAGCATGTGGTCACATACAGACAACAAACACACACGCAGGCGCGACAAGCGCGGCGCTTTGGTGGCTGTTGCTGCTACTAAAATGTTGATGCTGCTGCCACTACTGACGACTGATGACGCGCTGTTGGTGACACTGCTGCTGCGGCTGCTGTTGTTGGTGCTTTTCGACAAATCTTCCCATGATGTGATGTGATTCGTTTTCGTTTCAAAATCCAGAGGAATTCATTCAAGACAAGCGTCGTTGAAGACTATTGCAAAAAGCGACGGCAAGCTGCTTAGGATTTGTCCTTTGGCGCCGGTGGCCTAACGGCAGTCGATGGCGAATAGGCAGCGTGGCGCGGAAGGGTCGGGGTGAATGACACAGAGTTGTCTTTGTCTTTGATTTGGTGCTTTTTCTCATACAAACAAAAAATCAAAATAAAAATAATAAAAGACAGTAGAAAATAAGACATGAAAGCCACGTTTCCGGCGCTCGGATGAAGCGGTGAGGTGGTGAAGGGTGTGTGGATTGCGAAATTTACATATGTATCGTTGCGGCGGTGTAGCGCGCCTCGCCGCGTCTCCACGACCACTGACTTGGACGGTACTGCAAAGAGTTGGAAAGTGGAGAGATGCAAACGAAAGGAGAATTAGTTCAAGTTAATCAAATATGCAAACATTACAACAAAAACTTTACTATGAAAATGCACAAACTAATCGAGTGCGTGGGTCGTGTGAATCAGAATAAAATAGTATTTTAGTAAAGTAAAATAACAACAAATTATTTGTGATTCATTCGAAATTCCTGATAAGCTAAATGACTAAAATCCTGATGAGCTTAGCTTAAGAAATAATAACAAATACTTTGCTGGCCTTTGAACACACTGCATAAACGTGAAAGCACTTTGCACGTAGTAAAACTATAATTACTGCAGGAAATAGTCGGTGATAGCATAAAACATAAGCAAATAAATCGCGTGAGTCTGACACAACGGCAAATGGAAATCAACACAAAAAAAGAGTAATTTTTCTTCGACATCTATGCCTGGAAATAAGTTTTACTTCAGACACGGTTTACGATATACAATGAAAATTCGTCTTTCTTGTATATTTCTCTTTACTTTACCAAAGAAGACGCAATCAATTTAGTAAAATCATAAAAAAAAAAACAAAGAACATCAAATCAGTCAAGTAATGAATTTGCTTGACTAGGCTGATATTCGTTCTAGCTTTCGGCAATTAACTCATTTCCAAGTGCTTAGAGGGAAAATGTGAATGGCGATGGTGGTGAAGTCTACATTGTGTTTGCTAAGTGAAATCGTTTAGGCAAAGACTATGCTTACAAACCTGATGCAAGTGCTTGGACTGCATGAAAATTCATATTGTTTGTAAAAGTAATGTTAGTTTTCTTTAGTATCAAATCGATTCAGTATTCGAAGTGAATATGTTTTAGTACGTTTTGTAATCAAATTGAACTGCTTACTAAACTGATTGCTCACCTGTATCAGCAGTTGACCGCTCTTCGTGTGCGGGTTTCTGTAGGCATACAACATCCACACCGCCACTGTCAATACTAAGCACACCGGTACTAGAAAGCCCACCGCCAGTCCCACCTTCTTCGATTTCTCATGCGTCAGCGACTCTGCCGACTTTGTTGCCGTGAAGACGTTGTCTTCGTTCATTCCATTAGCGGCGCCACTATCCCGCTCGCTGTAACTTTGAGCGCTGTCGTCGGGACTCTTGCTGGCATTACTACTACTGCTACTGTTGTTGTTGTTATTGCTGTTGCTGTCATTGCTTGGATTAGTCGGCTGCGCTGTGTTGGCATTGCTGCCAGTATTGTTGCTGTTGGCGTTGTTTTTCGCATTGGTATTTGTCTGCTGCGCATTATTGCCTTGCTGGCCGAGTGGGGGACAAGCGGACGCGTCACTGATTTGAGTGTGATCGCAACCTGGCAAAAGCAATGCGTTGTAAACAAAATATTAACAAGACTGACGCGTGTTTTTACTACCTCTTTGCAGCCATTCCTGTTTCTTGCGATCGGTGCCAGTGGAGCAGCGATTCAAATTCGGACACCAGGCACACTGAAAATAAGCAAACAGGGCATTATTATTTTATTTTCAGCAAATGCCAAACCAACTCACATCGAATGCGGTCTTGTGATTGCTGCAGGAGGCACAGTCTTTGTAGTCCAAGCAGGTGGGCAGCGCTTTTAGGTGAATAATAGTGGAATTTGATATGTCTACGCCGCTAAAGTTGATGCGATGGTACTCGTAAATGGTCTTCCGGCGTGTGACTGCAAAACAAAAAATATTATTTTATCAATTCAAATGATCTCAAGTCATATAAAACTCACAGAAAATGGTCTTGTCAATGATGTAGGCATCGGATAGGCCCACCTTAACCGGATGCTTGTCGTCGTGTATGCTATTTATATTGATTGGCACATTGTAGTATATGAAGACAATGTCGCCGGTGTTATGGAGCGTGGCACTAAAGGTGAACTTGCCCACGTCTTGCTTGTCTTGCAGCGACACCTTTTCCCAAATCACAGTAAACGCAGTGCCTGCGGGGTACAAGTGCAAGTTATTAAAAATGTTATTTATTAGCAAGTTGAAAGCTCACCATTATCCGCTATGCGCACAAAGGACTCATTGGAAAGGCTGGTGTCGAAATTGGCCATTAGCGGCGCTATGTATTGCGTTGCGGCCAGCCAGGAATGTACATACTCGCCCGTGTACAGAAAGCCGCCAGTGGCCACAGTCACATTTCTGACTGGATGTCCGTAGAAGGGAAAGTCGAACGTCAATTCAACAGTCTGTGGCATTGAAACACAATAAGAAGAATTCAGTATTAAAATTAAGTCGAATAAATGAATAACATATTCAATACTAAATGGTAATGGTAATCATGAATAAATATGAAAAATAAAATAAGCTGCATACTAAATGCATTCTAAAATAAATATTTAAATACGAAAAGCAAAAATAGTACTAATGAAAAAAATTATAAATCTATTTTCAATATAAAACGGCACAACTCATTTACTATATGCAAACTCTGCTCGCTTCACTCAACTCAGGCTGGTCTTGATTAGTGGATTTTTGTTTCTGTTTTTTGATAAGCGCCATTGAGCTTGCTTGATCTGACTTTTAATTTATTCTTGACTACGTGAAAAACAATGATAAGACAGTTAATTTTCGATTCCACTAAGAAAAAATGTTAACTTATTGAATATATAACTAAACTTAAAATTATAAATTCTTAAAATTTTAAACCTTGTCAATTAAAATCTTAGAACGCACTAACAGCATTCACATACCATGGCGCGTCTATGCGACTGTGATAGCATTGCATTGTGTGTGGTGTTTTTGATGATTCCCCAAATGCTTTCGGCCTCCTCTGTATTCCTGTAAATTGAGCTATTGTAGTAGATGTGATGATCCTGCAAGAAAAAATCCATACACATGAGTTGCTTGTATAAATTTATAATAATTGGTTATGTGCCACTCACCGTTGTCACATTGAGGCTGTGCTCCTGTGCAGCATTCAATGTGTCGTTGTCGGGCACATCGACCTCATCAATCAGCGGATCATCGGTGGCTACCGTTGGCTGTGCGGGGCTGCTGTCCACGCTGCCGGCTAGGAGTTTCTGCAGCAATGGGCTCGGCCTTTTGCCAGTGGTGTTTGGCGTTGGCTGAGCCTGTATGGGTTCAGCGACACCTGTTGCTTTTGCTGAGGGCTGTTGCTGTGCCTCGGTCAGATCCTTACGCTGGCCAGTGCCGTTGACGCCCAACAGCGGTCGTTCGCTGTTCTGAAACGGCACTACCGACGGCACATTTGTGGCGCCCGTTGGCTGCTGTTTCTGCAGATCGGTGGCATTTTGCGAGACGCTCTCATATTGATTTTTTGCATCGGTCGACGTTTGTCGCTTCTGTCGCAATCTCACCACCGACAATTCGGCAACACTCTGTGAGGTTTGTGGGTAGACGTTGTACAATTCGACTGAAAAACAATATAAAGCAAACAAGTTTCATATTACTGTTACATGCCGACAAAAGGGGGTGAAGGGAAAAATAATTGCCTATAAAGGGGGGAGAGAGGGTTGACGGGTTTGGTGTGTATTATATACTGGACGTTTTTTATTGTTATTTTACATATAGGTATGTGTGCTACTGCTCACGCAAGGGCCACAATACTGGCGAATAGAGGTTACAACGTTTGGTATTACCTTTTCTATATAATAATGTGGAAATTAACAACACTTTGGTGTTGGGGGTAAAATAGTTGCAGATTTATACATACAATGTTGAACTGGCAACAGCTTTTTGAGTTATTTTACAACTAACTATTTGACACACGCACAAAAACTTTCAAAAAGTACCATAGTTCCCGTATCAATCACAAAAACAAAAAAAATTGGGTTACATTGCTTGGTAAACAAAATAAATTGGGTTACATTTGTTTGTAAATGCATGCAAATGGTGTCAGGAAAACATTGGAGCACACTTTTTGCTTCAGTCCGGCTATCTCAAAACTGCGTCTTATACTTAGGGACCCCGTTCTTCTTCGGGTTTGATGGGGGTTCCCAAGTATGACTATACGTTGCTGCTGAGCTTCACATTCTCACCGACACTTTTACGTCGAACCGCAACACTAAGGAGCTCTAACTGGTACCGCTAGGCTCTATGGGTGCCCGCTTATTTAACCTAACCTACATTGCTTGAAAGCGTTGGCTACACAGAGCGTTGACAAGAGAAAACCATTTTAACGTAGCCAGGTACAGTATTGGATCTTCGAAAATAGCGCAAAGTTTAGAAAAGCAATCCGCATTTCTGATGATTGTTGCTGTTTGGACTTCAGTACACAATCAAGTCCCTATTGTGACTATATAATCATACTCAACATACACTAACAAATTTTCATATTTTCCTATTCATTTAAGGGGGTCCTACCATGTAACACTTTCAAAAAATGCATTTTTTTTTGTTGCATTTTTCTAAAGTTAATGTATCTAAAAATAAGATACAAAAAGGAATTTGCTGAATTCCGAAGGGAAAACACGTTTTACGGCAAGTTTTATCACGCTTTCCACTGAGTTCTCGCAGCGCGCCAGGCCGACATGAGACTTGTTCTAAAACTTTAAACGCGTTTTTCTCAGAACCACTTTTTTCCAACTGGTACCCCGCATTTCTAAGGAACCAGTGGACGGATTTTGATAATTTTTTTTAAAAATGTGTGTAAATGTTGTCGCTATCGTTCGGTACAAGATGAGCTTCCAATTGTTATAAACAAATAATAAAAATATTGTTTTTATCTGCTTAAAAAACCGAAAAATGAGATTTTTTTTTCATGATCCGCCATTTTGACAATTGTAAAGATAATTATGTGAATTATTACCGTACGATAGCGGCAAGTCTGCAGATTGTAAAAAAACTTTCCTTTTGTGTTTCAGACGAACAGTTTTTGCAAAATCGTGTGTACCATCAACCCACATACTTTTGGAAGGCCTTATTTCGCAGGGGTGATGTGGCTACAGCATAACACTTATTTCTTAAACTTCGATTTTTTTTATACTACAAGGACCAATAAAAATTAAAAAAAATACCGCATTGGAAAATATTGAATACTTTTCTTTCTGCAAGATCCCAAAAAACGCCTCGAAACACGGCGTTTACATGGTAGGACCCCCTTAATTGGGATTTTTGCAGCTAATGGTTTTGCGATTTATTCATATTAGTTGTGAAATAGTTATGAGTCATTTTAAAAATGCGCAATCATGTGTTTAGACCCATTTGAGTCCGGCTGAACAATCAATAGAAATTCTACTGAAAGAAACTTTGATAATGTTGCTTAATATACGAGGGTGGTCTGAAAAGTTTCTGACCTCAATATGAAGATGGCAGGGCTCGGTTTTTTTGAAAAATTCGTAAAAATTTTAACCACTTTCGATGCGCAGTTGTTGTTTAGCAATGGTTTGAGTAAAACAATGAGAGTGTTTTTGTAAAAAGTGAAACAACCCGAGTATACATCATTCATTAAATATTTGTTTCTGACAGGCAACATCTGTGCAGCACTACGTATGCGAGTGGGTTGCACTTCGCAGTAGATCGCTAAATGATTGGAGAATATCTTCCAGCCAGATTCATGCGAGGTTCAGGTTGGTTTCAGCCAACACTTAACACAGCATAACAGGAGCTTGCCTACACTCTTTTTGGACATTATAATGGGTCTTTGAGGCCACCGAGTGTACTTGCTGAGAATTCAGCAAGCAGTCTGTCTTACCTTAGCTAAACTGAACCTTTTGTTCAGGGACTCAGGATCATTATTTACTATTCTGCAATTTTAGAGTGCGGAATTTAAACGTTTCCGTAACAGCTTGGGAGACAATGAATGCCTCAAGTTCACCGAATGGTGCTAGACAACTGTCGAATTAAGAGAGATAGCAGAAGAACATATTTGTCACACATTGAAACAAGATTTAGGCATTTGTAAAGCTCTTCGAGCGAGGTGTCGCGTTTAGTCACGTTGAATGAGAGTTTGCAACGCTAACGCTTTGTTAGATCAGAGCTGGGATCAGTGTGTAGAAAAAAATGGTGTGTATAGAAAACTAAAAGTAAATTTGTAGAAAACATGTTTTGCATCTTTGTTAGACTACATTTCCTAATTTTAACTAATGCCACTAATTTCACACTAATTTCCTGACTCTAGATTCTGCTAGATTCGGAAATATGGTCTGTTCCAGTCGAGCTATGGCAAACTAAAATGTGTGGTGCCAGCAGTCTTAACAAATCTTCTTGGACGGTTGAATTAAAAATCGAAAACATACGCTATAGCTCTACAGCAATGGAAATATTACAATTAGTTCGGAACTAATGGCAACAAATGTTCAGTAATAAACGAGTAAATGAGAAATTATACACAAAACGTCTTCGTTTGAGGTCTAACCAAATTTTTAGTAAACTTCGCAAATAGATTTGCGTTTAAAGCAGCTGTAGAAAACATTCGGCACATTTCTCTTTAAAACAATTGTTATGTGGGATGAGTACTTAGAATTGGTTGCCTGTAATCCGTAACTGATAGCCCGCAAACACCATTGAAATGTTTAGCGCTCACGAAAAAAGTTATAATAGCAATTATTACGAATAATCAAATGGTGTTGGGGTGGCGGCAGTAAATTGCGACACATTCGCATGGCCGCTCGCAGCAATTTCACAAATTGCGCCCAGCATAAAGTTCAGTAATTATTGCAACGGCTTCCGCGGACCCGCAACAGCAACCATTTAGCCGTCAATGTAATTAGTAATAGCAGCGATAATGAATAAAAATAAATAGTATTGAAAATCGATAATTTTGCGCCTATTTGCCTGCGTTGCGTTAAGCTACATGTAGGAAATAATGAGCTACGCGGAAAAAAACAGCACATGCACACAAAAGAACGGCGTTGTGGTGGTCTATGTGCAGTGGTGTGGCAAAATACGCAGTCAGATGGCTAATACGACAATTACGCTGCGCGATTGCAAGGAGGTCTGCGAAATTTTCCTAGCGAACTATTTATTTATTTTTGAATTATTTTACTTTATTTATTAAGAATTTCTGAATTTCTTTTTTTATGATGAAAGCAACTGTCATTATTTGAAACAACAACAAAAACTGCATAATGGAAAATAAAAATGTTTTCGAAAAACAAAATTAAAAAATATATAAACCTTTTTATACTTATACAAAAAAATATTAAAAAATCTTTCCCAAACATTGAAAAAATAAATAAATATTTTTTTAAATACAACATTAAAAAACCTTATAATTTTTTTATAAAAAATTAAAAAACAATTTTTCTTTTAACTCTTGCAAACAACTATTGTTTTTACTATATTATTTTTGCGACAAAAATAGCTGTGTTTTATTTAATATAACGAGGAAAAAGTATTATGAGACATACATTTACTTTCAATTCGAAAAAAGAAAATAAATTGAAATATTTCCTTTGTACTATGTTGTAATAATATAATATAAATTATAAAGAAAATATTATACAAAATTATAAATTATGTTTTTGTAGATAATAGAAAACAATTTTAAATACTTTAATGTTTATATTTTATTTAATTTTTACGACAAAAATTACTTTTTATTATTTAGGACAACAACAAAAACTCTATTATGAATTGATTGATTGATTGATATGAATCGAAAACTTAAATAACGACATATTTATAACAAAAAAAATATTTTGTGTTAAAAATATTAAAAAGAATAATAAATTTTTAGGAGAATTAAACAAAAAATACATAGTTTTATAATAAAAATTTGTTAAAAAATACATAATTGTATAATAAAAATGTGTTAAAAAATAAAATGCAAATAATTACAACAAGAAACATGGTGAATGAATTAAAAAAAATAAAAAAATAACATCTTAAACAGGTTTTCCTTTACTACTTTTGTTGTTAAAAAAAATTTTGTAAAGAAAATATATGTAACAATTTTGAGGTTCATTTTTACAAGTTTCAAATTTCAAAAAATTATTGATTAGGTTTTACTGCAGCCACTGTCCCTCAGTAAAAGCAACATAAATAAAGCATTGGCCGCAGACTGCGTTCACCTGCGCGTGACACAGCAATGTGAAACGGTTTCAGCAACACCGCAGCCGAACCGGCACAAATCCGCCGGCCACCACAAATAGAAATGTTCTACTTTGCGGTCGCACATTGGCTACACCCACCGCGCACAACAATTATAGCTAATTTATATAAATACTTGTACAGGTCTATGCCAGGACATGGGGATAGTTGTGAATGTTTTGAGTGGAACATGTTGTTATCAATTAAATTTTTATTGAGGTCAAAAGGAAACGCTTACAGTGGCACCAGCGGGTGACAGGAGACGCCCACAATAACATAAGAAACTTATGTAAAAAATGTGTACAGTGTATGTCGTACCCATTGAATATTTGTCATATGAAAGAAGATCGATTTGTTGACTTGTTCACTAAATGAAAGTTCATAGAGCGCCACTAAAGCATTTCTAAAAAATTATAGACATGCTACAGTTTTATGTCAAAACGGCCAATAGTTTCCATTTCCACAAAACGTCGCAACCAAAAGCTCTTCTTTTGGCTATTTTGTTATTAATAGGGCTGAGACACGAACTTTGTCCTTCACACACACTCTATTTTATTGTCTTTTGCAATCATTATTGCACGGCACCGTCAACGTATCAGGTAACCAAATTTTACTTAGTTCAAGCAAACTTAATAACTCAATTGACAATTTGCCAGCTAAATCATCATCACAAAATATTGTAAAAGCTTTTTTAATGTATTCGAATAGCTATATTAGTTATAGTTCCAACTGTCTCTTCTCGTCAGACAATCCTACAATATAGCAAATTTTCATGTACACATTTAGTACGTATTGTTTATTTTTCGTACATTGGTTTGCAAACAAATATGTATGTAAAGCATTATAGATTAGAATATCTTATCGGAACAACCACTTGTGTGTGTTTACGGTCAAATTGTGTTCAAGTAAAGGCAATAAAGTAGCTGACGCTGAAATAGCTCGTCATGAATTCGAAGCTAGACGTTCATAAAGTTTTCAACTCAGCGAAGTATCTAGAAGCAATTCAAAGCGAAGCCTGAAATTCAATTACAAAATTGTTTCATTTGGAGTTGCTACTTCGGCACAATACTTATCTAAGAGCCTTTCACAAGTGAAATTGACTGACTACACTTCCTGTCATGGCTGCTTTTTTTGTGTAATTTTCATTTCCAGTACTAAATGTGACACTAAAATCTCAAAAATATCATAGCATAGAGTTAGGCGCTTGAACTAGTGAGCGTCTCATACCATTCGTTTCTTGTTCATTGCTTTTGACGTGATTTTGTGTCACCGATTTTATTGGCCACCTTTAATTTGGCTGCGCACGTGCCGCTGCTGGCATCCTTTTAGTGCCAAAGAGCACTGACAGCACAACACTTTTGCATGTGGGTCAAGCATGGGCGGTTTGTCAAAGATCGAGCGTCACAGTAGTAGTGGAAGTGTGACGAGAGTTGGTGTTTAATTAAATTTAATTGAATTTCGCTAGAAAGTGAAAGACAAACAAACGGCCACGGCAACACTCGTTACAACTACGGATTTCCAAATATTCTTTGATAAATATGTGTCAGAAATTTGATTACGCATAACATTACACACAATATGCCATAAAATGCAATTAACTTTGAGTTCAATTGAAAGCGGCCACTAAAGTGAAGTGGAGCGCGACAAATTGGACACTGATCAGAATAACTACTTTGTGAATCTTGCAACAAGCCCATGTTATGTCAGATTGTAAACCATGTTTATGGAAAGCAACCGACGCTGATTGTTTGGATTTGCGACATTTCCAGGACCTATTGGGCAGTGAAAACCATTGGCAAAAATCGATTGGGGGTTTTCTGTATAGCTGGAGTGTTCTGTTTCAAATTGAGTCACATGTCGGGTCGAGGGCCCTTTTAGTTTAAGAGCTAAAAGCGCTAAACGATAAATCAGCTTTTTCAAAGTCACGCTTCGACTAGATTTAATCGGTTCTCGGAGACTTTAAAGGCTTGAAAGGCTTAAAAGAGATAAAGCGCATTTGGTAATAGAACTCTGCACGTATCCAATGAGTGGTGCAAAGCCCCAAATATATCCACCGGCAAGCCAAGAAAATCGATGTTGAAGGTAGGAATATCAAAAACGATAGAGAACTGAAGTAAAGCGCACTTGATAGTAGGACTTTGCATCTATCCAATGAGTGGTGTAAAGCCCCAAGTATATCCACCGGAATTTCAAACATTGAACACCCTTAAGGTAGCATGGCACGTTAGAAAGGGGAATTTTTAATGATTTACAAAATTATTTCTTTTTCAGCTCCTTTATTATCAATCTTTTTTTACAATATATTGAAGGTTTAAGAACACAAACAAAATTTTCTTTTTTGTTTTTTTTAGCATATTGTCTCTTATATAGGTGGAGCTGAAGTCGCGTAGAAAAAAAAAACATCCTCCATTACGGACACTTAATCTCCGGATTCAAAAAGATTGATAATAAAGGAGCTGAAAAATAAATAATTTTGTTAGTCATTAAAAATTCCCCTTTCTAACGTGCCATGCTACCTTAAACACCTGTAGCTATAGAGGAACTCTGCGTCTTGGCTTCTGAACTATTTTTATTTCAATAGCGACATATAATTAACTTTACGATAGTGAACGATAGATAACAAGAATAGTTAATAGAGATAGTTAAAAAGAAAAACGTTTTTTTTACTGTATTCTTCAAATTCAATGGTACAACGATTGCACATTGAAACAATGGTTTATTCCCATATTAAGCTGATAGTGTAAAACCGTTATGATTCAATTATTGGAAAATGTTTTTTAATTAACATTTGTTTTTTTAGATGTCAATCAATGTGAAATATTACTGAGTTGAACAGCATTGGCAAGCTCTACTTATCAGTATTATTGGAAAATTATGCATTCAAACACAGACAACGAATGTTTTTGTTTCTTTGGAATTTATGAAATTTGTATACTTAGTAATAACGATAATAAGGGCTCAGAGGTCTATGCACTTCTAGTAAAAAAAGCTCAATAAATCCAATCAGTATGTAAAGCTCAAAAATAGCAGCAAATTTATGATTGAATTTCTTTTTTATTAGACATTAATAACTCAGATGTTAACTATTCAAAGGGGGGTTTCAGGCCAATAGAAATTACGCTTCCAACAGCTGTTGTAATTTTAATAATTCCCCACTTTTGTTGCAGCACTAGAAAATCTGTTTTTCGTTTTAAACTTGGTAATTCCAGATACTAAATACTAATTGTTGTAATGATTATGGGTTGGGCCAAGCCCTACTAATAAAATACTAATTGTTAGAGAATAGTGTTTTTTTTTTAATGGGAAATCTTAAATGGGGCTGCTAAAGCCACCTACAAGCATGTAACAGTAAGTTTTCTGACATTTGTGCGCACTTTTTGCAGCTACAAATCGAAAAGCACACACGTCTAAAATTACGTTACATATATTCAAAATGCCAGTATAGCAAATCGATAATGGCACAGACTAAAATGCAGAACGAATAATCAAAGACTTGTGGAATGTAAAATATAAATACTTATACACAAAATTATGAAACGTTGTGAAAAGCCATGAAACGTAAATAAGGCGTCGGTAAAGCCCTAAAAGCGGAAATATTACAATGCAAACTATTGAAGACCTGTTGTTTAACTCTTCAAATGCTGTAATACCATTGAAAGCATAACAATAACTAAGACGATAACAACAAAGACAACAAAAGTAACGACAACGGAACAAGTTCATTCACATACAACTATGGAAGAGGAAGAAAATACAAGACCCCGTTCGCATAAGTCAAGAGCTGCTGCTGGCTGCTAGTGATGCAGTGGCGTGTAGAAGCGAGGAACGCCAATGAACATGTTAACTAAGGCGATGTACGAGTAATATGAGCAACAGAAACATGTGAAAACATTATTTTAATATTAGAATATATTATATGTTTTTCTATGTGTAACCTAACCTAAAACTCAACACTTGAAAACTTTACTTAAAATCAAGCAGTTCAATTCTCCCCCTCTAACTGGGGAATAATTTATTCTATCATATTCTATCACATCATCCCATGAATTCCATCAGCAATATTGCACTGTTTCGATTCCGACTTCGCATGCAACGTTTCAAACAATGAATCATGAAATCAGTAAAGTCCCGTACGGCGTCAGTAATTTCCGTTTAATGAGGAAAACATTAACATTTCACACCCGAAGCATTTTTGCAACGTACTCGCACCTAGACGTGCGTTACATGGTTGTTGTATGTATCTATGTACTGGTGGCTTACTGTTATAGGTTTTTATATCAGTTCAGTCTTTTCAGTCTGTTATTTCTTTGAAATTTTTTTAATTTAATTTTTATTTTTTGCTCTACGCTTTGTATCAAAATCGCAATGCATACAATCATTATTAATGCTTTTATTTAGCACTCTGTTCGCTCGTCTGCCAGTTTATTTCTTATATTTTATGCCGTTTGTTTTTCTTGCTCTAGCTATGAATAATTCATGTTTGGTGTAGATCTGCTATTACAGCTACAGCAGCAACTAAAGTGTTGCTATTAACAACAACAGCGGTAGCAGCAAGCAGCAAGTGGCAGTGTCCAATGGCGACTTATTTGCAGTGCGACAATTTTCCTAAAAACTCTTGACCCAAGTAAAAGTGTGTGAAAATCGAAATTTCAATGCAAAGATGTGCAGTTGTGCGTTGGAAGCATTTGCTGTTATATGTAAATGCCAATGGAAAACAATATGGTCGATATGGCAAGAGTCAAATGATCACTGAGGCAGATGACCCTTACTGCATTATGATCTGTCTACTTTTGTTTGAGCCTTTATTAAGGCGCATTTTTATGTTAACAAAAGTCAATAAAGTCAATATTATTCAGCCACTAATCAAAGGATTTAATGTATGTGTCTAAAGAACAACTTTGATTACACATGATTTCATGTTCTTTTTAATAGTATCGACTGCAAAGAGCAAATGTAATCATAAAATGCCTAAAACAACTGTCTTACTCTCTTTCCACTAAGCCTTTTATTTCTTCTTTTAGTTAAAATATTTTCTGAAACGCCTCGATCAGCCCATATCAGCCTCTATTCCCAAGTCATATTCCTTTATTCATTCACCTCATCATCAGACTTTTCGGATTACAGTCGTGTCTGGATATAGTGAACTAATTATTGCAAGGCCTGTTCACAGCATTGAGGTTGTTCACTATATCAAGGTTAACATTTTTGTTCAAAAACTAGTTTTATTTGCTCAAAATAGAGTAAGTTCGGGTAATGTGATATGATCGGGTAATGTGATATAGGTGCTTATTTCACAAGTGCGTTGACCTTTTTCAAAATTAACCTTTTTAAAACATCATAATAGCTAAAAAACTGGTGCTGCATGATTTTGGATGTGATTGCTTAAATAGTTTACCGTCAGTGTGATGAAGTGCTTTGAGTAGGCTTGCACAAGTTTTTGGTCACGAAGTTTGAAAGCATAAAAGGTACAAAAAAGAATATTATTACAAAGTTAGAGGCTAATCAGAAGTAAATCAGTGATATCGATTATGAGTTTGCGAGGTACGCTCTTCTCAACAAAATTATTATTGTTTTTTTATAATATTTTTTTCGCAAAAAGTCAATTTCGGGTAATGTGATATACCAAAGTTCGGGTAATGTGATATAGTACATCACAGTACCCAAACTTATGGCAGTAATACTATTTGTATACAGAAATGTATATATACTTAATTTTATATTATTTGAAGTGGAATATTCTCAAAAATCTGTTATGGTTAAGTTTTAGATAAAAAAATCCATGAAATCATGTTTCTCGATAAAAATTTTTAACCCTTGGTTTACCCCGTCAGATTGCGATTTTCCAAAAAAATGAGAAACACGTCTCTAATTATTTTTGATTTGGAGTATTTTGACCAAGTTTGAAACTAATAGGTCTGTTAAATAACGTTTTTTCGGGTATATCACATTACCCGCCAATGGTATATCACATTACCCGCCACTTTTATCAGACGCCAATATTTGCAGCCGCCGTGGCTCAGTTGGTTAGTGCGTTGGACCGCGAGTCGAAGGCAGCGACCCAGGTTCAAATACTGCCTGTAATAACACCTAAAAAAAATAACGGGAAAACTAGTTTTCTCTTTCGGTGGCTGTCCTCTCAGCTGGAAATGGCAAACCTCTGAGAGTAAAAATTGCTTATGAAAGAGCTCCCAACCTGCCGTTCGGAACCGGCATAAAACTGTAGGTCCCTTCCACCCGCGTACAAATTCACACGCACAACACGGGTGGTTGCGGGAAGCTAGGCCTTAGTCTCGCGTAAGCGGGCTGTCGTGCCAGTCAATTATTATTATTAATATTTGGATATTTTGATTTTTAATTAAAAAACTCATCAACAGTTTATCTTAATGGGTTAATAATCATAGATATACTAAATAATGCATCAGTGAACAGTTTGAGACCAAAAAAGTGTGTTTTAAGGCAAAATGTGTCGGGAATCGCTGTAAAACAAACAGGTATTTCACATTACCCGAACTTATTCTACACTTTTTGTTTTTTGCTTGAAATTGCTTTCAAAATTGTGTTCATGATTTAGAGGCTCCGTGTCAAAATTTGGGTGTTCACTATATCGAGGTGTTCACTATATAGGGTGTTCACTATACCCAGACACGACTGTATTTCCAAAATTCAAAATTAAAATTTTTTCCTATCTTTCTTAACCTTTCACTTTTTTAATGTGATCCTTTTCTTTCCTCTCTTCTACTCCTTCAATTAAATACATCTATACCTAAGTTCTCTATAGTGCAAAACTTGTCTACCACGTCGCTTTTGCTCTTTTTTACTGTTCCACTACTACAGTCAAGCCCACTCTTCAACTGTAAGATTTATTCTCTTGCAAATTAGTCATTAAACTAAAACTCAACAACAATAAATGAGTAAGAAGTGACTAAACGCAACAAATTTACAATGCTTCAGTAATCGTTTCTGAAAGCGCAGGCTCAAAAGTTCAGTCACTCTGTCGCACACTCAACCTATGACCAGTAATCGATCGCAACTATTTTTCGCCCTTTTGACACGTATTTTGCGCATCATCTACAGTTACAACAAAGTCAATCTAATCACATCTAATCGAATTTATAATTTCATCGAATTTCGAATTCGAATTTTCGAAAATTGTGGTTTTGTTAGTGAGTAAAGTGCTTACTCAGTTGGAAGAAGTCGAATGCAAAAGCAGCAACTGGTTCCAGCCAATTTCGCATCATTAAGAATGCAGCAAATACATGCGCAATATCTTCTGCTCCACAGGCAAGTAAGGCACTGGCGAGTGTCTACGGGTGCCCGCAGCCAGCACTCACTCAAATCAATTGAGCTCATGAGTCGAAGTGGTTGCGGCGCTGCTGCTCGTCGTCATTCATGTAAAGCTAAAATCTGTACATGGGGCCAAGTATTCATGGAGGGGACGATTTCAATTTCATTGTCTGGATGGTACATTTAGAACTTACACTGCCGCAACAGCACAGTGAGAGTTGCATAACGCCGCAAGCTAATAAGGTGATGCGAGACAATTGAGGCGCTTGTGGCTTGCGGTTTCCAAAGCAACAAAGCGGCAGACACGCAAATAGGCTGCAAAATTCGCCTTGTTTCAACAATCAGCGAACGATTAGTAATTAGTCTGAGAGAGCTGACCAGCAATGAGTGCAGCGAAAAGCCGCAGGAGGCTGAAGTGCTGCCAGCGCTTAGTCGCAGTGCTTAAAGCGCGTCGAAGCGGCGACAGCAGGTGCGCCGAACTGACGAAACAACAGCAGCACCAGTACCAGTAACCATTGCCCGATCTATGTATATGAAAACGGGAAACGAACCATGCCACCAGCTCGACCCGTTCGCGGAATAAACGCAAATTTATAAAGCGGCGTTATGTCGTCACGGATTATCCAACTAAAATAGAAACGCCGCACAGCAAAAAATCCAAATCAAATAAGTTGTTTACTTTTCCCCCCGATTCAATTTTCATGTTTCGTGCACTATGGTTTTTTGCGGTCTGCTGCTGCTGTTTTGCCGTCTGTTGATATTCGGCGGTGCTGCGTCGGTAATAACAGATAAACAGCGGCTCATTTCGCAACTGCTGCGTGTCGGTTGTTTTTCATACCATACGGTTGGACATTTTTTTTTTAATTTGATTGGCTGTGGAATGTAGCTAAGCTTCAAATTGCGAATATGTTTAGTTAAAGTTTTGGATGGGAAAGAGCGGCAATGTAAATGCAAATAATCCTTAACTTTCGAAAACATAGAAACGTATCAAAAGCCTAGAAAATATGGAGAAGTTTAGGGGTTTTCCTCAAATTTGAGCTCAATATTTCGATATTGATAGCCAAATAGACTATAAGTTTAATGCTATTTTTCTGCATCGAAGATAGGTAGGTAGGTTGGGAGGAGTGCGGGTGAGGGGAGCTCACTTAGGCTCATTGTGACACCATCGGAAAATAGACAGTAACACTTGAAAAAGAGTGAGGTGTATTTCTTTTTCCATAGAGTTCAGTTTGAATATATCTATGCTGTTTCTATTTGAATTCAGAGAATTAGGCAAAATTTTCTGCAATTGTAAAAATGTATAGAGTAAGTAACATTCAGATTTTAGTATTTTCCCGGTAGTGTACCTCAATAACGCTATTGGGTTGAAAAATATTTTAATTCATTTGAACTTGATTGAATTTTTAAAATGTTGAATATGTTTTCATATAGAACATACAATTATTTTTCCCTAAAATACACCAAAAAATTAATAAACTGAAAATTAAGTTTCTAATTGTAAGAGATTTTAATTTTTCAAATTTGTACTGAAAATACTGGAATTCACACGACATGTGTGTCGAAAGTCCTCCAAAAATATTAACAAAATTCTAACGTCTATCGAGTTAAATCGAGAATTCAAAGGAAATGTGACGACAGTGGGCACACCGGTTTCAGCTAGTCAGTGCACAGCCAACACACCACTGACCACAGCATGCCCAGCGGTCGTCATCCATCAGTTTGCTTTTTTTCCTCAAATTCTTGTTGTTGTTTTTATTTGCTATCAGCTAAAATTGAGCGCAAGACAAGAAAAACATCCGAAACAGGTTTTCGCAGCCAAGACGAATCGCAAATTTCAATACGCTGATAGAAAGGTGCTAAAACAGCAACAGCGTTTGTTCGGAAATTCCAGACGGATACATTTATACCTTAAAACCTTGCTCATGGAATATACGGGTTGGGTGGAGATGGAGCTCCTGGTAACACTACATAACAACGATATTTATTCGGCCGATTGCTGAGAATGGCAGTGCGCAACGTGACAGTTGTGCGTGAAAATGCAATTCAAATGGAAAAAAGACAACATTAAATGCGCTACAAAACGTTTCAAATGGATAGAAATTCACAATTAAGTGGAGCGTGGCGCATAGAGTTGCCAGCTCCAGAGAAAGATATAAATGGGGGAAAATGTACACAGATTTGAGAAAGGGGACCGTGTGTGTGTGCGTGTGCAAAACAGTGACAATTGTCAAAAATTCACACGAAAAAACCGCAGCAACAAACAAATTAACCGCAATGGGGAAAGAACACCACGTCATCTGATTGCCAATTTCCGCGAAGCAAGTGGGGGGGGAAAAGTCACAGAATTAAAAAAAAATGTTGACAACTCTGCGTGTCGCATTAATGGCAAAATGTCAACCGCCCTCTGAGAGTCTCCATCAGCGCGCGCATACACCAAGAAACACCACCCCCTGCTGCTGTTATTGTTGCCATTGCAATGCACAACACAAACAACAGCAGCAACAAAAACAAGCCGTACACGTACACTGCGCCACTACGCCGCCAAAGTACTGCTCCATTTTTGGCTCGACCGTCTCTTGGTCTTCTTTTTTTATAAACATTTCCATATGCAAACGCAACTCTAGGGCCTTTGCTTTTCAATATTATCTTTTAAATTTTTTGTTGTTGCTACTTTGTTTTCCTCATATGGCACACATTTATGCAAATTATTTTTAATAAAGAATTTAACTTTGACCAAATTAAAGGCCAACAAAGGTAGTAAGAAGCACCGTAGCAATCACAACAGCAGCAGCGCAGATGTATGAATCGCGACACGATCGTATCGTCGTACCAGTTAACATTTTTATTTTTTTTCGTA
This sequence comes from Melieria picta, assembly GCA_964056695.1. NCBI lineage: Eukaryota > Metazoa > Arthropoda > Insecta > Diptera > Ulidiidae > Melieria > Melieria picta. The sequence goes on from OZ057398.1 coordinate 59,037,507, forward strand.
ATTTTGCGTTTTTATTAATTTGGTTGCTTGCGTCTTTTTATCTGAATTGCCTTTTTAATCGCTTTTACGTCTTATTGCTTTGCAGCTCTTCTTTCTTCGTTTCTCCGTCTGCTCCGTAGCCATAATTTCGATATGGCACATCAGCGCTTTTCTCTTCCTCTTTCTTGCTTTTACTAATTAATTTTTTTGCACATTGCCCAACCGCAATTTCAGGAGAAATTCGGTATAGTTCATTTTGCGTAATTTCTGTTGTTTTTTCTAAGCACTTACTTTCTTCGAATTGTGAGGCCGTACATAAATTGCAATTGTAAATAATTAGTAAAATTAGTGCACTAGCACCAAACACTCCACACACTTTCGTCATTTTCTTTCAACTGAGGTGAACTCGCCCGTGTGGTCAATACAAGTAGGACAGCGAAAGTGGTGAGCCACTGCACAAAATACGCAATGACTTTGGCATTAGCGGCCCCTCTGTCATTCTACTGTCATTCGTGACTGGAAGTCACGGCGCTGCATGCATTCTCTCCACATTTCGCGACAATTGTCTCGTTCTCCCCACGATTTGTGCTGCGTTCGAGACGGTTTCACCCCGTTCGCAGCTGGCTCGCCATCTTGTTTTGCACTATTCTCACCACTGGTTGCACATAGATTTTTTGGAGAAGGCGAGTAGCGAGTCGTGACAAGTTTTCAATTTAATTAGAAAATCGCTGAACGTTTTAAATCAATACGACGGACTTTAGGTGTGCGCTGGGCAGAGAATGCAAGGTGTGTGCGTATGAAAAGCGTTTGAAAAGCAAACGAAAAGGACGTTTGAACGCCTGCAGACGGTCGCAAGGAAAACGGGCGAGAAAAAAGTGCTTTAAGTTGCGTGGTGAGAAATTCGAGTGATTTTTTTTGTATCTTCCAATTGTGTGTCGTCGACGGTCGAATACGTCGTCGGCGGAAAGTGCTGATACTCAAAAGGAAAAATATTCCAAAAATTGGTCGTGTTTGGTACAAAAAGGACGTAAAGAGGTGTGGGCTGCCAGCACAGAAAGCGCAGGACGAATGCAAACAGCTAAGGGCATGTAAGTTATATAAAAAGTGAAGTAAATTAGAAAAATACTAGAGACACCCAATGGACGTGCAGTGTCGGTTGCAATGTAGTTGTAATCGACGGCGGGTTGGCGGGGTAGATCACCGACAGAGTGCATTGTGACATGAGGGGGCCAGCGCACAAATGAGTAACAACTGATACTAGTTGGGGATTATTGGCCGAGATTGCTAGCACAAAACTGCCAAAGTCTACGCAAATGATGGATATTGTGCTACATATGTAACAGTGCAAAAACAATGTGAAAAAGTTTGAACAATACACAGCAGACTGCGGAAAAATCGAACGTACGACCAAAAAAACCAAGTGCAGTTTTCAGAGATCGAACTACAACAAGAGCGTAGCAGCGAGAGCACGAGAGTGTAATTGCAAGCGGCTGCGCTGACGGCGACTGCGGCGTTGCAGTTGGCTGCGAAAATGTAATGCATTAGCATAAAAACAACAAAGCGCATACAATTTGATTTGTATTGTTGTGTGTAGCGGTCGTATTGTCAAAATTCTACTATCAGCAACTGTGTTTCTTTTTTGTTTTTGCAGAGAAATTTGTTAATTCTGAAAAATTAATGGTCAATTAGAGTAGCCAGCGTTGCCAGCAACGTGCAATAGCAAAGGGGAGCACTGACAACGGGTCCGCTATTGACGTTTGCCAGCAACGGCGGCGGCGGCGGCGACGCACCCAAAAATCACAGCAAAAGTAAAGTTAAAAAAGTCATAGCAAAATCAAAGTAAGAACAACAAAGGCGAACAAAACATGAAGAAACTAAAGGAATATATAAAAGCCTCACGGAACTTAGACACTCTGTGCGATGTTTTGAGCAGTGTGAGTTGGCTTGTGTGCCCTGCGAGTGCAGCTGCAGCGCAATGCACCGCCTGCTAAATATTGCCTACACCCCTTAGCTTTCTACTGCGTCTATATTCACTGAATCGTATTATCTATCATCTTCACTGGTTAATCTTTAGCCTGCAAGAAAGAGTATTTTGTAGAGAAGGTTGGTGGCGAGCGCTGCAATCCAACATCCCGGTCACTGGCTACAAATTCACGTTCAGAGCTCAGGAAGTTCTTCAACATTCATTAATTGTTTTCTCTTCACAAGAGTTGGGCTTGTTCTCTACATATTTGTCTACATGCATGTTTGCTTAACGCCAGCGAGCACGAGGTTGTCAATTATTGACAGTGCCCAGCAGAGATAATATATGTTTGTCTACCCATTCGCCCACACGCACCGCCTTCACTTTGCTACAGTGTTGCTTAAACTGCAGCCTGGACTGTCGCGCTTCGTATGCGCATCGGCGTCGGCCATTCACGACGGAGTGACCAATAAGCCCAACAAATACGATCGTAAAAGGAACGCGCTGCAGTATGTTTGATGGACTTTGTGTGATCGTGAAAAGGGTTTAAAAGTTTTAAAATTCATTTCCGACTTTGACTTTGAGCTACGAAATATTTTGTTTCCCCAGCATAGATCCGATGTCCTTTTTATTAGTTATATTTTTTATTATAATTTGTTTCTTGTGTGTATTGTTGTTGTTTGAAATATTTTCTAAAATTTATTTTGATATGTGTTTTGTTTTATAAATTTTTATTTTCATTCATTTTCAGTTTTAGTTGTTTTATTTAATAATTTATTTTTAAAAAAATTTGTTAGTGTTTGTAATTTTTCCTTTTCGACCAAACCTCAATCAAATCCGACTTTATTTCTTAAATTTTTGGACTTGTTTGTTAAGTTAACTTGATGGATCTTCACTTTGCACTGAAGCTTAAAAGTATTTTGTAAAAAACTATGCTTAATGGCTCTCATGGCTTGTTAGTTAGTACGTTAGACCTTCAGCAGGCAGGTCACAGATTTAAGTCTCAGTCCGTCCAGGCAATACCAAAGAACAATAAAAAAAAACTAATGCAGCGTGTGTTCTGCGTTCTGCACGTCGCTGACGCATCAACGCAGCGCTGTTTTGCTCGTCTTTTCTTCCGCACATTTGCAGCTAACGCAAGACATACTTACGCAGTCCGCTAGTGCTAACGCATTCTTAAATACTTCAGTGATTTTTTGTTTTGTTTTAATTTTGTGCTGTGCGTTTCATCGAGCATTCGCTATCAATTTAAAAAAAGAAATCTGAAAAATTTTTTACAAAAAGTTCGTAAAATTCGCAGCAAAATCATTTGTGTGAATCAGCTCTTTATGGCTGAAAGTAGAGTTAAGTTGCCACAATGATTTACCCGACATTTATTAATAGCCAAAAGATAAGGTTAGCGCAAATTATAAGACATGACAACCTCCTCTCTTCAACTATTGCACGTGAACTTTTTCAGTAACGTTTTTAATTTCCTTATAATCAATATGTATTCCTCTTTATTTCATTCGCAGGCAGCGCTTGTCGACATAATTTGCGCAAACAAAAATCAATCCAAACGCGTACGCTTGTTCACCCACCCGTTGCGCGCAATAACATGAGCAGCAATGCCACCGGCACGCCCTGGCAGTCTTAAAGATCCGGAAATTGCCGAACTATTCAACAAACATGACCCCGAGAAAATATTCGAGGATCTGCGCGAGATCGGCCATGGCTCCTTCGGCGCCGTTTATTATGCGCGCTGCAATCTTACCAAAGAAATTGTGGCCATCAAGAAGATGTCCTATCTGGGTAAGCAGAGCTTGGAGAAGTGGCAGGATATACTCAAGGAGATACGGTAAGCACATCGTTTCCAGCATTCGGCTGTTAATAAAATAACATTATCATTCCACACAGATTTCTACGTCAATTAAATCATCCAAATACGATCGAGTATAAGGGATGTTATCTGCGCGAGTCCACAGCCTGGCTGGTGATGGAATACTGTGTCGGCTCAGCGTCCGACATCATAGAGGTCCATAAAAAGCCACTGCACGAGGATGAAATTGCAGCTATTTGCGATGGCGTGTTGGGCGGGCTGAGCTACCTACACAGTCTGGGTCGAATACATCGCGACATCAAGGCAGGCAACATACTGTTGACGGACAACGGCATCGTGAAGTTGGCCGACTTCGGCAGCGCTGCTATCAAGTGTCCGGCCAATAGCTTTGTGGGCACGCCCTACTGGATGGCGCCCGAGGTGATACTGGCCATGGACGAGGGCCAGTACGACGGGAAAGTGGACGTCTGGTCGCTGGGCATTACCTGCATCGAGCTGGCCGAACGCAAGCCGCCATACTTCAACATGAATGCCATGTCGGCACTGTACCACATCGCGCAGAATGACTCGCCATCGGTGTCGGTACGAGAGCGCGTAATGTTTTGCATTTCCTAAAATTATTAAACACTCCAAAAATTTACGCTTTTTGGGTGGAGTGATAGTAGAAAAACTCCTCGTTTTTTGCATGCCAAATTGCAATAATGAGAGCAGGATTTCAAACTCAAAAAGCTTAATTTTGAGTGTGGAAATTTGTAGATTTTGATTTAATTTTGATATTTTTACGAATTTAGAATTTAAATCTTGTTTAAATTTTGGTTTTTAGGATGAATATAATTTTGTTTTGTATACCTATATTTTTTATTTCGAATTTGGGTTTTTTTGAATTTTTTTCCTTATTTCTTTACCGTATTAAATACTGAATTAAACAATCAAATTCAAGTTTAAATTAATTTTTCATTGCAGAAGAACGATTGGTCGGATACATTTTGCAATTTTGTCGATTTGTGTCTTAAGAAAATGCCCGCAGATCGTCCATCATCGTCGAAGCTGCTGAAGCATTCGTTCGTGACGCGATTGCGTTCCGACACGGTTCTGCTGGAGCTGATTGCACGCACCAAAGCGGCAGTTCGCGAGCTGGACAACTTGAACTACCGTAAAATGAAAAAGATTCTCATGGTGGACACATGCGAGACTGAGAGCGCCATTGGTGACACGGACGACACACAGGACGAGCACACCGGTGGCGACAGCAGCAAGAGTAATAGTATTACTTCAGAACACTCCATACACTCGGTGGGTGTATCGGCGGCCAGTAGTCAAGTAGTACATCCATGCCAACCCTTTACGCCGGTGCAAAGGTGCGCAACTAATTTGCTTTTATTTGTTTCCCCGTTTGCAGAGCTCCTCGTCGAACTCCATACCGGCTGCACAGAATCACGTGATGGTTCAGCAGCAGCATCTGGCCATGCACTTCCAGCAGGCGGCGGCGGCACAGGCGGCTGCCGTGAGCGGCGCTGTGGCACGAAACTCGTCGCGGCAGCGTAACCTTCCGCCTTTGCCCAGCATTATGCATAGCATGAACAACAATATAACCCCGACGAATTCCACCTCTGTTGTGCCAGCGCCCATCATGCCAATGAATGCGCTACCGCCTGGCGGTGGCGGTTCGCCGGCGGCTACTGCCAATATGGTCGGCGGCATGCCAGCATCAGCGGCTGGCGGTGGCGCGATGGGCGGCGGCGTTGGAGGCAGCACTGGTGCTGGCGGCGATCGGCTGCCCATGCAATCGCGCTACATGTCCTCGCCGGCCGCTGCGACCGGTGCATATGTGTCGCAGGCGTCGCAGCAATTCATGTCGAATGCGGTCAACGAGCATGGGCCGAACAATTTCGCCACCATTCGCACCACGAGCATAGTCACCAAACAACAAAAAGAACACATGCAGGTGAGGATGCGGGTGTGCGATTTTAAGGCGATTTTAATTTGAAATTCGAAGTGGATCATCTTTGAAGCGAAACATGATTTCCTGCCTATTGAATGTTTACAATGATTAACTCAATCGATTAATGCCAAAAATTCAATACAAACAGTAACAAGTGCGTCCTTCCAACTATACTGTTTTGTATTGTTGAATATTATGCCAAGTTAATGAAATTATGAATTTATTTACTGATTGGTTAATTGAACTGTACTGAACTGTATTGAAAATTCGCCTTCTAGTTAGCTCTTCGTATTTGTAATAAATTTATGGTCTTCCACATGTGCCCTTTCAACTGCGTGCCACTAATATTTACCCGCACTATTCTCTCGCATGTCTCTCTTAATCTAGGAGCAATACTCGTATGTCCTGTGTCCATCCCTGTGCGGAGATAGTGGCAACTGTACCATCTCATAGCCAAAAGCTATTCGTGAGAAGGCAACTGCGGGCACTAAAGCGCGACTTATCACCATATCCTCACTGCCACTGCCGCCCACTTGTGCTCCGTTCATGTCAGTGTGAAACAGTGGCGTCTGCTTTCCTTGGCTGTGATGCAATTGCAATTGTGATAATAATCCGTTTATTGCGGATCTACTGATGCGAAATGTAATGTTCCTTTTTCATAGCTCCACTCTTCCACATTCGCTGTCCGTTGGATTGCGTACACTTTCAAAATTCATGTAAATTGGATGTTTCTAATGCTGTTCGGCGGAAAAATGAAGTAATTGCAAATTCAAAATAAACTGCTTCCATATTTTCAATTTTGTGGTAATTTTTATGGCATCGACATTCAGTTAAATGCAATGCAAGCCCCACTCATCCCAAGCCAATGCAACTCAATCCGATTGTGCTCATTCGTATCAAGTGCTTTTCACATTAGCGACATTTCACTTGCTGTTGCTGTTGCTCTTTGTTATTGTTACTGTTGTTGCCGCATTACTTGTTACTATCCACATACCACATGCAACTAGAAAATTCTCACGTTGACAGTGTTTGTTCTCTTGTTTTTACACATGGCTTACAACCAACCACCATTCGTTTCGTTTATTGGCAAAATCCAAACTCCGAGCTTAGTTATGAGAAAGTGCACAATTTGTTGATGTATGTACAGAAGTGTTCTTTTAAATCATTTGCAATGCGTATTTGCATTTATGATGTGATTTTTAAATGATTTGTAATCGAATTCAATCACTTCATCAATTTCATCGTTGCATCGTCTTGCAATGTGCTCGTGGCATTGCGTACCTCTGTATGGTCTGATTCCTCATTCACCAGTTCAACGTCAGCATCTGGGGCGATAGAGGTGGAGGGGTCGAGTTTGCGGCTGTCAATCATTACATTTCGTATCGCATTGCATTGCATCGCATAGAATCGAATTGCATCTTTGTTCGTGCTGTGTCCATTTTGCGCGCGTTTGAGTGGGAATTGACAATATGCTTTCGTCTACAGTATTGACGACATTAGGTTTCGTTTAAGCTTGAATTTAATTCTGATTTTTTACTTCGAACGCCACACTATTTTCTTGGTTCATTCTCTTCAACAGTTGTCTGTTAAAGAAGTTCAAGATAAATTGATATCGATGTGCAGTGGGTAACTAAACAATTGGATTCGCTGGTTTAGTCGGTTTAGATTTAACTTAATATTTTACAGAGGTCCCCTGTCGTTGGGTTTTTGTTTTTCCATAAATAACCACGTCGTTAGCCGCCGTAGCTCAGCTGGCTAGTGCGTTGGGCCGCGAGTCAAATGCGACGCTCGAACGCAGGTTCAAGACTCCGTTGTTGCTAACACCGAAAAAAGAAAAACAACAATTTTTCTTTCGGTGGCTGTCCTCTCAGCAGGAAATGGCAAACCTCTGAGAGTAAAATTGCCTATGAAAAAGCTCCCAACTCGCCGTTCAGAATCGGCATAAAATTGTAGGTCCCTTCCAACCTTGTAAAAATTCGCACGCACAACACGGATGGTTGCGGGTAGCTAGGCCTAAGTCGCGTTATCGGGCTGTCGTGCCAGTCAATTATTATTATTATTATTAACCACGTCGTTTCTCGATATGCTTTAGGACCTAAATGTTGGTAGGCCGATTTCAATTTTGTTTTAATCTGATTTTTCATGTCCAAAATACGAACATCTATCTATCTACGTTATCTTGATTTTAAAATTTTTCTAAATATAAAATTTATAAATTTGAGAATTGGACAAAACTTGGACTGTTTCTCAATTCTTACACAGATTTGTGATAAATTTCGTTATTGTGTTCTGAAATAACTCGTTACTTTAATTAAATTAAGGGAAAATGAATCATGAGGGCTTTATCACATCATATCGCCGACATTATTCACATATTACAAACATATTTAAAAGAAGTCGTTTACTCCTTAATACCCGAACATGCACATTGTTTTCTTTATGGATTTCATAAACAATTTTTAGCTCACGTGATTGATTGTAGTACGTTCATTACTGCAACAAATTAGTAAACTGCCGTACCAAAATGCTTGTCTGTTTCTTACGCTGTGGCACTTTATATTTCAAAGTAGCACTTTCCCCTACACTCTTCCCAGTTGGCACCTTAAAATGCAATACAGTGTTACATCTATATTCCCGATCTAATGTAATGTTATTGTTTATTTGCACTGCAGGAGGAAATGCATGAGCAAATGTCTGGCTACAAGCGCATGCGTCGTGAACACCAGGCAGCTCTACTCAAGCTGGAGGAGAAGTGCAAAGTGGAAATGGAAGCGCATAAGGCGGCACTGGATAAGGAATACGATAATCTGCTGCATAATTTCACAAGGGATCTGGAACGACTAGAGGTGAGTTGCTTGCCGAAAGTCTATTGAGTGCAGCTTATGATGGAGCTTTTGTTTCTGCAGGCCAAACACCAACAAGATTTGGAACGTCGCCAGAAGCAAACGACCGCCGCTGAGAAGAAACTTTACAAAGAGATTTCGCTAAAGCAGGAGGGAGATCGCAAGGCGTTCGATCTGAATCGCAAGAAGGAGTACAAGGCGAACAAGGAGCGCTGGAAACGCGAACTGTCCATGGACGAGTCGACGCCTAAGCGACAGCGGGACTTGACACTGCAATCGCAAAAAGACAACTTGAAGCAGGCAGAGGCGCAGGAAGAGCAGCGTCTGCTGCAGGTGCAAAAACAGTATATCGAGTTGGAGATGCGCAAATTCAAGCGAAGACGCATGATGCTGCTGCACGAGCTAGAAGACCAGCTGTTGCGTGATGTGAGTGCTTGTGACATCAGCGAAATATGGACTTGAAGTAAATTAAATAATAAATGCATAAATTGCAGGAACTGAGTAAAAAGCAACATCAGCTGGAACAGGCGCACGCTATGCTGTTGAAGCATCACGAGAAGACGCAAGAATTGGAATATCGTCAACAAAAGAGCGTTCATCAGCTGCGTGAGGAGCAAGTAAGCAAATGATACATTTGCAGTTGGAGCTTGACACTAATTTTTTTTTGGTTGTGTGTGTAAACAGATCAACAAACAGCACGATACGGAATTGCAAAATCAAAAGGACTACATGGAGCGTGTTAAGAAGGATCTACTGCGCAAGCACGCCTTGGAAATCCGACAACATCCTAAAAGTCTAAAGGTAGCGTGTTATTTAGCGCTTAATTGGTTTTGAATTTGTTCAGTCAATTATTGTTTTTTTTTTATATATTAAGTTTATGTATACATTTTTGCGGCAGCCGCCGTGGCTCAGTTGGTTAGTGCGTTGGACCGCGAGTCGAAGGGAGCGACCCGGGTTCAAATACTGCCTGTAATAACACCTAAAAAAATAACGGGAAAACTCGTTTTCTATTTCGGTGGCGTCCTCTCAGCTGGAAATGGCAAACCTCTGAGAGTAAAAATTGCTTATGAAAGAGCTCCCAACCTGCCGTTCGGAACCGGCATAAAACTGTAGGTCCCTTCCACCCGCGTACAAATTAAGTCTTATTCTCGCGTAAGCGGGCTGTCGTGCCAGTCAATTATTATTATTATATATTTTTGTATATATTTAAGTTTATTATATATTTAAGTTTTTTAATAATTAAATTTATTATAATCAATTAAAACTACTCCGATCTAATGCTCTTGACGATCTCATGCATTTAGCAAAAGGAGCTGCAAATCCGCAAACAATTCCGTGAAACGTGCAAAACCCAAACAAAACAATACAAACGCTACAAAGCACAAATACTCCAGACAACGCCAAAGGAGCATCAAAAAGAAGTGATTAAACAACTAAAAGAGGAGAAGCACCGCAAACTGACGCTGCTGGGTGAACAGGTAAAACGCCAATTTTAACAAAAGTCATACATACACACTTGTCACAGTTAATTTGTATTTAATGTTTGGTATTAAATACTATATTACGATTGATTCCTAACCATCTGTTTCATGGGTTTCTTTTCAGTATGAACAAAGCATTGCTGACATGTTCCAAAGTCAAAGCTACAAACTGGATGAAAGCCAAGTGATTGAGTGCCAACGTACCAACGAGATGTTGGAATACGAACTGGAAGTGCTCACTGTCTACCAGAACAAGAACAAGAAACAAGCTCAGGAGCAGCGCGATCGAGAGCGTAGAGAGCTGGAGAATCGCGTAGCCGTGCGAAGAGGTTTGCTGGAAAGCAAGGTATGTGCAAAGAAAATGGAATCTCGAATAAGTTAAAATAGAAAACATTTTCATATCCAAATTTTTTCATTTGGAATATAGTTCTCATATAGATCTTGTTAAATTTGTAAACTTGTTTTCCATATGTTTTAGATGGAGGCAGAATTGCAGCAATTCAATCAAGAACGTGCCGAACGTTTGCGTATCAAACATGAGAAGCATGCCAGAGAGCTAGAAGCTTTCGATCAGGAATCAGCCACTTTAGGTTTCAGGTAAGTGGCGAATTCGAATCATCCTTAGGCCAAACTTAATACTCTACGTGTTGTTGTCTATTACAGCGCTTTATCACTGAGCGAGGTGTCGCGCGAGACATACCCTGACGAGGAGGGTAGCTTATCGGGTTCGATGATCAGTTTAGCGCATAGTAACAGCTCGACGAGTTTTCCGGCGGGCTCCCTATAGCATAGAAACGTAAATAATTTTAACAATGGCAATTTTACTGACAGCAGCAAAACAAAAGCAACAACAAATCGATTTCGCAATTCTAGTGATGATGGTAGAAACCAATTAAAAGACGACATTGAAGCAAACCGATTGAATCAAGTGTCGCTTTCTTCAATGTAAAAAGAAAAATAAGCATAAAACAGAAACAAAAGAGGAAAAAATCTACAAAAAGAATTTCAAACCGAGAGAAGAACAATTAGCAAGCTAGGAAAAAAGAATTGAACGTGAAGCGTATCGCGGGAAATTAAGCGTAACGTAAAAATGCGAAAGGCAAAGCTGCATGCAATGAAAATGAATGAGTTATTTAATAATATGAAATATCATAATCTTGATAGTAATTATTACCAATGGACGCGAGTTATAATAAATAAAAAAGAACATATTTATAATTAAGTTAAATACAAATTCAAATAAAAAAATTAAACCGCAATTAACAATGAAATTTGTAAACTGCATAAATCGCTATAAACTCGTCTGACAGTTGGACAGGAAGAAATCAATCGAGCCCAAATACAAATGAAATTTTAAAGTGACCGTTAGGCATTTAGTAAGCGAAAAATTATGAAAGCAACCACAAAAAGCTATATCGATAGCGACAAAAGCAGCAAGCAGAGCATAGTTGAAAGCGTTGATTTCTTTTATTTAGCGAATACTTAAAATCGTGTACCGCCACACACACATGCACACACCGCGCTCGTTGGCTGGTGTGCACTTTGCAGCACACCACGCGAACGCACAGAGTTACATACACCTATATACATACATACATACATACACATTAACATATACTTATACACACATAACATACATACATATATACATAGTATCTATGAGAATATGCGCAGGCGAACCAACCAAAAGATGTTTCAATTATATTGCATATACAATAGAGAACATATACATACATACAGTTATACAGATATAGGTGTATATACAATGCACGCATATGCAGATGTGCTTGCAGACGACGTACGTATTTAAATATACCTACATACATATAAGTACATACATAAGTGGGCGCATATAAAGTTTAAAAAATTTTCCAACTATTCCTGTCCTCACCCCGCCAAGCGCTTACACGTTGCTTTTGCTTGTCTGTACACAAGCACCGAGTGACTGCTCCGTAAAAATCCATTTTATATTCCTATAAATAGAAATACATAAGCGACAACAATAACAACATACACCGTGAAAGCATTAACCTAATAAAATTCAAATCAAAATACTACATAATCCTAACTATAAACACACACCCACACACACACACGCACATAAGTGCATAGATAACATAAGAGATCGGTATGTGCTGTCTAAACAATTCCCCAAAGTATTTACCACCTAACATAAAATAACCAAACTTCGATCACCCACAACAAAAACAACACACGATTACATTATGATAAAACGCATGTTTTAGTTGTTTGAGTCTCCTTGAACTGCTAGCATTCAAGATTTGTTAAAAATTTTCAAACATTTATGTAAAAATTCACTGGATGTCTTTATCGATATCAGTTCGAATTGATTACAATTGGAATTTAATGAAAAAGCGCTTTTGACAAAGAAGGAACATAACTGTAAACTTATAAAAAATGTTTAAAATTTCAATTATATTTAGAATAAAGTTCCTAATACAACGCGCAATCGTTTAGGAACGTTGTACTGGACTGTTGGCGGGCATTTCCAAAACTTAATGATTTTTCTCAACAGATTTCAAGTTTCTGGATATTTTCAAAATATAAAAAATTTTGTCCCACCTGCTCCCAATTCGTGGGTGTGCGTAATTGTGTTGTTGTTTCATATTCCACTAGAAAAACTATTCAAAGTTGACGAGTTCAGGCCTAAGACTACATCGGAAAAGGCAAACCTAGGGCACTTTCGGACTGCTACTGTTCAAATTCTTGTAATAAACTATTAGTTATATGAGTTATTCCTGTTCTGAGTACTGATCGCAGACCATCAACATTCTCCATTGGCAAAACACTCTTTTGTTTGATGTTCAGGTTCCTGTCAAACCTTCACTTGTTATCTAATAATTTTCTAAAAAAAGATTAAAAACACTGACACTCGTTTTCGACTGTGAAGAAGATTGCAATTTTGAATTTTCCATGTGGTGTTTTCTACATTTTTGTCTGATTTAGCGTACAGCAAAAAATTGAAAAATAAAAAATTAATGAAATATGCGTTTAATGAAGTTTTGTGATTTGTTTTGTTTATTATTAATTTTTATTTTTAATCTAATTTCTCGATATTCGTTATGCATTTTGGTTTGAAATTTACCGCGGTAGCAAAAATGTTAAAGAATCAATTACATTTATAACAAAAAAAATGTTTAGATGTTTAGAAAATTTGTTTAAAATTTAGCAGAAAAAATATACTTGTAAGTTTTGTTCATGTTTTATGTTTTTGTTGTACTAAGAGAAAGAGCGCGCATTGCGCTGAGTTGTGGGCTGCGTTGTGTTGCGCTCGTCGTCGTATTGTTTATACTTTTAATTAGTTTTTGGATAAAGTGAAACAAATAAAAGGTAACAAATAATGCGCAGTCTTCTTTTGTTTCCCACCTCCCAGCAGTTGGCAGACATGAGTGTGGCTATAGAAAGCAACAAAATATATAAAAGATAAATATGTATAATTAACACACTTTAGCAACGTAAATAAAATTGATAAACCTCACCAGCAAGCAAAGGAAACATCAAACACTTTAAATTATTATTTGTATTTCTATTTGTAATAATTTGTGAATAGTATTTTACTGCAATATTATACCGTACTATATATAGAAGAGCGTAGCTACTGATAACTGATAATAGCGAAGGCATAATTAACGATTGATTTAATTAATTAATTGACTAATTAACTAATTAATAAAAATACTGATACAAATATTGAAGAATCGCAAGGTTATTACTAGCTAAGTATTACTACTACCAACACACAACTACATACATACATACATACAAAAAATACATTTACATACACACGCCTACCCGTAACCGCACGCACACACACACACACACACGTAGCGTATGAAAGTGCTGGTTGGTCGTGGGAAACGTGAAATCATTAAAAAATTAGTAATGAAACATTTTTTAACAATAAACCAACCTCAAACTCAAAAATTAACTTTGTTTATGTGCTCATGCTTCAGTTTTAATTGAGCAAATCTGAACTTGGCAGATTTTAAAAGAGCAGAAAGGTGGAAATAAAATTGAGGAAGTTTAACTGAAAATTCAAAACGTATTTGTAATACTTTTACTAACTTCACAAGTAAAATTTTTGAAAGAAAATCGTTTAAAAATTGTAAAGCAAGTACTTCCATTTTAAATGTGCAATTTTCAATTTAATTTGTTTCTAATTTCAACTCAATATTGGAAATTATCTAATTTAAGATTAAAAGTACCTAATTTCTAATGAAAACTGTGCCCACTTTCATGTGTTGCGGTTTTCTCAAATAAAACTGACACATGGCATATGACTACCAGACAAGATCACTCAATTGGTACCAGTTCCCCTTTAAACAAATTTTTGATTTGATAATTTCATTCCCCACCGTTCCATTTTACATCCTGTCCTTGACTTGTAATTTTTACTATACTTTGCTATGATTTCGTGAAGCTGAGCTGAGTAACATAACGAAAGCATTAATGAATAGAACAAACATTTAAGCAACCAACAAGAAAACAATAAAATGAAAATAAATAACATTTAATTGTAGTAGTTTAGTTTTGTAGTAAGCATAAAATTTGTAATATTAATAATAATAATGGTAAAAATACAAATAAAAATACTTGAATTATGACGCATATTACATAGAAACTTTTGAGAATAACTTTAACACTTTATGTTTATAATGAAATTTCAATTTATTTTTCTGCTCTAATTAAAGCAACAACAAAACAACATCGTCAACAGCAAAATAACAGCTAATTGAATAAGTCAATAAAATAATAGTAATACAAAAACGAATAAAACATTTACAGAGACATGAAGCGATGCTGTTCTAATTTCATTGACCCCAACTACATCAAAATTACGACTCATTGTAGCAATATTGGTTAAAGTTTGAATTTCTCGAAATCCTGAATTCTTCCATACCACGCATTCTATGCATTTATCCAAAACAATTTCATTTTCGCCAATATACAATATATTTTGGTATTGATAATAGTTCAATAGTTGTTTACAGTATGAATATGCTTAGTGCTATTTGAATACGAATATAAATACAAAAGGATACATAGAAATTGCAACTACAAACGCCATAGATTAGCGCTCACATCAGACTCTCCAGGAATGTGTGCTTGTTGATAATTTTCGTGGTGGCAATAACAAACTCGACATTGTTGTCTTCCTGCTGCGAGAGAAAGCGCAGCGCCGATATCTCCGCAAAGGTGCAGCCACCCACGAAGAACACCAAAATGAGACGTGGAATGTTGAGCGAAGAGCCCTCACTCGGCGTCGACGACGACTGGCGTCCCCCAATGCCAATGAGTTGCGCTTGAAAGTCCTCAAACGTCGGTCCCGGCAAATTGTTGATTTGACTCTTTAGTGACTGCCAGCCCAATGGTTTCAGTGATTGCTCCACAATGCGCGCAGTCAACGGCGCATAGAAGCTGTGCACATAGCTGATGTCCTTCGGTTCAATTTCAATCACATCGTCCACGGTTAGGTTCAAGGTCTGAAATAGAGGTTTTGCCGATGGTTACAGCGTTCATAGTAGAGAAAGTCAAATACACACCTTGCGCAGCACCGCATAGGCGCGCGACTCTGTCTGCGTGTGCAGCAGGCCAGCCTTTTCCAAATTGCTAATTTTGAGCAGCACATCCAGGCCGTACACTTGCACCAATTCACGTTTGTAGTAATTTAAGACCTGGGCATAGAATGGGGAAATAAATGCAGTAGACTTTCAGTATCTTTTGGGTGATGATGCCTCTTACTTTCTCCTTAAGGCCCGACGCTGCTGCACATTGCACACACATGAGACGAAGCACTTGCCGCAGCTCGCTCTTCCGGGCAATCAGATCCTCGATGAAGGCGCTCGGCTTGTCAATGTCCTCGCACACCATGAACTCCTGCTCGGCGACTAGTTCGTCGGTGAACTCGTACGCGTCCACCTGCTTGCGTATTAGCTCCGCAATGGTGGTGTGCACCGCCACCGATTGCTTTTGCGCCAGCAGCGACGGCAACTTGTCCACGAGGCGCTTTATATCCTGCACCGACTTGTCCTGCGTGCTGTTGTTCATCTGCGTACTTATGTCGCGCGCATTGCGCGACAGTATTCGGCCCACCTCGTTGAAGTTCTTGTTGCGCAGCTCGGCGTACAACTTCTCACCAGAGTTCAAAAAGAATGTCTTCTTCTCGGCAACCAGATGCGCCTGTGCCGGTGCTGCTTCGTCGGCGCGTGCTGCAAACAGCTCCGCCGGCAGCGTCAGCTGATTGTGACGTATGCCGTAGAACTCGTCGATCAAGCCCTCATAGGTGAGCTGCGTGGCCACTGCGCTCAGCAGATCAATTGAGCGATCGAGCAGTATGAGCTGATCGATCATGCCGCGATCGCCATTCAGCAGCGACTTCTCTTCGGCGCCCAGCTGCTTGGCGTGCTCCCACACGCGCTGCGCCTGGCTACCCTTGCCGTAGATCTTTGGTATGCGCCCGTAGAGGCGCTGCAATTGCACCAGTCCCAAAGCGGCCTGATACAAAGCTGTAGGATCGCCGTCGTTGACCACGTCTCGATAAGCATCCGGCAGCTCCATGGACACAACGTCCGTCTCAATGGGGAAGAAATTCCACGGCAGCTCCTCCAGCTGGCCAAAGTGGTCGCGCACTTTCAGATTCTCCAGGTGCTTGATGCAAAGACAGGAACGGCGCGGCACAAAGAAAATGTGAAACTGACGCTGTTTGTCGGCGTTGAGCTTGACGTGCGCGCCTATGACGTCCATCAGACGCAACTGCGGTCTCACAATGTAAATTATGTGGGTGGCTTCACGCGGCAGTCGCGCATCGCCGCTAAGCTTCAGCAACTTGATGCCACGATCTGCGAAGAGCGACGGCGAGGCGACTAGGCCGAGCGGCCCCAGTACGGCATCGTCCAGCACCAGCAGCTTGGTGCCCTCAATGGTCTCCAGCAGGTGCACCAGCTCGCGACAGGCCAGCTCCTGCAGCAGCTGCAGGTTTGCGCGTGGGCTCTGCAGGTAGTGAAACATTTTCCGATTTGTTTATTCAATATTGCGGAACAGGCGCACCAACAGCGATAACTGAACAATGGGGTGGAAACAAATGGTCAAAACGATTTCGAATGTCAAACTGCTGCGAGCAGCTGACGAGCTAATGGTTTGTTGCGGTTCTGCAAGGGAATGCGAAAGGTAATCGGTTCAGCCATGGCTTCCAACGTTCATGTTTATTCGTTTTCTGTTAATCTTTGAGGCGATTCCATTGAGTTCATTGCAACTCTACATCAATAATTCGCATCTGCTGGCAATTGCGCCAAGGATTTTGCCGGCCGTCAAGACTGTTTCAAAAGAATTAGATTTTTGTATAGCATTTGTTTGTTGTTTGTTTTAGTTGCGCAGATAAGTGAAATTGTCGTACTTGGAGTGACATTCATTGTTCAGATTCGCGCGTCATAGAGGCTGGGCTCTGCGTACGATGGCCTCACAGATTGGCGAGTTGAGCCAGCTGTGCTCGGAGCTGCGCTCCGACAAGCCGGCATCACGCAATAAAGCAGCCGATCGGCTAGAAGTGGTGCTGACCACTTCCAAGAGTGAATTGTTGGCGTTCTTTGGCAGCAAACGCGCCGCGGACGGTGGCATCACTTGGGCGAATCTGTTCGACAGCGCCGTGGATGCTGCGCTGAAGGTAGGATTGACGCGGTAATTCTTCATTCGGTGCTTTGTATCTGTCCGCTTCTTTTGCGACAGCATGCCGCCAAAGTGGAGGAATCGAGCGAGGCCAAGAGCATTCAAACTATGCTCAACAAAAACCATATATTCCGCGCTATAGTCAGCAAGCTAATTGAGTATAATCTGGAAAGTAAGTTTCGACAGCGTTGAATGTCTTTTCTCTACTCAGCTCCTGCTTGTCCTCTGCTGTCTCACTTAACAGGCAACAGTAGTTTGCTGTGTAAGGCGACCATTTATGCTGCAGTCGTGGTTGGCTTCAGCACTCGCAGCGCCATCAAAATCTTTGGCAGCCTATTTATGGAAGTCTTGGAGCGTGGCCTGTACAAGTCGCCGTTGTATGTGCGCGAACTCAAGTTTGGCGAGTACAGCGGTGAGTGGCACACAGTTTTGTGGAGTTTGTTTTATGATTTGTCACACTTGCCTTGTAGCCATACTGTCCAACCTTTTCGAGATGAATATCTACAACAATGATGTGCTGCGCTTCGAAGTGCTGCACTGCATCATCAAAACCATCGAGATTGCTGTGCAGCATGTACAAATCAACATCGAGCTGGTCAACTACCTGCCAGAGGTGGCCGTCTTTGTGCGCAAAGCCAGCGATGATCGACGCAAGGCCGAGGCCATAAAGTTGTACCATCTGTTTGTTTCGTTGGTGGGTTTTCACTTTACACACTAAACATGTCGTTTGAATCTCTAGTAACACATCCAGTTATACTTTTTTGGCTTGTAACAGCTATCGGTTGATTATCATCAGGCTATATGCAATGCGGCGCAGGAGATTTTGCCCACACTTTGTGACAGTTTTCATTACCATCTCAGAGCTGATGCGAAGGTACTGTTTTACAATCTTATAGGCTTTATTAATGAAAGTCTATTCTTGCAGCAAACATTATTTCACGCTGTCTACTTGTCGCTGCGCGCCATCTACCCGAACATAGGTGCAGGCGACTTTGGTACCATCACTATAACATTGAAAGACACTTGGCCTAAAACGTTACGCAAACTGAAGGCCCTAATGGATTTGGAAATCAAGGAGCGCAAGCTGTCACTTCAAGCGCGCGGTCGTGGCGCGAATGAAAAGAGCATCGATCACTTTATCAAAATGGCTGGCGTGTTGGTATATTTGGTAAAGTTTATGGATAGAATAAGGTTGAGGGAAATTGTGACATTGGCATATTTTGTTACAGATACATTGGCATGTGGAGGCCAGTTCAGATGAGGTCGATAACGAGACACAGGAACCGCGTTCGAAGGTACCAAGAGTGCTGGATAAGTTGGAAACCGTATTGGGCTTAGTCCAGTTGGATGATACGAAATTTAATGACATTTGGTGCGAAACGAACTATTTTTGGTTTTAATATTTTACTATATATTGTTTGTTATCAACATTTTCAGGTTATTCATACTAAGCGAACTCATATGCCAGCACGCAACGGTTATAAAATCTAACAATTACCAACCATTGCTTCACACTGCTACGAGCATTTTACGCATTCACTCGAATGCTGCGAATCTGTGCCAGCTGCGACACATCTTTACTGCAATTCTACACAAAGACAAGCAACTAATTGCCGCCAATGGCTTGCCGGTCGACTGTTGTGCAGAGTCCTGGCGCAAGGTGGTAACCTTCCTCATATCTGAGTCGTCGGCAAGCAATGAAATCATTGCAGAAAAGCAGCTGCTGCTGCAACAGCTCATCGCTCACGGCAAGCTGACGGCGGACAACTGTAACATGCTGTTGCAATCCTTCATCAGCAACTCAATGTTGCGGCGCAGCGAGTGCTTTGAAACAGTGCGCAGTATTCTCACGCACGCAGAACAGTGCGGTTTCGATAAGACATCGCAGACAGTGGAGCGCTTCATAACGTGGGCCTGCGAAACAACGCAAAGCATTAATGCGAAAAGTGCGCTGCTCAACATTGCTCCCGTCGACAGTGAACTCATGGCCGATACGTGTGCAATTGCGGTCATAAACTTTTTGGAAGAGAGAGCTACGAGTGCAAGCCACGATAGCAGTGCGGAAACCCAACCCGAGATGCATTATTTGCAAATGTTGCAGTACAAGTACAATCAAAAGTTTGTATGTTTAGAAGTGCATGGCAGAGAATTACGAACGGTCGAACGGGCAGCGCCGTTCGTGGTTGAAGCTGACAGTGTGCACAAACCGGATATGTTCCAGTGCGGCAATGAGATGTCGCTGGCAGTTGATGCTGAAAGCGTGCGCAAGAATTGCCTGTTTCAGCCCAGCTATGAGTTGCTAATGCGCGCACTCAATTTGGAAATTTCCAAGGAACTTACTTGCAGCAGCATTCGGTTGGACCTGTCCGTGCTGTATAAACTGACGACGCTGATGAGAGCATTTCTGCGCTATGGCGTTTTCGATGAGGCCAACTTTCGACAGTGTCCACTCATAAAACGCATCGGCTTCTTTCTTAGCCACATGGAGGTAATGGTGAAAGTGAAATTTTGGTTTGTACTATGACAAACAAAAAAAGGTTTTAAGTTTTTCGAAAGAAAATAATTTGTGTAACTTGTGTTTTTTCAGTCTCAACTAAAAAACAATAACCCGCGTAACATTGAGCGCTCGGAGTTGCTAGAAATATTGCAGCATCTCGAAGCCGTTTTCGGCACTTTCATGTCAAACAGTATATTACTACAGTACCTGGAAACACAACCCTTGGAGGAGTTGATCAATTTTCTGGGCAATAGCTTAAAGCATAGCGGTATTTTATAACATTTATGTTATACAATTTGCATTAATGAGATTGATTGCAGACGTACAGCAGTGCAACGACGTTGAGGACGAGGAAAGTGTGCGGTTGGTTTGTCTGCGTACGCTGGCGCAACTTTGCGCCAGCAGCAATTATCAAACTGAGACGTTAGCGCACATTACGCAGCACCGATTCAATATTCAAATCGACTTAAATGTGCTCTTGCCACTGATTAAAGTGAGAAAGAATGATAGTAAAATTGATTTAAACTGCTAATTTATTGCTGCAACCATAATTTGCAGATATTTTGCACTCACAAAGCCAGTCACGGCAATGACAGCGCGTCAATAGCCAACTGGTTTGTGGACAAGTTGAAGCTCATCTTTCGGTTGCATCACAACAATGTCGATATTATAGATCGTATTGCTGAAATGATGCCAGGTGAAAAATACAACAAATAATGCTTCAATAATATATATTTTACATGTTTCAATATTTTCCTCCGCTTCAGCAATTTTCAACTACGTTCAGTGCTATGAAAATCTGCTGAGTGACATGTTTGTAGCGCTCTTGTCTCTGCTGAAAATCGCTTACAAGAAGTCCTACTCGGTGCGTTTGACCAGTAAAATGCTCAACAGTGTGCGTCTTATTGCGCGCCAGTGCAGCGGCATCTATCGCGACAAAGACTTTGTGAACATTTGTCTATCTGCTGCAAAATTTCTGCCATTTCCATCGCTGGAAATTCAATTTGCAGTGATCAATACGGTCACTGGTTTAATGGACGCCAGTTGGCTGAAGCGAGACATTTTGGCCAGTGATACACACTTTGAATTTTGCAATGATCTTTGCGAATTGCTAGACTACAAATCGCTGTCTGTAGGTGGCATTTGTTTAATATAATTAAATTTATAATATATTTAAATTTATAACATATTTAAATTTAATTAAGGACATTACACCTGACTTGGAACAAAATCGTAATTCCGTAAGCATTCAAATGCTAATCGCACTGTTTGGTTTTAGCTCATATTATCAAGAGACCGCCTTGCAAGAGCTGTCCGTGTTTTGTGCCTTAAAAAAGATTACCGAAGGTGTGTTGGTTGTTGATTAGTTGTGTATTATTTGACTTAATATTTCAACCATTGTTTTATACTCCAGCGGAACTCAAAGACCTGCAACAAATTGCTATTTATCACAAATGTTCCTTGGAGGAGTTAACAAAACCCTATATGAATAAATTGATACATTTTTGGATATCTAAAAAGTATCCGATACTTAAGTAAGTTGGTGTCGTAAGTTTGGTTATTTTTATTTTATTGTATGGTCTCTTTATTTTATTTCTTTACAGATATCCCTACTTTCTCTGCTATAAGAACAAACACGATTTCTTTCAAAAGAATCTTGCAACAATAGCAACTTGCCAGCTGCTTTATACGACAAACGACGATCTAAAAAAACTGAAAAAATATGCAAATGTCGATAAACTAGTGGAGGCATGTTTATTTTTGTCTTGTAAAATATTTGTAATTTGATGCATTTTTTGTTTAAATTCAACAGCTGGCACTACCCTCACTTCATGCCTTTTTGCTGCCACATGAGGCCAAGTGCTCCCTGGCAGAGACTTTAGACTATAAATACTACTTTACAACGCTCACAAATAATCTGCAGCAACTCGGTATTGACTTGCCACGTTCGAAAGCGGACTTGAGGGATGTCCACTGGGAAACAATATACCACTGCGTCTGCCTCTTGCGCGACAATCAAGCTGCCCAACAGCTGCTTGGTTTTCCGGCATTCAATCAGCCCCCACAATGGTTTGACCTCGCCCTTCAGCAATTGCAATGTTGTCTCAGCTGCTATGCGGTAAATAAAACAACTGTGATGTGCCCAGAGTTCAATTCAAATGTTCGCGATATTTGTTGCAGCACTCGAGTGCCGGCAAGCAGCCGTTCCACTCACTGATAAATGACAACGCCTTGAGCCTGCTGCACACAATCAATGCACTTAAGAAGGATGTATACATCTGTCGCTTCCCCAACGATAGCATATCGCGCCTATGCAAATATTGCACCGTCGCAGACTTGCTAATCGATTCCATGTCAGCGCAGCAGCATACCGCAAAATCTGCGCTACACTCTGTTCGCTTCTTTCTGCGCGACACAATTCTGTTTCTCTTGCAGTATCTGCAGAGCGGTAATAATGCAAATATTTCATAATTTTTTATACACTGCAATAATACAGAATTTTACATATTTTTTATTTAGTGCATCAGTGGGAATTACAAAAAGCAGCGCTCACATTTCTGCAGCACATACTTAAAAAACCCATCCTGTTGAACGCGCGCTGCCGCGACATAATTGAAAAGCATTTGAATGACATTAGCAAGTGCTTGGTTGCGTTGGCTGAACAGGTCGACACATCCGAAAACAGCCAACTGGCTCTGACGCTGCTGCAGCAGCTACTCAGTCAGAATGAGGCGCAGCTGGGTAAGGCAATTGCACTGATGGATGAGTTCCCGGCCTCGGAACAGTTTAGCGAATTGCGCACCATGCAAGACGCGCTGCAATCGCATTCAAGTGAAAGTCGTGATTTGTCGTGCCAGTTGCGCAGGTTTCTGGAAATGGAAAACTGTGGAGTCAAAGGCTTGAACGGCATACGTCAGCATGTGAGTAGCAGTAATTAAAATTGTGTCCAACTTCGCCTTAATAACACATTTTGTCTCATCAGATAACGACAAACAGGTCAGCGCTGCAAACACTGGAATCCTCGATGCTTCATGGACTCGTTGAGTGGTTGCTGCGCATTGTACGCAGTGCTAGTAGCATGCACATCTCTCTGGAAGCGGCCAAGTGCTTGGGAGAAATCGGCTCCATGCGCATTGAGGGCATTTCGTACTTCTTCGGCCTGTGTTGTACCTTGTATTACGATGTAAATAACTCTACTCTGTATTTATTTAAGTTTAATTAAGATTTTGTTTCAATGCAGCAATCAGACTCAACTTTTATAGAGCGTATAATGTCCGTGCTAGACGAGTTGTTGCTGACTTTCGATGTGAAGACGTATCAAGCGGTGTGTGACATAGCTTGTCTTTTGGTAAAAACAAAGGTTGGCGCAGATGCGCTGAGTGACAGTAAGTGATATACTTTTACTCTACACTTAAATGCACAAACAAGTAAAACGAATTTTTCCTCAGAACATTTTCACTACTTGACCATCTTCCGTACACCGACGTCTGTCGGCGCCGCCAAGTCTCGCTGGAGCCCAAATATCAGCGCCAATGCCATCGACTGGCTGGCCATACTAAAGTCAACGGCAAAGCTCGAGTGGGGCGAGTGGATTCGCACGTTCATGGCCAAAGTGTTTGAATGTTGCGGCTGGCAGCCGTTTCGCGAATTGGCCCAAAAGAGCACTTCATTCGCCGAATCGGCGGTATTTGCCATAATTAAGCAGCTGCTGTCTTCCAAGGAACAGCACTTGAGCGATTTGGCCACAATGTTGGAGTATTTCTTCGGTGAGGTTGTCAAGTCGCTGAGCGCAACCGTCGCAAGAGCGCCTGGCAGAGAGATTTATAGCGATAAACGCGCCATTCGCATGTTTTTAAATTTTTGCGAGAGCATTCGCATCGACAATGAATGGTGAGTGAGTGAGTGAGCACTGATGTTGGTATTAAATGAAATGTTGTTTGTTTAGGAATGTGCCGGTAAATCTGTTGCACATTGCCAAAGCCAGCAACTACTGCCAGGCATACTTTGTGTCCATAATGTACTTGGAACTGTGGGCCAAGGCGGAGCAAATCAAGCCGGATACAAAAAGCAACAGCACGATTATTGGCAATGTGACATTCCAGCAAGTGGCCATAGAGGTACGGAACTAATTGATATCCGCAAAGGTGCACGCACTAACTGAAGTGTACATTGTGTTGCAGGCATATCAGTCGATTGGCTGTTGCGATGCCATAGCGGGCTTCATCAATCCGCTGCAGTCGCGCGTAAATTTTCTGGACTTGAACAACGACTGGTCGGACATGCTGCTCGAAAATTCCAGCGCCATGTGGGATGACGTGTGCACATCGGTGCTGAAGCGAAACGGCATGCTGCAGGTGGCCCATCGTTACAACCAGCGCCCCAATGCCACTGACCATGAGATACTGTGGCGGCTGGGTCAGTGGGACCATTTGGTTGAGGGTCACTCAAAAGTGAATACGCTCAACGACATGGAGCAAGAGTATGAAAAACATCACTACAACGCGCTGAAATGTCTGTACAATCGCGAGGAGCAAAGCTGCTTGGCGGCCGTGCGCAATGCGCGCCACTGCGTGCTCTCCATACTGAAAGAGATCAGCATCGAGTGCCTGCCGAGCGTGTACAAGTATTTGACATGGCTGCAGCTACTGCAGCAGGCTGAAGACTTTTGCAAGGTGGGTGCGAAACGACGCTGTCTCACTGAATTTGGTTTGGTTTCTGCTATCTTCAATATCGCTTTCGCAGATTCAATTCGTATCGGACACACCTGTTGAAGCTATATTCAACAAATGGCAGGCTGAGCTGGATCTGGAGTATGGCAGTTTTCAGTGCAAAGATTTGGTTTTGGCGCATCAAAGCACACTTTTCAGAACTGCTGGCGTACGCGCGAGTCGAAAGATCAAGGAATTCTACAAGGTAAGTCAATACAATGCTGTTCGGTTTTAATGAAAATCACAAATATTTCGCTGCAGTGCGACCCCGTAGAAATGTGTCTGCTGAAGAGCATCAAAGAGTGCAAAGCGGCAGGCGAGAACAATTTAGCGAAACGCGACATAGCCACATTGAGAAATATGGAATTATCCAGTGAGCAGGTTAAGGTGAGCACGTTAATTCTTTTTGTAATAAGTATTTTTTCATTGAAAAAGTTATCGTTTATTCAGTTAAGTGTTTTGCTGGAGGACGCCGAGGTCTGCTTTCGCAGTGACAAACTGGAACTGACCCAAGCCATACTGAAGCATGTGCTGAAGCAGAAAGAACTGAGCAACTGCCTGCAGACGGTGCGTGCTGTGCGGCTCTACGGCGAATATCTAATGGAATCTCAGACACAAACGTTCGAAAATGTGCTGGACACTATGTTCAAGCTGGCGTTGCAGATGCTGGACAAGTTCGCCAAACTGAATACGGCCAAGCAGTTGAACTTTGAGCATGTGGATGGCGGCACTTTTGCAGCCTTCGACAAGGAGAATCGCAAGAGCATCTATCAGACCATAGCCAAATATGCGGATCGCGAGTATACACAGGTGAGACCATTGTGTCTCGCATTCATATTTGTTTTTGCTAATAAAAAATTGGCTTGCAGTTGCAAGAGTACGTCAACTCCATTGAATTCCACCTGAAGTGCCGCATCATGAAAGAGAATCGCGAAGCGGCCGAGTCGATTGGTAAGCAAAACCGCGATCGCGATAAAAATTGTGGAGCCGTTTTTATGCGCAAGTTTGCCAATCTGGACGAGGCTGAAGTGAAACTGATCGAGGATAAGCGCACCACCAATCTCTGCATAGCCGTGGAGAACTACATTAAGTTGTGTCAAATCGACGAGGGTCCCTCGAGCGCAGCCATCTATCGCATAATTGCGCTGTGGTTTGCCAACAAGCAAAACGAAACGTTCCACAGCAAAATCAAAGACATACTCGGCAGCGTGCCTAGCTACAAGTTCATCTGCGCGCTGAATCAGATGACGGCGCGGCTGAATTCGAAGCACGAGCACTTTGTTGAGTTGCTAAAGGAGCTGCTGGTACGTTGCCTGCAAGATCATCCGCATCACACACTCTATCACCTTTTTGCGCTGGTGTTTGCCTTCAACGACAACAACAGCGAGAATAGCAACGATCGCACTAGCATTGCCAAAGACATTATCCTGAAGGGCAGGAATAAAGCGAACGCAGAGACAATTAAGCAAATGCAGACTATGCTGCCAGGTAGGTTGCGGACGAGTTTCCGACACAGATC
The DNA here is from genome assembly GCA_964056695.1 of Melieria picta. Taxonomy (NCBI): domain Eukaryota; kingdom Metazoa; phylum Arthropoda; class Insecta; order Diptera; family Ulidiidae; genus Melieria; species Melieria picta. The sequence goes on from OZ057398.1 coordinate 59,063,942, forward strand.
CACTGATTAGTTTTGGAGTATTTGCAGCTTTAATTGAGTTTGCCAATGCCGAAGCGGCCGGCAAGAACATAAAAATGCCGTTGGCTGACAAACTGAAACGTTTGAAACGATTGGGCGCGGTGCATTGTCCCACAGTGGAACTGCCAGTGGCCGCCAATCAGGTTTACAATATTATAAGTAAACGCTATTAATGATGAAATGCAACAAACACAATATTCAGTACGCTTACTTTTAGGCATTGAAAACTGGCAAGACGAAGTGTCGTTGGTTGGGGGCATTAATGCGCCCAAGAAGTTGTCTTGCGTGTGTTCCGACGGATGCTCAAGGCCGCAGCTGCTTAAGGGCAAAGACGATCTACGTCAAGACGCTGTCATGCAGCAGGTCTTCTCCATGATGAATGGACTGCTGCGCAGCGATCCCAAGGCGGTTGAGCGCAAACTGAGCATACGAACATACAAAGTGGTGCCGCTTTCCATGCGCAGTGGCATTTTGGAGTGGTGCAGCGACACCATACCCATTGGCTTATACCTGGGCAGCAGCGGCCAAACTGGCGGCGCGCACAATAAGTACCGGCCCAACGATTTGATGCCCCACAAGTGCAGACAGCTGGCGATGGTAGCGTAGTGTAATCCCTCACATTAAGATCGAAGAGTTCTTACATATTTTCCTCTATTGTAGCAACATTTAAAATCGGGGCATGCCAAGCGTTTGGCCATTTACGAACACATTTGTGCCAACATTAAACCAGTATTTCATAATTTCCTGTTGGAAAAATTCCCAGTACCTGGGACGTGGTTCGAACGACGTCTGGCCTACACGACAAGGTGAGGATTTGCCACCAATGAAAATTGTACTTTACAAATTCATATGAATTTGTATTTATTGTTAGCGTTGCAGTCAATTCAATGGTGGGATATATAGTCGGCCTGGGTGATCGGCACACGCAAAACATACTCATCGATGAGAAAACTGCAGAGGTGGTACACATTGACTTCGGTAAGACTGACCTACATGCATGGAATGAGCTGATTTATATCGATTCTAACTTTCTGTCCAGGCATTGCTTTCGAGCAGGGCAAAATTATGCCCACGCCAGAGACGGTGCCATTTCGTCTGACGCGCGACATGGTCGCTCCAATGGGCATCACAGAAACCAATGGTGTTTTTAAAAAATCCTGCGAAACAACAATGCGGGTTTTGCGCGCAAATCCCGATATTATTATGACCATATTGGAGGTGTTGCTGTATGATCCGCTTTATATATGGAAAGTGGTGCCGGTGCAGTCGAGTGACGAAGGGGCCAGTACAAGCAGTAAGTTTATATGTCAACTGCAGTAAAAGTGTTAATATTTGTAAATTTTGCAGGCGAGGGTGAAAATCTGACCGCACGTCGCGCTCTACTGTGTGTTCAGGATAAGCTGGAGGGCAAGCGTGCTGGCGTGGCGAGTACTTACAATGTGGCCGTACAGGTCCAGCGTCTAATCAACGATGCCATATCCAAGCATAATCTATCTTTGCTATATCCCGGCTGGGATCCCTACTTGTAGTGGTTGTTTCATTAAAAAAGAGACAAAAAGTCCATGTTATTGATTCAAATGCATTTCAGGTCAAATATATGTATGGGTTTTGTATTAAGGAATTGAAATGGTTTTACTTAAGTGCAAACAATTTGATGATAAAAACATAGCATTCCGATTTAATTTTAATGTTGTTGGATTCTAGTGCAAATATGCCAGGGACGAAGTGAGTTCTAATAGATCAAATTATTATTATTATTTTTATTTTTTATTATTATTTTGTATTATTATTTGTAACACTTACTAAAAATGTTTTCATTTAGAACGAATAATAAAATTGGAATGTGTATTGCAAAGACAGCTGTACGGACGGACTGTTATCAATTTAAAATCTATTCAACATAACCGGAAAAATCAGAATCTTTTACGAACTGTTCTCATTACTCATAATTTAATAATAATTTAAATAGAACTTTTGTTGCTTTTTTTATATATTTTATAAATTGCATTCTGTTTTTTTCCCAATCACAAACTAGTTGAAAAACAGCACTGCCAATTCACTTCACGCTGGCAATGCCGTTTTGGAGGCAGGCACAAATATTGCAGAATTTTTGTTTTTTTCAGCTAAATGAATCGGTGCAGGACAAAATAGTTAAACAAAAGCAAAAAAACAACGGTAAAAGCAAATAAATTATGGCTGAAACGGCACCTGTGCGTGATCCGATGCGCACCGCGCTCAAATCGCTCATCCAGCACTCAAAGTGAGTAGGCAAAGGGACACACCGCGCACAGCTGTGATCGCCCCAAAACGCCCGTTGAACTGCCAATCGCTCTTTGAATGATCGGTTTTACAGCAAAGTGGGGACAGGGGAAAGCGTTATTGAGCGCGGCTTTTATATTTTAAAAGTGGCTTTGCCAAAAAAAAAATTGCAGCTGTTGCTTGTTTGCTTCGGTCGTCTTTATCTGTTGAATCTGTTGTACTTTTGTAGTGCCACATTCAGCGCGGACGATGTGTTGCGCGAATTTCGCACCACCAAAGAGAAGCGTTCGAATCGAAAGTTGCTAAAGATACTGGAGATCATATCGAAGAATCAGCCCCACGCGTACGAGCACTTACAGGAGGCGGCCAAGCTACTGGACAAGTAGGAGTGAGTTTGTTGTTGTGTTGGTGGTTAATAGTTGTTGATTTTATGCAGGAAGGATCCGTTTTATTGCTTGCTGACATTTTTGAATCACTATTCGGAGACAAACATAATGCAGTCGGTGCGAAAGAAGGATCTTACGACCTCAACACCGCTGCTGAGCAAAAAAATTTTCGAGGCTGTTACGCCGGAAAATGTCTCAGAGGTAAGAATGCCAACCCCAAACTCAAAAATGCAAAACATGAGAAAATTGTATGCAAACTATACATTCCTATAGATAAAAGAACGTGTTGTGCAGGCCGCAACTGGTGGACTGACTCGCGCTGCTGCCAATAACTCCATTGTGAATGTTGTGGGTCCAGTGGCCGGCATTGTGTCGCCGCCGACAACACTCTTTCCAGCGCCTAATAAAAATCGCACGGACTCGCTTTGGGATTTTCACATCATCGACAATTTTCAGTTTCCGCAGAGCAATATTGGCGCCATTCCCATTAACAGTCAGGAGAATTTGCTGTTATACGATTTGATCTACTGTCTGACAGGCATTCGAGGCTCTTACATCACGCCCGATGATGCGATCATCTCGCTCAGCTCGACCGGCAGTGGCAGCTGTTTTATGAAATTCAAAATCTCCGAACAGATACACAGCTCGTTACGCGACATAGCACAGGAGATATTGCCGCTGGCCTCGTACTACACCTGCGTGCAGAAGTTCATGCAACAGGCGAGCTTCGCCAGCTGTGGACAGGTGCTGCAGGCGCTCAGCGAGGCTTTGAAGAATCTGGTGCATGACTATTATGTGAGTGGAATGAAATTATGCCCTTTTTCTTTTTTTCAATTAAGTGTTTTTAATAGCTTCTCTTGGCACAACTCGAGTCCGAGCTGAATGCCGGCAATTTGACGCTACACAAGATGCTCTTCTATGTGCGTCCCACCCTGAACACAATGGAAGTTCTGGCTGGCGTAGTGTCCGATATTGTGGCGGTATTTGAAATCATGATTTCATAAGGATTATAGATTTCTAATACTCATTTACATATGCTCATAGAATGATTTACGCGGTGGTCAGGCTTTGACGTTACTCTTTGAGAAAATCAGCTCGCTGACGGGCGATGAGGAGTCGCAAAGATTTGTCATACAGCTGACTCAGTTGGCCGCTGTGCCCTACATGGAAATCATGCAGCTGTGGATTCAAAAGGGCGTCATTTCGGATCCACAGCAGGAGTTTCTGGTGGAGGACAATGAGGTTATACGACGCGAGGAGCTGCCGGAACATTATTCGGCGGACTATTGGGAGAAGCGGTACTGGCAGAACGTTTTGCAACTTGACGCTCATGAAATTTATAACTTTCTAAATTTCAGCTACACCATACGCCGCGAGCGTATACCTTGCTTTCTGGACAAGGTTTCCGACATTATTTTACGCACTGGCAAATATCTGAATGTCATACGCCAGTGCGGCAAGAAAGTCACACCACCGCAGTTAATGAATCTGCAATTTTCGGCAACTAATCAGAATCATCTGACTGTCATACAAGACGCCTATCACTTTGCTTCGAAGAATCTGCTGGAAGTGTTGCTGCAGGAGAATGACCTCATGGGCCACTTGATGTCCGTCAAAAGGTATTTGTTGCTGCATCAGGGTGATTTTATTACGCAATTCATGGACGCTTGCGAGGACGAGCTGGCCAAGAATGTAGATAAAGTGTTGCCCATGACGCTGGAAAATCTGCTGGGATTGACGCTGCGCTTGTCATCGGCCAAAAATGATCCTTACAAAGACGATGTGCACTGTGAGCTGCTGACCTACGATCTGGTCACGCAAATGTCCAAAATTATGAACAATGAAGAAGGTAGACTAATTTACTGGTTTCTTGAATGTGGTGTTGCATATTTAAATTTATATGTATTTTTTTTGATTTTTGTAGAGTATTGGCAATCACATGATCGGTTGGACTTGAATGGCTTGGAGTGTTTTGCTTTCAGGTACGAAGTGAAGTGGCCAGTGTCGCTGGTGCTGAATCACATTGCCATATCCAAATATCAAATGCTATTCCGTCAACTATTCTACTGCAAGCATGTGGAACGACAATTGTGCAAGTGAGTATAAACAAGATATACACAAAAAAGTATTTATGACTTCATGTGTTCATTGCATTATTAGAATTTGGAAAGAGAATTCCATTGCCAAGAAGTTCTTGCCGGCAGCAGCTGAACTATATCGTTCGGCCTTTACGCTGCGTCAGCGCATGATGAACGCGGTGCAAAATCTCGAATATTACATGATGATCGAAGTGATTGAACCCAATTGGCACATTTTCATACAAAACATGAACAAGGTGCGTGCAGAAAATAAAAATCGTTTGATAATTAAACTATATTTTAATGTATAAATGCAATTTTTAAATTTCCAAATAATTAGTTTCAATTCTCATATTTTTGTTTGACTTAAGTTTACTATTTTTTTTAATTATTTGAAGTATTTTTTTATAATATATATTTTCTTTTTAGGTGGAAAATGTAGATGAAGTGCTCTCGTTTCATCAAGATTTTCTTGATTCGTGCCTCAAAAATTGCATGTTAACCGACACAACTCTGCTGAATCGTTCGATTTTCAAGCTGTGCAACATTTGCTTGAAATTTTGCGAATTTATACAGGTGAGCCAGAAACATGCACGTAATCGTATCAAATTGTGCTTTATGTGTCTAACACTGAAGGCTTTTGCATCAAGCACGCATTATGCTAATAACTTCCCACACAGCAGCATTGCATTAATATATTTTTTTGTTCTTGCAATGCCATTGCACAGATTTATTTGTGTTGACTTTTCTGTTGTCGACTGCACTTTGCTGTTTTTTTTGTTTCATTCGCTGCTTCCACTGCCTTAGAATTAGTAGCATACGTAAAACTAAAAGCGATTTTCTATATTTATTCCAATCATAATTGAATCTCTATATGCTACCACATCACATCGCCTTTGGCTTAAACAGAAGTCGCAACGTTTGTTTCTTGACGCTGAGCTTAAGTCGATGGTGTGCGACAGCAGTGACGAGGAACATTCTGATTCGGATATTGATATTTCGAGTCAGAAGCAGGTATAAATAAATGCTACGGTGGCGTTTACTTTTTTCTAACTATTTTCAATATTTTTCCAAAGACTTTCCCCCTATTTCCACACCGTCTAATTAAACGCAGTTACTGATATACACTAACCGCTTTTGATGATTTGCTTCTTTTAAGACCGAATCGTCGCTGGCACCGCACGACACCTTCTCCGAGCGCGTTAAGCGTTTCGATCTGGAGTTCACTGGCCTGCTGATAGGACTGTTGAAGCAGATCAACGATGTGGCAGCGGATAATCCATCGGATCGCTTCATAAATCTGGTGCACCGCATCAATTTTAACTCATTCTACAATCAGCAAATGGACAAACTCTGCGCCAAGGACGCCATGGTGACGCACCACTAATGGGCGCTGTGGGAGTTGTAGCGTTGCGAAATGGACCAGTCTATCAATGGCATACAGTCATTACTCAGTATATCAGCCAGTGCGTCCGTCAATCAGCGCACAGCACGTAACCTTCCCTCTTATGAAGTATTAATGCCCAATACTAACTATTCCCAATACTCGCGCCAACTTGGTTTTTTTTCTGCATATTTTCGTGTTCATTACACTTGCCATTGTTTCTTGTATGACATTTAATCATTTTAATATTTCGTACATGAAATTCTAAAACATTTGTGAACAAAACATTTTAATCATTCCTCTCGAATATTTAAAAGCAAAATTTTCTTAGTATTATAAATAGGTATATGCGCACCTGTTTGGTTTTTATTTAATTGAAATGTCGCAGTTTGCATGTTAAACACATAAATTTTAAATAAAACGCAATTTATTTAATAAAAAAAATTTAATGTGTTTCATTAGAAAAAAAATGAAGAAGAGATAAAATATGCGTTGGGCGGCTTCTACTAATTAGCTAAATAGCCTTTGAAGCATTAATTTGCTAAAATTCAGCATAGTCTAATACGTTTCTTCTCATAAAATAACTAATACAAAAAAAGAGAAAAAGAATGCTTTGCTGCGACCGTGACAGGACTCGAACCTGCAATCTTCGGATCCGAAGTCCGACGCCTTATCCATTAGGCCACACGGCCGGTTGAATCTCAACAGCTACAAGTCTAATATTTTTCGCTTTTCGATTCGCCGTTATCGATTCAACTGACTTAAGCTTTAGTATTCTTTGCTGGCCTGTTGTTATTATACAGTTTTTGTCGTTTAGAAACTATTTTATGTCGCATTTTTAGAAATTGCTAAAATGTGATAAAAGATGTTGTGGGGCATATTTCTTCAATGAGAACATTTGATATTTGCATTGTTGCTGACGCACATGCGGCGTAGTGATGCCAATTTATTCGCTACAATAGTTATTTATAAAGCAATCAAAACCTAATGCAGTTTGTTGAATTGGCAGCACTTTAATTAGATGTGTTGGTTTTTAATGGAATGGCATCACTCCATGGCAGTGCGCCACATGTGTTTGGGAAATCTAATACACAAACCATTGCAATGCGCAATGACAGCCTAAACTGCGGAATGAAATAAAATCTACGATTAAAATAATTTAAATAGTAAATAAGCTAAATAAAAAATAAAACTAAATTAATAAAAACAATTTTTATGAAACTATATACAACAAAAAATAATACAAAATAAATTAGTATGAGAGATAAATGCAAATAATAAGCAATGGAAATATAAAGCAATGGTTAGAATTCAAAGCCATTTTTTATATTACATATAAACAATTATATAAAAAATCTGTAAATTGTTGATGTTGAATAGCATATTGTTAAAATATAAATATAAACACACATATAAACAAATTTTGGTCAAAACAACCCACTATTGAATAAGAGCCGAAGTTCAAAAGCTCGTTTTAGGCAAAATCCTCAATTAAATAATTGATTTTAATGTTACATATTATATAAAAATATGCACATTTGATTGGCTCAGTTTTTCATTCATTCATTCCATGTATTGAATTGTAAAGTAATCACACGTTTTATCGAAACTTAAAACTGTGTTGTTGGTTGCTTTCGCCATGGTCTGCAAAATGAATGAAATTTCATGATAACCTCAATTCTATGCGAACGGTGGTAGCTTTGCTAAGACAACTAAAACTGTTTGATTGGACTGGCTTTAAAATTTCATAAATTCACCTTCTACGTGTTCCTGCTCAGTGCAAATCCCTGACTTGGACCAAATATTAGATCAGCCATGAATACTGGTGCACTGAGTACACATTTAAAATCCCATAACAATTCGCCTTTTTGGTGGAATTCGTTTACGGAAGTCTCCGAATTTGACAAGTCTCTGTTTGCACTGGCTGCATTTCATTAAATATTTCTAACACATATTCATATTAGAAATTCATCGAAAATTCAAAACCTGCATTTCTATGGCTGCTGATATTTGGGCGGCTCAGAATCAAAATCGCCAGCGCAATCAACGGCTGCGGGGGGCGTTCCGTTGAGGCAGCTTGACACACGGGCTGCGGTAGCTGTCGCCCGTACCGAGCGGGCCACGGTGGGGCTGTGCTGGCACATCAAAGGGAATATCGAGTGGGCGCGCACTTGTGAGTAAAGTAGGCAGACGGCGCATTTGCGCTGGTGGCTGATGTGCGCGTTCAATTGGCTATTTAAGTTCGCATGAATTATCGAAAATCAATTAAACGTGTGTTTGAATGGCTGTGTGCGCTCTGATGTAAATATGTGCATTTAATGGGTGCCTGTGCCTGTGTGTGTGTGTGTGAGAGTGTATGGGGTATAGGAACGTGTATGTTTGTGTGCGCGCAGGAGTTGCTGCATCTGTGCACGTTAATTAATTGAACCCAACGTCGACACTTACGGGCAAGAACAAAAAAACGGTGCGCCATATTAGTGCCGTGAAAATCAAAGCTCAATTTGTACTGATTATGAATTTATAAATTTTTTTTTTGTAAATAAAAATTTAAGATTAAACAAGTCGTTGATGTTGAAAATTGTGCTCGAAAGTAGAATATTTTAATACAGTGCAAGCTCGGTATTCGCGACTGCCCATTATCGCGACGGCCCGGTTACCACGACGGCTTAATTTTTAACATTGCAGGTTCTATAATCGCAACAGTTTACGAAAAACGAGGTTCTATTTTCGCAACTTTTATCTGGTTTTTAAAATTTAATTACAATGTCTTTAACCAAAAAAGGGAAATCCCCGCCTTTTGGTATATTAACCTTTTTGGATTTTTAAGCCGACCACAGCACTATAAGAACTACGTGATTCAGCTGTTATTTTAAAAAATTATTTGCCAAAAAAGCAACTCAAAATCTCCAACTTCTTTAAAAATGTTTAAAATGTAAATATATCAGTTAAAACAATTGCAATTTAAAAAATTACATACAATATTTTAACAAAATTTTGGGTTCTGTTATCGCGAAAATTCGGTTTTTGCGACATGTCTGGTTTTTAATTGGTCGCGAAAATCGAGCTTGCACTGTATTGATTTTTATTTTCTTGCAACACAACTTTACACATAAAAATGTATAATTTTGTTTCTTTCTTTCTTTATCTTTTCGCTGTTATCCTCCTTGGAGGAGAGAAAAATAAGATAGAAGGAAAGGGTTTGTTCTGAAAAAATTTGAGGTTAGGAGGTGCGCAAAGCTGATCTCCTGAATAGTCAAAACTAATTGAGTAATCTTTTGCAAGTGTAGATTTTCAAAATTTAGTACGAAAAACTCATAAAACGCGATCGCATTTAACTCAAAGTGTTTCTGTTGATCATTTCAAATAAAATTACAGCAAAGCTTAGAGCACCCACTGTATGGTCAGCTCGGGACAATCCTCAAATATATATCTTGAGGTGGGTTTAGACAATAAGAATCCGGCATTTCAAAGGAATCGGGTTCATTGGTGTCTATGAAAATTTCAACCTTCTGCGAAAAGAAAAACTCTACTTGAATGTGGGCGTATAGACATTATTTCTTAGTTGAAAGAACAGCAATGTTTATGTAAAATTGCATCCTGACATCTTTACTCTTCTCTTTACTCTATTGTGGGAACCAGCAAGTTGAATGAAGGTAAGAACATTGCTAAATCCCTTCGCCTGGTCATTCTGATCCAGTGTATATATAGTACAGTGCAAGCTCGATTTTCGCGACTTATTAAAAACCAGACATGTCGCGAAAACCGAATTTTCGCGATAACAGAACCCAAAATTTTGTTGAAAAATTGTATGTAATTTTTAAAATTACAATTGTTTTAATTGATATATTTACATTTTAAACATTTTTAAAGAAGTTGGAGATTTTGAGTTGCTTTTTTGGCAAATAATTTTTTAAAATAACAGCTGAATCACGTAGTTCATATAGTGCTGTTGTCGGCTTAAAAATCCAAAAAGGTTAATATACCAAAAGGCGGCGATTTCCCTTTTTTCTTTAAAGACATTGTAATAAAATTAAAAAAAAACAGATAAAAGTCGCGAAAATAGAACCTCGTTTTTCGTAAACTGTCGCGATTATAGAACCTGCAATGTTAAAAATTAAGCCGTCGCGATAACCGGACCGGATAATGGGTAGTCGCGAATACCGAGCTTGCACTGTATATGTTACCACGGCACATATTAATATTTCACCACCGCACAAAAAGCACGGTCAGCAACTCAGGTGCAACGACCGTATCACGTTAACGTTGCACAATTCCCACACAACAGCCCAGACGCACCGTCAGCATGCCCGCGGATTCCTGGAAGCCGATCGTGCCACCAATGAGCAGAATTAAGTTAGCTTTTAGCTTAGCTTAGGTTTGTAAATCAGTTTCTTAAGTGAAGTCAATAAAGAAGGTCGAACCGACCAAGTGAAAAAATATTTTTTTTAAGAAAGTTTTATTAATAAAACTTAACTGGCGCCCAACGTGGGGCCAGGGTGATAAGTTGGTGCATAACAACACGTGAAACGCGCATCTGGATCTGATAATTCTTCAATTGCATTCAACAAAACGGCAGCCAAACGTTTGCGAAACTCTTGAGCCGCCTACCTGAACGCAACACTTCCCAGTATCGTCGCAACGCCGTGCGGAAGCCCAGCAATCATCACTGGTCCCGGAACCCCAAAAGTAGACCGAGGAAAGCGCAGGCCGCGCCGCTCATCTACTCGGAGAGGAGCAAGAACCTACGTGCGGAGGAAAGAGGCCCCCCAGTAGCCTAAAAGGAAGAAAAGGAGACGAAACCCGTCAGCCGCCTCGCCGGAATGTCTTTGTGGATTCTCTTGTAAGTTAAGGAAATTAGTGTAATTAGTGCAGGTTAAGAAAACGTGAACAAAAGTGTTAGAAAAATCAAGAATTTTAATTGTTTAAAGAAAATTTTAACTAAAAAAGGTGTAAACAAAAACAAAAAGAAAAAGTTGTAATTTTGAGATAAAATTGAAAATAAGAAATTTAATTTAATTAAGTTGAGTATATGTTGTATAAGAATCAATAATTACCAATAGTAACCATAGCAAAGGGAAAATATAAAACAAACGTAAAAGCATAACAAATTATAACTGAAGTTGTGATACCACAACTTATAACCCGCTCCGAGATTCCTACGGGACCCTCCGGAAGCAGAAAGGACCCTCACCAAGATGCCAAACCCCACTCCCGATTAAGAAGAATTAATAGGAAAAAATAAAATTAGAAATTACTAAAGCAGAGATATTAGCAATATTGTTAGAGATTTGAAACAAAGAAAACAGAAGATAAGGAAAAAACTAAGAACAAACGAAATAAAGTAAGAAACAATAAATAATACCAAATAATAATACTAAATTACTCTTTATAGAAAATCCTTAAAGTTTCATTATAAAATAAAATGAGTAACCCAAACAACCTAATCAGGCCACCCGTCCTAAACGCTCCTATTATACCACAAGCCCCAAATACTTCTCCACAACCCCTAAACATGACAAACTTAAGCGAAATCGTAACATCATTAGTGACAAATATTCTACGGAATCAAGGACGGAGACTTTTAAGCAACCACGATGATTTTTCAGGAACAGATCAAACAATAAACCCCGAACACATAAACAACCTAGCAGATTTAGATAAAATCCCCGACATAGTTAGATCGATTAGAGAATTCTCAGGAGACCCAGCAGAATTCAGTTCGTGGAAAAAGAGCGTCGAAAGAGTGCTCACAATCTACGAACCCTCTGTTGGAACGCCAAAATATTTTGGAATTTTAAGTGTAATTCGCAATAAAATTGTAGGTAAGGCAGACGCTGCATTAGAGTCCTACAAAACGCCATTGGACTGGAAGGCAATATCTAAATGCCTTACGCTCCACTACGCCGACAAGCGAGATCTTGGTACGCTAGAATACCAGATGAATTCACTCGTTCAAGGCCATCTGATGGACATACACAAATTTATCAAAAGGTTTACTCGCATTTATCCCTCATTCTTAATAAGATAGCATGTATGGAAATAGGCAGCGAAGCATTGCGCATATTGACGCAAACCTACCGCGACAAGGCATTGGATACATTCATTCGCGGATTAAACGGAGATTTGCCGAAACTTCTAGGAATGAAGGAGCCAAGCGATCTCCCTCAAGCGCTGCACTTGTGCCTCAAATTAGAAAACCAATATTACCGAACAAATCAGATATCCCTGTGGACAGCATCCTATACCCCATCCTAAAACACGAGTTAACCCAATCCTTCCAAATCCTCGACACCCTCAAGCCTACCAAAGAATCTCGAAAAGGAAGATCAATAAATATTCTAGGCACTGCCTGGAAATTTGTAGCAGGATCCCCCGATCACGAGGACCTGGAAATAATCAACAATAATTTAATAATATCACCCACATTGTTAATCAAATTTTTAATAATATAAGAAAAGACGCAAATGTAGAAAAAGAAACTATAATCAATCTTCAAAATAGAATAAGATTAATAAAAGAAGAATTAATTAATGTTAAGTACGCCATACAATGGGCAAAAAATGATATACTAAACTCCTTGTTGTTAAATAAAAACGAAATCGAAATTGCTCTGAAACAACTGGAGACAGAAGAAATGCCATTTAAAAATGCAGAAGAAGCATTAGAAATTTCTAACGTAAATATACTTAGCAGGGATATGACCATTTTGTACTTGGTAAAAATACCATTAACTATAAGAGAAACTTTCCAAAAAATTATTATAAGACCCGTAATAAAAGCTAAAAAAGCTATAATTAATGTTGAATACAACAAAATATTAAAAGGGAATAATGGAATGTACGGAATAAAGAACAGCTGCGGGAGCTATAAGCGAATTGAAATTTGTAAACAGGACCAAATAATTAATATAGACAATAATACTTGTATACCTAGGATTATTAACGGTTTAAACGCAACTTGCACCATCAGCAACGGACACCACATGCCGCAGATAGAAGAATTACAACCTGGTGTATTACTACTCAATAGCTTCGATGGAGAAATTGACGCAGATGCAACAATCCAAAAAATTAAGGGAACTCAGCTCATCAAATTTTGCAACACGACATTGAAAATCGAAAACCGGACTTATACCAATTACGAGGTAACCCCTCTGCAAGCCATTCCGGCTATCCTGCAACTATCACCAACAGAAAGCGATCGAATCGACTTACTTTCACTCGAATCCTTAAAAGAGCTTCACATAAATAACACCCAGAGGATAAAGTTCCTAAAGGCAGTAGCGATATCCAACGGCACACTGTCACTCGCAGCAGTTGCGGCTACTTTCGGCATCTTATTATGTGTTTGCAAGTTTTGGAAGAAAAACCAAAACAAAATAATCATCGCATCTAACCTGGATGCCAGCCAACCCACAACAAGCCATAGCCATAGTCTAAATAGCACCAAGGATTCTTTAAACGATAGACCAACATACGTAAGCCTCTACAACCTACCCTACTTTTAACAACGTTCGAGGACGAACGCTCTTAAGAGGGGAAGTGTTACCACGGCACATATTAATATTTCACCACCGCACAAAAAGCACGGTCAGCAACTCAGGTGCAACGACCGTATCACGTTAACGTTGCACAATTCCCACACAACAGCCCAGACGCACCGTCAGCATGCCCGCGGATTCCTGGAAGCCGATCGTGCCACCAATGAGCAGAATTAAGTTAGCTTTTAGCTTAGCTTAGGTTTGTAAATCAGTTTTCTTAAGTGAAGTCAATAAAGAAGGTCGAACCGACCAAGTGAAAAAATATTTTTTTTAAGAAAGTTTTATTAATAAAACTTAACTTATATATTTCCATGCTGTGTGTAGATTTCTCTGTATAATTTAATATGCATACACATTTCCACAACTTTCACGATTTCTTCCGGGCGTTAGAAACTCTTGCTCGCACCTCAGTGCATAGCACCAAAGAAAATAAACAAAAATTTTGTATGGCGGGTTCTAACATTGGAACCCGCGCTCTGCTCGCACAGATCACGTATGTGGTGAGAGCGTTGCTTTACAAGCGAGAACGTAGTTTTATGTGTTGCGCTCTTTGGTTGCGCTCACTGCAGCGAGTCTGCGTTAGAACTCTGCTGTGGCGTGGGATGATTCGGAGATGAAGACGATGTGCTGTTGTTGTTGTTGTTGCGCTGGCGAAAAGCTGAAATTGTAAAACTATTTCTATTTTCTGGCTGGCTTTTGTTCTTCTTCTATAAGCCTGCACGGCGTCGCATATTGCTCCTGAACTCATTGCCGACTGTAGTGTGCGCAAAATCATAGAAAAGAAAATAAAATATGGTTGGCATGGCGACTTATATGATCGCTATAAACAAAGTTCCTAAAGAATTTATCAAAAAAGTAGACCCAATATTTGATTGCATGAATAGGGCAATCGGAAAATTGCTTTAGATCGGCTTTACAATTAAATAATGAGTCGTACAAATTTATAAAGACTTTTTTAAATTATTTGAAAGATGTTAAATGTATGGATAACCATGCCATCTCTTTTTAGGTGAAAAGAAGGATAAATCCACTAGGTTTGACAATTTCGCGGGATATCGAATTAGAAAAAAAGCATACAAAAAGGAAATACAAAATGTAACAATTTTCTGAAAAACAATACATATTTTATTTATCCATATCAACTAGCATTGCTACAACTTCATCGTTGTCGTCGTCGTCATCATCGTCTTCAAAGTCAATCGCACACGCATTGGCATCACATATGGTGGAATATTTCCGGGTCGCACAATCCGATGACTTAAAACTGTGGTTAGCGTTGATGGTGTGCAAGGCACATTAAAAGGTAGTGGTGGCAACACGGCTGATTAAACTTTTTTCTTCTGATTCTCTTTTGATTTCTTCTGATTTTCTTTTGTATTTTCGCGAATGGGCATCCTCATTGTCAAAAATTGGTAAAATTGTTTTTGTGTTGCTTGTGTTTTGATTTGATTTTGACAACGAGGATGCCCAAAAGCACTAACAAAATACATGGGCATCGTAGTGCCATCACCTTAATGGTGTGGTACGCCCAGGCGCCTTCCATTGCCGCTTTTTGTGTATCCAATGCTAATGAAAAATGCGTGGTAACACTTTTGCTCGAAGAAGCCGCATTCAAAACAGAGAGGTGTTTCGATGTTTTGATATGTCGAACGATGTCTGAATTACCGCCGCCGGCAATGGAGAAATGGCTGTGAAATTTTTTGCACAAAACATCACTTTCTGACATCACTTACTTCTCGCAAAGTTTTGCGTTAAAGATGCATTTTCCTTTTGGCATTTGTTTATTGTTTTTTTTTTTAATGTATGACAAACTGATGCGAAAAAATGTTCAAAAACCGATGCGCAGCCATTTCAAAAAACAGTGTTGCCACGCCGTCCATCCCATCCCATCTGTTTTGTAAAGCCAAAGGAGCCCTCTGTATCTCTGTCAGCATATGAAAGTGGTTGATAGTCGGCGCTAAGATGGTGGCAACACTCAAAAGCTGTGAAGCGCCATCTCCTTGTCATTTGTTTTTCAACAATATACGTTGGGAGTTTTGTATGAGAAAAGAAGGATTTATATAGAAAAAAAGGATTTAGAAAATTTTCGCGGGATTGGTTTTTAGAAGCTGAAAAAAAGGAGTATCCCGCGAAAAAAAGGATAGATGGCATGGTTATGTATGGATGATAAATGTCTTTTTTAGAACAAAAATCTGTTTTTTAATCACTGATGAAATTAAGCAAAATAAATAAATACATAAATACATACAATACATAAATTTTGTATAACAAATAAGTTTTTTAACCAAGATAAACTAGAAAATACTTTTGCAATTTTGGGACAAAATTCAAATATCACTCAGTCAAATGTAGTAACTAATTTCGAAGATACATAGGATTCTATGGATCAATTCCTATTTCATGCTGAGACAGACGAAACTGTCTTTTGTATTATTTTATTTCAGCAGTAATGATTACGCAAAATATTTTGTAGATAAGAAATATTAAATTATTAATGAAATAATTAAAAAATTAATTGTGGCATCTGTTTCCAAAAACTAAGAAATGATGACGTTTTCACTGCGCTAAGTGAAACATGTTCCATAAAAATGGTAATAAAAATTATCAATCGATTAGAGACTTTTGTTATAACCTATTTGCTCCTTCAGATTCCCTGATGAATGCTGTGACAGTAAATTAAAAAAAGGAAGTTCCAAACGATGCAAAACATAAACAATAAAAAAGCAACAAAGGAAGAGCTGTTTTATTGACCCGCAATAATTTTTAACTTCCGTTGTTTGGAGCTTCCTTTTTTTATGGCCCACATACAATGTTTGCGTAAAAGAACTAAAATAAGAAAATCTAGGATTTTCAATTTACTGTCACAGCATTCATCACTGAACCATTCGGGAGTAGAATTCTTGCATAAGTCGGATATATATGCCTTAATACCAATTTTTTCAGGCTCCGACTCAAAAATTTTGTGAAACACCAGAATGTGTTTTTTGCTTGCTTCCATAAGGGAATCCGAAGGAGCTAATAGGTTACCAAAGTCTGTAACCGATTGATAATTTTTATGGAAAATAAATATTTCACTTGGCGCAGTTAAAACTTCATCTCCCTTTCTAAAGTTTTGGAAACATTTGTCACAATTCATTTTTGAGAGAATTTTGATTTGATAATGGCAGTAAACATTCTGTTCAATATTGACGTCACATTTTTCTCGAACTGTGTTGCAAAACCAATCGCCAACACAAAAAAGCATACACACAAAAACTACAACAACAAAAAGCATTGGCGTCGTTGAAACGACGATCATTGCGCTGGCTGATGTGTTGCTGTGAGAAATTTGCACAAAAAATGATTGAGAGACCAAAACAACCACCAACACCTCAAAGTACACAGGAGAAGCGGTACTTTCACTTCATGTATGTTTGTGGTGGCGTGTGCTTCAGTTCGCACAGTCAATGAGCGTAAACTGAAGCGCTTGCTCTCCTTGCACCGCTCTTTCCCTTTTGCGGCTTACCTGCTCTAACAATCAAACCTAAATTGGAGCGTTAGCGGCAAGCAACTGTCAAAATTGCTTCATGCCCATACAAAATGTATGGGGCAAACCGCAATTGAAACGCTCTGATGCTGCGCTATTCGAATTTCCAATTTTGACAAGGCGTTACCGGTTGAAGTTGGCTGCGACTAACAAAAACGCCTGTAATTTATATTTGATTTGATTTAAATTGTGAACAATTTATTCAAATAAGAGCTAAGTTTTGCAAAATATAAATAATTTGTTGTTTTTTGGCAACTAAACAGATATTTTTTTACATTTCATGATTTTTACAATCCCAACGCAACGCTTCAATTTCGGTATGCCGCACTGAGCGAGAGCGTTGCGTCAGAAAACGCAACGCTCAACGCTCCAATTTAGGTTTGACTGTAAGAAGCTCGCAAACAAAAATTTGAATTTTTGAGCTCAGATGCGCCTTCTATACACTTCATATTCTTTGATAGCACACAAACTTCACAGAGAGTAAATGATTGAATTTTATTACAAGGACAATTAGAAATTTGTTCTTGTCTTAATTAACTCATTTGTGTAATAGCCAAATAAGTCAGTCCCCTCTCATTCTTCAGCCCTTCCTCTTTGAGCGTCATTTTAAGGATGCAAGAAGTGTGCAAATATTTTGATGCTTGACGTGATTAACACGACCGCTGTTTGCTGCGGCAGCGACACGTGCCGCCACTTTGTGTGCGTACGTATATGGATTTGTAAGTGTCAGCGGAGCCGCAAAGTCAAAAAGTGTGCCACGTGCTGTCGTTTGAGCGCAAGTTGCGCTTCGAACGTGGGCCTTTTCAGTGTCGCGCCCGAATAGTGGCAGCTCGGTTTTAGCTTAATTCGCATTCTTATGGCGGCGCCCATAGCCAACCAGAGAGCTTCCTAATTTTGCACGACGGGACGCGCAAGTAGGTGTTGCCGGCCAATTTGTCGCCGCATTGTCTGCGCTCCAGCTCCGCCCCAAAGCTGTATGGCCGCACGGGCTGCGTAGTGTGAATTTTTATTAAATAAAGCAGCAAAGCTGTTGTGTGCCCTTAGTACAATTTTTGATGTTTATATGAGTATTTTTCTTTGTTGTTGTAGTATTTTTATTGTGTATAATTAAATGGCACCTTTGGCGAGGTGTGGCCGGCGTGCGGCGTGGCAGTTGTGTGTCGCATTGCCGTAGAGCGCACAACAATTGCAGTGAATTTGCAGCATGGCGTGCTGTATGCGGCCTAATTGCATACATTCATGTCGCTACAATGCTGCGTATGGAACGTCGAAGCGCTGCTAAACGCTGACTTGTGCTGCTTGAAGACTGACTTGTGTGACTTGATTCGTCGCGTAGTCAACAATGCATTACTCTAACGATTTAACAACATTTTCCGCTACTTTCCATACACATTTCATTCATATTTTCAAGTTATGTAAAGGAATTTCATTAATTTTAGTTGCCCAGTGTTATTTGCAAAAATAACCTCAACAATTATTTACAAACAAATAAACAGCATTAATGTGCATTGCGTTGACAGTGATGAGTTGTGTTTTGAAAAGGACATCAATAACTTCATTACCGCCACCAAACATTGTTCGGCCTAAACGCCAGCAAATGAGAACAAAGGCGACGAGCACAAAGCGTGTGTATGTGGGTGCAGCAATTGTCATGTTTGTCCCCGGAGACAAAGCACCAAGTTGCAGGCACTAGTGCCACATGCCCTCGATCGCCCTCATCGCCTACCGGCGTTCGCACAATGCAGTCCGACAACATGGCAACAAATTGATTTCGCATTTTGTGCCACAATTCAACTATTCATTTGATGTTCCTGTTATTGTTGTTGTTGTTATTGTCATTGTTTTGTGTTGTTATTGTTTTTTGCTGTAGCTTCACTTGGTTGCCATTGTTGTTGCTGTTAAATTTGTTGTGCGTCTAGCTGCGGCGCGGCTGGGAAGGCGCACTCAAATTACAAACGCTGCAAAATTCCATTCACAACCGGCCGATCGGCTGAGCCCGCCCCGCTTTTCGCACAAATGTCCGTTTCGCTGCGACACCCCAAGGTGTTGGCAGTCATTCGGAATGAACGCACCGGCGGCGTCCATGGACCGCATCGCTGCGCTAAATGTACGAGTGAGCGGCGAGCCAGCGGTCGGCCTTATGGCGAATTTCGAGTGCGGGTACTTGCACTTGCAAATACTGTAACCAGACACACACGCAAATACATTCATAACAACTATTTGTGTGCAGACAGGGACGTGGGCCAAATGGGGTTAGGGGTCACTTAACACTTAATCAGAAGCTCAGAGGCGCCAGCGGGTGCTCATGCAATCATTCGATATGGTTCCCATTAATTGATATTGTTTAAAAAGCATAAAAAACAAAAACTAACATCTATGGAATTCAATTGTTAGAATTAGGACTGCTCCGCCCGAAGCTCAATGCGCTCATTTGGCTCACAACAACATCACCGTGGCTCACTTTGGCCACGGAAAGGCCAAAAATTGCTAGACCCAAACAAACCCCGAATGAACATCACACTCCCCCTCAAACATCCCTTTGACTACGTCAATGTTTGCATACGTTTTAAGAGAACGCACTCAATGCCACATTGAAAAGCCGAAAACCAATTCAACAGCCTCACAATGCAATCGCACTGCTCGTATCTGCCCTGGCATTTAGCACTCGAACCCACTGTGGTCGCCGTCGCGCAACTTGACCGACAATCATTTGCAATTATTTAGGCAATAATTACTATTGTGTCTTATGCTGACATTTTCTTAAAGTGCACTCAAAGCGCCTGTGAACAGCAACAACTACAACAGCAACAACAATTAACAGGTGCCGGCAGTGGAAGGGCAAATAGCGTTCGCGTTCGATGGCCATAAGGCACGGAACGCCCTTGACACCCACCTCCCCTATTAGTTGATGTGCTTTGAAGTGATCTGTCGGTGCTTGTGGCCGCTTCACCCCGCTCGGGGGTTGCTTTGGTGTAATGAGGCTGCACACACACCAACACACATGCCCTGAGCGACTTCGACTTTGAATTGTTTTCTTGAACGCGCATTGAAGTTACCTGCTGATCCATTAATGCGCATTGCGTTGGACTTTTGACACGCTGAGCGGGTTTTCAGCCTGAATTGAGCGATTGTCGCTGTTTGGACAACGTTTAATACCAATTAAATCCGCCAATGTCTTTTTAAAGCAATAAAAACAAACAACGCCACTTGAAATTTATCTTTTTTTCATTCTGTGTTTCTCTGTTACGGGCGTCTGTGCCTAAATTTAAAATATTCTTTGCGCTTCAGCTCAGCTCAGCTCAGTTCAGCTCTGCTCAGCCTCCCCCACAGCTGCACATCCCGTTCGAGGTGGACGACGGGTACATTCCGTTCGACGTGCCCCTTCCGCAGTTGCAAATTACATTCAAATTATACGATTTTGATAAGAGGGACATTTGAAAAGTTTCCAATTTCAAGTTTTTCACTCTTGAAGTTGTCAAAGTGCGTCTCGCTGTGTTGTCGCTCCATTTTCGTTCTTCGCTGTGTCCTCGAGCGCAAAGCACGAGCAACAACCGCACACACAAAAAAGCGGCAAAGGGGAAAAGTTGACATATGTGCGCCCGAAGCGATTTGTGCGGAAACAGCGGGAAGGCGGCGACGGCGGCGATTCGTGGTGCAGCGCACTTGATTTTGTTGCAAGTGTTCGTCGATGATGCTTCAACGGATTGCTCGGGAAATTGCATGATTGAAAAATTAATGACGTCGCAAATGTACGCAGCGTACGCTTTTCTATGTATGTACATGTATAATTTGTATATTTTGGTTTCCTTCACTCCACAGGCGATAACATCAATGGCAGGTTTGTGCGCGGAAATTCATGTGGATAACTGCAGTTATGCACATGAAATACACACATCTGCACATATGTACGCACAAATTACTATGTTTGTGTGTGTAGGTGTGTTGCCAGAATGTGCATATTCATTGCAGTTAGTCATTGCAAGCCAACAAAAGGCAAAAATCGGAATGAATTTAAAAATATTAAAGACTTTTTAACAAGTAGAACTAAGTACTGGACGACAAAAACTTTTCAATACTGCATTAAAAAAGAGGTCAAAGCTATGTCACTGCCGCTGTTATGTTCTCGCACGTGCAAAGTTAAGTTTGTTTGGGTAATCTTTTGGGAAGAATCTAAATGGATTTTCGGCATTCAGCGTTCAGGAATAGAAACCTTTGTAGGGAAAACAAAATTAATATAATGTAATACTGGTAATACTGTAATACTGTCTGTAGAGCTTTTCGTGCTTCCATAATTTGTGTATGTTTCGAAATTTGTTTGCTTAAAATTTTTTTAATTTAATTTGCTTAAAAGAAGAAAGTTTCAAATTTGCAATTTCTAAGTTTTGGTACTTTGAGCCTGTTTTTCGAGCTGCGTTCAATGAACACAGTCAATACAGTTTTTATAAGTTTTCCTTAATATTAATTCCCTGATGAATCTTTCATGCTCTTAGAAGCTTATTTATTTATTTAAGCCAAATGATAACAAATCTACAGGCTAGAAACTATAAAAGAATTAACACTAAAAATTATTTTAAAAAACGCTTTAGTTAAAAATAAAAATTAGAAACAAGTTCTTTAAAATTCTCTTTTAAAATACAAAGAAGAATTATTATGCAATAAAAGAATTAACACTTAAAATTATAAAAAAGACAATTTAGTTAAAAATAAAAATTAGAAACAAGTTCTTTAAACTTCTCTTTTGAAACAAAGAAGAATTATTATACAAGAATTATTATTTGTATTTTACTTTCTTTGGCGTAACCACTTCGTCTTCTTCATTCTCCATAATAT
This sequence comes from Melieria picta, assembly GCA_964056695.1. Lineage (NCBI taxonomy): Eukaryota > Metazoa > Arthropoda > Insecta > Diptera > Ulidiidae > Melieria > Melieria picta. The sequence continues at coordinate 59,085,963 of OZ057398.1, forward strand.
GAAACTAGTTATCAGCGTTACTAGTTTGCCTAATAAAGTTTTTGTATTGGTTTGTCTCCGGACAAACTTTAAGTTGCAAAACATAAACCCAGTCTTTGCCGAGGCTTCAGATGTGGTATTTTGAATACGTATTTGAATTTCAGCCTTCGAGCGCAGGCAATTTGTTGATTTAAACCAATTTCTATAGCCATACGTAGATACATTTTCATATATTGCACGCAGTTAAAATAGAACTTCAACTAACATCAGCTCGCACGCACAGCGCTGCCAAGAAATGGCGGCAAAGGAAATGAGTTATAGGTGAAATGGCAGCGTGCTCAACATGGATGATGCCATCAAAGTACTTTGTTACTTTGCCGCTTCCTTCATTATTGCTGTTACCGCTGTGTTGCTGCTTTTGTTGTTGTTGTTGCTGTTGTTGTTGTCGTTGTCGTCGTCGCAGTCGTTGGCAGACCTCTTGAAATTTTTAAAAGAAGCTTTTAGCGGTAAATAATGAAAAGTTAAAAAGCCACATCAATGAGATACATTTTTTTGCCTTCCTTCTTTTTTCTGCTGTCCTCATTTAGCGCGCGTCCGTAGGTGGAGTTGTGTCTACGTCGAGCAAATATGCGTGTGACGGGTGTGCGCATCTTTGTGTGGATCCCTGTAAAAATGGCGTTCGTTCAACGAGTTGTTGTTGCTATTTGCCTTTTGCCGTTTGCACTCACAAACGTGGAAAGTAGATGGACCGTAATGGTTGCGTTGTTATGATGCGCTTTTGCGGCAAACGGACGCACACACACACGGCTGGATGGACAAACAGGCCAGCCGGGGTGTGGTCTGCGGGCTGGAGCTGATGCCGGTGCTGGTGGGGGTAGAGGGGAGCAGTTGCGCAAATGTGCTGCTTGCTGCGACGTATTGGCGACTTGCGCCTCGTGCAAATTGAAATGATACACAAATTAGTGTGCTGAATGGACTTTTAATAGCTTCGTCATGCGAACAGATGTATGTGCGTGTGTGTGTTCGTATGGCGGCGATGCGGCAAGTCGCAAACGTTAATGCACGTTACAGTAAGTGTGCGAGTGTGTGTACTGGTTAATTTGTATATTTGTGTATTAGCAGTGAAATATTTGGCAATAATTGAAAATTATAGCAATGAGCATGTGAAATGGGAAGCCTATGTAGACGAAATTGGAAGCTGGAACTGAAGTTAGAGATGAAAATCATTAAAACAGTCAAAGGGTCGATTCTGAGTCGGCCGGGGGAGCGGCGTGTTCTGTTCACAACATTTGAGCCCAAATTGAACCATATTTACGACCCAAAATGTTTGCAAGGTTCAGATACTCCTCAGGCTACTCAAATGTGAAAATGGAGAAATAAATTTACAAAGATGCATCGTTATGCACTTACATTCATTACTTTATGCATTCTTCTCGTAGCTAGGAGATGTTACGGTCCTGAAATTCTATCAATCCCTGCTATTACCTTTAAGACCACAAGAAGCAATTAAGGGCTACTTTAAGTAACAAGAAAGGCTGCAGATGAGCATAACTTCTGCACAATCAGGATGATGGCCTCGGTCTGATTTGTTTTTGTACTAAACAGGGACCTGGACAAAAAAAATAGAAAACGAAAATCCTCTACAAGAAGTTGCTTGCTTTGGTGACGAGCAAGTTTCTATGAGTTTCTATACCTTAAGGGAAGGCTCCCCTGGATTTGGGCAAAAATAAGGCAAAGTTTGTAATTTTTTTGTGGGATAATGAAAAGGCGTACAAACTTCCGGTTTTGACTATTAAATTCGTCTATTATTTAGGAGTTTAAAAAGTTAAAAAACTTGATGAAATTCAAAATGGCGGCTACAAAATGGCGATTTCCGTAGGCCTCTGCGCGCCAAACATCGCTCGAGAACTGTAATCCTGTAGCCTCTTGTAGTGGACTGAAATCAAAAAGCATTGTCATTACTTAAAGATAACAAAATTGTCTGTGCATTGAACTAGACTCAAAAAATTTAAACGAAAAATTCTTGCACAATGAATATTTGAAGTAAAAAGTTCAATTTTTTGCACCTTTTTTTAATTTCAACTACATTTAAAAATTAAAAATAAATAACTATTTATGCAAATTGTTAGTTCAAGGCATACAGAAAATCAAATACATTCGAGCAGTTTTTAGATGAAGAAAATCGGATCATTAGATCAAGTCCGGGGATTTCAGTTAGATTGGAAAAAATGGTTTCGAGATAAACGCGTTTGAAGTTTTTAGAAAGCAGTGGAGCGTCCCGTAGCGCGCGTGAGACAGGTGTGTTCTCCCATGAAAATACGCGTCGTATCAAAAAATCCTTTTACACACATATTCTACATATATGTAGCCTTCGTTTTATGCAAAAAAAAAACGATTTTTCGGTCCAAATCCAGGGGAGCCTCCCCTTAAATGTAAAACACTCTTTCTAAGGTTACCAGGCAACAATTGGCTTGTTTTAGAAAAAAAGTAAAGAGGGGAGCACATTGAAAGCACATTATATTTCAATAAAAAACATTAAACTTATAAAAACAACTAAGGAAAAATGTATTAAAAATTCTGATATGTACCTATTTGTATTGTGGACCTTAATAAATTCTTCTTCTTTTCTTTTCACATTGGTTTAGACCAGGGGCGCATTCAGAAAAATACTTCGGGAGGGGTTCAAAAAGTAATTCTTTAATATTTATAAAATTTATATGTATTAATTTGTATGTATTTTTAACCCGGCGTGAATGAGGTGAGAAATTGTTACACCAGCTATGAGGCGGGTAGGAGATACCCAAAATTTTGATGTTCAATTTTTGATACTATGATTGTGTAATTAGCATTTATGCTTGAGATGTATTAATAATAGTATCCATTCAACAACATTAGTAAATAAAATACCAGCATTAGGTACAAAAAGCGTTATTTTTTTATTGAAATTAAAAACGTTTAAAACGCGTTTAAAAACTTCTCGGGTATGACATACTCACTCACGCCGGGTTAAAGTCGATCCTAATATTACGGGGGGTTTCAACCCCAAAACATCCTCTGAATCCGCCACTGGTTTAGACGGTTCAAAACTAATGATTTTGATCTAAAAAAGTACAAAGCGAACCGAAAAAGCTTGTGGACCAAAAATTTTAGACGTTATCCGATAAATTGCCCAGTTTCGAGAGTTCTTAGAAGTTAATTACATGCAACATTTCAAACTTCAAAGATGGAGGAGACTCAGTGGCGGATCCAGGGGGGGCGGTTTTGGGGGTTGAAACCCCCCCCGAAATATTTGGATCGACTTTAAAACTGCATACAAATTAAAAGGCATTTGTAGCAAGGCACTCATTACCAATACATACTACAAAAATCATAGCATAACTCTAAGGGAAACATTACCAATACGTACTACAAAAGCATAGCACAAGCACAGGGGCGGACATTCTTTTTCATTTAACTTACAGTACGGACATGGTACTTCTCATTACGTTTAAGTTTGAAAGTAGGTAAAAGGGAGATGCACCGCCAGTTTGGTATCGCTTCCTCGACAGAGTGTTGAGGTAAGAAATCGGGGATAGCCGATCAAACGGCCAGCCATCCTTTCCTTTTTGTTTGTAATATCGTGACTTGCACGATGGTTTTTTTTGAATGGTTTTTCGACAAATTTATATACGTCTGTACCCGGCGACATCGCTCGTCGATTTCATAACTAATTTTTTTTCCATTGCGCTAACCACAACTTAAATCTGGCTATAACTCACGCGTGTAAAATACCACCTATAAGAAATTGCATAGCTACTATGAAAGAAGTAGTAAATTTATTTCGACAGTCCACCAAAGCGGGTCAGGTGTTAAAAGATAGAATTAAAACTTGTTGCCCGACCGCAAAACAGACGCGTCTTCTAAAGTTTTGCGAAACTCGTTGGGTAGAACATTTAAATTCGCTGAGCCTTTTTTATGATTTATTTGAACATATATGTTTCGCGTTAGAAGAGTTAAATGATAAAAATATAATGACAGATGGTCTAAAACCAAACACATTACTATCTGCTCTTCAAACGTCGCAATTTATAATTGGGTTAGCAGTTATGAAGCCAATTTTTGCTATGACAAAAAATGTCAGCGCACAATTGCAGGAAAAGAATTGTGATCTCAGCCGCTGTTTAGACTTTGCAAAATCAGTTTATGAAGAGTTGCAAGAGTTGCGTGGAAACGCGCAAGATGAGTTTCTGAATATCTTCGAACAAGCTAAAGAAAAGGCAAATAATGTTGGATTTTTGATAGAAGTACCTCGACGAGTTGGACGTCAAATTAATCGAGACAATTATGTCGGAGAGCCAGAGGACTATTTTCGTTGCTCCATATATATCCCCTTTCTAGATCATTATTCAGATCAAATAAATTTAAGGTTTGTAAAGCATGGAAATTTACTGTCCAAAATGCAGAATATTTTACCCAGCAAGGCATTTGATTTGCAAAGCAATGATATCCAGAAAACGGCTCAATTGTTCGAAAAATATTGGCCCGACGATTTTTCAACGTCTGTTGATGACTTCGCGGCAGAGCTGATTATGTGGCGCCGGTACTTTTTTGTAAATAATCTGTGTAATAATTGTTAAACAATTAAATAATTCTTTCAGATATTGGGCCAAAGCATCAAAAATTAATTTGCCGGAAAACTTTATTGACGCTTTAAACCAGTGCGATGAAAAGCTCTATCCATTAATTTTCCATTTTTTTAAGATTGGTGCAACACTGCCAGTGTCTGTTGCAACAAGCGAACGGTCATTTTCAACACTACGTCGATTGAAAACATATTTACGGAGCAGCATTGGGCAAGACAGATTACTTGGTTTGGCACTTCTTAATGTGCATCGAGACATAGAAGTTGATCCTACAAACATTTTAGACGAGCTTGCAAAAAAGCGTAAGCGTAAACTATCTTTCGCGTTATAAGAAAAATACATGTATATATATTTTCAATTAATATCTTTATAATAAATACATACACATAAACATATATGAATATTAAAAAATTACTTACTAAAAACCCCCCCGAAATATTTTTCTGGATCCGCGCCTGAGGAGACTTGAGGCCTTCAGAGCGTTGTGATATCCCAAAACAGAAGGAATGATTCAAAAGCATGGAAACTAGGTGCCGAAAAAGAGAGACGTCGAACAACGTTTTCTTACGTGTGAATTGCTGCTCCAGGGGCTGAAAATAATAGGTTTTTGCATTGCATTATGAAACACTTCGATTTATAAATTATCATTAGTTAAGGCCGGCCATATAAAAAAGGACATCAGAAACAAAATAAATGGAATCACAATGGACCCGACCGGGTCTCGGACGGGAAGTGCATCTTGCAGTCACCTCTTCTAACCTAACCTAACCTAGCTTGGCCAAGCATCAACATCGACTATAAGTAAATCCATGGTTTGAAGTTCATGTGCCCAAGCTCTGTATTTGGTAGAATCAGCTGGGTTTAGTGCATCATGAGTTGCTTAAGCCCAACAAAACCACAACGGACGATTGCTGCTGTCTATAATTAACCCTTTTGAGCTGCGTATTTAAGGACAAGCACCATAAAACTAGAAGACACGCAAGAAAATGATTCCGCCTCATGAAAACGCTCGGCCACATTTTACAAAACTGGTGAAAACCTATTTGGAAACGTGCAGTTCTTCTCACCGGACATCACTTGTTCCCACACTTAGACAACTGAAAGTATGGCTGAGTAACACTTATATTCTTATGAAAAATTAAGTAATGTTTTGATTCTTGAGTGGTTTCAAAGATGAAAAATTGCCGTCGATGTGAAATTCATAAGCTGGCAGAAATATTGGGAAAGGTTAAGTATTAGGCTTAAAGCATTTATTATCACAAAGAAGTAGCTGGAACTTATTACGTCTGCAATAAAGACAGTGTAATTTAATGTTTGTCCATAAATCTATTTAAAATTGCTACATTTCGACAAAAATAAATGATTGAATATTTTTGCGCGAAGCAAAAACCAATTTTTGAGCTTCAACACTTCAGAATAAAGTATTTTTGATGGTTAGGTGAATATGTCCTGTGAATATGTTAGTGAATATAAATACATATGTGAATATGTTAGGTGAACTTCAGCAGACCTCAAAATCCCTTTGTATCACATTTTTACCCTTTATTACATTTCTCTTGGCTTACATATTCTTTTTCAATCAAGCTTTACTTCAAAATTAGTTTCATTAACATTTTAACAAAAACCATAATTTGAGAGCTACAGAGTTAAGTACATTTAATAGGAAATGTTCAATTTAAGTGTACCATTAATGATTTTGTTATCTAAAAAACAAAATAACAATCATTCAAAAAAAGGTTCATCAAACTTGTCAAAGTTTCAATTGTGAAATTCTTTGCCTAATTTTGTATTATTTGACAATTTATGCTCGGCACAATTTCGAGCTCTTTGAGTTAGCTTCCGCATATACATACATACATGCATACATAGTAGCGAAAAGGATGTTGTGTGAAAATGATCTTTGGGTAGCGCCTTTTCTATGCTCTTTTAGTTGAAACTACTTTTGCAAAGGACATTAAGCGCTGTAATGGGTTTTTAGCATTACTTTTTTTCTGCCTGCCATTTGCGCGCTTTGCGATTGCAACTTTTGGCTTTCGATTGAAATGAAGAAAAAAATCGCAAAAAGAAACATTCAGAACAGCAACGAAATGGCGATTTTTCGTTGCTAGACACAAGTAAAGAAATGCTCTTTATTTAAATTCGTTTCATTAATGCCATTCATTCGTGCTCGTGCTACGGATACTTGCTGCAGCGAGCACAACGGGTATTTAAGTGCTTAAAGCATTTTCCTTTTTTTCAGCAACGCTCGGCCACCGCATCGTCGCACCGCCCCGCATCCAGCCACAGCCAGAGTTACAGCTGCAGCGCCGAGAATGGCGAAAAATGGCAGGTTTTTTGTTTTGTATTTTATATGTGCAGCTGAAGAAATAAATTGTAAATTCTTTTCATTTTTGTGTGTTTTATTTGCTGGCATTTTTATTTTCTTTTTTGCAGCGGTTCGTTTCGTTTCGTTTGAAATTTGCGCTGCTGTTATTTATATTTGTATTTATTTTTATTTGAATTTTTATTTTTTGTTGCATGGACGACATTGCACCCTATTAAGGGGATTTATCTCGATGCCGCGCTGTGCGGCTGTGACAGTGTGTGTATCTGTGTGTGTTACAGCGCCGAATGCCAGCTGCAGATACATAAGCGCATACATACATATACTGTATATAGACATGTATATTCAGCCACACATATATATGTATGTTTGTATATATTTTATGTACATGCATATCGGATATCATCCATATCACATCGCCCCACATCGCACATTACATCGCTCTTCCCTCTCGCCCTTCGCCCTACGGCCTCACCCCATCACCTCGTCCCGTATCGCTTCATAGCGCCTGCCAACATTTTCCTCTATTTTCCTCCAATTTTTCATTTTCTATTTAAACTTTTTGTTTCGTTCTTGTCAACTCATTTGTTTGTTTTACTGCAAAACAAAAACAACAACAAAATCAACAAAACAACGCAATACTGCTCCACAAAAGTACAAATGCGACTGTGCATGCGAATGCGAACGCGAGCACGAATGAGAGTGCCAAATCAAAAATGCTTCAACCGAAAGCAGCCAAAATGTGTCCCGTAGTCTTTGCAGCTGTAGCGCTGCCAGCCGTGTCGTCCCCAAACCCCAGTGTGCGTTTGCTTTAAAAATGTCAAACGATGCCAGGCGAAAACGTTGCAGTAGTTGTCCAAAAAAAAACCTAAAATGGTTGCGCCGTTGCTCGGCCCCCGCCGCTTCGGTACGCCCACCACACTCACCACCCACCGCCCACAACAGCGACGCGTCGGTGTGTGTTGTTTTAAGGATTACCGCCGTAGCGCTGTTATTGTTGTTGCATGCCCTCGCACCATCGTCGACCATGGCTGCTCGGCCAGGGGAGTTGGTCGGGTTGCCAGTTTTAACGAACACTAATTCATTGCGCAGCCGAGTTTTTTCCACTGGCGTTCTTTTGCATTTGTGTCGACGAAGCGTTCCCATTGGTCCAGCGTCGGCTTAAGCGTCACTAATGGCAGTGCGAGCGAGCGCAGCAGTGTATGCAACAGGAGCATCCAGTGTGCGCACTCAACGCGAGTGCAGAGTGCAGCGGAACTCTGTGTTACTTTTGATGGCAGTGCGAAAAGTCCAGTGCTTTCAAACTGTTGTTATTGCTTCGGTACGGAGTTGCCACTGTGACGTTTGGTAGACAGACTTGCGGTTCTTTTATTTATTGCTGTAGCAGAGTAATACGTTTACTAAATATTTTTATTTTATATTTATTTTTATTTTATTGATTCACATGTATATGTTTTTTAATTTCCTGTAGTAAAACTGATAAGAATTAACAATTAATGAAAAATTCTCCCACTCATACGTTAAAAAAGAACTCGCAAGGCTTTTGTGTGGCATGAATGGAAACCTAATCTTTCTTCTACATTTGTTTTGAATTCCGATTCCTGGCAGATAACCAACGCTTGATAAGCCTAGGCGCAGGCCGCGCAACACAGCACAAGGCAGCACAGCGAAAATTAAACTTTGTGAGGCAGAAAATATGTGAACTGCGTATACGAATCTCGTAAAACCAGCACACGTGTTCCGTATTCATTCAATTAGACTTTGAAATAGAACCTATATAATATAATATGGCTGTTCACGCACTTTTTCAATTTGTTCTTCAATTTTTGCAAGCTAATGTGTCGGCTGCGCGTAGGAAACTGTATTTCAACTACAACGCGACGCAGTTGTGCGCAGGCACGTCTCTCCGCCGCACGCGGCTATGTCGCTGTATACGCCGTTATACGGTACTGAGTTATTTACAAAAAACTAAACTGCGTTGAGTTGTGCTGCGTGTGCGGCCTGCGTCTCCGTATACGCCTAGGCTAAGTCATCCCTCTTCAGTCCACCTTGTTCAGGCCCGACACTCCCACAATCCAGTGACTCTCCAACTGTTGCCTTAATGTCCGCTTCCTTGCCTTACTTACAATACTTTCACTGTGAGCACGCGCCAAAAGAAATGAAACAATGCATATCTATTAAACTTTCATAATTGTTGCAGGTGTGCGGCAAATATTCGCGCGATTATCTGCGTAGCTGCGTAATCAAAGCGCCGCCGCCGTCAACTTTCACTGCGCGCACTTTTTGATATGCTGCCGCCAGAGCGCACACCAAATGGCGGCAATTTTGTGTGAAAAATTTAAATTGCAAAGTTTGCAAGTGGCAGCAATTGGCGCCGAGCTGCGACACACGTTCTCGGCGCCCGGCGTGCGGCTGTGGTGTGCTCGCGAAGGAAGTGTGTCAGACACAGCTATTATACTTTTTTCCTCCTTTTTTATCGCCTTATCGTTGTTATTGCCTTGGCTGTTGTTGTTGTTGTTGCTGGCGTTTCACGTACTAATAGAATAAATGTTGTTTCATTTTTACAACGGTAAGCAGCTGAGGTTTGTTGGCAGCCAACCAAACAACAAAAACACCAAATGCAACAGCAACAACAACAATAATAGACCGAGAAGAAAATCAACAGCGGCCACATTGGACTCGCATCAACGTGAGCAGCGACATCGATGTCGACATCGACGTCGACTGGCGCACATCCCTTATTGGGTCGACCCGTCGCCAGTGTCGACCGACAAAAAAGCAAAACCGACAACTAACGAAATTAAACCAGTTAAAAAGAGACAATACTATGCTGCAGCATAATGAGCCAACGCGCATCGTATGCGGCATGCGGCACGCAGGCAGAAAGGAGCACCGAATCAGCGTCTATCCCTGTCTGGGAGATGAGTATCCTTTCATAAGTGTGTGCGTCTATTTGTTTGTGTTTGTGTATGACTGTCCCCTGTATATGTGTGTGTGTGGCAGCAAGTCCTTTGGGCGATGAAGTTTCATTATTTTCCACATTATTAGTACGACTAACGATTCGTGGTCTTGTCAGTACCACTAACCTCGCACACATTCCTGCCCGAAACCACCACCACTGCCACCACCAACAACACCGGCCCTTGCAACATCATCACCGAGCACAACGTACCCCATTACAACAACACCAAAGCTACCAACGACAAGTTGTTCAAGCCAACGTACCAACGACAGCCCAATCGGCACCACCCACCGCTGCGGCACAGTGGGATCAAGTGGATAAGTCGTTTGCTGAAATATTTGTACAATTTCCGTAACATTGAAGCAGTGAAATTGAATTTGTTTAAATTTATTGGTACCCCTCTTAAAAAAACTTGCACGTCCTGCACTTTTTGTTTTGAAATCATTAGTCTTATGGTTGAAGGTTTCGATGTTAGCCCTTTTGTTGCAGCTTTTTACTGGAGAATTTTAAAACTCCAACTTGATCAATTTAGTACCTTCAAACTGTTCTAAACATCAAACACAAAGTTGCACATTGCTATACGGCCGCAAACCAGCGAAAGGGTCTGCGCCGCAATGATCTTGACGCATCCTTTCACACTGCCTAAACGACAAAGCCAATCGAGTTCCTATTCAGCTCTATATCTATAACAGCCGCATTTAAGTACTCCACAAAAAAAGTGTCGCATAACTCTGCCGCACAGCCCCACTGTGCCTTTGCAAAAGGGCTCAATGCCGCTGCGGGTGTTTCTGTTGCTGTGCGTTCGGTGCGCTGGTTTACTGATGTGTTGTTGTTGCTGCTTTTTGGTCGGTCTGCTGGTGCTGCTGCTGCCACGACTGTCAGCTACGGCTACGGCCCGCACATGATCCTTAATTTGGTTATAATTTTGTATGCTGCCTGAAAACGTATATCATTTTAAGTTTGATCGGCTGCGAATACGTACCGAAGCCGAGTGCAGTTGTGTCGATGCGCGGCGAGTTGAGTTGAATTGAATTGAGGCGAGTCGCGTTACGGCGCGCGTCAGAGAGTCAAACGGACGAACAATACGCCAGTGCGTCGGTGCGCCAACTTGTGAGACGGGACAGCCAGCGCCTAACCGAACTTTGTGCAGCAGCGTCCGAAGGACACGTTTGCATACGCCAAACGACGACGGCCACAGACGGTGCGCGGCAGTGCAGCAACAATAACGGCAACGACAGCAGCGGCGGCAGCAAAAGCAACAGCCACGGCCACAGCAGCAGATTGCGATAGAGTTAAACGTATTCGAAATTTCATTACTGTTATTACCCCCGATGAGGAGCGGAAATCGAATTTTCATTATTTGTAAACATTAGAAATTGGTCTGGTCCACGCACAGCGCCAGCCAAGACAGCAGACGAAAGGAGGAGGAGCACGCCCGGGCGGCAGCATTTATCGGTGTTCCGTGGCCAGTTGGTGTTTGTTGTTGGCGGTTCATGTTTTTTGTTTTGCGAGCACAGCTTTGACGCGATTAGAAAAGTTGAGAGCTGTAGGAGCGGCAGCGTCCAGCATCGTCTGCCAGCGACGACGTTGCGTCGACAGTGCGCGTCGGTCGAGGTCGACACAGTGTGGTCCGTCGGTCAGTGTGCACCGATATTCGGCCGAACCGCGTCAGGTGCTAACAACTACTCGCTCAGCTTGGACGTCGAAGCGTCACAACAACGAGCCGTCGCGTGCGCTCACAGCCAAGTGCCAGGAATACCAGCGTCGGCCAGTGCCGCTATAATTTATTGTAATTGAAATTGAAATTAATTGTGTTTGGTGCGTTTGCTCGGTGGGAAAATTGTTGCTGCGGTCGGCGCATTGGCTGAATCACGGCCGTGCGTAACGCGCGCGCAAGTGTGTGCGAGAATTTGTGGACTGTTAGTTGAATTTTGGTGAAATTTCGCAGACGATTCTGCAAGTGTTTGACAAGTGCTGATCGCCGAGCGCCGCCACCTCGGCCCGTCCGCGCGTGCTACTTGCCGGGCGCTCACAGCGCGCGCCGCATCGCTTGCCGCTCTTGTTTCGCTGCGCTATATAATTGATTTCTTCAAGACGTATATTGATTCGCGATTTTACGCCGGCCACAAGTTGGATTTCAAACAACACAGTTGTGCCGGCGGCCCTGGTTCCGGTGGTGGAGTCGTCGGCAATTCCAACAGTCAGCCACAACACATCCAATCGCATCACGCCACCCACACACATCCACATCACGCGCTTCTTCACACGCATCACGCCAACAGTCTCGCCGCCGGCGGCCTAACACACGCGTCCACACAGGCCGCGAGCGGTGGTCTACAGCACAGCGGCCTGCAGCCGTCGGTGCAGCAGCCGTCCGCCGGCGCGTCCAACAATCAGCCGCCATCGCAAGCCCAACAGCAACAGCAGGCGCAGCAGCAACAACAGCAGCAACAGCAGGCACCGCCGCAGCAGCTGCACACGCCCACGTCCGTCGGCCTGAGCACCAGCAACGGAAGCACCTCGGGCAGCGCGGGCAGTGCCGCCGGCTCCAGTTCCGTCTCGTCACTGGTAATTGGCAACGGACCCGCTTCCGCCGGCAACAATACACACACCGTCGCCTCGGCCGCCGCATCCATACCGCACGTAGCGCCGCCGCACAGTCTCGGCCTCAGCCCGCAATCGAGCGCCGATTCGCAGCAGTTTAACATTTTTCCGGCCATCTTCAGCCGCCAGCTGAACTTCTCCGCCGGCACCTGCGGCCAGAGCAAACTCACCATGGACGAGCTGCGGCCGAATTTGGTGGGCGGCCTGCTGGGCCTGCAGCAGGGCCTGCTCGAGGACCATGCGAACATGCAGCACGGCGGCGTGGGCCAGGACAGCAAGTTCATGTCCTTCCAGGACAATCGCCTGATGGGCCTCACCTCGACGCACGAGAACCGGCTGCTCGGCCTGGCCTCCTCGGTGCAGGATACGCGCTCCTCGATTGCCTCCCTCGACAAGACGTCGCTTAATCACCAACGCAAATGCAGCAGCACTCCCGAGGATTTCAGCTCACTGTACTCCGGCCTGCCCACACCTGGCATGGACTCGTCGTCGCACCACCACACGCCCGCGCATACGCCGCCAACGCGACTCTCCGACCATTCCATATCCGGTAATTATCCGCTTATTCTCATTTGGGCACTCGCAGCCGCGGCTTTGTGTCAGCGCGAAAAGGTCAGCTTAATCCTTCCATTCAATTGACATTTGTCGCTTTGTGGCAACACTCCAAAGTGACCAACTGTCGAATGGCAGGCGACGGCATTCGACTGGATTATGTTCGATTCTCATGTGGGTCACAATGGCTAATAGGACCCGCCTTGGTTCGCTTTGTTGCCGTACCGCCTGCACAATTGCTAGCACGCGTCAGGGATTATCGCACCAATGTTTTGGCTGACGCGACGCTGCAATTATCTGCTCGGAGGGGGAACCCTTTGCTGCTGATATTCGATACTCAGCGAGAGCACAGACTGCAGGAAACCTCTTCCCTGAAGTGCATTAAGAGTGTTGGAGGGGCAAGAATTGAAGGTTGACAAAATTTGTGTGCAAAATAGTGAATGCAAAAAAAAAACGAGTGTGCTTATGACCACACGACTGAAGTGAAACTTCTTTCGCTCCATCTGTATGTATATATATATATGTGTATGTACAATATATACATGTATGTACATATACATAAATTAATTTTCTACAAATATTTAAATTTATTTTATGTTTTCATGTAACGCTTACGTCACGCGTTCGCCAGCTTACTCCCCAAGCGTGCGTAAACCACTCAACTCCCGTTCGCCTCGCCCGATCACACTTTTCGTAACGCTTACGTCACGCGTTCGCCAGCTTACACCCCAAGTCAAGCGTGCGTAAACCACTCAACTCCCGTTCGCCTCTCCCGATCACACTTTTCGTAACGCGTTCGCCAGCTTACTCCCCAAGTCAAGCGTGCGTAAAGAAGTTTCACTTCAAAAATTACATGCAGACCTACAAAATTCTTTTGATTTTTGGGAAAATTCTCAATTTAAAAATCAGGTTGAAAATACAAGTTAAAATAATTCATTGCAGTTATCAGTCACAATTTTCATAAGGTTTTTCATATTTAGCAAATTTTAGATATATATTTTAATATGAAGGTTGTACTAGCTGATGCGCCACGTATGTATTGACCCTATTGGCTCCCTAGAGATAACAATTGGAACAGTGTTACGGAGTCCTTTTTTTTTTAAATACCAGTTTACCTGTAAGAAGCTTGACACATAGAATAGTTTACTTTGTGAGTAAGGATTTTTTCAAAAGTTCAACATCAGTTTTCTCTACCTTCCGGTCCGATTTGAGAGACGGTCAGCCCAGTTTTGAATAGCTGTAGTGTTCTTTTATAAAAATCGCCTTAATCAGGTCGCTAGCGTCGTTTCTGTTTCAAGAGCTACAAGCAGTTGAATGAATTGGAAAAGTTGACTATTTCCCAAGTTGCGCTACAACAGCGAACTTCTCGGATTTCCGACGAGACTTTGCAAACTTTCGACACATTCTTGAGTAGTTAGAATGCTCTTCTAACATATTAATTATATTTTAGGTTGCTAGCTTTTCTTTTTTAAGAACTACAGACAGCTAAAAGACTACAGACAGCTAAAAGAATTAAAAAATGCGAACTTTTTCAGAGTCACCTTTCTGCAAAAACTTTTTTACTTTTTCGATAGATTTAAGGGACCTTCAGAAAATTTGTCGATAGCTGTAGTCTTCTACTGTAAAATAAGCCATATATCAGGTCGCTAGTTCTTCTGGTTTACGAGCTAAAAGCACTTAACGGTGTTGAAATTATCGCCTTTTTTTAGTCACTTTTTACTCATTAACATCGACTTCCTTGCTTTTCCAACTATCAGCTATCCATTTTGGGATAACTGAAGTGTTCTACTATACAACGAGCCATATATCAGTTCGCTAGTTCTTCTAGTTCAGGAATTATAGGCAGTTGAAATGTTTGGACAATATCAACGTTTTTTCAGTCACTTTTCAACATAAAATTTTTGGGCTTTCTGATAGGTTATCAAGGATTTTCGGCCCATGTTTGGTAGCCAAAGTGTTCTACTAAACAATGAACTATATAACGGAGCACTTACCCTTTTGGCGTGGGAGCTACGGGTTATGGAATGGGTTATCCTTAGGAGCCATATTTATAATGTTTTCACTGTAAAGGTTCTGAAGGCTTGATTGGATTTTTTTGTTTGTGTTACTTTGAAATCGTAGAATTTGATGAGTGTGGACAAATATAATTGCTATTCTATCAGGTGTACAACTTTGCTTCCGCCGTTTTCCGATAGGTGGCTGTACCGGCTGAGGCTGGTTGAAATACATAGATGGTAATGCCTTTAAAGTGAGTGTGGACAGTGCCTAACGAATTGTCATCGCCGTTTTAGTGACAGTTGTTCTTGTTTTCGTATTATTCACGCTCGAAAATGTCCGTTTATGTGCCCAATTCTCGCCATTTGCGGGAAGTTTTACTTTTCTGTTACAATTCGCAAAAAAATGCAGCTGAAGCGCATCGAATGCTCTCAGAAACTTACGGTGATGCTGCTCTGAGTGAAAGAACGTGTCGGGAGTGGTTTCAACGTTTTAAAAATGGTGATTTCGATGTCGAAGACAAACATGGTGGTGGAAGAGAAAAAACCTTCAAAGATGAACAACTAGAAGCATTGCTTGATGAAGATTCGTGCCAAACCCAAGAAGAGCTTGCCGAATCGTTGGGAGTGAGTCAGCAAGCCATTTCAAAATGTCTCAAGGCCCTGGGCATGATTCAGAAAGAAGGAAACTGGGTGCCGTACGAGTTGAAACCGAGGGACATCGAGCGCCGTCTATTTGTATGTGAGCAACTGCTTCAAAGACAAAATCGTAAGGGGGTTTTACATCGAATCGTAACCGGTGATGAAAAGTGGGTTCGATACGATAATCCTAAACGCAGAAAATCATGGGGAAAGCCCGGGCATGCTTCTTCGTCGACGGCAAAACCGAATATTCACGGCGCCAAGGTTATGATTTGTATTTGGTGGGATCAGCTCGGTGTGATTTACTACGAGCTCTTAAAACCGGGTGAAACCATCACAGGAGATCGCTACCGAACGCAACTGATGCGCCTTAGTCGCGCGCTAAAAGAAAAGCGGCCACAATATCAAGAGCGACATGATAAAGTCATCCTCCAACACGACAATGCTCGGCCTCACGTCGCAAAAGTGGTCAAAAAGTACCTGGAAACGCTGAAATGGGAAGTCTTGCCCCACCCGCCGTATTCCCCAGATGTCGCCCCTTCTGACTTCCACCTATTCCGTTCGATGGCACACGGCCTGGCAGATCAACATTTTCAATCCTTCGAAGAATTGGAAAAATGGATTGCTTCATGGATAGCGTCAAAAGAGGACTCCTTTTTTCGAGCCGGGATCCGAAAATTGCCGGAAAGATGGGAGAAAGTTGTCGCTAGCGACGGACAATACTTTGAATAATACATCTGTAAGCACTTTTTCGCAATAAAGCTTTTAATTTTGGAAAAAAACGGCGGAAGCAAAGTTGTACACCTGATATTAATGCTAGATTTTGTAGGTTGAAAAGGTTGTGTTCTCTATCTTCTTCTTCTTCACAATGTGGCATAAAACTGTGGATATTTGCCATTCATATAAATCCACAACCATAAAATTGTTGGTTTCCATCGCTGTAAACATTTTGTTTGGAAATTGTACAAGTTTTCTAAAAGAGTAGCCGATTTGGAGTTAAGTTTCACTTAACCTAAAATTTTTAAAATAATTTTTCATTATAAATAAAATAAATTTTTGATATTTTTTAACATTTTTAAGTTGACTGACAAATAAGCATAAAAACAAATAGATAAACATATTTAAACGGATAAACTTAAGATTTTTTTGACACGGACTAAGTTTCTGAAAACCGGACTTTCTTGGGGGATAACTAGACAGTTGGTAACCCAAAGTTTAGTTTCTTCTGGCCCATAGTAGTAGCCAGTTTTCGAAGGGTTAGGTACTGTGAATATTTCTATATCTTATATATAATTTATTGTTATTAGTTCATAATTTTTATTTCTATATTTTATGTAGGCATTTTTATGTCGGTTTATGTAAATCGGAATATGCTAGAAAAGCTTGTCTAACTAGAGTTCTCTCTGAACTAAATTGTCTTTTAATTGTTCTTGCCCCAAACCACTAGTTATACGAATTGAGTTCATTGACTTCTCTAAATAAATAAAAAAATATTAAAAAATATAGTTTCATTAGAGTTATTTATGCTTAGTACCAAAAATACTTTCAAATGATGCCAGCATTTCATCAAACAAGCGATATATATTTAAGTCAAATTCTATTGAAATTAACAGCATCTGGTTTTTACAATTGCAATCCTTGCATCGTACACCACTTCGCATAAGCTTTGCATTTTATTATCTACAAATTCACAGTTCCCTTCTGTCTATATAATTTATGCAGTAACTGTAAGTGGGTGAAAGTGCTCGTATTATAGAATAAATATTAACCCAAATTTAGTTTTCAGCAGATAACGACCTAAGTGAGGCAATTATTTACACCCATACTTCGACACATTCATTCACACATCCACCCATACATACAAATACACACCTGCCAGAGCAGATCTACGCGCAATCACTGCGCTGGTCATCCCTTCTACTTCGAGTTCCAGCATTCGCGCTGCATTCTGTCTTCTGTCGGTCTGCGTAATTTGCCGCTTTTTAACGCGACCGCAGCGCCGGCTCAAGGTTACGCGCCAGCACTCGTCGACGACGCTCACCTGCAACGCGCCCAAATATTTGGGCTGAATTTTAACTTGATGAAATTTCACCTCGATTAATGCGAAATTTGCATAAATTACTCTCGTATTGCATATTCATGTGACCGGTGGCCGGGCGGCGCTGTGTCCGACGCACCTTTTCCGTAGCCTTTTCTGTTGCTTACTCAAAGTCGCACACACAAAATGGCTGCCGCCGAATGGTCGCCGCCCCCACGACTTACGGTAACTGGTGACGTTGCCGATTCAGGTTGGCCAGGCCGTTTCGCTCGCACCGCCCGCGTCCGTTGGGATTGGGGATTGTGGCGCGTTGACTTTGCGCTCGTCTTGTGGCCGCAGTGAGGTTATCCTAATTATTCATAATTTTAGGGTCAGCGCTTGACGAACGCTAAACGTTCTCGGCATAATAATTTGCCAGCGTGTTACACGCCGATTATTTGGCTACAAGCAAACAACAACAAATACAAAAAGGCGCGTCAAATGAGTGGCCAAAAATTGTGCAGGCAGCGCGGCATTGGTTTTTGGGCAGTTGCAACTTTTTGTCCCTATCAAATTTTGATTATATTTTCTTATGCGTGTTGTGGTGACGTCGCTAAAATTTCGTCATAATTTTACAGCGGAAGGTGCATTTAAGAAGCTCAAACCCGAACCGAACACGGGCCTGTCGGCGGTTTCCGGCGGTGTCACGTCGCCCGGAAGTGGATTATCGTCGTTAAGTCAACATGCCGGCCATACTCCAACCACAGCATCCTGCCCGACACCAGCGAGACGAAGACATCGAACGACGTTCACACAGGTCAGTTACATTCAGCTACTTTACATATGCCACATCACTTGTATATAAATATACGAGTATATATATCCAAATGCTTGTACATAGGTGCACGCCAAAACTGTCGTAGGTGCTGCCAGACATCCGGGCCAAAATTTAATATTGCACGTAGTTGTGCTAGTGTGTACTACAAATGTTTTTATGTAAATAAATTTTAATTTGATTTGTTACTCGCATTTGCAGTGTGCAAACCTTTTCTGCTTCTGATGTTAAAATGCGAAAATATTTGACAAGAGGGGCATTTCACGTCAAGCGGACATCCCAAAAAAATGAATTTTGTTTATATTCTGGTCAGTTATACTTCTAGTAGACGTGGATGTGTACACCCAATTTTTTTTCGTATGATGTTTTTTTGCTGAGTTATGAGCTTCTAAAAATTGACTAAACATAAAGTCATGAATTTTTGGATGCTTATTATCTGTATCAATTAATTTGTAAAAAAAACTAAAAAGTATTGTTTCTGATAGTAAAAAAGGTGTTGTTTTTTTGATTTTGTCGAATTCTAAATTTTAATTTTTTTTACGTATAGTAAACTGGAAGTGAAAATTTCACATCGATATTTGAGTAACTTCGACACTTTTTTTTAATTATTTTAACGTAAATTAAAGCTTCAAATGTACTCATTCTCCACAAAAAAAATTAAAACGTGATCTCCAACCGTTTAAGACTTAGAGCACATACAGTACATACACATAGCTGAAAATAATGGATTTTTACACAAAATTACATAAATTAATTTGTAAAAAAAACTAAAAAGTATTGTTTCTGATAGTAAAAAAGTTGTTGTTTTTTTGTTTTTGTCGAATTCTAAATTTTAATTTTTTTTACGTATAGTAAACCGGAAGGGAAAATTTCACATCGATGTTTGAGTAACTTCGACACTTTTTTTTTAAATTATTTTAACGTAAATTAAAGCTTCAAATGTACTCATTCTCCACAAAAAAAATTAAAACGTGATCTCCAACCGTTTAAGACTTAGAGCACATTTTAGTGTAAAAACCCATTATTTTCAGCTATGTGTATGTACTGTATGTGCTCTAAGTCTTAAACGGTTGGAGATCACGTTTTAATTTTTTTTGTGGAGAATGAGTACATTTGAAGCTTTAATTTACGTTACAATAATTAAAAAAAAAGTGTCGAAGTTACTCAAATATCGATTTCAAATTTTCACTTCCGGTTTACTATACGTAAAAAAAATTTAAATTTAGAATTCGACAAAAACAAAAAAACAACACCTTTTTTAATATCAGAAACAATACTTTTTAGTTTTTTTTTACAAATTAATTGAAACAGATAATAAGCATCCAAAAATTCATGACTTTATGTTTAGTCAATTTTTAGAAGCTCATAACTCAGCAAAAAAACATCATACGAAAAAAAAATTGGGTGTACACATCCACGTCTACTAGAAGTATAACTGACCAGAATATAAACAAAATTCATGACCTCACTTTTTTTGGGTTGTCCGCTTGACGTGAAATGCCCCAAGAAAAACATGAAATCTTCTGGCCAATTCATTAGAAGGCTTTATCTGACTTGCACATTAAGAAAAGGTTGCAATATTCACTTGTTTTACCCCACATTTCTCCATTAACGAGCCAGCGTGCAGTGAGTATTGCTTAAGATGCGAAAGGACAATGTATGAATGGATTTACATACATAAATACTAGTTGAGCAGAAACGATAATTAAAATAATTAGTACAAGTGTCAACCCTTTTAAGAAGTTTTCGTTCCGAAAAGGAAGAACGAATGATTCTGCACTGTGTGTCAATGTTCGTTTCTAGTTAAATAGAAGAAGATTTCGTCACCTTGGGGCTCCATTTCCGGATAATCGTCAATCTCCAAGACAGTAGGTATAGGTTTTCTTATGGATCGGGGGGAGGTGCTTAGCTGTAGAGTCTAGCCTTTATTATATAGACTTGAAATGGACTCAACCTGGCCAGTGTGAGCTCTCTAACCCTACAAACAATTTCTCGATATACATTTTTAGCGACAAATTCTCGAAAGAATCTCGATAATGCTTGCCTTGAAGACTTTGAATATTTTCAAGTCAAATGAAATATTTTTTTGTCAAACGAAACATTTTCATTACGTGAACGTGCGCGCATTTAAAACCGAGTTTACGTGTACTTATAATCGTTGATTTGAATAATGGACTGGCTATGCGACAGTACTTAAAATATGCGTTTTATTTCAATTTTCAGAAAGAAAATAAGTTTTCGTAATGGTATCCAAAATGCTATTGAGAACAAGAAAAATGAAGCTGTCGAAATATCGAAATTTTCAAAATTTTCGACATCGTTACGATATCTCGGATAAGATAATTTCAATATCGCAACGATATCGACATTTTCGAAATTCTCAACATCGTTACGATAGTGTCATTTTTCTCGTTCTCGATATCATTTTAGACACTTTAGCAAGACTCGAAAAATTCTCGCTGACTTGCTGAGATTTATTCTCGAATCAAACTGACTTAATCGGACTTTCTAATGGCTTGCAGTATGGTCACATCACTTCTTTGATCGTATGGTATTAGAATTCTTCCACAATTTTTATGACCTCAGATAAGCCAATTAAAGTGACTTGCTAGGATTCATTCACGAATGAAACTGACTTTATGGGACCTTCGAATGACTCTATCACATTACTTTTTTCATCTTATGGTATCACAGTGGACCCAGCCTGTGGCCTACGTGTGTCTAGCAGCATGAACCCGTAACAGACACTTCAACCTAACCTTACCCTTTAAAAATATTAATTTTAACCTTTGAAACAGTGTACGCGCAATTATTTTCAGATAATCATTAATGCAATAGTAAAGTTTAAAGTTTTCTAATAAAGTTTAAATTAATCAGAGCCTAAGCAAAAAAAATGTAATACAAACATTTTTAATTTTGTGAATTTCCACCACAACTTGCTTTCGAAAGTGTTAAATAGTCACTAAATATCTCATTAAATTATAAAATTAACAAAAATTTACATTTAAAACAAAAAACTTTATGTTGATTGGCGTTTTCTTTGCTGCTTCGTTTCAGGAACAATTAGCCGAATTGGAAGCTGCTTTCGCCAAATCCCATTATCCGGACATTTACTGTAGAGAAGAATTGGCACGAACGACGAAACTGAACGAAGCGCGAATACAAGTAAGTTGCCATCAAAATGTAACAGTACAACAACAATTCGAACAATAGCAACAATAGCAAAAGTAGGCAAAATAGTTGCTTTGTGAGATTTGACCGCAAGCAAAGGCTTGCGATTGCGCTCATCGATTAGCAGCCGATTATTCCAGTTCAGTGCATCGGCTGCGCGGCACAACGATTGCGGCGGGGTGTCGCCGCAAAGTGCATGTGTCAACAAAAGCCCCTCGCTTCAGTTGGTCTTCTGTCCGAATTCGTGTGCTTTCAAGTGCCCCGTCGTAATAATTAATTTATAGTTTTATCATGACTCCGACTGCGACCCGGCGATGCCGATGGCAATGTGCGTAGCGCTGTGCGACTTTGATGCCTGGCTTATGCGGTGTAGAATTACACAAACACACACGTCAGTGTGTGGCTGACAAGTGTGGCAAGGCGCGCGCTCGCGTCAAGTGAAGTGCGTCGGCTTTGCGCGCCTTGCACTATGCAATGCAATTTTTTTCTAATGCATTTCAAAACAGATGTCGGCGAGAGGCTGGCAGTGGTGCGAGACCGAAGTGTCGGTTGTCAAATCACAGGGGTGGCTCAATTTGAAATTATTTGAACATTTGCTGTAAAATATGGTTTATGTGCGCTAATAAGGCGACAACGGTGGAGGGGGTTGGCTGGCGTGCTGAAAGCCGATGATATCTTGTCGCATTTGTCATTTGATGAGGTGATGAGTTGCTTTTAAAAGCCTATCACATGCATAATCTGTGATTATGGATTTATGAAAGAGTTTGCATTAAAGCAACAAATTGATATCATGGGCGCGCTGGCAGAGCTGAAAAATTTATAATTGTAGAGCAAAAATATGGACGGATTTTATGCAATGTGGAATTTTTCAGTTTTCTGCGCATCTTTGAATGTTGAACTTTTGCATTTGTTTAAGAGTTGTGGCAAAATAGAAAAAAATTTATAATTGTAGAGCAAACATATGGACGGATTTTATGCAATGTGGAATTTTTCAGTTTTCTGTGCATCTTTGAATGTTGAACTTTTGCATTTGTTTAAGATTTGTGGCAAAATATATATAAATTGATCTGTACGAGTTTATTTATACATTTATAAACAATTGGGAGCACAACCTGATAGCGATTTGAAGGTTCTTACGCGTTGAAAGGACTCAAAGTTTTATGCCGATTTCGACAAGTTGGCAATTTTTATGCGCATTTTTCTTCTCAGAGGTTCACCATTTAATGACAGTTTCGAGTTGTTTATTTCGGTTTTCTTTATGTTATGCATATTTTACATATATTTTTATTTTATGCATTTCTTACATACGCAATTTTTACAAACAAAATTCATAAAACTATTTTTTTTTCTTCAAATTGTTTTTGTAGAGTTGATTTCATGGTCTTTAATTTGGCCCAAAAAACTGAAAACCCAAACCATAAACTCGGTCCATATAAATTGTAAAATTTGTAAATCACTTTAGTTCGACTGGCAGCAAATGCCACCTTAGTGTTTGTTGCCATAAAAATGCCCATCCAAAATTTCATATTTTCTAGGTCAAACAACTAAAATTCCATTAAGCTTTATGAAATTCAATTTGAATGAATTGAATTGCATTTTAATACTTCCGCTCGACGCACTTTTAAATTGCGTATACATATTGAATTAAGGCCGAATCGAATGGGAAACTCGATGGTTTTGGCGATTTTGTTGTTTTTTTCTTGTTTGTTGTTAAAAATATGGCAAATTTACACGCTTTAAAGACGTTCGCACAATGGGATTTATACGTTTGTATGTAAGAACGCACGCATAGATTCGCAATATGAGCCGGAAACGGGCAACAGAACGAAGCAAATAGAAAATGGGAAAAATTAAACGAAAAGAGAAAAGTTGCAAGTGTGTGTTTGTGTGCGTATGTATGCACGCCATCAAATGGATCCTTAATTGAGTTACTCCGCCCACATTTCGTGCTGCTGCAAACACATTTCCAGCTATGCCAGCAGCAGCCGGTAGACCAGCCAACCAAACAGCCAACCACCCACCCACCCAGTCGAGAAATCCACCACCCAGCCGTGTGCACAACCAACACGCAAACAACCTGGCGGGGGAAGGAGCGCGGACGCACAGTTTGCCAGTCGGCTGATGGTTAAGCGCATTCTTGATCAGCATTACAGGCGGAACTCACAAAGCAGCCAACCAAACCAATTCCAGCCAAACCGAGTCAAAACGAAGGGACTGCAAACGCCATACACCGAGCCAGAGACCAAGCCAAACCAAACCAGACCAGACTCAATCGTAGCTGCTGACAACCCAAAGTGGTGGAGTCATCATTAACCACCCTCACAGTTGTTGCCAGCACAAATGTTTCGCATTTATGTATGTGCGGCCTGTGTGCACACGCACACACAACATATACATAAACGTATACAGCAATAACTCGCACATCGCCATAGACAAAGATAATAACGATAAAATAAATAAAGCACTGTAACAGTGTAATCCACCGCCTTGTCCTCCTGCCTCCTTCGCCCACTCCATCTGGCCCTCTATCATCGAGGACGTCTTCAACGTAGCGTCCATTTGCGCTCGTGCTGCTCGTGTAACGCGTCTGCAACTTTTCCACAAGACAGCAACTCGGCTCCGGCCGCCAGCTGCCAATGCCTTCAGTGCCATGAATTGTTGTTAGTGTTGGTGTTGTTACTTTGCGTAATATAACGCGCAATGCCAGAGAATGTGTTCAGCGCCATTTTTTCTATTTATTTATTTTTTGCACAGCAACAACACACACATCTCATATCAGCGTTTATTTTTGCGCTCTCCCACGTTCTCGAACGAACTCACTTTACGCTTCTTTCCTCTTCGGTGCACTGTATAATAGTAAAAAAAACCAGCCAGCAAGGCAAATAAAAACAAAATAACAACAGCAAAAATGGCAGAAAAACGAAAACGTCTCTTTATTTTCCTCAGTTTCCATCTTAAGATTTTGCCATCATCTGCTGCTCAGCGCCAAGCAGCTCGTTGCCGCACTCGCACGCCGCTCCGCCTCGCCGACGTCTGCGCCAACAACCATCTTTAATAACGTCTAAGAGCTGTTGCAGCGTCCTGCCGGCGAGCTGCTCGGCCTCAACGTCTTCACCTTCGTCGACATCTTCGCAGTCGCAGTCGTCGTCATTGTCGTTGTTGTTCTTGTTGTTGTCGTCGTTGCCATCGTTCGTTGGCGGCTTCTTTGCTGGGTCTCTGCCTACCGTTGCATGGCTACTTCGCCATTTTGCCATTTCGTCTTCGCCTTCATCATATTTTCAATTTCAATTTCGTAGATTTTTTCACTCATAGCCCTCCCCTCCCCCACCTGGCGAAGTGCTGCTCTCGCATTTTGCGCCTTTTTGATAAATTTTCAAAGTGAAATTACCGTGCAGGAAGATGAAAATATTAAGCGCACAGCGTTGGGGTTCGGCAGCGGCGGAATGCGCGGCGGCAGAACGCGTTGCTGGGTGGCTGGCGTTTGTGCGCATATGGCTAACGCGCTGATTCGCCCAGCCATTTAAAGATTTTAAGGCAGCGCACTGCAATGGCGGCAAGCTTTAAGCGATACTCGAAAAAATTTCGTGCGCTTGCTAATTCCGAGTAACGGAATCATCCGTCGAAGCGTTGCCAACGGAATGAAGAGGTCGAACGAATGTGGTTGGGAAAGATTCTCCCTCACAGTTTTGAAACTATTTATACAAATTTCTGTATTCGTGTGATTGACATTGAATGTAGATAGGAAATATGTTAAGTTTATAATTCAGATGAAAAATAAATGATTAAAATTGTCCACCCAATGCAACGTTGGCTCATGAATCTTAAAACGTTTGTTTCTATAAAATAAAATATCTAAATTTCTATAATTTGAAGTGTAGATATTCTGAAAAAGTGCTACAGTTCGTTTGTTATACTGTTGTGAACAGTTTGTTTGTTTGTTGATATCTTTTATTAAAAGCTTTGTTTGTATTTGAATTGAAAATTTCAGGTTTGGTTTCAAAATCGACGGGCCAAGTATCGTAAACAGGAGAAACAGCTACAAAAAGCATTAGCGCCATCTGTGATCCCCTCATGTAATGGAATGATGAGAAATATACAAGGATATAGTGTGTCCCGCGGCTATCAACCCTATCCACATCACAACTCAATAAATCGATATCCACAGGTGAACATTTAAATATAAGTAAACAAAAGTAAAGTTATAATTTTAATACGAAGCTGAAGATTTTCGCTTTACGCACATTCAAGTCATACGAACAAAATTTAGACTTCAATTAGAAGGTTAAAGGGGTGAGGGGTTAAGTTGATATTTTTGAATTCCTTCAGAAGGCCGCTGTGAGGGGCAGTCTGCAACATAAACACACATAAACACATAAAACAGGCAGTCGAAGATTTTTATTGATGCGACTCAATTCAGCAGGACTAAGCAAACATGATTTGAAATCTATTGTGCGGTTTGCCGCAGGATTTATGCCGCTTAGCAAGTACGTCAACCGAATTGAGGTCGTGCCTCGGCTATCTGCGACATGTGTGTGGAGAACGATGAGACTGCCGCTCACTATATAAGTGAATGCACAGCTTTCGAAAGTTCCAGTCACATGAGCTTTGGCAGAATGACTCCAATGGAGCATGAGCTCACATGTTGGAAGATAGCAAATGTTCAACCAGTCCCAAAAAAGGCAAGACTACTGACCCTGCGAACTACCGAGCTATAGCAATTTGTTCGGTGCTTTCCAAAGCAATGGAAAACATTGTAAACTTCAACCTTTTGAAATATCTGGAGCACAATAGACTGCTAAGTGACCGCCAATACGGCTTCCGAAGACAGCGATCGACGGGAGACCTTATGGCGGTCCTCACCGAGAAATGGAACCATAGCATTCTAAACCTCGGTGAAAGCAAGGTTGTTGCATTGGATATTTCCAAGGCCTTTGACCGGGTGTGGCATAAAGCACTTGTGTCAAAATTGATTGCCTATGGCGTCGGTAGTATCTTCTCTCGTTGTATTACGAGCTTCCTCTATGATCGCTCTATTCGTGTTGTAATAGACGGCATAGCCTCGGAAAAGCATTCCCTTAGCGCGGGAGTGCCGCAGGGTTCGGTCCTTTCTCCAACCCTTTTCCTGATCTTCATCAACGACCTATTGTCGTCGACGAAGAATCCCATCTACTCGTTTGCGGATGACAGCACCATTTGTCATTCATACTCCTTCACAAAGCGTCCCAGCTCTGTGGTGATTGAGAGAGAACGGCGCCGTATGAATGACACACTTAATAGCGACCTAAAACCAATCTCCAAGTGGGGTCAAGCGAACAGGGTCGATTTTAATTCCCGCAAGACCCAATGTTGCCTGTTATCCCACAAACGAGTCTCCCCACATCCCAACACATCCCTGGTTATGGGTGCCAAGTGCCTCGGCTTCCTAAAGCGGTGCAATTTCACTCCGTCTGATCTCCGCATTATTTATATAACTGGGCTTCAAAACCCATTTGGAGCTCCTCGATCGGGTGCGAAACCGTGCGATTAAACTTATAGAGGACAGTAGGGCATCCAGCTCAATTGACTCCTTGGAACATCGTCGAAACGTGGCATGTGTGGTGTTATTTTACCGATACTTTATCGGTAATTGCTCAGTGGAGATGAGCAGATTGATGCCATCACTCCGGGTATTCCCCCGGGGCAACCCGTTTGAACACTGGCGCCCATGCATTCCACGTTGAAACGATGTTCCAGCGCACTACGCACTACAGATAAAGTTCGTTTCTGGCCCGTACAGCGCGGTTGTGGAATGGTCTGCCTGCGGATATTTTCCCCAGCACTTATGATCTCGATGGGTTCAAGGCAAGAGTCCATAACCACTTCACTCATAACCCTATCTCCTAACCTTTATATCCTTCCTGAACCAACGCAATGCTTCGCAATAATAGGGGTCATCCCCTGCGCGTTTGTTCGAGTTAAAAAACAAAAAAAAAAAAGAGCTACTGGAGCTCGACGGTTCTTCACTTTACAAAAGTGAAGAACTATCTAAAAGAGATTCAGTTTCTGGGAAACTTTATGCCTATTGAAGGCTGAGGAATCACGCAACGGTGGGACTGGCCAGATCTACTTCAAGTAGTTGCGACACTTACTAGTGAGGGGGAGGCAATAGCTGAAGAACAATGGGCAACAATGTCTGAGTGCCTCCCAACAAAATATTATAATAATACTAATTTCATTGAATAAATGCTTTTCTAGCATTTTGTATGAAATTGTGATTCTGAAGCGATCGCATAAAATAAAATAAAAATTATTACAAATAAATGTATGCTTTCAGGATCTGTTTCAAATGGGCGCTTCATCGTATCCCGGCATGACGCAACCGTTCTCAATGGCGCACGGCACCAATATGGGATCAGTCGGTGTGCGACAGGACTCAATGGGTAAGCAACGAACACATTAAAAAAAGCAAAGGGAATTTGTTAAATATATGACAAATATTAAGAATTATTTCAAAAAAATTCTTGCAAAAATTGCAATTGTTGCATTAAAACAGTTAAATGCTAATTAAAATATACATCTGTTAACAACGTCAGCGGGCGGCCGAGTGGAATAGAATTTTGGCTCTAATTTACTTAAAACATATATCAGCCAAATGTAAGACTTTGAAAATAATTCACATACAAAAAGATAATGTGTTAAATAAATGAGGCATAAGATTTCTGAGCAGCTGCTTATTGCATTCAAGCAATGCGTCGTAAGAAATTTGCAAGCTGACAAGCAGGAAATTATGCAATTACCCGCATTGCTGCGCCGACGTACGTTTTCAACTTACGAATTACCGCCAGCTAAATTGGCTCGCCTACTGCACTGGACTTCTTTAAGATTTGCGCCTTTTCCTGGTTATTATGGTTTTTGTTTTTGTCCTGTAGTTGATGTGCATTTGTGCATTTAATTTGGCCAATTGAACAGTGTTTAGGTCATGTGTGAATTGAATTTATTATTTAATACTATAAGTTAATAAATGTGTAGGTGTATGTCAATGAGGAAATGAGAACAAAATCAGTAAAACGGGAAATTAGCAGATTGCGCGGAGATTAAGAATTCAATGTGGTTTATAAATATTCTATACTACATAGTTTTACCTGATATACTATTGTCTACATACTATTATAGTATAGTAAATAAGTACTATAGTGTACTACAGTCTCCTATATAGAACATTTATTCACAGAATTCCTGAAGAATGACTTAAGAAAAACAGCAAAAGTCCTCGAGGCAGACTATTCAGTTAGTAATGCTTTTAGCATTAGCGTCACAGCTAGTCTCAATTTTTTCGGCTTGATTTCAGGCACCTTTGAAACAATTCCTGCGGTAATAACTCAGGGAATCTTACTTAATAACTCTGAAATCTTACTTTCTATGATATTTTTTTTAAAATTGAAATTAGAACCTTAAACTAAGCATAACGCGTTGAAAGATGAGATTAGAGACAAAGGTTAGAAATCGTTTATAAAATCGAATTGATATACGTGAAAAAGAGTTTTTATGTGAAAAATCCCATAACTAACCTCAAAGTTTGTGATTTTCACGAAAATGTTGCATTTTCTGTTAATTTAAAATGAAATATTTTTACAAAAAAGCCTGCAATAGCTGAAGGTTCTGGCTACTAGTTCCCCTTTTCTTATCAATTGTGATTTTTATTGTATTACCTGTAATAATAACACTGCACAACAGCATGTCTGTTGCATGGAGTTTTTTACATGAATCTGAATCGTTTTTACACGCTGTTTTCAAACCCATAATCCGTTTTTATGTAACAGCTCTAGTTTTCGCAAAAAATGGGCGTGTCACTTTTTCGAATTTTCCTCGGCTTTTTTCTCGTTTTCGACTGTAATTTCTGAACCAATAATCCTATCGACATGATTTTTATATAGTTGCACTAACAACATCTCACGCCATCTTTTCTGACATTAATCAATTTTATGCGTTCTAAATTGGCGTTGTAATAAGGTTTAAAAGTAGGAAAATATGGAATTTCAAGGCGTTTTTTCTGATGGCGAAAATCGAACAGATGTTTCATAAATCCAGTTACGAAGTATATGAATATCTTAAGAAGAAACATCAGGCAATACAACACAGCCAAATTATTTCGCGGAACACACATTCGCATCGAAATAATAGCAAAAATGTACCATAGTCATTTTCAGTCTTCTTCCTTAAAAAAATAGGGGCCTCAAAATATGCTCTTTTATATGTTCCATTTATAGTCTGAAATACAAGCAAAAAACAAAAATATTTTGAATTGCTCGAAACAAAAATAAATTAAAAACTTTGCATATTTTGAGGCTCCTAATTTTTTAAGGAACAAGACTGAAAATTACTATGGAACATTTTTGCTATTATTTCGATGCGAATGTGTATTCCGCGAAATAATTTGGATGTGTTGTAATGTTTGATGTGTCGGCTTTCATTCTACACCTAACTCGTTAATTGATTTACGAAAATTGTGTATGTTTTTGACCATCAAAGAAAACGCCTTAAAATTCAATTTTTTCCGACTTTGAGGTCCAATTACCGCGGCATTTTAAAACTTATAACAATAAGTTGCATCGAAAAAGAAGCCGTGCGGTGTTGTTAATGCGATAAGGTGAAAATCATGTCAATCGGTTTTTTGGTTTAGAAATTACGATCAAAAATATGGAAAAAGTAGAGGAAAAACTGAAGAAATGGCACGGTACCTATATCTCACTAACTAGAGCTGCTGGAAAAAATCTGAGGATAGATTCGAAATCAGCGCACCCAAATTAGTAAGAAACAGTAGAAAAACTCCATGCAACAGAAAAAAAGTGTTTTTTTGTTGTGCTGTGTAATTTTTAATAATAATTTTAATTGCGGCTCGCTTCTCTCTTGCAGGCATGTCGCCCGAGGACGAGTGGTACAACAAAAGTTTATCTGCCTTGCGTATGAACAGCTCGCATCATCCCAATCTGTCGGCGCCAATGTTGCAATACCAAACATAATCGAAGACCTTTGACGACTTCTTTTAAAATTGAAATATCGATTCAGCGCTCTTCGACGCAAAATGCAAGAAGCCAGCGGCGCCCAACAACACTCCAATGTGGCCCATCCATCTACATTCTTCTATCTGCGTGTTGGACGGTAGACACGAATTGATATTTGAACTTTAAAAGAGCGTCTGTCAAACGAACAACGCGTCAACCACACGTACGTCGTGTGACCATTGTTAAATATTTTAATAAATTCGCAACAACAAAAACACAAATATCTAGTAATATGACACACGAACTATTATTGTCCAAGTGAAAAATATTGCAAGCAAATGCCAATGGCGGACAGCAGTAGCGCAATTGCCGAATTTTCTACAATTGCCGAATTCAGCTGAAATTTCGCAGAACTTAATTTTATTGTAAATAATGAAAAAACAAAAATATCAAAAACCAAACCAAACAGAAAAGGCACCAGAAATTGCGTTAACGTGTAAACGTGGCAAAAAGTAAAATGAACAACAACAACAAAATAATACAAAACATGTTTGTATAATTGTACGTACAATAGTTATTGTCTTTTTTACTTTTACTTTTATATGCGAGTGTTTAGTTTTACAGACGTGTTGTTGCTGGCCAAGTGCAGAGTTCGCGCAGCGCAACACACTTGTAGGAATATGTTTGGACAAGAAAAGACAATGCTCACAGTAAACATAACAAAGAATGAAAAACTTGCATGAAAACCGCATTCTGCGAGTTTCAAAAATTACTTTTCGCTCCCTCAGCAGCCCGCACACTGTCCAATTTGCCCGCAATTTGAGCGGCGCACAGCCAACTCGTCACGGCGAGTGCATCTGTGCCGCACTCCACAGTCCACACTTCACGACCCCCCACAACCTACACCCTTCGTCCTTCGTACTTTTAAGCTAAACTTACACTTAAGCTAATCAATGATTGTAAACTAACGCTGCAACAATAACTCGGCGCGAGTGACGCGACGAGCATTGCTATTGCGACAACTCGGCGCGCCGATTCTCAGCAGCCGCCCAGTGCATATAAACCAATTACTAATTCCTGTATAATTGATAATACACACAAATTGAAGATTTTCTTGTATCATTGATTTAAGTGCAGCCGTGCAGTGGCGCAGCAATGCAAAGTTTCCCCCGCTCCACTCTATGTTGTAAAAACAAAACAAAACAAACAAAAAAAACCAAAAAACAAAATATGAATAGTAAAAAAAAAATTTAAGAACACACAATAATAAAAAATTAACTTTAATGAATTATGAAAAATTAAATAAAAAATTCAAAATGTTGTTTTAATAGAAACTAAAGCGATTTAGCAGGAATTATTGAGCGAGTTTGTTGCTGAGCTAAATGGAAGCTGAAACGGACGTATGACTTAACGTATGTGTCACAGGTGCATTGGAAAACATTTTGAAACTTTAGCCGTGCTCAAAATTTCGACAACCTAATAAATAAATTTTTAAGTGTTCTGTTAAGCGAAGTGTTATCAAGTTCCTTTCCAAACTTGACAATTTCTAACCTCACTTTTTTTCTGGAAGGAAGCATTCTAGCTGCGCAAAGGCTGTCTTTAGTTCAGCGCAAAGCACCATTGTTTATTGTTCAATAGTCATCAGCAGGGAAAGGATTTTGAGGACCTAAAAACCTATAAAAAAGGCAAAATAAAATAGCACAAAAGGCACGGAATGGCACTAAAAACTGCAAAAAAGGCAGAGAAAGGCACTAAAAACTACCTAAAAAGGCAAAAACAGGCATTTAAAAATAAGAATAAAATACTAGAAAATCTAAAAAAACGGGAAACGGTATGTATTTTTTAATAATTTTATTTCATCTGACGTATGCAACATACAATATTTATACCTCGTTTTTTGTAAAAGAAAAGGAACATCAAGGTTTTCAAAGATAGTTTAAAAACTAAAACTAAGATATTTTAATTGAAATGTAGGCACATATTTTAAATTCATATTTTGACTTCTCATATAAAAGCATAAAAGCCGTACTTGTATCACAAAAAAATAAATACAGTACATTCCGTTTAGCTGCCTATTCGCTTAGGTGCATTTTCTGCTTAGCTGCATTATTTGGCCAAAATACTACTTCGTAAACCGAATTTTCTTTGAAAATTTCACATTTAGCTGCATTTCACTTAGCTGCACTATTCCGTTTAACAGCCCTGTTTTTCAGCAAGTTTTCTTTGATTTGTATGAAAAATACTTCGTTTAGCAGCACTTGAAAATTTCGAAAAGTTTTTTTGGAAAATAGTATCGAAACAAATTTCCACATTTTCGAAATGGAGGCAATAGTTGTGAAATTGTCAAAAAAGAAATATTCACAGGGTAAAATTACCGATTATTTTACATAAAAGCATATCAGTAAGAATATGTATATAAATATTTTCATTATATCCAGTGTATACATACATATTAGGTATGCATAAGCATCTATAAGATAGCGGTTAATTTGCTAATAAAAATTTGTTCAGTCTTACACTGGTGTAATCTTTTCAAGAATTCAATAGATTCGTTCATGCAAAATTTTTATATATGTATATACTCGTAATATATCAATATTGATATAATATATATATATATAATATATATTTTGATATTTTTATATAGGTGCGCCAAGGATCTACTTTAAAAAAATTTTGCTGTTTCCAAAAACTTTTCTAGATATTCCGCTTAGCTGCATTTTTCGCTTAAGTGCCCCAAATCATGTGCATCGAAGGTGAATGCAGCTAAACGGAATGTACTGTACAAGGTGCCTCTCTCAGCACCACCAAACTCTGCTATCAGCGCGGAAATTTTTGCGCTTACCGAACTTTTTGATTTTGGCATGTTTTTTTCTTTAAATTTTCCACTGCACAACAAAAAATAACGGCTTAGGAATGATCAAATCAATGTAAAAACATCGATAAGTTAACGAAATTGCAATGTTGCCACTTAATTTTTTTTTAGTTTCAAGGTATTTTTGCGAAACAAAAGGTGGAATATATTAAAAACGAAAGAAAAATAAAAAGGCGCTCGACAAATCTTGAAAAAGGCATTTTGTGGCATTTATAGGTAAAATAGGCACTAAAAAAGGCATTTATAGGTGAAAAAGGCAAACTGCCTTTTTAAGGCAAAAAAAGGCTAAATAAAAGTGGTATATTTCTAATCAGGAGGAGCTAATTCGTGCTCATTTTCCATCAGAAATGCTCTATCTAGCAGCAAACAAAAAAGGCAATTTCCACAAAATCCTTTCCCTGGTCATCAGATTCCTAAAAGGAGGCTTATCATGTCGTTATGTGACATCTGACTTCTTCAAGTCGAAACAAGGCCCTATGGATTGCGATACTTAACGTTGATTCCAGTAAAAGTAAGGTTAGGGAAGTAAGGTTAGGAATTGTAACGATGGAGAAGGTACGTGTAAATACACTTTAGAAACCTCTGTATGATTTTGGACAACGTACAGCTACAATATATAACCGAGTGTCTTGTTCTCCTTCTTTTTTTAATTGTGATGAGGTCAAACAAGGCTGGATTTTTATTACCGATCTACATAATTTCCTCACCAAGACCAAATGGTTCCCAAAAGATCCGTTTGGACCGGCAGGGACCCAAACAGATGCGCAAGGACACCGGTATTTTTAATGAAGGGATTGACAATGGGGTCTCCGGGTGGAGGTTCATGCCGCACACTCCCCTTCTTTAAGGGGGTCCTACCATGTAAACGCCGTTTTTCGAGGCGTTTTTTGGGATCTTGCAGAAGGAAAAGTATTCAATATTTTCCAATGCGGTTTTTTTTTTAATTTTTATTGGTCCTTTTAGTATAAAAAAAATCGAAGTTTAAGAAATAAGTGTTATGCTGTAGCCACAGCACCCCTGCGAAATAAGGCCTTCCAAAAGTATGTGGGTTGATGGTACACACGATTTTGCAAAAACTGTTCGTCTGAAACACAAAAGGAAAGGTTTTTTACAATCTGCAGACTTGCCGCTATCGTACGGTAATAATTCACATAATTATCTTTACAATTGTCAAAATGGCGGATCATGAAAAAAAAATCTCATTTTTCGGTTTTTTAAGCAGATAAAAACAATTTTTTTATTATTTGTTTATAACAATTGGAAGCTCATCTTGTACCGAACGATAGCGACAACATTTACACACATTTAAAAAAATTATCAAAATCCGTCCACTGGTTCCTTAGAAATGCGGGGTACCAGTTCGAAAAAAGTGGTTCTGAGAAAAACGCGTTTAAAGTTTTAGAACAAGTCTCATGTCGGCCTGGCGCGCTGCGAGAACTCAGTGGAAAGCGTGATAAAACTTGCCGTAAAACCTGTTTTCCCTTCGGAATTCAGCAAATTCCTTTTTGTATCTTATTTTTAGATACATTAACTTTAGAAAAATGCAACAAAAAAAAAATGCATTTTTTGATAGTGTTACATGGTAGGACCCCCTTAACATAACCTAACAATTATAGTGAAATTGAGTGTGATTTAACAAACCACCTGCCTCGGCAAAGCTTTAAGATATCTCCTGTCTTCTACTTTCCAAGTTTTCAATTTACATAATATACATATATAGGTATAGGTGTGTGCAGTGACGCACGCCTTTGACGCTCAAACTTCCAAATATCGGTTTGGTAAAACAATTATGGGTGGCAAATATGATTTTAAGCGGTATTGGCCTCAAAAGTTGTATACAAAACCCCCCAAATTGAAATCCTGTGTGCGAGATTGGGTGCATTTAAGTAAGTATATATCTATGTATCTTCCGTTGAATTACCAATTTCATTCTATTTCTTCGTGAGTTGTGAGAATGCTGTAATCAATTTACTTTTACTTAAATTGAGGAGACTTTTGAAACGATTAAAGTCCATTACAGCCCAGACAGACTGTGAAACAAACTCACTCTGGTTGACTTGAAGCACAGCCTAAAAATTTTTGTTCTAGCACAGAATAAACAGTATACCCTACTATTTATATACAGTTTGTTCTGTGCTTGTGGGTAGTCAGTGAGTGCCCAGAAATCACATGCAGCGATGACAGTCTTTCCTTGACCTGGTCCCTTCAACGGAGCCATGAACAATACCGAATACGACTGTTGAATTAATCGAATACCGAATACAAGTTGTAGGAAATGTTTAAAGACATCAACATTCGCTGGATTGGCCATGTCTTCTGTATGGACCATGAAGCTCCGACGAAAAGTGGACTCGGTGTTCGTTGCGGTAGTTAGCGGCCAACGGCGAAGAGGCAGACCATGTCTCCGTTGAAAGGACCAAGTTGAGCAGACCCTATCATCTCTTGGTGTGACCAACTGGAGAAGGTGCACGCAAACAGATAACTTTTGCACCAGTCCATTACATAAATAATTAAGTATATACTATAAGTAACCCTTCAACAAAATAAGCATGTAAATTTCTGCTTTTGGCAGCACTTTACCGTCGGTTGGTTTTAATTAAATAAGATTTTATTTTTTTAATTAATCAATTTACACATGCAATTAGCACATATATGTATTTATAGACGAAAACTTGTATTGCTGAAATTATTTATCTAAATTTACGATATTGGATTTTCACATTTTGTTGCTTTTTTGTTTTCAAAAAAGTTTGCAAGACTTATGCATATCGTATGTACGTATATATGTAAATGTATATAGCAATAGTTCACATAAGTAAAAATTAAATCAAACCCAATGAAAATAAGTAGGCGTGTATATGTACGATACATATGCAAGTGTGTGTATGTATGGTAGGTGTGCATGTGTAGCTTATGATCTTTCTCGCGCTTCATTTGCACAAACAATACGGCGACAATGAAAGGTATGTGTCAACGTAAGTAATATAATAAAGGCTAAGGTAATAATTCTACACAATGGTCAAACTAAAGTGTGCTCGCAAGGTTACAAATTAAAAAATATTTGCTAAAAGCATTTAGCTTTCAGCACAGGCATTTCTCCCCCCCCAATTGAATGATATAAAAGTATGTTTGCGTACCAAA
The DNA here is from genome assembly GCA_964056695.1 of Melieria picta. Classification (NCBI taxonomy): domain Eukaryota; kingdom Metazoa; phylum Arthropoda; class Insecta; order Diptera; family Ulidiidae; genus Melieria; species Melieria picta. Next base: position 59,122,661 of record OZ057398.1, read on the forward strand.
GTGCAGTCAAAATAGTTTACAACGAGCCAGCGGCAAATGTTTTAGTTTTGTCCGAATTTCTACAAAGTCTTTTGCTGAAAAAATGTCTGTCGTATCAAGAATGTATGGAACAAATTTTATAATTATCGTTAAGGGGTTTACAAATTATTAAATACAGAACTTCTTTCGGATTGTAGAACTGCATAAATAAATTTAATAAATCTCGATTGATACGTTTATTAGCAATCTTGATATATGTACATAAAATGTATTATGTAAACCATGCTTAGCAACACAACGCCAATTCCAATATCCACGCTGCTATCGCAACACGTTTGACTGTACTTAGTAAAAACTTAACGTATCTATGCAGGAAATTTTTGATTTCTATCAGCCTACACTTAGCGTACTAATTGATTACCCCAATTACATAAGTCAAGTAAGTAAGGTATACAGTGTTGCATGCGTATGTAGTTATTCTATTTCAGCACAGCGATTTCATTTTTACGCGATATCTGAGTTCCAACACTGGCACTTGCCACAATTAATGGCACACCGGTGCGCCACAATGCCTAATTGCTCTCTCAAAGACTGTGTGCCAGTTGGGTGCAGCTCTACTGCCGCCCGATTGTCTCTCTTTGACCGTTTATTACTTTCGCTACTCTCATGTCTTTCATTGTGGTATTGAAGTAAGCGAGTGGCCACAGCTTTGTTATAATCGAGTTTATTACATATGCATTACGAATACGTCATGTTGGTGAGAAAAGAAAATCAAATTTGCTATATAAAAGTAAACGAAACGATTATCCGAATTTTAAGGACATTATTATGTACGTTTAGCTGACATAGCTTTGTTTGGTGTTTTTGCATTTCATTCATTTGGTGCAAATACCAAAAATTTCGATAGGTTGCCTCATGCATTTTTTCATTGGTTTGCTAATTTCTGTGATGAAGTTAAAATGAGAGCGCGCTCACCGTTGGTTAGCTAGACAATTTTGATGGAGATGTTTCGAACATCCGCAAGAAATATAAATAAGAAAATCCGAGGCATCCTCAAAAAATTGCTTAAACATACACGCTTCTCGCAGTTGAGCCAAGTCATTTGCATTTACATGGCGCTCGCCTTGGGGAAATCCTGGCTGCCAACACTTAAGGCGAGCTTCTTGGCTGGTGGTGGTGGCGGCGTGTCGGCCTGGTCGGCGTCCAAATCAATCTGTAATTATAACGTAAATTAGCATGGAACAAATTTTTTGATTTGTTCGTGGTACACATACCTCCATTATGACGTTATCCTTTTGCGTGTTCGAATTGCTGCTGGACAGTTTAGCCTCGTCGTTAATGGTCGACTTGGAGATAGTCGTTTCGCTCGATGTGGTGTTATCGGATTCATCGGCTGCGACTACAGCAATCGGAGTACTGACGCTGTTATTGCTGTTGCTGCTCTCCTTTTTTTTCGCTTCGTCCTTTTTGTTGGCATTGGCAGTTTCGGTGGTGATGATGATGGTGGTGGTGGTGGTAGTATTAGTAGTGGAGGAGGCGGCAGTGGCGGCGCTGGCCTCTTTTTCCGCTTCATGTTGTTTAAGCACCTGATCCAGATTGTAGCGGCGCCGATAGTTGACATAGAAGGTGCGCACATGCGCCTCTGTCTTTGTGCCGATCGTTTCAGCAATCGTCTACAAGATGAACAATACAAGTTTTCATTATAATTTATAATTATTATTTCATATAACTAATTAAAACTATTGCTAACAATTTAACAAAAATTATTTATCTCTTGAAGAAAATTGCGATCTTGTTACACATATATTCTTTGCAGTATTTATTTGGCGTATATAGTCCTAAACTTTTATGGATTTTACGCAACTTTCTTTACTTATTCCACTATTCCTTATTGTAGCAAATAATTGTTTTCAGCCATACCTGAAAGTCCTTGCCATATTTGCGCACACCTTCGACGGCCAGCAACAGCTCATCGTTCGTCCAACGCGAATTAATGCGACTGGCGTTCTCGTTGGCACGTATATCTTCTAGGCCCTCGGAGTTTTTCCGTTTTAGTGAGGAGATATTTTGCTTGTTCAGTTGCACCTGCAATTACGAAACAATAACAAAAGCAAATTAATACTACATGGCACAATCAAGTGCACAGTTGCATGGAACTCATTATTCTAAGCTACACTTTCAGTATTCAAATAGAAACTTAGATCGAAAACGATTTACTTGGTGTAGATGAAAATTCCCAGTTATTTGAATTCCCAATGCCAACAACGTCATTATTCTAGCCTTATCGCTACATGGCATAAGCGTACTGCGCACCCAGGTCATCAGCAGCTTCATTATGCAAGCCTTATAGTTTTGTTATATGTTTGCCTAATCACTCATGAAATGTGACGTCATGCTAATGATTTGAATGCGTATTTCTCAGTTTTAGAGACACAGATATGGTGCAAATAATCACAATAAACAAAAATAATTGGTGATTGATGAGCTAAAACAGTCCTTTCAGTAGTTTCAACAATTTTATACATTTTTACCTAACATTTAATATCCAATGCTTTTGCTGTCAAAAGTTTTAATACCACAGCAAATCTTCATAAACATAAAATTATGCTCAAAATTAAATATTCAAATCTCTACACATACTATGTCCATAGCAAGGCATAAAATTACTCACTAAACATACAATAAAAGCGTTAATTAGTTAATGTTAGAAAGTCAACTCAAATACTTAAAAGCATAAACAAACATTTAAGATACGAAACATGACAAAACGAAATAATTGAAATGGATAGAGAGAGAATATGGAAAAGATAAATTGCAAAAGCGCACTCCTTACTTGACTCAATAGCGAAACGATTTCCCTGTCTGTATTGGCGAGCAGTTCGTCTTGATTGTCGTTGGCGCTAGCCAGAGCTACAATGTCATCGTGATTGATGTACATGCCGCGCGGCGGTTTGCGTTTGTGTCGCTCAGCATTGCGATCGCGCGAGCGTTTGCCAAAGTATGGACCGGAAGTGGGACGCTTGTTGCCGGTGCGCCTGCGTCCGGTCAGGTGGGGTGTGCATACAACGATAACAATAGATTCTTTTTTAGCAAAATGCATTCACGTTGTGTGAGGTGAGTTGAGAGAGCAGAGAGTTTCGCATACAGTTTAAAGGTACAAACACAAATAACAATGAAACGGAGAGAGAGAGCGTGAGCGATAGGTTGGTTGTGGAAGTTGTAGGCATATGTGTGGTATTCGCAAGTACCTCCAGTGATGGTGGCAACTGGAACAGAGCTTCCCGTGCGGCGAGGCGTTTAGCAGATTGCAAGCCACGCCACAATTGGTGCAGCAGCCGCCGTTGCCGGTGCCGCTATTCGTGGGAGTGGTGCGGCCGCCCGTGCACGACGAATCGGTATTCGTATTGGGCGGCGTTTGCTGGCGCTGCTGCTTGCTGCCCGATCCGTTGCTGGGAACGCCGGGCACGGTCAGGCCAGCGCCACTGCCGCCGCCGCCCGCAGCTGTGACGCAGCTGTCACGACCGGCAGCTGCGGAGGCCAAAGTGGTCTCGCTGTCGGCCTCGGCGCCGACAATTTCGCCCGTTTTGCATTGCTTGCTCGACAAGAGTTCGAAGCCGGTGCCGCACAATTTCGGATTCGCTTGGTCTTGCAAGCCGGAAGTGATGGCCAAGGCTTGTTCCTAAAGGCGTTGAGGGATTGATTGGTTGGTTGATTGTGTGTGCGCAAGCGCGTGCGTATGCGTGTGGCGTTCGGGAGAGAGAGAAAGAGAAAGAAAGAGTGAGCGTATTAGGCTGCGTTGCATCTTCAAGTGGGCATTTCAAGTACTTCAAGTAGGTCTAGCTACAAATGCGCTACCAACAAAACAACTGAAGGAGTAATCAAATAAAATTCCTGTCAAATGCACGCAACAAACGACGCGCGACCGTTATCCGAAAAGCCAACGCTCAGGATAATGCCAAATTTTAGCAGCAAGTCCGGACTTTTGAAGGCCAAATACCGATTGTTCATGTCGAATTCGAACGATTTTGCGCGAGTTAATGCGACGGTCGGATCGGATCAACAAATTTATACGCAGCGCTTCAATTGCATTGAATACAAGTAAAAATGTGTTTTGCATATGTTATTTGAGATTAATCGAGTATTAGAGAAATTAATCGAGGCGTTAAACTGAAAAGTAAACAAATCAAAAACAGCTTACAGTGCGAATGAATTTGATTATGCCTAAAGTGCTAAAACGATACAACAGCTATTTTCAATTGTTGAATTTGAGCGATTTTATACTTAAGCTGAATTACTTATGTGCAATATATAATTTTTTTTATTTGTAAGTTCGTCGTTTGTGGACGGGAACCTTCCTTTGTCTAAAATTTTTAGATTGAATTTTCCAGTACTTAATGGTTATACATATTTCAATACCTAATATGTACTCATGCTTTTCAACCACATCGGTCCTTAAATACTTCTCAGTATGATATACTGAACTTTGATTGCAATTTTCTGCTTGCTGCTCCATCACTTGATTTTATGCTTTTTATGCTCAATTTTAGCTTTCGACATTCTAATAACGCATCTTCACTCCAAATAGCAGTTGTGCCAGTGGGATGTTTCCATACTTAGATGCCCAAACAGATCGATGAGGGGTCCAGCAATTTTATCCAAACAGTGAGCTCACTTTTTAAGTATACAGTACATAATCTTTTATATATTTAAAAAGAGGATTTCTAGACCATTTGAGACATCAAACTAATGTGAAACAATCTTGAGTTGCATAAAAATCGCAAAAATTTCGCAAATTGAAAATATAGATTTTGTTGCATCGTTGCCATCACACTTGGGTGGCATGAGTATGAATTGTAGAAGACATGAGGTTGCGACAAAACACAATGTGAATCAATATTTAAAGTAATTTATAAAAATGTTGTTAAAAAACTTTAGACAAGTAGTTGGTATTGAATAACTGAATGATTTCAAAATTAGTTATAATGTGGCATTAGGATTTAAAAAGTTGGTATCAAAATGTTACAAAAAATATTTAATTGAATTGCAAACATTGCCCGTAAAAATTAGATAAAACAAAATTCCATATATGGTTTAGATTTGAGATTATATTTGAAAATTTGTTTTTGTGAGGTATTATAAATTACCGATTTATAACTTAAATGAATCGAAACAAACAAAAACACAAACTTTGTAGCGGCAAAAAAGAAACACATGAATTTTGTTTAATCTTCTCGTAGACAAAAATTATGATTTATTGATACATTATGCAGTTGTTGTTGCTGGTTAGTCGAGAGTTATAAACAGTCTTCGTTTATGCCTAAAAAACTTAAAGTATACAATTTAACTAACAATAAATACATAAGTGAGCAGCTAATACTAATGCATGATGTCAGTTTAATTGTCAGTGTGTGTGCGTCGAGGGGACATTTTCCATAAGATAATTTAAAATTTTTATAAATATTTTTTTATATAAATTCAAACTTTTTTAATTAGTATTTTTCGGTTTTTTAGTCACGCTTTAGCTAATAAAAACTTTTGAAAAATATGTCAAAGAACTTTTGAGCTTATTGTAAAAAATGTCGTTCGACACACACTGTTTTTTGACCAAACTTTAAAATTGGCGAGTCATATTCGTTTTGCCGGCTGCCAGGAGTATGCAAACCGAGTGCGACGTAATGCTACAATTTTGTAATATTTTCAATATAATTTGTTTCTATTTGGTTTTAGATAAATTCGCAATTTTGTACAGTTGTTAAGGGTTAATTGTACATAACAATTATTGAATTATTTCCAATAATGCATCAAAAACGTTTGTTTTGCTAAAATAATTTAAACGAATTACTAAAACATATCAACTTTCTTTTATAAAAGATGTTTGTATTAAAAATGTCTAAATTAGTAATTGTAAAAAATTAAAATCTATTTTTATATGGTCAAAATTTTGCCAAAAATGATAAAAATTGAACATTATGCTTTCAAATTTATAAAATGAACAAATTTGCACGCTCCAGGTTCCCATTATGTACCGTTTGTGATGCGTTAATGCTGGCGTTGGCCCAGTTCAAAGTGTATAGTGCTAAAAACTTTCCAATGGGCCCACCGATATTAGACTGAAAAATGTGTTTGTGTATCTAGACAAGGCCTAATTATTTCTTCAAGACATAAGATATAAATATGTAATAGATATTAGTTGAGAGTTCCTATCGAAAGCAGATAGGGTAGTACTGTCTAATTAATCGATAATAACATGCAACTATGATACTTAAATTAAGATTTGTGTACAGTTTATGTTGGTTTATTCAATTTCACTTGCGTTTACTCATCTCAATTAAGAATAGAAACTTTCACTTATTGTTAAAGCACTGTAAAACTAAGGGGAAACCAAGTCGGCGGTTAATGCCTAGCCTACTAGCGATTCTAGCTGATAGTTACCTTGTCATCGTTGTCGGACTCCTCGTTGCTGCCGTTTTCGCTGCCATTCTCTGAGCCCTCTTTGCTGGCTTTAGCTTTTTCCTGGCGGTCCATAACGCTCTGACGGTGGCGCGTCTTCTTCCACGAGTAGTAGTATTTCACCAGGCTGGCAATCGACTTGTCTGGCAGCTGAAACGCAACATAGCGTTAGTCAGTTATTGTACACGCCACATTTGTCCTCGAAGTCCTTACCATTTGGCGTATACGATGAAAACTTTTGCCGTGAAACTGAAAGGCTTGCTCGAAGAGCACTTTGTCCTCAACGGTCCATTCGTCGGGGAATGGTGTAAAGTTGGCCAAGTCCATGACGGCGCGCTCCAGGTCGTGTTTGTGCCAAAAAAGCATGCCCAACGCCTGTTCGCCGTTGTATCCGTACTTTTCTTTGGCGACTGATATATACTCCTCGACTGCAAAAATTCAAAGCAGAATAAATTATATAAATAAAAATTAGTAACTCACATCAAATCAATAAAAAATTACATTGACAATTAAAAACTACCTGAACAATTAATTGTTAATTCCCTTGGTTGTACCATAACGTATACATTTTATATACAACAGACTTTGTTTTTATAAATTACTTTTCACTTTTTTATTGTTGTCTCCTCACAATGGAAAACGTTCTACTCATTATTATTAAAACAATATCTATTGTTAATAAATTCGGTTATATCGGCCTAACCCTTGCTCAAAAAAATTTGGTTTATACAAAGTTGAAAGTCTCACGTAAACTTACGCTTTGAATCTGGAATTTCCCTCGTTGGCGACCACACGAGCAGCGCGCGATCATTCAAGACTTCAGGCTTGCGCTCCGGCTCTGGTATGAGTGGTGGGCACACCGCCTGGTAGTCGCGGCCAACGCGGATTTTCTCTGCAAAACAAAACACACAAATAGTACACAATAGAAAATAAGTTAGAACACAGTGCATTGCTTTGTTAGCGCCAGGATGCCGTTTGATGACCAACCTTCATATTCGCTTTGCTTAGTTTTCGATTTGCCGTTGCGTTTGATTGCTGCAGGAGAGACAGAAAGAAAACATAAAGTTATATCAATGGTCACAGACTTGGTGCCCACTGGTGGTGGGCCTGTCCGCCTACTTACAGTTGTCGTCATCGGAACTGGTTTCCGGAGTGCCGGCACCACCAACGCCACTGCCGCCGCCCGCATTGCCGCCACCACCCCCACCCCCGCTGCTGGTTGTATTACCGCCGTGGCCGTTCGGGCTGGGACCGCGCGATCGTCGTCCATTGCGCACCAGTTCCGAATTTCGCTCAGCCAGGACCATTTTGTCGCGAATCAGCTTAACGCGATTTTGTTTCTCCAGCGTGTCAGGCTATTTCAGCTGCAGCAGCTACTCGTCGCCACGCAAAATATTTGTTTCCTTCTTCCCAATGAAAACGGCTGCAGCTGAAATGGGATTTGACGTTTGCGCTTGATTTCCAACTTAATTTTATGTGTAAAAAATTGCAGCCAGCACACCAGTGGCAAAATCAAACTGAACTGAACAATTTTAAGCGACGACAGCGAGCGAGTGCGGTGAGCAAAGCGCTGGAAAAAACGACCATTCAGCGTTGCCGCCCACTGTCCGTATGCACATTTCTCACAGCGCACTTTTGCCAGCCAACGACCATAGATCGTAAATTCTCCCGAATATGCGAATGGCAGCAGAAAAAAAAACGCCAGCAGCCCAGCTGAGCAACCAATTTTTTTTTTGCAATTCAATTTTTTGAAAATGCATGCAACTTTGTCAACGCTTTACAATAAATGGCAGAGCAAAAAATATAAAGTTTTACCTCAGTTTCTACTCCACGCTACGCGTCGGTAATCCACTCTGCAGCTTCGTCGTTGCTTCCCAAAAAAGTGCGCTGTCCTCCCCGGAGCTCACAGAAAATGCAAATTTTTGGCACACAATTACAACGCGTTGAACAATTTTTGGTATTCCACAATTTGTGTGCAAACTTTTCTTAAGTTGCAGAATTTGTTGGTACAGACACACGATAATACAACAGCAATTCGTCCAACACTATGAGAGCCACCAACAGCATTGGCAGCGGCTGCAGTTTCGCTGCTCGTCACAATCACAATGAATGGGCAGGTAAAATTCTCAGCTATTGAGGGTTTTCTTGTGAGCGTTATTGCTGAATACACAGCGCACTTGCGCCAAACGTTCGCAGTCACTGTGTACGTAACTGCAGCAAGTGCGGCGCCCTTAACTGTCTATGCGCTTTCCTAAAGTGCTTTTTTCTCATAAATATTTGCACGTTACGCGTGTAAAGTGCGTACAGGGATTTTGGTGCAGCTAAAATTGTTAAATTTTACATTTGGCGTACCGTACAATGACACATTTTGAATTTACGATATTGCTTGCGAGTGCGTTCAAGCGAGTACACACTAGTGCATTGTCTTTTCAGCGCGACAGTTCGTTTGGCTGTGTTTAGGCAGCAGTACGAGGGCTTGTGGGGGTCAAATTGATAAAGAAACAAATGTTTGCGAGATTTAAAATTATTGATTTAGTTGTGATGGATAACATGATAAATTTGTTGAAGGTTTTTATTAGGACAGTAATGTAAAATTGCTTGAAAGTGCTGGCAAGCGAAACATTTTTGTGTGGATGTGTTCAGTGATTATGAATAGAGATGGCAACTGGATGCGAATTTCAAGCAATCGCCCTAAAATGAAGTCTATTTCCCCCTAAAAGCTAAAATTTCCCCCCAAATTTATAATGCGCACATAAAATTAATATTTCATGAAAATTGCTCATTCTATTTGGTACATGAAATTAAAAAAGACCCACTAGCCAATATATCTGAACAAGGTGTTGATGTAACCAAAATGCAAACTGGTTGGCCATAGACTTTTTAAAAAGGGTAAATTAAAAATGTCTGTAAAATATTTCCCCCTAAATTTTCCCCCTAAAATATTTATCATAAAATTTCGCCCCAATCTAAACAAATAAAACCCAAATCTAGGGGGGAAAACCCCCAATCTGGCAACACTGATGCGAAGTACGAAACAATGGCGATTGTGCGTTTGGTGGTCATTAAATTTGATTCGTTTAATAGATCGTATAATTGGATTTTGCAGTTATAGTTATAGTATTTAAAACAAAATTCGTGAACGAGGAAATTTATTTATTTTAAAATAAAATAATAATATATGCATTTGGTGATATGTATGAATAGGGATACCAGTTCCACTATAAATTATTAGGTTTTGGTACATAAACTGAAAAGATATGATTTGACAATGCATTGATCAATTTTATTCAAAGTGCTTTTACTACATTTGATAAAGATTATATTCGATGATTCAAATGCAGTTGCTAATGCTTTCCTAAATCTTGAAACTTTTTTTATATATTTAAATTTAAATATATAAATAAAATTAAAGTAAATTTATATTTAAAAATGATACCTTCACGTTTATTTTAATATGATGTGTAAAATGTTCATCTTGACAAGGCATCATATATTTAAAAAAATAGAAAAAAGACAAATATTTCGTCTAAGAGTTTCTCTATTGCATTAACCCAGCACCTTTCAAATCACTATTCGATTCATTGAATTGCAGCCCTCACTCTCGATCACTTTTTTGCGATTAGTTACTACGCTGGAAGTACAAAAAGTTTAATTTTAGATGTGCTGCTGCCAATACAGCAGATTCCTTATACAGATTCCTTAGAAATATTTTGTTGTTTTATTATGTTTCTAGTATGTAGGGTTAATTTTTTGAGCATTATGACATAAATGTCAAATAATTTTTAAATTTTCTCTCTTTTTGTCACCAAAAAGAGACCGTCATTCTACCTGGTTCATTTGAATAATTTCATTAGAATTGTCTCTGAATTTTGAAATTGTTGTTTTTGTACATATATGTAATACTTCTATATTGGCAGCAACCTATCTTCACAATGTGTTTTCATTCGGAAATCAAAGGGAGACAAGCGATGAGACAGAAAACACGAAATTTTGTGAATGTATTTCTATGCGTGTATACATGAGCACTTCTACACATGAACAACTGTCAAACTGCTCCAGGGGCGGTTGAAGAAATTTCAGTTAATTTCGACAAATTTTTATTTTTTTCCAGTAAATTTTGTTCCCGCCTGAACGCACCTGACTTTTTGACACTTTTGACAAATGTCAAGGTACATTTGTTTATATGCTTTCTCGCTCATATTTCACTATTGCTGTACTGTGATGTTGGCGAATGTACCTTGAGCTTACTGCCAATATAGAAGTATTACATATATGTTTTTGTATATGCACATCATTATTATTATATACGTTCCACAGCGGATTGGGCAACTCTCAACAGGCCACACGTTAGCTACTCACAGTCTGGCAACATCAACGTCATAAGTCACTGCGGGAACTAGCAGAAAATTTAATTTTACCTCGAATTATTTTGAAATAGCCCAAAATTTGTAATATTCTCGAAAGTGTCAAGTATTTTGCGTGAGGATTGATCTAAAGCCAGGAACTGGAACTACGCGGCACAATGGCGACGCAGGCTGAGGGGCAGGGACTTCAGCAAAAGTCCAAGAAACCTTCAGGTTGTCATCCAATGGAGCAATCGGTGGGGGAGCTGGTAGGGTAAACAATGACTAATTCTATTGATTATTTTCACGTTTCAAAAGTGACTATAACGTGGAAATATCGACACTATCGTTGGCGCAAGCACAGATAAGGTGACGTCGCTGTTGCGCCCGTTCGCCCAACGGCTCCCCTGTCATTGCTCGCATGTTGTGCGCTTCATTGTGATTGATTTTGATTGGAACCAATTTGGTTTCTGTGAAATGTCATTGCAGATTCTGCATTCAAGCAACAGCGTCTGCCCGCTTGGCAGCCAGTGCTGACGGCACGCACCGTGTTGCCTACGTTCTTCATCATTGGCATACTGTTCATACCGGTGGGCGTGGCATTGCTGTACTTCTCGGACGCGGTTAGCGAGTATGTGATCGACTACACGACATGCAATCAGGTGGGGGAGAACAACATGACCTGCGCGCAGTACTTGGAGAAGAATCCGAGCGGCACGTGCCAGTGCAAGATCGACTTTACGCTGCCAAAGGATTTTGTGGTAAGCGAATGAGTTGGCGTTGCGTGTACATGGGCTCTAAGAAATGTGGTCTAAAATTTTTATGGGTGGAAAGATTTCAATGAATGAAAACATTCCAAAGGAACTAGCAACTATAATCTATTTGAATTTGTATTGGTAGAAATTGTTGGACTAAATTTTGAAAATTGTGTCCATGTCCAATGAAGTCCATTTTTAATGTTTTTTTTTTATTATAAAACGAAAGCTTTAATCACTTGTTATTTGTGCCCGACTCTTAAGCACAAAAAGACAAAATTGGGCTTTCCTTTTTTTGTCATCTTATATGAAAAAAGCTGCTCAACAGTGTTTTTGTTGTTCTCAATCGTTTGTTCGGAATAGCAAGTTCTCAAACAATTCATTTGAGTTCATAAATTAATGGCCCACGAATTCACACAGTGGAGGAGGTAGTAGTAGGAATATTCAGTTGAAAACAACTAACAACTACTAACAAACAGACAGCATTGTGTGTAACTAGGAGTGTCCTTGTTCCTCTACCTATGTACATATGTACATCAATAGGCTCCATAGTCCTTTGCGCAAAAATGTTTAAAGATTGATTTCACTAATACTTTTACTGTTTTTCTCCCCGTTAGGGCAACGTTTATATGTACTATGGCCTTAGTAACTACTATCAGAATCACCGTCGCTATGTAAAGTCACGCGACGATGAACAATTGTTGGGACGCCTATCGATGACGCCCTCCACGGACTGTGTGCCGTTTGCGTACATTGACGAGCCGAATATGCCGAATGTGCCAATAGCGCCGTGTGGCGCCATCGCTAACTCGCTCTTCAATGGTAAATGCCGCCGCAGCGTTTGTGTAGCATTTTGTAATGCTTTTGCTCGTCTTTTTGTTTCGCTGCAGACACGTTAACGCTGACTGTGGGCAACAAGGGTGTGCCGCTATTGAATACTGGCATTGCCTGGCCGTCGGACAAGCAAATAAAATTCCGCAATCCGCCCGGCAATCTGAAGGTTGCCCTGCAGAATTTCAGCAAGCCGAAATTCTGGAAGAAGGAACTGTGGGAATTGGATGAGCTGAACACGGACAACAATGGCTTTCAGAATGAGGACTTGATTGTGTGGATGCGCACCGCAGCGCTGCCCAGCTTTCGCAAGCTGTATCGTCGCGTCAATGCCACCGTGGAGGGCTTTCACGGCTTGAAGAGCGGCAATTACACGCTGAATGTCAGCTATCGTAAGTAACAACAGCAACAAAGCCGTACAATTATTACGAGTTCTTATTTTTGCTATTGTTTGCGTAGAATATCCCGTAACGACATTTGACGGCTCGAAAAAAATGATCTTATCGACCACGTCACTACTGGGCGGCAAAAATCCGTTCCTCGGCATTGCCTACATTGTGGTTGGCTGCATTTGCCTGGTGCTGGGCATTGTACTGCTGCTCATACATATCAAGTGTAGCAAAAGGTTGGTCACACACATTGCACATGGTCGCGCTACACGCACACACAGGCAGCTCGGGTCTGAGTAATTTCTGGCGCTTATCGGCTTGGGTTTCCCTTTTGTTTTATTTAAATTTCATGTATTGTGTCTGTGCGTGTGTGTGCGCGCGCTTTCAAGATAAAATTATGTTGCCGATGGTTTTTTAAAACGAAATTTCCACTTGTACTCAACTCTTTGCAGCACTACGGAAATGATAAACGTTAATCCGCGTACGCCGTACTCGTAAGCACAGCGCTGGCTGTGGCGCGCGGCGAGCAGTATTTTCGACAGTAGCCAAATCAGCAAAGTTGTTGCAAACCCTGCACATGCAATGCGGGCGCGCGTTTCTTTCTACACAGCGTTATCGACAACAAAACCAACAACTATTATTTAGAGAAGAGTGAAGAGAATGGTTTGTTTTTCCTTTATGCTTAAGTATCATTGTTTGTCATTGTTATTTCAGTCTGTCGAAATTTTTTTAAAATATATAAGTTTTAGCAATACATGAAATGCAATAAAATGCCAACTACACAAAATAATCGAAAACAAATAAAACCCAAAATGATATGAAGTCATTGATAGATGATAACTTTTGTTAATTTATGCGATATACATATTTTGTTAAGTAAAAATGCAAACAGGGCGGTTTAAAATTTATATTTGCGTTAGTTGCTAATAGATAAACAAAAACTATAAACGCCCTTTGAAGAGAAAGGAGTCCAGGAAGCGGCGACACAAGCACTGAGCAACAGAATGCGGACCGAGCATTCAGTGATGGAATTGGATTCATGGATCGATGGAAATGCAAAGCCTACGATTGGCAGTTACTACCTTATTAGCTTTTAGTTGATTCATTTTTAAGAAATTTTGTAAAAATGTTTATTCATGTACTGTATTATGCAAATGACTACTATTACTGACTACTATTTTGCTGTGAGCGTTATTATTTGTGAGCACGCACTAATGTTATGGCTATTGAGTTTCACCAAAATAATAAAAAATGAATACAAAAATAATGTTACTGAGAGCAATTTTTGGGTTGTGTTGGTTTTGCCAAAAAAAGAAATATGATATCAATGTAAAAAGAAAGTGATTTGTCCATTTCAATCACGGATTTTTTGGTTTTTAACAGTTTGAAATCTTTTGTTAACATTTACTGGGGTTTTGTTATATTCAAATTAATATCTAGCAACTAACAAGATGCCAGTGTAAAAAATAAGTATTAAGTGTCATTAGTTTTTGTTTGTAAGATTTTTAATTGCTTTTTGACAAACATTAGTGAGTCTTTATATAAAAATCAAAATTTAACAAAAGAGAAAAATTATATTAATGTAAAAAACAAGTTGTTTGTTTATCCATTTCATCAATTAATTTTTGGATTTTTAATATTTTAAATTACTTTTTAACAAAAATGTTTGAGTTTGCTTTATATAAAAAACAAAATTTAGCAAACAATTTCATACAAAGAACAGCATTTTGTTTATGCATTTCATTCATTAATTTTTGTGTTTTGAACATTATTAATTGCTTTTTATATACATTTACTGAGTTTTCATTACATAAAAATCAAAATTTTGCAAGAAATATGTTATCAATGAAATATGTTATCAAAGACAAGAAGTTTGTTTATCCATTTCATTAATTAATTGTTGTGTTTTTTAACATTTACAATTATTTTAAGCCAATATATACTCAGTTTCCATGAAATCGAAATCAAAATTTAGCTATAATTGTGAGTATTTACATGAATTTCATTTCACATTTCATTCACAATTTGAGTACTGTAAACATTTCGAGAAGCTTCTCTTTCAAGCCACAACTGGCTGCAAATAGCGACATATGATAGCTTGGTCAGCCACTAGAGGGCGCACCGTATGGCCGAATGTTTTGAAGGACACTTTGCGACGCAGCAGTTGTGCTTTCGCGGCCCCATAACACCGACTCGACCCGGTCACGCGCCCAGCCACCGTCCCAACGAATAACGCCACACCGAATGGCTGCGTATCGATTTCATGTGCTATGGCGACTACGACGATGAGTACATGACAGCAGCAGCAGCAACAGCAACAACAAGGACGACTACGACAACGAGGACTACAACCAAATGCCAGTAGCCCAATTTCCGAGTGCGATGCGGTGCGGTGCGGCGCGGCGCGGAAACGGCAAAAAGGACAATGTGTACGCGCAAACAGGCGCAGCCGCAGTGGGCGCTACGCTAGGCAGCCACCGCTCGTACCGCATTGTGCGGCCGTTGTGGTTGTTGTTGTTGTTGCTGCTGCTCTTGTTTTGTACACGAAGCGCTGCCAGTGTTTTGATTTTGCACTCTGACAACGGCGAGAAGCGCGCAGTGCAGCTGGACGACGCAGCGTTGTGCGAAATTTTACCCACAAATAAAATTTATATAAAATCAAATAATCCAAATTCAAATGGCAGATTTCAAGACAGAATCAAATTGTGAGCAGTGCGACAAATTGCTGGAATGTGACTGACGGCATGGTTCGAGGAGGACAAAAAGTGCTGGCAAAGTTGTTGGAGTGCTACAAATTTGCATTTCGTAGTAAGATTTCGATACTGTATACTATCGCGTAAATATGTACGCACAGCACAGCACGTTTGTGTAACCATATACAGCGTACACTATGTACCTAGTATATAGAAAGGTAAGTGTGTGCGAAACTCATCATATATACAGTTACACTAACGGCAATAGCTGGCAGTGTACGAGGATATGTGAAGGCAGCGGTTGTCGTATACCAAGTGGCGAACGTCGTTTGGGAATTACTGCATATTACTGTGTATGTGTATGTGTGTGTGTGTAGGCATGCGTGTGAAATCGTATGTATTACACGTTGCACGTGACCCAATAAAACCATGTTTGTTTATTTCGAAATTACTTAACGATTATATAAAAAGTAATGGAAACAAATCACACACACACACACACGAACAGTTTTTGGTGTGCGCACATTTCAAAATAAATGCTGCATATATACAAGGATTTAAGTGATTTATATACACACTTTTATATACATATAAGAATGTATGAAATTGCAGAAAGCGTACCTATGGTGCTACGAACATACATATTTGGCCATTTAAAATTATGGCGGAAAGCAAACGATTGTAGCAAAATATAATCGACACTTTTTGCAATGTTAAATACGGGCAACATTCGAAAGTGAACAAAAATGTAGGCTTTAAGCTTGTAGGCTTCGACAAATATTAGGGCAGTTAAAAGTTGTATTTATGGGCTCTAATAGTTGCTTAACAAATTTATGGAAACAGTAATCAGCTGGACGCGTAAATAAAACTTAGTATTATTCAGTACTTATTTTTATTTTTTATTTTTATTAATTTATTTTTATTTTATTTTTATTAAGTAAGAAAATAGGAGAATTCTACTTAAAATAAATCTCTACTCGCAGGTTTATTAAGGCACAAAAACTATACTAAAAGCATTAATTGTCACTCAACCCAACTCAAACTTGACTTCAACTCGCAGTTTTGTGCACCTTCGAATTGATTTACATTTGACAGTGGCGGATTCAGGAGGGTTTTGGGAGTTGAAACCCCCCTGAAATGTTAGGATCGATTTTAACCCTTTCGAACCCAAAGTTGGCTGAGAGAAACTTCACCTGTTTGTCATCTTATAGCAAAAGCTACGATTGATTTATGGGTTTAATTTAAGTAGGCACCAACGAACTAATATTTTTAGAAACGAATTCAAAGCAAATTACAAAAATTTTATTGTTATCCCCAAAATAATTTGAAGTAATTTTCAGCGATATCAGGGAAAGTTTGTGTTTTAATTGAAGTCTACGAATTGGGCGCGTTTGATCAAAACCCTGTTTCTTTAATAATGGTTAAATAAATCAAAAAGTGATAATTTTGTATTTTTCCATAAATATTAAATAATTTTTCTGTAACTAAAAAATATTGATAAAAAAATTTATTTAACACGTTTTAAGTTGAAATTGTTCAAAAGTAAAGTAGTTCTAGAACTCTAACAAAGAGGCGTGGCGACTTCAAATGTCGTGTGCACACTTCTTAGGCAAGTGATCCATGATTTAAATACCAAAAAGTAATATCGAGACACAGGGTAAAATTCGGGGTCGAAAGGGTTAAAACTACATACAAATTAAAAGGCATTTTTTGGCATTTGATGAATATTAAAGAATTACTTTTTGAAACCCCGCCCCCCTCAATATTTTTCTGAATTCGCCCCTGACATTTGAATTGATTTACATTCGAATTGATTTACAACATTGATTTACATTGCTTTTCTATGGAGTGTAAGAAACTTTCATCCCATTTTTGTAAAGCTGGTGAGTTCAACTTCAAGACAAGCCAATTTTTTTCAGGTCGCTGACTCTGCTTTTTTAGAATCTACAGGCAGTTTAATGATTTTGAAAAAGTAGGTTGTTTGAAAAGTCACTCTTTAACATTGATTTAATTAGCCTTCTTATTGCGACATTAGTTTTCTGAAAACTCGAGAATTTTACTTCAAGATAAACCATGTTTCAGATAGTTGACTCATTCATTGTCGATTTACTAGGCTGTCCAGTAGAATAATCGGAACTTTCGACACAGCTGTAGAGTTCTGTCGTAAGATAAGTGATATTTCAGATCATTGGCTTTATTGGTTTAGGAGTTAGAGGCAGAAAAAGTCAACTTTTATAAGGTCTCGTTTTAACAACGATTTACTGCGGTTTTCGGTTGGATATCGACAACTGACCATTTTCTGAACCATTTTCTGAAAGCTATAAAGTTCTACTTTAAAACGATTTATATTTCATATCACTGGGCCTACTGGTTTAGGAGATACAGACAGTGGAATAGTTGTTTATAAGTCATTTCTCTAAAGTCATCATTTAACATTGATTTACTCAGCTTCCTGGTGAGATATGGATGAAGTTAAGCATTTATGAAAGCTAGAGAACAATTTCAAAAGCTAGAGAGTTATTCTACAAGATAAGCCATATTTCAGTTCGCTAGCTCTACTGATTTCCGAGGTATAGGCTATTAAATTATTTTTTCAAAGGTCGACTTTTCTAAAGTTACACATTTATTTATTTTATTTATTTTTGAACATTTGTACAATAATAAATTATTTTACAAATACTTATATTGCAGCACTAGCGACAGGGGCCTTTGGCTGACTTTTAGTTAGTAGGAAAGAGAACGAGAAAAAAGAAACTTAAAGTTAACTTAACCCTCTAGCGGGCAAGCCCGCCTCCAGGCGGGGTACACCAAAATGCGTTTGCTGAGTAGGCGACGAACTTTATTTATTTAAATATGGCTGATAATGATTTGGAAAAGTTCCCTTTAACTAACGGTATAATTTTGTGACCATAAGTGAGCTACTTTTGGTTTTAAACCCATTTGAAGTGAGAATTTGTCGAATTCGGACGAAAATAATTATTATATTATATATTATTTTCGCGAGTATGAGTTTTTCATTTAATAAAAAGATTGGAGATTGAAGCTGCAGAAAATTTCAGTAAGCAAACCAATATTTGTATTTGTATATAATTGATTTTGTTTATGAGAATTATCATTGGGAGACCTACAGCCACCCCCTAAAGCAAGACCGCCTGCAGGCGGGGTTGCCGTTTTACGTCATGTTGCACAGCGCCTGCAGGCGGTCTTGCCGGTTTACGTCAACTTTGTTTATAGCTTGAACTGAGATGCTTAGGATGTATTTACTTTGTCTAATAGATTATAATACTCTAAAGGAGGCATGGCCGGTATAGAAAAATATACGTATTTTACTTTTAGATAGATTTCCATACAAAAATAATTTAAAAAAATTGAGTATTTCAATATTTACCATAAAATATGTTCGTTTTTGTGTATTACAGGTTGATTGTATTAAATGCAACTTATATTTGTGTTTCAGCAACACCAAAGACTGTTTTTTTACTTTTCACAAAAAAATAAATGACATTGTCAAACATTTACCATCACTTCTTTTGATTTTCCTACCTTCTCATCACTTGCTTCTATGCACCTGAATATGCTGTATTTTCGGCAGCCCCGCCTGGAGGCGGGCTACCTTTAAACACACCTAGCGACGAAACTATTCGCCTGAGACAAAAGTTAATATCATTTTCATCTTTCTCATGACTAAATTTACCAACTGTAATTTTTTTACAGCAGTACAAAATTGGCCTGCTAGAGGGTTAAGAGATCAGCCTTTTTTAAGAACTCGTAAATCTTGTGGGTATTTTGGTGAGTTGGTTCATTTAACAGCTCGAAAGGGTCGGAACTACTCAGTAGTTCTTGCCGCGCAGTGGTTAGGTAGTGACATTCGGATAATAAGTGCTTAAGTGATATGTTTTCACTGCAGTAGGGACACTTGCTGTGTGGAGCACCTTGGAGGATGTGACCATGCGTAATTATCGTGTGTCCCAGGCGTAGGCGAGTGAATGGCTTGATGACTGACAAGGAGATGTCGGCAGCAAGCAGTTACACATTTTTAACATTGTCTTACTTCATTCACCAATTCGCCAGTCACCATTTTCTGAAAGTTGAAGAGTTCTTCTATAAAATGAGCCATATTTCAGTTTGCTAGCTGGTCTGGACTAGGAGCTATAGGCTGTTAAATGATTTTTTCAAAGGTCAAAGTTATACTTTAACATTATTTTACTTAATTTTTCTTTGAAATATTGTTGACTTTGATTCTATTTTCTGAAAGTTAAAAAATTCTTCATTGAAGTGAAGCATATTTTAGGTCACTAGTCCAGACGGACTAGGCGCTATATACAGTTAAAGGATTTTAAAAAAGTCGTCTCTTCTCGAAGTCAGCTTCGAATAGCTTTATTTATCTTTCAGGTGGGGACTTTCTTTTTTTCTTTCATGTCTCATTTAAATCTGTCTGGTGAATTAAATTATGTTAAAGGTCACACTCAGTCTTAACCTAACTTTATGAAATATGTGGCCTACAAAATTAATTATTAATAATAATTAATAAATGGACTCTATGGGTTGTAAAACTAATAACAATGTAAACATTTTCTGCGATAAACAGCGACAATTTATTTCAAACTTGCAACTAAGGAACTCAAGTTGGCTGTATGACTACATTTTCTTATTGCCGGGACTATATTTGTATACAACTCTACTCAACTATACATACATACAATACGTATGTACAACTATACATACATACTAAAGAATGTTTTATTACATATGAAAATATATTTCTGTAAAACAATACTTTGTAGTTTTATCTCGGTTCCACAGGAATGTGAAAATAAATTTGATTTTTTTAATTTGATTTCTTCAAGACGTAAATTTGAGTTACGTTGTATCCACCATTTCATGTTCCTGAAGTAATCGTGGGATGAATGCGCTCTTGCGCCGACTGTCGCGCAATCTCCGATAAGCCAATGCGCTGTGTTGGTCGCAGAAAAGGCGTGGCTTGGCATGGCTGGTAGCATTTGCGTCTGTCGTTGTATACTTAAGTATATACATTTCCATTTGTAAGTCTTGACATGCAGTCCGCTTAAAAGATCGGCTGCAGATCGGCGTTGGACCGTTTCTGCATGCTGCTCGCTGCTCGCAAGTCAGTCTTCGTATAAAACTGTATTCCTAACGATTAGTACACAGTCGACTTTGGAGCGCGCAAGTTTGCGCAAGTGTGGAAAATAGTAATAACAATCATATTTATTATATTTTTACAAGTGTGATCAGTTTCGAAGAAATTACAAGCCGGTCCATCATTTGGCAAACTAACTTCTAGTTAAATTGTTAGCTGCCTTGTGAAGGGCTTCCTTGTGATTGCAGAACAACATTGCAAGTGTGTGTGTGAAGTTTACTCTAGAACGGAAATACCACTTGGAAGGAGAATACAACTTGAATATTGAAAAAGATTTAATTTGAGTTATTTGTAAAACATTTATTAATTTCAACTATAGAAGGATAATGGATTTTGAAAAATAATTTGTTGAAATCAATTATAAATTGTGTAGCGTTTAAAAAAAATATGCTGACATGAAAGTGCAAATCGAAGATCTTTTATGTGAGTTTTAGAAAAAAAATTGAAAAAAACCGAAACAAAAATAGTACTTATAAGAATATTTTCTCTGTTTAATGGAAACAAAATTTAAAAAAATTTATTTTATGTAAATTTTACAAATCCAATAAGATATCTTCCATGCCATTTTATTTTTTTCGATTTATTTATTTATTATTAATTAATTAATTAAATAATAATGATAATAAATAAATATTAATTATTTAATATTAATACTTATAATTAATATATAATATATATTTAATATTTTTTTGTTATTTATTAATTAATAAAATAGTTATGATAATAAATAAATAATGCAAAATAAATGATTAATTTTTTCAAATTTTTTTGAGCAATCAAGCAATCAGGCTTGACAATTAAATTAAGTTAATTTATTTATTTCAGTATTTATTTATTTGAGTATTATGCATGTATGTGTATATCTATTTATATGTAAAGGTGAATATAATAACGTTTTAAAAGTTTCTTTAACTGGTAATTTTTAAATTTATTTCTAATATTTTAGCTTTAGCTGAGCCTCGGACTTGGAATAAGAAAGCGGAACCTTACTGTTTCTAATTTTAAGCAAATTTTCTGAGGTAAACGAGAAAGAAATGATGTAAGGTTTTGTGTAAAATTGTCTGAAAAATTAAAATTATTTTTTTTACAAATATTATACTACAATTAATTATAGTATAATAAATTAATATTAAAATTATTGTGAATTCAAAATGAAATAAATGTAAACGCAAAACATTAAAAAACTGTAAAAAAACATCTAAAAGTTTCAACAGTAGTGAATATGTATGGACATTTTTAAAATAAAGAAATAAATACAAATAATTGTATTAAAATACTAATAATAAAATGTAATTAAAATATTTTTAATTAGTCTGTAAGAACTTTTCTTCTAAATAAATAAATAATAAACAAGAAAAAAATAATAAATTAATAAAATGTAATTAAAAATAATAACAAATAATAAATTAAAAATAATTTAAAATTAATTACAAAATCAATAAATAAAATAATATACAAACTATACAAAAATCGAAAAAAATGTACAAAAATTAAATAATTGTAAAAATTGTAAAATTGTAAATTTAAAATTAATTAGAAAATTAATGAATAACAAATATACAAAAATCGGGGAAGAAATATACAAAAATGTGTAATGTCAATGTATGATGCGAGTTTCAAAGGAATTTTAGAATTTTTAAAATGGGTCTTGCGACTATAATTGTTTTCTTGACTCTACTGTTTCAGAAAACTGTCTATTTTTTGTTTCATGTTTCATCTAGCAAGTGAATTGGACTGGACACGATTGCAAATTATCTTCTAATGAAAGATTATGGTACTTTTTATTTTGTTGGGAGACTATAGTAGAGAAAGAGAACACCATAAATTACCTTCATGACCATTGTCTGGCTGCCTTTAGAGTATAGACGGAGATGGAAAGCTCTAGCTGGGGTCACTATTCTTCGACAACTTAAATGACCTCAGAGAAGTCCATTTAAGGCATTGGTTTGCTAAGCAGCAGATATTCGCTTTGGTTTTATTGAAGACAGTAAAATTTGAATTTAGGATTTGATTAGGAAATTTTTTGCCAAAAGAGTTTAAGAAGCACATTTAAATTAATCGCAAGAAGAGATTTGCTTTTGAGGTGAAATAAAACCTGAACAATTTCGTATCACTGATATTATTGACGCGAATTGAATCAAAACACTAATGTAAGTATTCATACAATAAATAGGATCAGATTTATGTGGAACTGAGCCACTGTTACTACACAACCTCAATAATTCAATTTGCTCACATAGAAACATTACTCGCATGCGCTTGGTTTTTTGGTTTTTAATATCAAACAACACATGCATGTAATTTGAATGGTTTACAGTTGTTATTTACATTACATTCTTTACAACATGTATTCATTCTTTACATGACAAACTCAATGTTTCGCCACGCAATGCATTCGTTCCAATTGGAATGCATTGCACGTGGTCGAAGTTGGCAACGCCGCCAATCAGAATCAACCCAGCAACAGTGTTGCTGCTTTAGACAGTCTAATTAGAACATTAGCCGACAACACTGACAGCGCCACCACCCCCCGCACAGCGCGCCCATCGTGCAACCCAACACCGTGTGGTGTGCGCGCTTGTGTGTATCGCTGCAGCCAACAACAACCCCAATTGCTGTGCTTGCCGTTCTGGCTGCTGCCGTAGAATATTTTTCTTCTAATTCTTTTTTTGTGTGTGGAATTCGTTTCGTCGGGTCTTCGGGGCGACGATTCGCTGTTGTGAAAATTTTTCATTTCGCTCGGAAATGCAACTTTTCCTCGCCGATTGTGTGAAATAGTGCAAGAACAGAACGAACAACGGAAAATGTCGTGTGCGACGTGAGTGCTGTGCATGGAATACGTCGAATTTCGGATGGAAAAACAAAGACTTGTCAACAGAATTTACACGCAGGTGCGTATTGCACGCAGACGTGATGAACGATTTCGATTGCGGCCCACTGGGCCTGCTCCGCGCAAAATCTATTTGCAATGGGTGTGTGTGTGAGTGTGTGTGAGTGAGTGGGAGCGTGTGCGCGACCGTGTGGAGCGGACGGGGGAGCCGACCATACAAAATACAAAGCACCGAACAGTGAGCAGAACACTTGCTGAGCAATGAAATACGCCAAATTTTCGCCCCTTTGACCAACAGCACAACATTGTCACTGCAAAACAAATACAATAATACTAGAACTCAGTTGCTTTAGGAGATTTGCGCGATTTTCCCAGCTGCGAAAACGGTGTGATTGGAGCGAGCGCACAATATGTTTGGGGAAAAATAACTCGAGTGTCGATTGTGTGTGGTGAATTGTGTATGTACACCGCCACCACCACCACCAATACCACCACTACGACCATCGTGGCCACCGTCGCCACCGGGGAGCACTGTTCAGCCAGGAAGCAGCCGTCGAACAATGTTCTTTTTATTTGCTGGTTAGGTAACCAGCACACTTTGCACTTGACGCTCTGTTAATGGCCAATTGAAATTTTTGTCCACTTGTTATGTTGGCCAGTTGGAATTCTTTGCAATAGAATCTGTTCGTTTGGCGCCATTGCGTGTGCGCTGCGTGTTGTGCTGCTGTCGCTGCCACTGTCATCGTGAGACTGTTGCCGTTTCGTCTGTTGCCGCCATGCGCTGCGCGGCGCCGTTCTACTGCTCCGGCGCTGCTCCAATTGTCGCGTCTGCGATTGTCCCGAATCCATGCATGCTCACTGGGCACCTGCAACTGTCATGTGGAGCACTTTGCATGCGTTGCCGCTGCCACGGCCCTGCCGCCTCCTGCCACCCAGTTATTTGTTTACATTTCCTCGCAGTTCATGCGCGGAGTTGCTGACAAGCGGACGGACACACAGACCAGCGGTAGCATGGATTTTTGCTACTGAGAAAATTACGTGAATGAATTGAATTATGAAAATTCTTTTTCTACAAACAACACAACAACAGATTTCATAAATTTGCTAGGGCCGCTGTTGCGAATACAAAGGTTGGATTTTCCATTTTCGTCTCGTATTGCTCTAATATACATACAGATCAGGTTTGAGTTGCGGCAAAATCGTTCAGAATAAAGGAAATGAATTGAAAATGTTGAACAAGCTGAGATGCTGGTGTGGTGGGTGCAAAAGTCAAAGTGTGTACATAGCTACTAGAAAATCCCCAAACTGGGAAATGGGTAGAACAAACTGGCATTGCTTGGTATTAACAAGAAGACGAATAGGATTACCAATAAGAGACTAGCTTCAGCAACTTCACAAAAGGCACTTCGACTTCTACCTGAAACTTCTAATAACAATTTAATTAAAATTTCCTATTTGCTATAAAACACATCGAATTGTATGCGAAAACTTTGTGGTTTATCTATTGTAGAACTACATTATCTATCTATCATTATATGTAGGTATATATGTAGTAGACCTAACTGTTTAAATGTGTATAGCCAAGGAAGCCACACTACTCCAGCAACTCGTAAATTTATGACTGACCATGCGTTCATTGCTGTGAAGAAGTTATTATATAAGTCTGGTCTAGCAAGATATGCCTAAAAGATATGTTAAAAACTCTTCAATCAGCTTTGAATTGATATCTTTAGAGGCTTAAAGAGACATAGTAGTCTGTCAAAGAGAGCTTATATGTATATGTGCTATGTATATAAGCACCTCTCGATGTATATATGCATCTCTTTATGACCATATGAGCCTAGCTATACTTAAAACACCGTTAGCGATAACATCTGGTCTGCGCTTTAGACAAAATCTTTTACTTCTACTACGAGTTTATATAAAAGGCCACAATTTCTAATAAGAAAAAACTGCCGTCAGCACGAATTGGTATCGAAAGTCTCATGTACGCCGACGAGTGACGAGTTGCGTACGTGCCGCGCTCACACAGAGGGGTTGCAGTCGGAAGTGTATATTCCACCCTCTGGGAGAGTTAACGAGCAACCCCGCTTGCGCACGCAACGCAGCACCAGAAATCGTTTTATGGTCCGTACGAGGCAGCGGCCGGGGCATGCTCACAAGTACAGTATTCCAATTGGCAAGCACCACCAACACAAATAGCACACCGCCAGCCGCCAAGGTACGCAAACGCACGTTCGCCACAGCACGCGGTCCGCTTCGTAGTGCTGCGTCAGCCAAAAAGCAGCAAAGCAAAACTCGAGCAGCAGCGGCAGCAGGAGTTTGGCGCGGCGACGCAGTGAGCGCATTTGAGTCATTCACCCTGAAATCCATGCGTACTTTGTTGCCGGGCAGGGACGCGGGCCAGCGCGGCACGCGCCACTAGCAACGACAGGCGCTGGAGGCGTAGCGCAACTATGCAAGTGTACGAGATATTGATTTTGTTGTTGTTGTTGTTGCGCGTGTTTTTGTGTATGCGCTGTAGCTGTGCGATATGTGGCGATATGAATAGCAACGTCTGGAGCTGGAGCGCGTCGTCAGCGCTCGTTGACGCAGTGGGAGATAGATGCCAAGCGTCGGCACACACGCAGCCGAGTTGCGTACATGCGCCGCACATGAGCAGTGCAAATGGGCTGACGGCGATGTTGTTAACGACGGCAGCCTACAGTCAGCGTGCGCAGAGATTTTTCTATATTCATTTTGGAAAATCAAATTTGAATTGTGTGTAAAAATAGAAAACGGTTATAAAATTCCAATTGGAACAGAAATAGAAGAAGCTAGTTCTCACGTACATCGAGCGATATTTTGCTTGCCTAAAGAGTTGACCGAGTGGAGATTAATCCGAAAATTCGGAAGTCATATAGGTACAATTTGGTATGCACTAAGGGCGTGTGGGAGTGGGTTAGCGTTGTAACAACAATTTTTAGTTGTTCTTGCAGTTCTAGTCGTTAGATGCGCTACTGAAAGGTCTGTCGATAGTAAAATGTTTTATACAGTGCAAGCTCGGTATTCGCGACTACCCATTATCGCGAAGGCTTAATTTTTAACATTGCAGGTTCTATAATCGCGACAGTTTACGAAAAACGAGGTTCTATTTTCGCGACTTTTATTTGTTTTTTTTAATTTTATTACAATGTCTTTAACCAAAAAAGGGGAATCGCCGCCTTTTGGTATATTAACCTTTTTGGATTTTTAAGCCGACAACAGCACTATATGAACTACGTGATTCAGCTGTTATTTAAAAAAATTATTTGCCAAATGAGCAACTCAAAATCTCCAACTTCTTTAAAAATGTTTAAAATGTAAATATATAAGTTAAAACAATTGTAATTTTAAAAATTACATACAATTTTTCAACAAAATTTTGGGTTCTGTTATCGCGAAAATTCGGTTTTCGCGACATGTCTGGTTTTTAATTAGTCGCGAAAATCGAGCTTGCACTGTATATACTTCTATTCGATTCGATTTCAGTCTCTGTACTATTTTCTGTATAGTTTATGTCCCCATGAGCGGTTTATTCTCGCAAGACTTTAAGAAGATCTTTGACAATGTGTCTGTATATTTCTATATATGTGTATATACATATGTACATATAATATATTTTTCTATATATGTATGTCTATATCTACTCTCATCCGTCTATTTCCGTGCCTCTGCCCGTAAACTCGTCTGAGTCTTGCGACAAGTCTGTCTGATAATCCTCGGATATGTATTAATCCAGTTCTGCAGGTACATTCCTTTGTCTATAACCGTGGGGTTGTTTGTCTACTACAGTTTGTATTACACATATGTACACCTTACATGCGTCTGTCTGTTCTCATTTCAGCTCATCTATTTGTACATCTCCATACATCTTTCCGCTTATTCCTAAACATCGGTTTTTGCATCGCCGTATATTCATTTCTCAACGTACTCCTCCCTGCCCATTTTCCTTTATTCATATTCTATTCTTACACATTTATTCTGTGTCAGCTCATCTCTTTGTACATCTTCATACATCTCTCTTACTCACTCCATACATCTCTCTTACTCACTCCATCCATCTCTCTTACTCACTTATTCCTAAACATATTTTTTAACATCTCCGTACATTCAATTTTCCCTTATATGGCTTCTAGCTGTCCCAACGTACATCTGTCTGTCTGCCCATTCTTTCTTTATTCGTATTCTATTCTTACACGTTTATTCTGTGGCACCTCATCTCTTTGTACGTATGTACATACATCTCTCCGATTATACCGACACATCTTTTTGTACATCTCTATATATTCATTTTTCCATTCATAATACTCCCAGTTGTCCCAAGACCGGTGCAGTCTGTCCATTCTCCCTACTTTGGTATTCTATTTTCACACGTTTATTCTGTGTCCGCTCATCTCTTTGTACTTCTCCATACATCTGTCTTAATCCCTTATTCCTAAACATCTCGGTACATTAAATTTTTCTTCGTATAGCTTCTAGTTGTCCCAACGTACATCTGTCTGTCTGTCCATTCTTTCTACATTCGTATTCTTTTCTCACACGTTTCTTCATTCAATTCACCAATTTCTCGCCTATTCACCCATTCTTCCATCATGACTTGTAGCGCACTAACTAGTTACTGAACACCGACTAAAGCATTCTTTCACGTTAAATTTTTCGGCGCATTTCTCTCGTTCGGACGTTTTTCGGACTCGACACATTCTCCGTGCCGTGGCGCATGCCAAGCGAATGGGGTGGTTCTCTGCCACGGCGCCAGCGGATATGTCTGTGCAAGGGCAACGCAAAAGCACAAGACGCAAGCGAATCTGTCAGTCAGTCAGCCAGCCAGCCGGAGAGACCGACGTACTCGCAGTTGCGGCAACAAAGCACAGCTTAAGGGCGCAGTGCATGCGCCATTGAGGTTAAGGGTGGCAAGGGTGGGTGTGAGCGACGCACGACGGCCGGTGGAGGTGGAGGCGCTGCCGCCCGCTGCTGCTGCCACGAGTGTCGCGTTCGTGCCAGTAGCAGTGGAAATTGCTGACTGTGT
This sequence comes from Melieria picta, assembly GCA_964056695.1. Taxonomy (NCBI): domain Eukaryota; kingdom Metazoa; phylum Arthropoda; class Insecta; order Diptera; family Ulidiidae; genus Melieria; species Melieria picta. The sequence goes on from OZ057398.1 coordinate 59,151,136, forward strand.
TCCGTTGCTGACGCATGACAGTATTGATTTTTCCTGGTCGGTTGGCTGTGTCTGCTCTCAGTCTGTGGGGTGGTTCGACGCCGTGTGGAAGTCCATGTTTTTTTGTGCCAGTGCGTTTGCGTTAAGAATTTAAGTAAACTATTCACAGCACTCTTGGAGCACGGAGTTGTGCGCATAGTCAAAATTAGGTTTGCATACGAAAATCCATTGAATTTATTGCCCGCAGGCGAATCCACTACGAAAATGCTTCATTTTCATAAACAAAACAATTTTATTAGAATTTTTCGTGGGAGCAAATTTGTGTAAAAATGTGTGCGTGCGCGCGTGTGTGCGTGTGATGTCTATTTGTGTGCTGCTGCTGCTGTTTTGTGCGGTGCGACTTTCGATTGACTTCGAATTGAACGCTGACTGCCCGCTGAGTGCTGTTTCCAATCTTCCCGTTCGAGTGTTCATCTGTGTCTTCTTGACTATAATACGGCTCGCAATTTTCGGCATTGCACAGTTCGCCACTTGTGCCCAAGTTTCGCGCGTACGCAAGCGCAAATGTTTATTGCCTACGATTCCATATTGTGCACATTGACCTCGTTCCCTTATCTGCCATATTTGCTTCGTTTTCGTTTAAATGCATTTAGCGCTATCTAACATACACTTTTGTATGTGTGTGTGTGTGTGTATATATAATTTCGTAAACAGCTGTATGGAACGAAAACAATAAACCGCACCTCACCAGTTTCGACTCGGAGGCGGATTTTCAGCACTGAGTTTGCGTGGCTACATCATTCGGGGTCTTGAAGCAAAGTCTGGACAACTATGAGGGGAAGCTTTGATTCCACAATCTAGCAGAACTTTATATTTCAGTTGCCTAACACCGCAATAATATTAATCGATTAAGTCGTAATAATATGGTTAATTGCGCGGCAAAATTGAAAATAAATGCTGGATGTCAAACTTTAAGCGATTTAATAATAATGCACCATGACTAATTGGTTACATGTCTGATGACTAATTGCACAACATGAAAAGTCAACTAAGCAACTTCATCTAAATTGTGATTATTTTACTAATAAAACTAAATTTTTACTATTAAATAATCATTGTTTCTTATGTAATTTTCAGGTTTCACACTTAAGAATTCACAGTCTGGCGTAAAAGTGTAGAACTGTGTACCGCATTGCGCTGCACCTCGGCGTACGTGTATGTTGGCCCCGCAGCGTTGGCCACAACACCACCACAACACCACCACCAACACCACCGCCGCTACCAACAACAAACCAAAGATTGGGTCTACACCCAGAAACCAAATACAACAAACAGTGCTATAGCCCACAATTGAACGCCGCACTGCACACTGCTAGCAAAGTTGCGCCATGAACGTGACGACAGTGTCCACGGGCACCGGCACCCAGCACACCACCACCATCAATACGAAAACGTACAAAGTCGAGATGCTGGACGACGGCGGCCTAAGTATGGCCTCCGACGACGACGACGACGATCTCATTAGCAGCGACGGCAGCATGTACGGCGACGGCGATCTGGCACAGATGGCCGTGCAGGACGACGTGGCCAATCAGCTGGCCGCTGCCGGGCCAGTGGGCGTGGCCGCCGCTGCAGCCATTGCATCGTCTAAGAAGCGCAAGCGAGCGCACTCGTTCGAAACGAATCCGTCGGTGCGCAAGCGGCAGCAGAATCGTTTGCTGCGCAAGCTGCGCGGCATTATCTACGAGTTCACGGGGCGCGTGGGCAAGCAGGCGGTGGTGCTGGTGGCCACGCCGGGTAAGCCGAACACCAGCTACAAAGTGTTCGGCGCCAAGCCGCTGGAGGATGTGGTGCGCAACCTGAAGAATATAGTCATGGACGAGTTGGAGAATGCGCTGGCGCAGCAGGCGCCGCCTGCGCCGCAGGAGGATCCGTCGCTGTTCGAGCTGCCGCCACTGATTATCGACGGCATACCGACGCCCGTGGAGAAGATGACGCAGGCGCAGCTGCGCGCCTTCATACCACTGATGCTGAAGTACTCGACGGGGCGCGGCAAGCCGGGCTGGGGGCGCGAGTCCACACGACCGCCGTGGTGGCCGAAGGAGCTGCCCTGGGCCAATGTACGCATGGACGCACGCTCTGAAGATGACAAGCAGAAGGTGAGAGTGCGTCATCCCAACCTGAACACAATTGGCTTTTTTGAATTGTAATGCCGCGTCTTCTGCTTACAGATCAGTTGGACGCACGCGCTGCGCAAGATTGTCATCAACTGCTACAAGTATCACGGACGCGAGGATCTGCTGCCCACATTCGCCGATGACGAGGACAAAATCGAGCTGCTGACCGGCGACGAGGACGAATTGGACGAGCCTACAACGACCACAACGACCGTGCAGACCGTGGCCAATGCGGCGACGAACACAACCAACGTAAGTGCAATGGGCTGGTAGCATTAAAGGGGTTTTCATACGCAGGCCAACAATCACGAACGGCAAGTAATTTGCATAAACTTTGGCATTTTCTCATTGCGATGCGCGCACAACAGCAGCAGGTGAATGTGGTGAAGATCAACAGTGCCGGCACCGTGATTACCACGCACACAGCGAACGCGCAAAACCAACACAACGCCGTGCCAACCATCATTCAGAGCACGAACAACCAGCACGTGACGACCACGGCCACGCTGCCGGCCTCCACCAAGATCGAGATCTGCACAGCGCCGTCGTCGGCGGTGGCAACGCACTCGTCGCACCAGCAGCAGCAACAGCAGCAGCAGTCGAACGTCTCGGCCGCCAATAGTAACGCCGTTCAGACTATTGCCAACGCACAGGTCTGCATCGATCCGCTGACATTGGGCGATGTTGATGTTCGTACTAACCAAACCGTAGCAAACACTGCAAAAAGCGTCTTGATGTTGTGTGCTTCAGTTGCATTTGCGCTTTTTTTCAAGTTGCGTTTATTTGTTCAAGTTTTTTTCTATTGTTATTTGAAGCCTGTAATGCTGCCGCTGAGTTGAGTTTTTACACACTAAATATTTGTTTTCTATAATTTCGAACTTGCGTTCTTGTTGCTGCTTTGATTTCATGATTTCAATTACGTTTGGATTTGTTCGATTGCGTTGTTTTACTTGATTTAATTTATTTAAATTAATTTATGGTTTTTTGAAAAAAGTTTTTGGGTTCAACAATTGAAATAATAGTGGTTTGTGTTTTGCTTTTGTTACATTTATAGTACAACACTCAGACGGTGCTGTCTACCATACAAAACGCCGACGGTACAGTCTCCATTATACAAGTGGATCCCAATAATCCTATTATCACGCTACCCGATGGCACAACGGCTCAGGTGCAAGGCGTTGCCACGGTAAGTATTTTGTTGAAGATTCGATCGAATGAAGTTTTAATATTTGAGTGCGATTGCAGTTGCATCAGGGCGACGGCACAGCCACCATACAAACGGTACAAAGTCTGGCCGACGTCAATGGCCACGAAAATATGACTGTGGATCTGACCGAGGCGACCGTAGCGCAAGATGGACAAATCTATATAACGGCCGAAGACGGGCAGGGTAAGTGATGGGAGTTTCAGAAATGGTTTCGTGCTGAGGAAAGTGTTGAAACGCAAACTGAACCCATTCTCACACATTCTCTCAAAAAAGCTGGCATACTCTTGGGCTGCGTTTTTGATTCATTGAACCACGTTTCTCAGCACAGAAATTAGCATACATCTGCAAATTCAATTCTAACCTCGATTTCATCACTGAACACATTTCAGGTTACCCGGTGTCCGTGAGCAACATGATAACTGTGCCGGTCTCCGCTTCCATGTACCAGTCAATGATGGCCAACATACAGCAAATACACACCAATAGCGATGGCACGGTGTGCATAACGCCCATGCAGGTACAAACACAAAGCAATAGTAATAATAACAGCAACAACAACAACAACTGCACCAATACCAACACCAGCTCCAATAGCAACACTAGCGGTCAATATCAGTGCTATACCATAACGACCGCACCGGGCGGCCTGGGCGCACGCCTGCTCGCTAGTGGCCAAAGCATGCCATCGACTGCAAATCAAAGCCAAACAAATTTAGCCAATAACAATACCACACGTTGCCAAATATTTAATCAATCTAGTTTAAGTAATAATGCTAGTCAGCAGACAACAAACAGCAGCAGCAATCATCAACACCAGCAGCCACAGCAACACCACCGCCAGCAGCAGCAGCAAGCGCCGCTGCATCAAAATCAAACAACGAAAATTTATATTTCCAGCGGTGCAGCCAATTTCAATATCAACGGCGGCAATTTGAGCAACCTTAACCATAATAACAACAATAATAATACCACTACAAATAACAACAACAACAAGATAGGAAGTGGCAATTCAGCGACGCTGCAATTGCCGCTGAATCTGCCAATTGTGCTGGCCACGGCCAGCAGCGGCAGTGGCAGTGGCGCAGGCGTTGGCAGTGGCAGTGGCCGGGCGCCAGCTACCAGAGCGTCAACGCAGGCGCAGGCACTGCAGGCAACTGCAACCAGCACAGCGACAACCACAACGACAACCGGAAAGCGCAACAGCCACAAACGCCGCAAGCAGACCTTCGGCAAAGTGGCGGCGCCAATCAAGCGCGAGCGCAGCTCCGGCTCCGCCGACGGACTGCTCCACATGCCGCTGGTTGACAGCGACGGCGCCGATGTGGGCGCGATCGCTGCTGCTGCTGGCGGTGGTGGCAGCGAGTTGTTGCTGAACAAAACCATCAAACTAGAAAATGTAGAAAATTAATTACGCACAGTTGTCGAACAGTTGCCGCATCGCGCAACAAACCAGCGTGCAACGCAAATTGTTTCGAGCGAAAATTTCTCATAGTTGCTTACATATATTATATGTATGTACTACTATATATGTATTTATGTAGTTAGCGTAGCCACTTAGCCAAGTTCGGTAGAAGTAAGACGCAAGCACGCAACCTGAATTGCGATGAAGCCAAGTTGAAGCAACTTTTATCATCTAGTCAACGCATATTACCAAATTACAATTTAGCTGCACCCAAGTTTACATAGCAGGTAGCTTAAGAATGCTGTTAGCTGTAGTGGAGCGCCTCTTTCGTTGCTTTGCAAGTTGCAATGGAAATTTCTAAAAGAAGTTTCTATACAATTTTTGCAATCGATGCGGCGATTATTGCCGCTTGAAATGTGCCAGAGGAGTTAAAGAAGCATAGATTAATATTGGAGTGTGTAAGGAAGGTGTGTGGAAGTGTAACAGAATACAATGCCACGCGGTTTGGTGAAAAAGTATAAAACTTGAGCAGACTTTACCTCGAACCCTAACTTCCTCGAACTCCCTAACCCGCGAACTTATGAAGCTTTGACACTTTATTATTATTATTGGTGTCTGTTTGAGTTTGTTGTTAGAGTTTTGATTTATGGTAATGGTTTGCATTTCTGTAATTTCTATTGAATTGGTTGCTTTGAACAAGTATTTCATTTCTGTAGTCAAATCGGACTTAAAATTCAATTTGTTCTTTGATCTCATTTTTCAATTTATTCATTTTTCAATTTAGTAGGCCGCAGATTCCTAGTTTCCTTTAATCTTACTACATAAATATTTATTGGTTTAATTCAATGAATAAAATCTATGAGAACAAAAGCCAACCAATGCCAATCAATTCAATTCCCAACAACTCAATCAGCGAAGCTGAATTCTCTTTGATTTAATACAAGTTGCTGCAAATAATTTGTATTACTTTTTTTTATTTTGTTGCCATACAATTAAATTGATTAGTTGAATTGAATGCTTGACTATTAATTTTAATTAAATTCAAATGATTTCATATTTGTGTAAATAGTTTTATTTGAATTCAATTTGTTATATTAACCAGAGACAAGTCAGGTCTATTTTCTTCAAGTCAAAGTTGTCTACAATTTAATTTGATTTTCTATAATAAAATGCATTTAATTGAAAATTAAAATCTCAAATTGGATTAAATTTACTATATTAACCAAAGACAAGTCCGGTCTAGTCTCCTGAACTAAAATCAATTCAAAGTTGTCTACCATTTAATTTGATTCTCTATAATTCAGTGCAGTTAAATTTGTTCTCTAATTGGAATCAATTTATTACATTAACCAAAGACAAGTCCTGTCTATTCTCCTGAACTTAAATCAATTCAAAGTTGTGAAAGTTCAAAGTTTAATTAAATTATCTATAATTAAATGTAATTATATTTTCTCTCTAATTGGATTTAATTTATTACACATAATCAGTTCAAATTAATTCCTTACCATTTAATGTAATTCAATTTTCTTTTAAACTGGATTCAATTCACTACATTAATCAAAGATTAGTCAGCTCAATCCTTCTCAACTTCATTCAATTCTAATTCAATTCAATTGGCTACAACTAAGTTTGATTTTTTATATTTAAATGTAATTCAATTTACTCTTCAATTGGATTCACTTTACCAAAGACAAGTCAGCTCTATGCTTCTCAATTGAAATCAATTCACATTTCAATAAATTTTTTACTATTTTTTTATATTCAAATTCAATTAAAATTTCTCTTTAATTTAATTCAATTTACTACATTAAAAAATACAAAGTTTTCTCTCAATCTCCTCCTACCTTCTCTCTTTCTCTTATTCTCCTCAGTTTAATTCAATAAAAAATTCTCTACCTTTAAATTTAATTCTTTTCAATGAAATTCAACTCAATTTCCAATTATTTGACTTAGTTGAACTCAAGTCAGTTTATCTGAACTCTCTTTAATTCAATTCTAAATCACAGGTTTTACTTACCATTGATTATTTTGTGATTATGATTCAAAGTTTTGCCTCTCCAACATTTGTTTAATTGGCTCATAATAATAAAATTATCAAATAGCCATTTCATTGCCGTTGATATTCTGTTACATAACACTTACTTCACTTGAAAGTTGGGCCAAACATTAGTTTGACTAGTAACTAATAATTGAAATTTTGTAATTAACTGAAACTTGGCCTAATGAAACTGTGGCCCAACTCTGGACATGCAAATCGAATGCCGAAAGAGGAAACTAATAGAAATCATATACTTTATTTAGCACATATTCGCATACTAAACTTGCCATCATTGCTACAATTTTATTTTGTTTGTCATTTGTTTGTTGTAGTTTAGAGTTTAGCTTAGCTTTAATTAAATTAATTATATTTAAATTACATAATTATACACAATTTAAAATATTATCTACACCTAAAGTTAGTATGGCAAATTAACTATTGTCATAAGTTAATCAAAGAACCAAAGTCAACGTAACGAACCCACATTAGCAGAGCCTAGCAATGTTCCTAGAGTTAACACTAACCACCAACTAACCAATCAATGAAACCATCAATGAAACAATCAACCCTCTTGCTAATTCGAAACAAAGCCAAAAAATTGTTTAGTTTTTCGTATGTTTTATGATATTGTTTAACGTTATTGCGAGTAGTTGTTTTATTTTTATGTTAACTATTAATTCAACGAAAATTTAAGTAAAAATACTAAGAAACAGAAATATGGCGCAAAACAATGAAAAGGCCAAAAACCGCAGTCATGAAGTGCCGTTATGTTTTTTTTATAAGGGTTTACAACAACAATGTGTGCTCTACTCGACTTTGTTGCAATGCCCCACAAGTGCAATTAATATATATTTTGTATATATAGAGGCGCACAAAATTGCGTACATTTCTTGTATTTAATTCAAGAAAGAAACATTTCAAAAGGAAAACATTGAAAGAAAAAAGTTGAAAAGGAAACAGTTGAAAGGAAAAAGTTGAAAAGAAAAAAGTTGAAAAGAAAAAGTTGAAAGAAAACATTTCATGTGCTAGCAAATTGAATTTATTTACAAAATTTAGAGTTTTTTTTATGCTTTTATGCTCGACAACGCACTAAAAATTGTTAAATTATGTGAAAAATTTAATGATTTAGGAAGTTTTTAGATTATTACTTTTACTTTTTAAATGAATTTAGTTGCAAATGCTAAATGAGCAGAAAATGTAAGCGCCCGCTTTTCACTTGTTGTAATTGTATATTTAAATGTAAATTTAAATTTAATAGTTTTATTTGTTTATCTTTTGTTGTTGTGATTTTATGTATGTATTTTAAATAGTTTGCATTGATCAATGTAAATATGTAGTAAATGCAATAAAAATTAAACCAAATACAAATTTATACATTTTGATTTATTTGGAAATTTTTTATAATTTTTAAAAATCATTTTTTCAATAATTTTTGTCTTTTATAATTGCACCATGATTTCTTAGTTTTACTTTCAGTTGATGCTTTTGAGTTTAAGAAATCGCTGGCGTAACAAATGGCTTGGAGTAGGCAGAGTGCAAGGAATCTCTCAGGCTGTTTCTTCGAAAAAGTCTTTTAAAACAATAAAAAAATGTTTCCATATAAATTTATTTATATTCTTCAAGCCTCAAGCCATGAAACCTTTTTTGCTTTCGTTTGCAGGTGGAAAACGGCGACCAGCTGGAGACAATAACCATGTCGCCCGGCATGCAACAGATGCTGATACAGGGTGCGCCCGGCACGGAGCCGCAAGTGCTGCAAGTGGTCAGCCTAAAGGATGCAACACTGCTCTCCAAGGCCATGGAGGCCATTACGGGCGGCAACGTCAAGGCCGAGGACACCATCATTATGGAGCAATAAACTGCAATCGAATCCCAACTGCTGGCCAACAACCAAAACATAACGCAAATCAATGTTAATAACTACCAACAACAATTCTAGTCAGAAGAGCGTCTTACAAATGATTGAATTTAAGCTTGACGGTTATCAGTTTAGTTTATCTAATAAAGTAACTAACTTTAGCTAATAAAATAAGCTACTTTAGCATAGTTTCTTGTGTTTAGTTTGGCTTGTGTTACTGTACATAGTAACCTTTTGAAAGTACCTGAAAGGTGTTTATATCATTGATTTCCACAAATAACGATTATTTATGTCAAATATGGCGTGGGACTTATTTTTCTAGAATTTTTTTATATATTTGAGCTTCTTCTTACTAACAAACCGAATTGCTCAAAAGGTTTTTAAGTTGAGAAAAAATAGCTAGTTTTGTTTCTTAAATACAACAAAGAATTTGTGTTTTGATGTTGTACAGGATGATTGCTTTAAAGTATGTTGAAAGTATTTTTGATGTTATTATTTGTTCATTTTTTAATTCTATGTGAAAATAAGCGAATGTTTCTATTTATTAATCTTGATTTTATGAATTTATGATATATTTTTTTTCACTCACTTCTATTATAAGTTACAATATAGAAGGCTTACTTACTTTTGTTGTTTACTTTGTCAATAAATGTTTAGCAGTTAATAAATACTTATATATTTTTTATAAATCTATATACTTTTCCATATGTATAACACAAACACTCTTGAACTGCGTTCCAAATCAGTGACTATAGCTTTAAGTTCTTTTGAATCTTTAATATTAGTACATTATATGACATTTTTTGTTCAAGTATGGGTATAGGAGACTTGGTATTAGTTTTCTTCCACTTAAAAATTATTAAATTTTTTATTATTTATTTAATTTTTATATTTTTATCTTCTATTCATTGTTATTAAATGTCTTAAATGCAAAATTGTTTATTATTTGCATACTCAGTATTTTCAAATAGAATTTCTATCAGTTTTAAAATGTTCTACATGTTTTAAAAATCAAACTTTTTGAAACTGTTCAATGTTTTAAACGTATTTAATAGTTTTTAAATATTTTTTTATATATACTGAATGTCAACATTTAATATGTGAACACATAAGTTTGTTGTAATTTCTTTGAGCAAAAATTGTTTGTATAAATGTTTATTTAAAACCATGTATTTTGTTTTAATGTCCTTAACTGTCTCTATTCACTTCACTTTATTCACTTTACGGATTTTGTATTCAAGTCTAGTCAAAATTTATGGATTGTGGTACCGCATTGCTTCTATGATTGTGTGCATTCAAATTTGATGATAGAACGATGTCTAGTCAGAATTGTGTTTACAAATAGTTTGATTTTTTTTTTAATATTGACAATTTACAATGATATTCCAATGATATTTATTGAAAATACTAGCATATATAGAAATTAAACTAAGTATAATTTAATATTATAATATAATGTATGAATACTGTATTTATATGATATAAATATATGAATGATTAAAGACATAGTAAGCAGAGTTGAAATTCCACTACTACATACTATTTACTCTTGTATTTGTAATATTACTTAAGTATGCCTAAGCTGAAAGTAAAACTGAAATTAATATATAAATAAATTTTATAATAAAATGCTGTATAATCATGGGAGTTTTAATTGTTAGCTAACATTTTATTGTATAATTTTTATAATTTTATTTCTCTCAGTGTGAGTGAAACTTTTCACTTTCAGCATAGAGCAAGATGACTTTATTTTGTCAAAGAATGCTGCAACAGTTTACATTAGCTGATGAATGTTACAAGCAGTATTTTATTAAGTAGCGCTTAAATCAACACACACACACAACTCCGACAATAGCAAAATCATGTAAATCACACTGGCTACATTTGACATTATGCAGGCTTCGGGCCACTGAATTTACTCGTCATATCGCCAACTCTGTAGGCGCATTTGTGCCGTACATATAAACAATTTGTATATGTATATTAATATGATATGTACATACATAAATACGATCATGTTAATGCAAGCGCAGCTGTGGTTATTGCAATTTTTCTCATGTTGTACATTTTCATGGTAAATTGAAGTATGAAATCGTATGTACTTTGTTTCGAAGTGAGTCGAATTATCAGTTAAATTGACAGCTAGCGGTGGAATTAGATGCATATGTATGTGTTAGAAGGGAGTCATTTGCGTTGGCGCGAGTTAATAGCATTGCATTGTAACATCAATCAGTCAGGCAGTCAGTCGACATGTCGTAGTTGGTCATAATAAACAATCTAAATGCAAATTAATCTCTGCAAATGCATTCACTCGACTTTGTCCATTTGCACAAACGCGTAATGTGTGTGTGTGTGTGTGTGGGTGTGTGAGTGTAGAGCCATGTAGAGCCTGCAGCGCGAGCCAATTGCGTCTGAGAGCAATGCAATTGTGCCACATTCATAATGCGCGCGTGTGCTGCAATATGTATGTATGTATGTGTGCATGTATGCACTTACGCACTGGCGAGCACATTTATGTGTTCGTTGCCTGCCAGCGTGTCTGTCAGTTATAAATTATTGGCACATTCGCCCGATTACCCACCAACGCATATGCAACATTAACAGCACAATGCATGTGACACATTGCATATGCTGTGCCGGCCGCTGATGAAGCGTGTTGCCTTACTTAAGCACTAATCACTGTCACATAATTCTGACATCATAAAGTAGTCATTAATTTATAAAATAATAACGTATAAACAACAATTTAAAATTTATTTCAATAAAAAATAAATGAAATGAGTTCATTTTTGCAGAGCTGAAAAGTGAAATTAAGATTTGAATTGAAATTACCAACAAGTAATCAAAATTTTGTTAACACTAGAAAGATATCTCCAAAAAAAAGAACACATCGGATCTGGCTAATTGTAATAGTAGAACCCTAATTGTAGAACCCTAATTGTAGACCTAATTATAGAACCCGAAAAAAATAAAAGTCGTCAAAGCAAAAGTTGATAGAAATACTAAAGAAAATGCAGATAATAAAAAATTAAAAACTTTCTTTCCATGTTAATTTGTTCAGATTTATTTGGTCAGAGTTCCAATTTAACAATTTGAATCAAGAATTCTTAAACAATTTTTGTGACAGCTTGCCAATTTGAACATCCAGTCTCACCAGTTATGAGGTTCGAAGCACTGAAAGATTCGAATTTCCAAGAGTTCAAAGTAATGAGCGTGTTAACCCTTTCGCTACAGGTTTTTACTGGGGAAAGTTAAAATTTTAAATGTTACGTCTTAGACTTCTATGTGGTTATATTAGCAACATTCCATAAGAAATTCTTTAATTTTTATACTCGGACCCTGTATTTTAGAGTGTTTTTCTATGAGAGCAACCACATCGTTGTGGCTGCAATAATTACTTAAACATAAAACTTTTTACGCATAACGAAAATTTGAATATTTCTTCATTTACTTTAGCCAAAATTAAAAAAAAAGGTATCTAAATTGAAAGAAAACGTAAAATTAAAAAGGTTCTTTAATTTTTTCTGCTTCTTCTTCCTTTGCTATGTCAAGATATACCATTAAAAAAACGTGTATACTTCTCTTCTTTAAACTTAAATATTCAGTTTATTAATTTCGTATTTTTCCTAAAACTTCAAACTATTCTAAAGACCAACAAAAAAATGTATTCTTGCAACCATAGAGGGTGCAGCCGTCCACAAAGTAGCATGTTGCCATATGGCAACAAAATAGCGAAAGGGTTAAGCTGGGATTATAAGCAGCCACCTACACAGCCCCTTCTTAGTCCAACCGTTGCCCTAATTTTTTCTATATAAATTATTAGTTAAATATCTACAACAACAAAATGGCCCTTTTAGTAGTAGTTAGTAACATCTTAAAGTTTTCTTTTTTTCACATTTCCGCACTGCAATAAAATTTCCCGCATATTGGCAAATTTCCCACCAGTTGGCAACGCTGCTGCCGAAGGTCAGCAGAGTCAGTTTCTAAGCATTCATTCTAAACACTCTGAAAGGCTGTAAATTAAAATGAAATTGCACACAATTAAAACTTTACAATTGCCGAATTGCAAATTCCAATTCTGCAGCCAATTGAAATGCCCACTTAAGCTGCAGCTGTCACTTTTGCCACACAATTAAGCCACCAACTGTGTGTGTTCTCACGTTGCCTAGTTCGACTTTAAGCAAATCCAACGTACAAATTGTCTTTCTCCATCTTCAATTAAGACCACCAAATGCATCAAACATCCATGCAAACACATATCAACCTCTCAAACATATAAATACCGCCCAAACTGTGCCACAAATCACAGTGACAGTCGACACTTCTTAACTTCAAAGGGCTCAAAAACCTTCCACAATGTCTGCGCCAATCGACAGTTGGAACGCTTTCAAGAATCACTGGCTCATCTGGAAGTTGAGCGGTTTTCAACTGCCTTCTCGCGACTCGCCCTGGCGCATTCCTTTCATGTGCTACGCACTACTGCTGGCGCTACTCGTCCCCTTCTATTTTCCACTCTCCTTTCTCATAGGCAGCTTCAAAGCGCCTAATTACAATGACTTTTTTGCTGTATTCTACGTAGCCGTCGCCAATCTGGCGCTCAACATAAAGTTCCTCAATCTGTACACGGTGCGCTACAAGCTGCTGGAGGCACAACCCGCACTCAGATATTTGGACACGCGCGTGGGCAATGCCGCAGAGTTGAGGGCGCTGCAGCGGGGCATCGATTCGGCCAGAAACTGTTTTATGAATGTGCTACGCCTTTACTTGGGCGTCTTTCTCTCCAGCCAGTTGGTGGTGTTATTCTCCAAGGAGCGAAGGCTCATGGGAGACGCATGGTTCCCCTTCGATTGGCAGGCGTCGCGGCGGAATTTCTTAATGGCGCACGGCTACCAGTCGTTTGCGTACTTTCTACAAACCGCGCAAGCGTCGTCCGTGGACACGTATCCGCAGGCGTATTTGCGCATGCTGGCCGCTCACGTACAGGCGTTGTCCATACGCTTGCAGTGCATAGGAGAAAATCAGACGGCTGAGGGCGGTGAATTGAACGAAGACCAGAAGCAAAGAAACTATGAAGAGTTGAGAATGTGCATCAAGGATCACAAAACTATAATCGAGTAAGTAATGAGCATAAATATTTATGATTTTTGTTGCTGAATTATTCTGATAACTTGGGCAGATTATTCGAAACCATAGAGAAGCCCATCGCGGGCACTTGCCTGGTGCAGTTCGTCTGTACGGGCGTTGCCCAATGCACCATTGGCGTCTACATACTCTACGTGGGCTTCAATCCCTCGCTGGTCATGAACATTGTCATGTTCTTTACTGCAGTGTCAGTGGAGACTCTACTTCTGTGCTACAATGGCGATCTCTTCTGTCAGGAGTGTGAGAAGCTATGCGCCGCCATTTACAGCAGCAACTGGACCCAGCAAAGTGAGCGCTTCAAGCGCGCTCTGTTGTTTTTTCTGCTACGCGCACAAAAGTCGAACATTGTAATGGCAGGCAACTTGATACCAATGCAGCTGCCAACATTTGTGCAGGTTAGTGTTTCTCTTTGGGCATTGGCTGTAACTAAAGAGAATTCTCTAACGTTTTTAGGTTATGAAGACTGCGTACTCAATTTTCACTTTGCTAAGCAGTTTCAGATAAACTAGATGACTGGTTGTCTGACATTTTTGGACAAAATCAATCAACACACTTAACAACAGTAGTTTCAAATCTTAGTCAAACATGCATTAAAACACTTTAAACAGTGATAACCATTTTGCTTTGCGCGATTAGGTCATCACTGACCTTAAATATGTTTAATTCACAATAAATTCTCACACATTTATTCAATCGATCGAAAAGAATTGACTTGTGCTTGGGTAGAGCTACATTGCCTATCAATGTGTCATCAATAGCTCAACTGATGTTTTTTGTCCTTTCATGCACAATTAACGGCAGATTGTCATTGCAGTCAGTCTGACAGGTGAGCTAATATTGCTCTAAGGACAACAGAATGAATTGATTTGCGACCAAAAGTGAGCAACAGCCGACTGATGTCACTATTCGATTCAAACGGGTGAGCACAGCGTGGAACCATTGACAGGCGATCATTAATTACAATCACTCAATAATGTTTACAGGAATGAGGCGAATGTGTGAATGAAACAAGCCTTGAAGCAAAAATTTAGTGCATTATTTGTTATGTCATCAGGGTTGGGGTTTTATTTCAATTAATTTTTTTTGTTTTATTTTTTTGTTTTTTTTTTAATTTTATATTTTGTTTTGTTCTGTGTATATGAACTTTTTTTTATACCTAATATTTCAAATTTTTTAAAGACTTGTGAAACTTTCTGTCACTTCATTGATCACTTTTTTGCTGAAAAATTTGCCAAATTAAGTAAACAAACTTGAGTAAACCGAGGGAGAGAGGGACAAATTAAATAAAATATTCTGCAATTTAATTTTTTTGTTTTATTTTTTATGTTCCTTTTTTTAATTTTATATTTTGTTTTTCTCTGTGTATATGAACTTTTTTTTATAACACAGGGCAACAAATTTCGACTTTTGGTCGGCTTTTCTGGGTTTGACATCAGTTCTAGGGTAATTAGGGACCGCTGATTTCGAATCCGCAAACCGTTTTTAAAACTTAGTTTCCGTTTTCGCAAAAAATGGGCGTGTCACTTTTTCGGATTTTCCCTGACTTTTTTCACGTTTGCAATTGTAATTTCTAAACCGATAGACCGGTTGACATGATTTTCACTTTGTGTCATTTACAACACCTCACGGCTTCTTTTCCAATGTAATTTATTTTTATAAGTTTTAAAATTCCGGAAAATATGGAATTTCAAGGCGTTTTCTTTGATGTTGAAAAACATGCACCTTTTTCGTAAATCAATTAACGAGTTAGGTGTTGAATAAAAGCGGAAACATCAAATAATACAACACAGCCAAATTATTGGTTGTGGTTTCCATTCTCATCGAAATAATAGCAAAAATGTACCATAGTAATTATCATGATTTTTCCTTAAAAAAATAAGAGCCAAAGTTTTTTATTTTTTTTTAAATAAGCAACAGTTTTTTGGTTTGTTGTTTTGCTTATGCCTCAGACCAGCACATAAAAGGTATGCCTGTTTTTATGAAGACAGTTTTCAATTTAAGCTAAATTGGTAAGCAAAAACAAGAAATGGACTGTGCTAAAGAAATTTCAGGTCCAATTGTGGAAAGGGAGAAAGAGATTAATCGGGTTTCAGTCCTTACAGATATTCTCACAAAATTTGGTGTAATATCATTTCTTATATCTAAATTTAAATAAACGTTTTAAGGCGAGCCAAAACCAAAAAAAGTGCGCCAAAGTCGATCAAAAATCAAGGTTATGCTCATTGTTTTCTTCGATTATCGTGGTGTGGTGCATTATGAATACGTTCCGACCGATCAAAACGTTAATAAAGAGTATTACCTTGAAGTATTGAGGCGTTTGAGAGATGCTATTCGTAGAAAACGACCGGATTTGTGGGCCGATAACAGCTGGATTTTGCACCACGATAATGCGCCGTCTCACAAAGCACACATTATTCGCGATTATTTGAACAAACACAGTGTGAATATCATCGATGAGGCTCCCTATTCTCCAGATATGGCACCATGTGACTTTTTCCTGTTCTCCCGACTCAAGTTACCGCTTCGTGGAAAGAGATTTGAGTCCATAGAGGTCATTTATTTATTTATTTATTTATTTATTTATTTATTGAATTATTTGTACAACTTAAGATCATGGATCTTTTATGAGTACATCCACACATTAAATTAAACTGTGGTAATACAATATGCTTACAATATAAATACAATTACAATTATTAAACTTAAAACTAATACATACATATATGCTTATAGTAAGTAGAAAGTATAGAAGTAGAAGAAGAAGTATAGAAGTATAGAAAAAGTAAAGAAGAAACGAAAACAATAAATAGTCATGTAGTCTGTAATTATTGGTCGCATTATTTACCCCAGTTCTTTAAAATGGTCTAGTATAAGTGTTTTGTAGTTGCTTCGATTCAGTCTGGCTTTAGTCATCTCAGGAATTGAGTTCCACAGTCTCACGGCGTTAACGAAAAATAGTCGAGATGTAGCTAACAAAGTATGTCTTGGTATAATCAGGCTGTGAAGCCTCTGTGACCTGGACAGGTGGAGCCTGTCATACAGATAACGTGGAGTTTTCCATAAGATTAATTTGTATAGAAATATACAGTTTCTCGCAGCCAGGTAGTTCATAATGCTACATCCAAGAACTTTGTTTCTCCACAGCGAGATATGATCAAACTTTTGGATCCCATAAACGTACCGCGTTACATTATTAAAAACTACGTTAATCTTGTGTGCCGATCTTGAGTCAAGTTTACTATACACTAACTCAAAGTAAGTTATATGGGGCAGAACAAGCTGCATAGCTAACATACGCCTGGTTTCCAAAGGCGTGAACGCAGCAGAAGTTCTTAACTTACGCAATACAGCATATACGTTACTCACAACTTTGTTAACATGGTCAGCACAGGTTAATGTTGAATTTACAATAAATCCTAAATTTTTTATTTTGTCAGTGAGCTTTAAAGCAGTTGAACCAAGCCACAGCTTTTCGATATTATCGGTATGGATCACTTTGTTGCAAATAGGCATTACGTATGACTTAGTGGCATTCAGTGATAACCCATTATTCTTCGCCCAATTCACAATAGCAGACAAATCACAATTAACTTTATAGCACAAATCTTCAACTAGACCAACACGACTAGACAAATATAATTGGATGTCATCAGCATAGGCATGAACGTGAACATAATTACAAACAGAAAAAACATCATTTACAAAAAGACTAAACAGAAGAGGACCAAGGACAGACCCCTGGGGAACGCCGGCCGAAATGGATTTAAACTGCGACGAGGAATTCAATCCTTTGACTTGCTGAACTCGGCCGTTAAGATAGCTAGCCATGAGCTTTATAGCGCTGTCAGAAAATCCAAAATTGTGTTTAAGTTTCTTGCACAATAGAGCATGATTAACTAAGTCAAAAGCCTTAGAGAAGTCTAAGAGACACAAAAGAGTTAGTTCACCATTATCAAAGGGAGTCCTAATATCATCTAGTATTTTAACCATTGCAGTAGCACAACTATGCTTCGGCCTAAAACCAGACTGCAGAGAAGAAAGCAGATTATTGTCTTGAATAGAATTCGAAATCTGCTCTGCCATTAAAGATTCGCATACTTTAGAAAGGGCTGGCAAAATACTAATCGGCCTATAATCGCTAGGAGATGACGCAAGAGCTTTCTTTGCAATGGGCAATATAATAGCCTTTTTCCATGCTGCTGGAAAACATCCACTTGCAAAACAGTGATTTATTATATGGGTGAGAGGACTAATAATAAACTGCAGCACGAGTTTAAGAAACTTTAAAGGGATTCCATCATCCCCAACAGCATTCGATTTAATGCCCATAATCGATTTTATTACCTCTAACTCACTAACTCCTACAAATTGAAAATGGCTATGGCAGCTACTAGCAGAAGATATATTTTCATTTAAAGAAGGGAGAATACTGCCTTTGCTTGCGCTAATGTAAAAATCGTTTAGAATGTCAGGATCCACTTTGCATTCTGAGTTTTCTTTCCCATGAATGTTTAAGTTATTCAGGTTGCGCCATAGCTGTTTAAATGGAAGCGAGACATTTAGTTTCGATTTACAAAACCACCGCTTCGATTGCCTTAAAATTGTCATAAAAGAAAATGCGATGCGAGAGCTGAAGGCCATACCTGCTTCGGCTTACCAGAAGTGCATGGACGATTGGATTAAGCGTTGGCATATGTGTATTGCTTCAGATGGGACTTATTTTGAAGGGGATAAAATAAATTTACCAGAAGAATAAAACAATTTTGTTTTTTTGACACAGTCCCGGTACTTATTGATCATAGTGTATTTATTGATTTTTATTCATTCGTCTGTACACAGCAGAGCTAAACAAATTGCTATTGATATCAAGCACATCTTTCCTATTTGTTGCTATTTATTAAATAAAATGTCGCGAAATTGTATAAATAATGCAAATAATTTTTGCTATATATGTGGCGAAGTAATTTTTTTTAAACAAAAATGTTCACTAACGCCACTAATACAAGACGCGTATTTTTTTATTTTGGTGACAGAATCTTGCATCAAGACAAAAAGTGGGCACCGCATTACTCGTGCAAAACTTGCGCAATGGGTCTAAGAAAGTGGATGAGCGGCGAACGAAAGAGTTTTCGTTTTGCAGTGCCAATGCAATGGCGAGAGCCAGAAAATCATGTAACTGATTGCTATTTTTGTTTGACGACGCCTATTTCAAAAGGTAATGGAGTATCGCAGAAAAAGAAAAGCGCAATTATTTATCCAAATATACCTTCAGCTGTTCGTCCTTTGCCTCACAGTGATAAATTTCCAGTTCCAAATCGTCCTAAATCATGTTGTAACGATGGCACAGAACAAGAAAATTCTTTCGACTTGCCATTAAATCTACCCGAGGTAGTGTATGAGTGTAATCTGTCGTTGCAGCAACCACACAAGATAACACAAGCAGAATTAAACGATCTTGTAAGGGACTTACAATTGCCAAAAAACAAATCTGAACTTTTAGCGTCACGGCTGCAACAGTGGAATCTTTTCGATGATGGTGTTGCTATTACTTCTTTTCGTACCCGCCAAAATCAATTGACATAATATTTTGAAACGGCTGACAGTCTAGTTGTTTGAAAAATGTTAGTGGTTTGATGAAATCGCTCAACATAACGTATAACAAGAACGAATGGAGATTATTTATAGACAGTTCCAAATTTAGTTTGAAGGCCGTTTCACTGCACCATAGAAATATTTTACCCTCAATTCCAATCGGCTATGCAGTCCATATGAAAGAGACTTATGAAAATATGAAAACGCTTCTGTTACATATCAGATACAATGAAGAAAAGTGGCAAATCTGCGGAGACTTGAAAGTTTGTTGTTTTATCTGCGAATGGAATAGCCGTGCTAGAGAAGACCATTTTACAAAAAAGCATTGGCCTGTACGTCATTTACTTCAACCAGGGCTGAAAAATGTACAAAATGAGCCGTTAGTTGACCTGAAAAACATATTGCTTCCACCATTACATATTAAATTGGGGCTTATGAAAAACTTTGTAAAGGCAATGAACAAAACCGGAGCAGCGTTGCAATATCTTCGTCAAAAGTTTGCCAGGTTGAGTGAAGCTATAATAAAAGAAGGTATTTTTGTTGGTCCCCAAATTCACAAAATGTTTAAGGATAAACATTTTGATGATATTTTACAAGACAAGGAAAAAGCTGCCTGGAATGATTTTCGACTCGTAGCCATGAACTTTTTGGGCAACAAGAGAAGTCAAAATTATGTTGAACTTGTCGAAAATAGGGGTCGACATGTCTCTTAAAATTCACTTTTTGCACTCCCATTTGGACTTCTTTCTGGATAACTGTGGTGCACTAAGCGATGAACATGGAGAACGATTCCATCAAGATATTTCTAACACGGAAAAACGTTATCAAGGGAAATGGAACGTTTCAATGTTGGCAGATTATTGTTGGAACCTTACAAGAGACATCTCACAACCCATATATAAAAGATCAGCAAAGAGACGACGGCAAGATTTTGAAACAGATTACATAAATATTTAACGCACGAATGCTTTTCCAAGCATACTTTTAGGCATGCACTTTGAAGTACGGCAAATTTGGTATAATTCGCTTGGTATAATCCGATATGGCAAGGATGTTTCGCGAAGGAATGGGCTGTGCGAGAATGGTCGAGCGTTTTCCAATTGGAAGTTGCAAGAAACTTCGGCGCGATAAGAAAACTGGTATAAAAGCAGCAAAGTGGAGTTGTAAGCGGTGGAGCGGTAAAGTGGAGTTGCAGCTGCGCTTACGAGAGGCGTGTGAGGCACGAGGCGTCGATTGGACTGCACATGAGTTCGGAACGCAGGAGCTAGAGACGTCGCACACTGGGGTAATTCATGCCGATTTTGGCGATTAATTCACCCGGACTATTTTGACATGAAAAAAGTATTAGGTTTAGTTAATTATACATAAAGAAGTAAAAAATAAATGTATTTGAACATACTTTAGTGGATTTTTTTTATTTATGACCAAAAATGCAAAATTGTTACAAAAGGGTATTATACAGAATTCCTCGCTTATTTATTAATTATTATCGGAATCATCATCGTATTCACCCACGCTTTCACCTTCGCATCCATCGTTATCATCATCATCATCATTGTTCATATCATCGCGTTCTTCTTCCGCAATTATCAACAAATATAATGCTTCCCTTGGCATGCGCGTAACTGCTTTATGCGGCAATTTCGTTTCTGTCGATATAATGGGATCAGAACTTATAAGCAGTCTATTTAGAACGTCTTCGTTGGTTTTTTCTCGGCTACTTTTTCGAGAAAAATATTCCCTGAAAGCCTTAAAATCTTTATTTCTCGCTTCCTGCGCTTCTTCAGATAATTCACCGATTGGCAACAAGGCGTGAGTTATGACCTCTGGTCCATGAATTAAATATTTATGAACAGTCGTAGGCATGTTATACCAGGGATAGTACTTAACGAAAGATTTGGCACAATTTAAGGCAAAGAGTTGGTCATTACAAATAATATTTGGATTCGTTTCTACATGAAAAAAATCATTTTTTTTTTGAAAAAGTAGTCATTTGCATTTACCCTTTACCGAATTAGTTTAATGCACATCACTGCGGTTATTTCAATCGATTACACATAAGTAATACAAACAATAACAATGCCCAATACTGCAACTTCTGACAAATAAGGTCGGTTGACCTAGTTTTGCACACACCCTACAACAAAGACAAATGAAAGAATTCAAGATATCAAAAATTTATTTGGTTCTGCATCATTTGAGACGATTTTGTATTGTGTTTCATAAATATCTTAAACACCAAAAATATTTAGCTTACGTGTCGCGATATCCCGCCTAATATGTAACCTAATATGCTGGCTAATATAAATCTAATATGCCGGCTCCCCGTAATGTAGGGTAAAATGCATAAAGCAATACTAAAAACCATATATTGAACAACAACAAAACTAACATAAAATGTTTCATTTGTTGCTTATCTTATATTTTTTGCATTTACATTTATTTCTTGACTATCGTTTCACGGACCGCGTGCATATTTTGCCAAGAGTTCACATACAAAAATCGAAATGCTGCAAAAGTGCGCAACAATAGCGCAACTTTTTTTTCATAGAAAGTTGCTAGAACATCCACAGATTACAATTATGACAATATTTTAGGTGAACATCACTGAACAAACAACTATATGTCTATGAATAGGGTCAAAATAACGCAATTTGTAAGATTTTTTTTTTTTAAATAACAAAAATATTTACGAACTTTTAAAAAAAAAAAATTAGTATTTTAATACTTAAATACCTGAACAAGAAGCCTCCATCATCACTTTTATGCTATTTTAAAAACTTGTAAAACAAATTTGATTTAAATAATTGAAAAATTCACGTTTCACGCTGTGTGCACGCCAAATGAAAAGAAATGTCAACTTTCAGAGCGCTTTGCGGGAAAACGGTAAACTATTTTGCAACAATTCTTTCACGTGGTGATGCAGAATTTTATCCACTTTAACCCGGTACCAAAAACATATTTGTATCTTTATTTTTCGTTTTTGAATTAATCGCCACTTTTCTTATATATTACCCCAGTGTGCGTCGGCCAAAGTGGAGGAATCGCCTGCGGGTGCTGCGTCGATGCAAAGTACGACTGCAGCGGCTGCTCCACCACAAGCATTGGACATGAGCCAGCTTCTGGTTGCAATGAGAGGCATGTTTCAGGAAACTTCTGCGAAAATTGAGAATGTCAGTCGTGAAAATCGCGAAATGTCGGCGCAAATGGCAGCGAAACTGGAAACTACGAATCGGGAAATTTCGGCAAAAGTCGAAACTACAAATCAAGAAATAGCAAAAATGGAATCGGCGAACCGAGAAGTAGCAGAGCGAATGGAAACCAAGCTTCAGGAAAATTCTGCGCGCTTGGAGCAGAAAGTGGAAGAAATCTCCAATAAGCTAAATGTGAGTCGACGACCTCGATGATTCCCTGAACAGACGAGTTGACAGTCTGGAAGATTCGATGAACAGGAAAATCGACGAGAGGCTTAGGGAGGTACAGCTGCGAGCAAGGGTGCAGTCAGTTGAGGAAAGTTTTGCCGTAGAAGTGCCTACTTATGATGGTACTACGTCGTTCGACACATTCAAACTACAATTCGATATGGCTGCTTTGGAGAGTCAGTGGACCGATGTTAGGAAAGGTCGGAGGCTGATACTGGCTCTAATAATAATAATAAAAACAGTTCCGGAAGGTTTGAGAGGTGATTACGAGACCGTCATAAGGGCACTGGCAGCCAGATACAGTGACGAGCACAACAAAATGCTGTATTATTGCGAGTTGAAGAGCCGAAGACAAAGAGCCAGCGAGGCGCTGCAGAGCGGCTGGTACCACTGTCCTACCCAGACTTCAGCATGGAACTTTTGGAAAGGCTGAAGATCGAGGCGTTTATCGAAGGCATTCTTGATCCGGAGACACGTGTGAGTACATTGATGATGATGAAGCCGACATTCGGTGAGACTGTGACAAGCGCATTGATTGAGGCGGCCTGGAGGGGAAGTTTTCGATATTCATCTGCGGAAAGGCGTCGAGCCCAATCTGGACGTGTCACGCAAAGCCAGACATTGAGCTCGGAGGCACCAGCGGGGCTGCGGGCAGTGCCATCTGTCAGTTGCTGGCGATGTGGCAAGCAAGGCCACATATCACGAGACTGTCATCTGCGAGAGAAGCGTTCCGGACAACAGACGTCGCCAAAAAGGGCTGACGCACTGCCATACCATTCTTGCAAAACCGAGCGCAGGCATGATTCGCAAGGCGAAAACAAGGGACAAATTGTGGATGTTCGGTCGGTAACAGTTGTACAAGAGGAAGATTGGCTTGCGGTAAGGCTACAGAAGGACCAGCGCGAGGATACGGATCTCGCAAGAATCATCAAAGGCAGAGCGCGGAGAGTACGGCCGGACTGGCAGGAGATGGCTGGTGAGAGCCCGATCGCGAAGGCTTACTGGGCACAGTGGCAAAGTCTACGTCTGAAGGATGGCTGCCTATACCGCGAGTGGGAGAGCAGGGATGGCAGGACCAGAAAATCCCTAATAGTGGTCCCAAAAGGCCGGATCGACGACGTCATCAAGGCAAACCATAACGACTCCAGTGGAGGGCACCTAGGCATCGCAAAAACTGTCGCCAAGATAAGAAGGCGGTTCTATTGGGTAGGATGCCAGGAGTCTGTCGCTGAGTGGATCAGAGGCTGTGATCGGTGTTCGGCTGCGAAAGGGCCGAGGAGAAGATCGCGGAGCCGCACTCAACTAGTCGGAAAAAGGTTAACAGCGAGCTATGGTCTACGGGCTAACCCAGAAGGGTTCCAAGAAGGCGATCTGGTAATGCTCAACAACCCGCAGCGGAAGGAAGGTTTGTCTCCAGAAGTTCAAACATCATGGGAAGGACCGTACAAAGTCGTGACAAAGATTAATGACGTGGTGTACAGAGTTCAACGCTGCTGCAACAGAAACGCTAGGCTGAAAGTAGTCCATTTGAAGCGCTTGGCGTCTTACTCCGGTGGAGCCTCGGTACTTGTTCGGGACGAACAAGTCTAAGTGGTGGGCAGTGTAGTGATGAGGCACTGTGCTGAATGCTTTTCTATGCACGAATGCTTTTCCAAGCATACTTTTAGGCATGCACTTTGAAGTACGGCAAATTTGGTATAATTCGCTTGGTATAGTCCGATATGGCAAGGATGGTTCGCGAAGGAATGGGCTGTGCGAGAATGGTCGAGCGTTTTCCAATTGGAAGTTGCAAGAAACTTCGGCGCGATAAGAAAACTGGTATAAAAGCAGCAGTGTGCAGCGCAAGGGGGGAAGTCTGTGTTGAGCAAGCAAAGGGGAAACATGCAATAGTAGTAGTGTGAAGTAGTAACAAGTGTAAATTTGTAAATAAAGTGATTGTTGATTTTTGATTGCGTTTGCGCTGAGTAACTGAAGTAGTTTTATTTTCAAGCACAATCCAGTATACGAACTTAGAGAAGTTTTTATTCGTAACAATATGTAATGAATGTTTATTTGTTTGTTTGTTTGTTCGTTTTTTCGTTTATTCGTTTGTTCGTTTGTTCTTTTGTTGTGTCTCGAGTGTTTGTTGGTCACAAGAATTTTGTCTTGTTTTATCATAATAACAGTAACTAGACTTTTACAATATAAAACTTTATACACATAAATAACATACATACATACTTTATACATAAATAAGATTATTTAAATTTGTATCTTGTCTTATCTTGTTTAAATTTAGATATAAGAAATGATATTACACCAAATTTTGTGAGAACCCGATTAATCTCTTTCTCCCTTTCCACAATTGGACCTGAAATTTCTTTAGCACAGTCCATTTCTTGTTTTTGCTTACCAATTTAGCTCAAATTGAAACTGTCTTCATAAAAACAGGCATACCTTTAATGTGCTGGTCTGAGGCATAAGCAAAACAACAAACCAAAAAACTTTTGCTTATTTAAAAAAAAATAAAAAACTTTGCATATTTTGAGGCTCTTATTTTTTTAAGGAAAAATCATGAAAATTACTATGGTACATTTTGCTATTATTTCGATGAGAATGGAAACCACACCAAATAATTTGGCTGTGTTGTATTATTTGATGTTTCCGCTTTTATTCAACACCTAACTCGTTAATTGATTTACGAAAAAGGTGCATGTTTTTCAACATCAAAGAAAACGCCTTGAAATTCCATATTTTCCGGAATTTCAAAACTTATAAAAATAAATTACATTGGAAAAGAAGCCGTGAGGTGTTGTAAATGACACAAAGTGAAAATCATGTCAACCGGTCTATTGGTTTAGAAATTACAATTGAAAACGTGAAAAAGGTCAGGGAATATCCGAAAAAGTGACACGCCCATTTTTTGCGAAAACGGAAACTAAGTTTTAAAAACGGTTTGCGGATTCGAAATCAGCGGTCCCTAATTACCCTAGAACTGATGTCAAACCCAGTAAAGCCATTTTGCTGTTGATCAGTGTAATATTTCAAATTCTTTAAAGACTTGTGAAACTTTCTGCCACTTCATTAATCATTTTTCTGCTGAAAAATTTGCCAAATTAAGTAAACAAATTTTAATAAACCAAGGGAGAGAGAGATAGAGAGAGAAATTAAATAAAATATTCTGCAATTTAATTTTTTTTGTTTTTTTTAATTTTATATTTTGTTTTGTTCTGTGTATGTATTCTTAAAATAAAATATTCTGCAATTTAATTTTTTTTGTTTTTGTTTTTGTTTTTAATTTTATATTTTGTTTTGTTCTGTGTTTATGAACTTTTTTTTTATAATATTTCAAATTTTATAAAGACGTGAAATTTTATGCCACTTCATTGATCACTTTTTTGCTGAAAAATTTGCCAAATTAAGTAAACAAATTTGAATAAACCAAGAGAGAGAGAAATTAAATAAAATATTCTGCAGCGCATTTTGCGGCTGTCAAAATATTTGCGTTGCAACTGCCGTTGGCTGTGTGCGCGTGCGGCAAGTCGGTTAATTTCGTTGAAATTCGTTGGCATCAAAAATGTCGACTGGGGGCGGGGCAGGTGGATGTGGCGTAGTTGTGCAGCGTCAAGCAAAAAAACAAACGTAAGACCGCGAGTACGCGCGACGGCAATATTTACGCGCTGGTGCGTCCCATAGTTGCTGTTGTTGTTGCTATCATTGTTATTATTGTTGTTGTTGTTGTTATCATTGTTGCAACGCGTCATGTTGCTGTGCTTTGTTTTTATCGCACGATCTGCAGCTGTATGCGCACCATTTGCAAACCGACGCGCAGTGTCAACTGCACACTGTGGCGCAGCAATGTGCGTGCGTGTGTGTGTGTGTGCGTGCGTGCGGCTGCATTGTTTGCTTTTGTGTGATAAAATTATGCGCGCAGCATATGTGCGACGACTTTGGAGGATACAGGAGCATTGAGCTGCCATAGCGCGCATCGTGCGGGTCGCATTGGCTGTTCGGTGGGTCGATCGTCTGTCGCGCGGCCAATAACTTTATTAAGCCGCGGCGGGAAATCGCTGCTTAACGCCGTTGTTGCGTTCGTTTATCTGTTCGTTGGCTCTTTGGTGTATCGGTGTGCTATGTCTGCTGCTGTTGTTGTTGTTGTATAAACCGCAGCGACCGATTGCGCGCGCCTTTGTCGCGCTGCGGACATTGACATGATACAATTTTGGCGTTTATGTGTGCGTCCACCGATTATATCAGCTGGATTCCTTTGTCAGCATGTCACTGCAGCCCACAGCGCCAACATAACAACAGCCCAAACGACAACAACAACAATAATCATAAAAAAAACGTATAGGAATAGCGAACATTTTGCACGCCGTTGTAGATGTGAACGCACAGTTTTGCGATTGGTTTGAATTTGATTTTGCTGTTTCTACTTGTTTAGGGGTTTGTTAAAAAAATAAACTTTGATTTATTGCTATTCTTTACAACCTTTTATAATTTTAAAATTGAATTTTGTAAAAGGATTTGATATGGAAGGATTTTCGATTAATTTTTTATTTGTTATTTGTTGATGGAAATTGATTTATTATGCGAACTAGCGAGCTTTTCTTACTGTTGAATGTAGATGAGAAGACAAAAAGGAAATTTTTTTGATTATAATTCAGGGCCAGTGGCAAATCTTGTTTATAAATCAATGCTGTTTATATATAAAAAATAGATAAAATTTACTAAAAAATTTAATTTTCTATCAACAGTAAACTTGTATTGCTTGCAATCAATGTTTTTTGGTGCGAAGGTTGAGCTTCAACTTCCTTGAGTTGTCCATAAAGACAACTCCCAGCGCTTTGTTTAGCATTGAAAATTAAATTTCCTATATTTATAATAACAAAACTCCTCCATCAAGTTGTCTGCATGTTGTTGTCAAAGGAAGCAAAATGATTTCTGCCTGCACTAAGTCGAGTTGCGCAATGCAAACAACCAGCAACAGGTCTCCGCAACGAACACTGGTTGCTCCCATTCAACATTTGCAGTTGCACGCATCAACAAATCGCCAACGCCATAAAAACGTGCAAGCGGCAATTATCGCAATTGCAATGCGCATTTGACGTTTGGCAACAACAGGTTGCAGCAGCCACGACGACATACTCCATATAAATGAATGTTGTTTGCGGCGAATGCGGAACACAAACTGCGTCGAACTAAGTCGCCAGAGTGACAACTGGCTCCTGGCGCACTGGCCGACCGGTTACGCATTCACTGTTTTGGCAGCCAGCAGCAGCAGCCAGCAGCCACAATCGTTCGCACGCAATCGGCAGACGCCCATTTCCACAGCGAAATGTTGCTTTCAAATGCCAAACAAAGCACCAACAAAGCACCAACAACATTCAAGTGAAGAAATTGGTCACCCGTTTCTGTTGTTGTGAAAATCGATTCACTTAAATTCAAATCGAACAGCGTTTGGACGAATTTTCCGCAATTCGGTAATATCGGGTTAGGAAATGGCAGCAGCCAGGCGTTGTACAGTTGCGGTGACCAGTTGAATAGAATGTTTTGTTTTTTGGGGTAGAGAGGCAAAGTTGGATCACAGATTAGAGGCATGTGGGTTCGTAATTCGATGCAGACAAGGGAAAATAAAAAAAAATATTATTTCGGCAGATCATGAAAAACTTGTGAATCTAAAGTATTGAAACCACTTTTAATAGAAAACTTGCCTGCTGACCCAATAGACATAAAAAATGAAGTTTAATAAGTGAATTGAATTAGAAAGACCATTTCGGCAATTTTTACGGTTTTTCATATTTAAATATCTGTATTTTCTTTAGTATTTCTATCAACTTTTGCTTTGGTGACTTTTATTTTTTTATAGCTAAAAATTTTATATATTTTTAAAATTTATTTTGTGAAAAGTAAGCGAAATACGATGTGTACTTTTCGAGATATCAGCCTTTGTAGGTATGCAAAACTTGAGGTATTTCTAAGGGGCCTCACTTTAGTATTTCTATCAACTTCTGCTTTGGTGACTTTTAATTTTTTATTGCGAAAAATTTTATGTATTTTTAAATCTTATTTTGTGAAAAATAAGCCAAATCCGATGTGTACTTTTCGAGATATCAGCGGATATGAGAGACTACAGATGAGACTACAGTCTTTGTAGGTATGGAAAAATTGCGTAGTGTAGTGTTAAGGGGCCTCACTACACTAGCGGCCTAACTTTGACGATTTATTTATTTATTTATTTAGGTAAGAAGTAAATATAAAAGATATTTTCTTTACAATTGAGCATATATGGAACAAAAAATATTTGGTGTACACGTTTTTTCTTAAAAAAGTCCAGTCGGTTGGCCGCCCTGCGATTTAACGCCTTTAGATTATTTTCTCTGGGGTTAAGTGAAGTCATTGGTTTATGCAAACAAATTGGAAACTTTGGACACCTTGGAAGACAACATTGTGCGAATTGTTATTGGAAAAGCTGATCTAAAATTGAAACTGTAGATTGTAGTAATAAAATGGTTACCGCTAACCACATGCTGTCATCACAATGAATAAAATTTAATTTTTCTAAATAATGAAAATTTTCATGGAAGACTTTTAGTTCAAAAGGAATTATTCCGAACCACTTTCTGTGTCTATAACAAAGCACTTCTAAACTTTTTTCTTCAAACCCACTTTCGCACAACACTTTAAGAAGCCCATTTAGTAAAAATTTAAACTACTCTCGTGCCTATGGTCACCTCATGGTTGGCGACTTTCGAACGATGCGCGCCAAGTGCGCAAATGGAAAAGTTTTTGCCACTACAGGCGATTGGCTTCGGCTGCAGTTCCGCAGCTCAGTTCAATTGTGTTGCTGTTGTTGTTGGCATTAACATTATCATTATCATCGTTGTTGTTGTTGTTGCTGCTGTTGCTGCTGTATCTCATTGGCATTGAAGGCAGCGCTAATTTAAAGTAAAGTTGATTCAAAAAGTGCCGCAAACGCTTTTAAAACTACAAATGCGATCTCCATGTTGAACTGCACAAAACGACCGCAGGCCGTCGAGCGCCAACGGCTGCGCACATCCGATAATAATAATAATAATAATAATAGCAGTAATAATGGCTGCTGACTGCTGGCTGCCGCTGATGTCGACGATGCTGCTTGCTGTTGTTGTTGTTGCTACTTGTTGGCGCTATTTGTATTATTCTTGTTGTTATTGCTGTACTTATTATTGCTGTTGTTCTTTCAGTATTGTGTGTATGCCTGGGTTTAAGTCGCACTTAAGTAATTTGCCATGAAAAGTTAATGTTTTCTCAGCTACTTATACAAAATTTATTTTTCATTTTTCCACCAAACTTCTGACAATTTACATATAGAAAACTTATTATGGTAAGTATTAGTTGTTGTTTCTATGAATAGCAGTGACAGCTCTCACGTCGACACATGCCCATCCAGTGATCCAGCTTGGCGCAGTACTCTTGGCAGCGCGGATAGTGCGGATGAAAGCGCGAGTGTTGCTTGCACAGGCCGCGATCCATGGCGATGGCGCGCGACTTGATCGACGCTATGGGCAGCGGTTCTGTTGCATTGTCGTTGTCATCGTCGTCATCATCCTCGTCGTCATCGTCGATGCCGTTGCCATCCAGATCGTTGTCGTCGCTGTTGCGGGGCTGTCGCACAAAGGCCGTTGCACAGGCGCAGAGCACCAACAACACCAGCGCTATTTGCATTAAACGCATTTTTGTTGTTGTATTTTGTTGAAAATACTCTCTTGCTAATTTGTATTAATTTATTTAATTTTTTACTGTATTCGAAGCGCAAATGTGGCACTCGATTGACGAATTGGCACTGTTTGTTTTCGTATTCGAATTAGTTGAGAAATGGGCGCGCTGAAAGTATTCACTCAAAACTAGCATTCAAGACGGAATGCTGCGCGCTTATCGCGGCACAAGGTCGACTTTAATCTCAGACACTTTAACCACAAACAAATTATAATCTCAAATATTACAATGAACGCTGGAAAAGTTGAGCAAGAATTTGAGAATGCGAACGAAATGAATGAGAGCTTAAGTCGATTTTGTGGTTTGAATGAACCAAGTGTGCATTGAAGGGTTAAGTTGAGCTGCAATGAATGAAAGCTCACTTCATTTTTATGGCTTGAGTTATTAAAAACCTAAAAATTGCTAACATTTTCAGCAATGAAGAGTTAACATGGAACACTTAAGTGCAGTGTTGAGTTGTTACAGTTGTTTTTTTCCATAAAAATATTTCCATATGAAGTTTAAATATAAAATTATTGAGGTTATGTTTAAATAAAAATATTTCATATAAAGTTTAAATGTAAAATGATTAAGGTTATGTTTAAATACTGCAGCAACTTAGTCATTCAAAAGTTAAATGTCTCATATGTTTAGTTTTTTTCCTATGAAAATGTTGCAACATCGAGATTATGTATAAAAAATGCAGCAACTTAATCATCCGCCGCCCGGCCGCCTGTCACTGTGCGCTCCCATTGCGTCTGCCTCCGAATCGCGGAAAAAGTTATGCGCAGACATGGTAACAATCGCCTCTGTGCACAACAACACATCACAACTGATGCCAGCGAAGCGCGCGGGAAAAGCATTTCCTCCTTAAGCGGCGGCCAGTAGCTGCATTCGACGTCGTCGCCGCATGCAACGCCAAGGTGCTTGCACCAGGCCGTTTGCGGCGCGTGCGTGCCGCAAGCGCTGCGCAACTCCGCCAGTCGCCCGAGTTGCAATTACTTTGGCCGCCGCGCATGCAGCTATAAAATCCATTTCGGCTACGGACTCAGTTTCACTTTCGTCCAACAACTCGACACGCTAACGCGGTATCGAAACTGCCGTGTGGCCAAGCCGAAGAACTAAAGTGTTGCAATTACGTGGCGCGTCGCGCGGTTGCAAAAGTAACGGCAGCTAACTCGGTGTGAGTGTGTGTGTGTGTGTTTGTGTGGGTGTGCGCTGACGCGTGCTGCAACTGTCGCGTGACGGGTGTGGGTGGCACTGCCGCTCGTCAACGGGTGCAGTGACTTTGAACTTGCGGCAAATTGGCCGCACACCGGAAAACAATGCGCAATAAATAAACTGTGAATTTACATAAACACATAATGCATATAATTCCAGTGTAATGTGCAACTTTTCAATGCAGTTTTCATTTGATTGACTTTAATAATACAATTGAAAGAAAAATAGAGATATTTGAAAGAAAATATTTGTTGTGTTTCGAAAACCAGCGGCAGACGACTTTGAGTTGGGAACATTTTAAAGAGTTGACGCTGCATAAGTTGTTTATTACTACATAAACTTTTTTCATCTAGAACTTCTTCTTCTTCTACAACAATTCAGCAAGTCGAGTAGAGTCGAATCGATTTGAACCATTCCACAACTGATTGGTGCTTGGCTCCACGTCTGCAGGTTTTAATTTTTTTTTAATCTTTTTCTTCTTCTTCTTTTAAAATAATACACAACCCCAAGCCAACTTGACTCAGCTAAGTTGAATGTAAGTTCGAACTGAGTAGAGCTAAGTCGAATACTTTTACAAATGTCTTCTTTTAAATCTAGTCATGTGATCGGATACTTGTCTTCTCTAGCAGTTAGCCTCTTTTTTCTTCTACAATAATACTTATAGCGCTCCAAATCTAGCTGAGCCGGAGTCAAGTCTAGTTGAGTCGAATAGTTTCTTAAATCACTGCTTCCTCCAAATCCCACTGATTTTTCTATCTTCCAAAAATATTTCTATGTGTTCAGCTGCCTTCAATTTATTTACTTGAAAGTTATTTCCTCTTCTTCTACATTAGAATAGAGCTCCAGGACTAACCAAGTGGAGACGAGTCGAAAAGCTCTTCAAATTGCCGCTTCCATCAAAGCTAGTCAGGTGTTCGGCTACTAGTTTTCTGTTCTCCATCTTCAAAGATATTCCTGTGTGGTTATTTGCTTTTAGTTTATTTACTCGAGAGTTATTTCCTTTTCTTCTTCATTGATATGGAGCTCCAGGGCTACAGAGTAGAGTTGAATCGAAAAGCTCCTTCAAAGCTAGTCAGGTGTTCGGCTACTAGTTCTCTGTTCTCCACCTTCAGAGATATTCCTGTGCGTTCACCTGCCTTCAGTTTATTTACTCGAGAGTTATTTCCTTTTCTTCAAAACTGACGTTCAGGACTAACAAAGTAGAGTTGAATCGAAAAATTCATCAAATTTTTGCATTCTCCAAATCAAGTCAGGTGTTCGGCTACTAGTTTTCTGTTCTCAATCTTCAGAAGATATTTCTGTGTGGTCATCTGCCTTCAGTTTATTTTCTTGAGAGTTTTTCTTTTTCTTCTACATTAAAATTGAGCTCCAGGACTAACCGAAGATATTTCTTCTTCTATAATAATATTTTTCTATAATAATTTAGCGCAAGTTTAGCAAAGTCTACCGGAGTCCAGTAGGATTCATTCCTAATGATTTATTTATAAGCCTCTTAAAAATCTTTTTTAGATGCTTGGCCACTCATCCTAAGTTTCTCATGTTGGGCAGTTTGTTGTTGTATTTCTTTACAATAATTTAGTACTCTTATATCTGAAAGTGTTTTACTAGTTGCGTCGAGTTGAGTAACTTCACATTTTTCTTCTTCTTTGCTACTTTTAATTTCAAAGGTTGTTTTGGAGGGATCATCCTAAATATGATCTGCCCACCTTAGACTCGGTGAATTTAATATCTTTATTAAAACTACTTGTATCAGAAATTGTTACAATTTCTTTACTTTATTTGTACTTAACTTGCTTTAACTGTTCATGATTAGGTTAGGTTAGGAATTTTTTCTTTGTCGCCTTTTTTCCCCTCAATCTTCTACTTTAGTTTGGGGTTTTTTGTTTTCTTCGCTCGTTTCAGGTGTTAGGTTAGGTTTGGAATTTTTTCCTTTGCCGCCTTTTCCCGCTCAATCTTCTACTTTTTTTGGGTTTTTTGTTTTCTTCGCTCGTTTCAGTTTACTAATCTGTACTCCTTTGTTCCCATACCCATTTATTATTCTTATTTAGGTTAGGTTAGGTTAGGAATTTTTTCCGTTGTCGCTTCTTTTTTCCGCTGAATTTTCTACTTTATTATGGATTTTTGTATTTTTCTTGCTTGTCTCTGATTACTTATCTTTATTTTTTATTCCCATTCAATCTCTCCCACATACATTTTTATTATTCCTATTTAGGTTAGGTTAGGTTAGGTTAGGTTAAGAATTCTGTCCTTTTGTAGCCGTTTTCCCGTTCAATCTTCTACTTCCTTATGGATATTCTTGGTTTCCTTTGCTCGTTTTAGTTTAGTAATCTTTATTACTTTATTCTCATTCACTCTACTTCTTCCATTTTTTCTCTATTGTGCTTTCTCATATAGTACTTTTTTCAAGCTATGGCGCCCTGTAACTAAACTTTGTTTGTTATTTCAGTTCAATGTTTTTCTTTCCTTTGGAATTAACTTTCCCTCTCTCGCTTTTTTTGGTATACGTAGTTCTTTTCAAACTTTGTTTCTTATTTAAATTTGATCTCTTTCTTCCCATTGGAAGAAAGATATCCCCTCGTTTTCCCCCTCTCTCGTTTTTCTAGGTTTAAGTAGTACTCTTTAAACTTTGCCTCCTATTTCAGTTCAATGTTCTTCTTCCCTTTGAAACTATTTTCTTCCTCTCTCGTTCTTCTAGGTATAAGGTGTACTGTTCAAACTTTGTTTCCTATTTCTGTTCAACTTCCTTCTTCCATTCGGTATTTTTCTTCTCTTCCACTTTTTCCCCCTCGATTTTCTTTCACTCTTTTACACTTTCACTGTCACTCTTTTACGCTTTCACTGTCACGTTGGTTTGTTTACTCTTTTCTTTTCTGTTCTAATTCTCTTCTTTCCTTTAAATTTCCTTTTTCTTTTCTCTTCTATTCTAATAAAGAGGTCTTTCCTTATAACTTCTAGCTCCATCCATTAACGTCTACTATTTCTTTTATAGCTGAATCTTCCTTACATATGTATTCTTACACACTTCCTTTTCCACAACTCTCCTCTATGTCTTGCCCCTAAAAAAATCTGACACTTTTATTGTATTTTTGTACTTCAATTTATCTCTCTCATTAATTTAATAAAAAGTTCAATATGGCACCGAATGTCTCTATTCCTTTCTTTCTGTTACTTTTAATTATCTAAATCGCGCGTATTTCGAAAACTAAGCGAGACAATCAATGTTTTCATCTGCCTATCTTTTCATCTCTATCTATCTATCTTTCTTTTTCTCTTTCTCTTTTTATTTGTATTTTTAATTTAATTTTTATTTTTATTTTTCTTTCTCTTTCTCTTTCTCTTTTTCTTTCTCTTTTTATTTTAATTTTTCTTCTTCTTTTTGTTTTTGTTTTTGTTTTTCTATGTCTTTGTCTTTCTCTTTTTTCTTTTCCTTTTACTTTTTACTTTTTTCTTTTTTTATTTTTATTTTTCTTTGTCTTTGTCTTTTTATTTTATGTTTATTTTTATTTTTATTTTTCTCTCTCTTCTCTTTCTCTTGCTATTTCTCTTCCTCGTTCTGGTTCTGGTTCTCTTTCTCGTTTGCTTTTTCTTTTTATTTTCCTTTTTAATTTTCTTTTCTTTTCCTTTTTTTCGTTTTCTTTTTCTTTTTCTTTCTCTCACTTTTCTTTCCCTCGCTCGTACTTTCCTCTGTTTCATTTAACTGCTTGAGTTATCAGCCAGAATATGTTCTGCCTTTTCGTAGCCTTTCCTTTTTAATTATTTAAAAACAACTCTTAAAAATTTTAGTGAAAAACTCGTTGCCATCATTCACGTTTAATGTGCTTTAAACTTTCCAATGGAAAAGCCAACTTTATTTAACCCCCATTGGACTTTGGCAGCTTCCGGTGCATTAAGCAGATTCATCTAACACGGCCAACTTTTGTGTAAACGCCAAAAATTCAATGAGTGCTTTTCTTGTTGTTTCGTTAAATGAAAACCACAACCGGCAAATTGACTGCAACAAAACCCACACAAATATACCGAAAAAACATTTACATGTGTGCCTACCTGTGTACAGGTGTTAGTAACGGGATTACACACCTCGTTGTGTGCCTTTGTGTTTGAGTGTGTGCGTGTTTGTGTAGAGTTACGCGCCGTTTATCTAAACATTTCGAGGTTATTTGTTTTTGTCGAAATCACACAACTGCTGCTCAGCAACGCGGACACGTGCCACACTTTGATTATTTAATATTTAATTTGTGTAATTTTTATCGATGTTGTTGTTGCTGTTGTAACTTTAACGCGATCTGTAGCATTGGGCACATTTATTTTATTTACAATTCACAGCAAAACGAAAGTAATGTCATTTCGCTTTGCGGTTTGTCGTGTACGCGTTTTTAATTAACAAATTTTGTCGCTGTAGATAATTTCATTGCATGCAGTTAATTGAAATTGACAATGCAACAACAATAACCACAACGATCATACAACACAGATAACAATAAATAAAATCAGACAGCGGCAAGGCAGCAGCAGCAGCAGCAGCAACAGCAGCAGCGCCAGCAACAACACAACACAATGTACAAATTGCGGGTAAATATCTAAATGATAAATTGCATTTTAATGCGAAATTCTGTTGCAAGCATTTGTTTGCGCAACTCACAAAGAAATTAATTATGCGCCGACAACGTGTAATGACGTTTTTTTGGTTTTTTTTCATTAGGTTCATCAGCCAAATACGGTTTAGGCACGCACCAAATATGCCGAGCGGTTGCGCAACCAAATTGAAATGATTATGTAAAACATTTTTATGACAGAGTTTTGTTGCTTTAATACGAATGCAATGTTTGGAAATTTTGTGGAAATGTGAAAATTTGGCAAATGGAGATTGAGAATAGTGTTTTTGAGTTGAATGGGGGAATATTTGATTTGAATTTGAAGGTATTTGAGCTGAATCTGAATGTTTTTGAGTTGAGAAAGAAGGGTTTTCATTTGAAAATGAATGATTTTCATTTGAAAATGAATGATTTTGATTTGAAAATGAACGATTTTGATTTGAATTTGAACACTTATGATTTGAAAAGTCTGCATTTGTTGTAAATATCTAAAGTTTCAATTCAAATATTGAAAGCATTTCTCAAATATGTAAGAATTTCAAATTAATGCGCACATACCTTTTGATAAAAAGATATCTGGATTTTGTCAATAAAACGAACACATTCATCGATTTTAATTTTATTTAATTTAAATTCAAGTCCAATGCAAGCAATGCACATATTTCAATGCTTCCTGCAATCTTGAAAACACAGTTCATATACTAATTTTTGATTACCTTCAGATCTTTTTACGAGTTCTTCTCTATTGCCTCAATCTTTCTAAAACGCTTTCCGGGAAGTGTTAATTTGAGTCGCGGGAATGGAAAATAGTCACAAGGAGGAACCATGGAACCATGGTCACTTAAAGACGTAATTTGTGAGCCAGTCTCATCTTGTCTCTCTTCACAATTCTGCCCTCTTGTCACGAACATTTTCCCTGAAACGCATAAATAAGTTCACAAAGTACTCCTCTGGTAAGATTGTACAACCCAAAAACAAAATTACAAGATTCTGGAAACTAATTCTGGTAGAGAGAGCAAAAAAATACACTTTTTGAAAGTTAACGTCTACTAACCGTCCAACTACGAAATTAACTTTTCAACACATTTTCACTTTTGATTTATTGCTGGCTTTCAATTTAAATTTTGAACTTTGGTATATTCAAAGACCTATAGTAGAATTTTATGGCCAATATTTTCGTGGTACATTTTGTCCTTAAAAGTCATAATTCAAAGCACATTTTTTGGCATTTTAGGAAAAATGGGTCACTTTGGCCCATAAAAATTAGTGTTAACCCTTTCGCCATTTTGTTGCCATATGGCAACATGATACTTTGTGGACGTCTGCATCCTCTATGGTTGCAATAATACATTTTTTTGTTGGTCTTTAGAATAGTTTGAAATTTTAGGAAAAATACGAAATTAATAAACTGAATATTTAAGTTTAAAGAAGAGAAGTATACACGTCTTTTTAATGGTATATCTTGACATAGTAAAGGAAGAAGAAGCAGAAAAAATTATAGAAATTTTTAATTTGACGTTTTCTTTCAATTTAGATACTTTTTTTTTTTAATTTTGGCTGAAGTGAAAGAAGAAATATTCAAATTTTCGTTATGCGCAAAAAGTTTTATGTTTAAGTAATTATTACAGCCACAACGATGTGGTTGCTCTCATAGAAAAACACTCTAAAATACAACGTCCGAGTATAAAAATTAAAGAATTTCTTATGGAATGCTGCTAACATAACCACATAGAAGCCTAAAACGTAAATTTTAAAAATTTAACTTCCCCCAGTGAAAATCTGTAGCGAAAGGGTTAAAGGGTTAAAATATTCTAAAAAAAATCTTCCTCGTAGTATTTTACATTAAATTTCTGAACACATCATATAACTAAAATGACAAGTCACATGGTTCCTATATGCCGATTTACCATAAGAATAATACAAATAATAATTCCTCTTAACCCCTCTGTTACCCTAGGAAAAACTCGCACATTTGACCCTTCGGGTCATAAAATGACCCCGATTTATTTCTTTGTATTTTGTTCAAAAAAGTTAAGACAATGTGGTTTTAACAATTAGTTATTACTTTTATTATTGTAAAGTGTATTGTATTTGGCCTTACTGGAGTCAAATATGTTCAACATGGAGACCATGTCCAGGTTCTTGATATTCTTCTCGGGCACTTTAAATCTTGCAATTTTTTCAGAAGTTAAAACTATATCGTAACTAATTTTTGGACAATTATATTATATATAACAATCATTAATCGTTAAACGCCCAAAAATAAATGATTTCGAAAGCCTGTTCCCGTGGCCCACAAAAAATTACTCAGTTTAGAGGTTTAATTTATAAAAGTATGCCAAAATATTAAAGTTATACTAGATATTGACACCAATGAACCAATACAAATTATAATATATATTAATTAACATTATTCCATTTCCCGAAGAAGAAAATATTAATATATATATATATTCGGCTGACCCGGATTGCACCCCATCGTCTCCTTTCACTGAGTATCTTCTTCTTTAGTGAATGTATGTAGTGCTGAGGATTATATTATTGGCTTCCTTTCTTTTCGCAAAATTGAAGCCCAGGAAGTAACTTTTCCAATTCTTTATAGAATAAACAGCGTTACGTTATCATTTCATGGATGAAGTTCATATCACAAATGCAATGGTGCCGCAAGGAATAATAGAGTTGCGAACTGCAGCAACGAGTAAATTTTTTGCTTGTCGCTGACACGAATATGTTTCAGAAATTTGATCTAGCTTGTTCACACTCCTTTTGGAATTTTTTAGAAATTTATTACTTGCTAGAAATCGTACTATATGTACTATTTATATTGAAAGCTTCAATTAAGATTTCATACCAGCAAACATAAAGTTTTCGTACTATTGGGTTTCGATCCCTTGAAGCTTAAAAGCTCTT
Source organism: Melieria picta (assembly GCA_964056695.1). Lineage (NCBI taxonomy): Eukaryota > Metazoa > Arthropoda > Insecta > Diptera > Ulidiidae > Melieria > Melieria picta. Next base: position 59,190,392 of record OZ057398.1, read on the forward strand.
GTACTGCTCATTGAGATGTGTGGGCGAAGCTACGCCCTTTATCAAATGCCCTTTTCTCCTTCCTCCCTTTTTCCCCTGTCGAAAAACATGACCCAATAGTAAGTTCGATTTTAGTGTCATTGATGTGCGACTGATAGTTCCGAAGTTATGTTCAAAATTTGGACCGTTAAAAGAGTGCCACGCCCATTATTAAACGCCCATGAAATATTTCCAGTGGAACAATATGTCTACATGGGGACACTGCACGAAATTGCAATGCTGTATGACTCATAATTTCGATTTTACTCCATAGTAGAAAGGGTTGTATAGCCAGCGCCACGCCCTCTTACCAACACAAAACAAAACAAAAATGCCAGAAATAATTATCCACGACACCTTGAATTTAGTGCGTTCAGTCCTATGGGTAATAAAATGACCCTGAGGTCAAATTTGTATAGTTGCTCATTTGCACGTAAACCAGTGTTGCAAATAAAAATGAAATTTAGCGTATATTCAAATGGCATAAAATTAGTCACTGAGTCCAAAGGAAAACAATTCTTTACCAGAAATAAGAAAGTTACGGCTCTTTAAAGTCAAATTTTACTCGAAAATGACCCTAAGGTAACAGAAGTGTTAAAAAGAATTCACAAAATCATCAATTACATTACGGCCCATTTTATAATCTCCACCATTTTCATTGAATTCCCCTTAATTTAAAATTTTTATTCACCTTTTTTAAATAGTGCCCACAACTATTTAAACTGCCCAAACAAATTATCTTTTTTGGGCATTTTCCCTTCAGTCAAGTGCGAAATTTTAATTAATTTTCTTTGTCTCAACTTTTGGCGTATTTCGGTTTTTATTTTTCTTTTCATTCAGTTCACACTTTTGTTGCTGTTCTTTTCGTATGCCAGCGGCGAGTTGGCCAACAAACCGGATGATATCAAAACTCCAACAACAACGTCCGTTACTGGCACACCAAATGCAAAGGACAACGCATCGACAACGGCAAAAAGCAAAACCGAAAAGCGCGATTCCGCCAATCAAACTGGTAAATGAAAGCAATAAAAATGCTCGGGCGCAGTAATTAATTAAAAAATACGAAACATATTAAAAAATGCCCAAAATGACAAAAATTAAAAAATCGAAATTAGATATTCGCATATTTTAAGGCACACCAGCCGTGCACCGCATCCAGGACGAACCGTTCAGGCCGATTTATGCGCCCGGACAGTATCAACAGGAGGCGTCGGCCTCGGCGCCGGCTGCGGCAGTGAATGCCGCCTTTCAGCCGACAACGGTGCGCTACATGGCCGTCGAAGCAGTGCCACAGGTAAGCAAAGCAGCTGTCTGTCACACACACACACACCAAACATACATACAAACATATCTGTTGTAATTGTAATTACGCGTATGCCGCATTTGCGAATTGTATTCACCGCACGCAATGCGTTGCCGTCAAGTATGAGTGCTGCCGGGCGCTTGGATGGACGACTGATTCCGTGGGAGAGGGGGGGGGGGGGCGCGGGCGTTGTGTGTGGGACAACTGCGAGAAGCCACCATTCATACGTGAAAGTACTTACTCACCTTGGAGCGGAGTTGGTGGCGCCCCAAAATGACTTAGGGGCCCTCAACTGAGTTTTATTGATTTCTTTTTAAACATATGATGTGATGTTTTTGTGAAAAGTGGTAAATAAAAAATATTTAATAAATATCAAGTGTCACACCTCTTTGTCACAAAATTTTTATTATGACTCTTGTCTAGTTTTTGCTTTTTTCGAAAAAATATTAACATTTTCTTGTATAACGTCTTGTCACATAGTGACTATCTTTATGTGTGACAACTTTTTGACTGAATAGTCAAGTTTTAATATAAGTAATATGTTTAAAAAAAGTACGCTGACTACAAATTTATTATATATTTTGTAGTTTTTGAGTAAAAATTTATAAATAAATAGTTTATAAAATGTCTTTTAATGAATCTGGTGTCACACTTCTTTGTCATGAACTTTTTATATTAATTTTGTCCAGTTTTTCTATTATTACCACAAAAATATCGCACTTTGTGTTCCCATAGTTTGTCACAACGTAACTGAATTTTTGTGACAAGTTTGTTATTAGCTAAACAATTTGCAACTCTTTTTGTGTTTTCATAGTTTATGACAAAGTGACTAACTTTAGATTTGTAATGAAAAATCAATATATAACAAATATTAATTAGAAACTAATCATTTAATTTTTATTTTTGTGTAAAAAACAGTCAACGAATAATTGAAATTTCTTTTACTAGTGAATGGAGTGGTACCCATTCTTGTAACAAATTTATTTATGTAAAAATATACACTTTTTGTTGCCTCATAGTTTCTCACAATGTTACCAATTTTATTTGTGACAGGTTTGTGACTGCCCAACTAACTCTAAATTAAAAAATATTGAAGTTAAAACAATTCTGGGTCAACATTAAATCATATATCTTAAAGCTTGTTGTGAAAATTAATGAATAAATAATTTTTATACAAGTGAAACAGATCACAGTTATGTCACAAACTTGGTTCTATTACTTTTATCAAGATTTTTCTGTTTATTTTGTAAAAATAACAAAATTTTGGTGCCTAATGTTTTGTCACAATGCAACTAACACTTTTTGTGACAAGTTTGTAACTGCCTAATCAACTCTGAACTAAAAAAAAATAAAATAAAAAAAGTTAACTGACCAAAATTTAATCATATAATTTCTATTTTTGGGTTCACATTGTTGAATAAATAATTTTTATACAGGTAAATCGGATCATAGTTCTGTCACAAACTTGGTTCTATTACTTTGGTGAAATTTTTTGCTATTTATTTTAGTAAAAGTATTAAAATTTTCTTCTGTAATTTTTTGTCACAATTCTACTAACACTTTTTGTGACAAGTTTGTGACTGCTTAATAAACTTTTAATAAAAACAAGTTTAATTAAAAAAGGCTGACAGGAATTAATCAAAGAATCATATTTAATTATAGTTAGATGAGGTGGGTGGGTGACCTCACCATGGCTCGCGCCCTATTTAGGCGCTGCGGATCGCGATTGTTATACTTTGATCAGGGCGCCACCGTCTCGCTGAGAGCTTCACTTTCCTGCATTGATAAATGCAAAACAGACGCGTGAAAATAAGTAATGGAGCACCCCTTTCGTCCTCCACTGCTCCGCCCACCATCAGCATTTCTCTTAATCACGCGGCTCATGATTGTCGCTCAGCAGCCAGCGGCCGCAAAGAATTGAAAGTGGAAAATTCGCAGGCGCAAGAATTGAAACCAACAAAAGGCTTTCCGTGCCGCCCATTTTCGCCGCTACGTAAAGAAAGGCTATAGCACATGCTTTGTTGTTGTTGTTTTTGCCGCGGTACTCATCACGAAATGTGAAATTTTTATGTTCATTTACGCTGGCGCGGCTTCAAGTCAGCGGCAGCCACGTCGGTTGCGGCAAAGCGAATGTGAATGGTGCGCCGAAGCGGGTGTGAGACATTCGAAAGTGCTAATAATGCGTTATTTTTGCCGTTATTCCGTTGTTGTAGGTTTTCACCGGTTTTGGTAGCGCAGACAAAAGCATTTCCCATTGTGGCAATGCAGACGCACGCGGCAGGCTTCGGCAGCTGCTGCACCGCATCAACTGCTGCGTTCGTTTGGCGTCACATTCAGTCAGTCATTCAGCCTTTCCGCTTCACCTCGAGTGGAAAGACGCAAATTTGAAACTAATTTTTAAATGGCTTCGCTTACGAAGTGGGAGGCGTGGCTCATGTGAAAGGTGACGACATTGATTGGCATTTTCCCTTCGAGTGCGCCTAATGCGATTGAAGCCTGCACGCGCGCGACACGCATTGAAAGCTTACATGTTGTAGGCGCTTTAGTGGTGGCAACAAATTTTACACGACAATGAGTGAATGTGTAAAAATTAACCTCGAAGGTTGTTGGTTCAATGAGTAAAATTATTAAAAATTGTTGGCAAATTGCGTTACAGACATTTTTTAAGTTAAACAAAAATCTGAGCAACATTTTGTGCTGTCACACTTTGCCACAATTTTTTAGTTTATAATTGTGAACAATTTAGAATGGCTAAACTTTTCAGGGAATTGAGTTGCAGACAGTTATTAAGTTAAACGAAAATGTTTGCAACATTCTGGTGCTGTCACACTTTGTCACAATTTTTTAGTTTATAGTTTTAAGCAATTTAGAATTTGATTGGACCATTTTATGCATTAAACCATAATTTTGCAAGATGAGAAAATTTATTTTTGCGTAACACTTTGTCATAAAGTTAACTATAAAGATCAGAAAAATGTTTAAACAAAATTGTAAACTTTTGTGATTTATAACTAAAAGGATTGCATTATTTTGCTTTTCTGATGTTAAATTGAAAAACTTATCTTAATTGGTTAGTATTTTGATGTCACATTTTGTCATAAATTTAAAGATTAAGGTGAAAAACATTTTTGAACTTAAGTGGAGATATTTTTTGATCAAAATACAAAATCTTGTCTAGTAGTCTTGTAGTTTTGATTTTTTAGGGAAAGTGTAACATTAAGTGTGTCACAAAGTTAATTTTAGAGTTTACCCTTAGTAAACTTAGGTTTAGAAAAAATTATTTCACACACATTGTGCAATAATGGAACAATTCTTTTTAATTTATGTCTCGTAGTTTTGATTTTTTTGAGAAAGTGCAACATTAACACGTTCTACCCGGCGCATTTTTTCGATGTTTCTACGCATTGCGTGCACGAGATGACAAGTTGTTCGAATAGCGGCACTTTTTTACTGCGCATCGCACATTTGTGGACCACCAGTGGTCCACGCCGCCAGATAAATGAATTTGCCTGTGGACCACCGGTGGTCCACGCCGGGTAGAACGTGTTAAGTGTGTCACAAAGTGAATTGTGAACATTTAGTGTGCCACAAAACTAATTTTATAATTCCACTTAGTCAATTTAGGCTTAAAAAATTTCACACATTTTGTGCATTAATGGAACAGTTTCTTTTTATTTACATAGTTTCTTGGCTGTCACACTTTATGTCACAAATGTTAACATTAAATGTAGCAATATTTTGAAACGAGATTTCACATATTTGTTGTTTAAAACCACAATATGTGCATTTACTGATGGTTTTTTTGGTGTCACATTTAGTGACAAACTATAAATTCATACTTTTACGTTATAACTCACCAGGGGCGGATTCAGAAAAATATTTTGGAGGGTTTCAAAAAGTAATTATTTAATATTGATAAATGTTTATGTAGTTTTAATATTTAATATTTGTATTATATTTTTATTTTGAATATTTCCCTAATTCACAGAACGTAAATTCAAAAAATTAATTAAAAAATGAAAAAATGAATCAAGATCCTCGGTATAAAATATTTGTGTTTACATGTTTAATTAAACCTGAAAATGTTTCTGTTCAATTTGTGTCACAAATTTTGCAGCTTTATTTCATAAAGTATGACATACATACAATGTGTATGAGTCAGTTTGTGGCAATTCATACCAAATGGAGTGAACTCTTCCACTATGGAATAGTTGTCAGATGTTTTCTTAAATTCTCGCGACGTCAAATGTTGCATCTCGTGTAGTCTAGAAGCTAAATTGAATCCCATAACATGCTGCAGACAATATTTGAAGTGCGGAAAGCACACAAGCGCCGAGTGAAGCCTGCAAAGACGCAGCGCTCATATTGCTCAAAGTAAATAGCGCATTCAAGAAGAAGACGAATAAGAAGAAGAAGAAGAAGAAGAAGAAGTTGGAGCGTTACGGATATGCAGACAAAGCTGTTTGCGCGCCGACGATAGCCCACAGCACTCGAAGCAGCGTAGGAGTACAAAAGTGCGCTTGTGTGTGTGTGTGTGAAACTGTGTCTGTGTGCCAACTGGTGAGTTACAGCCAAGTCAAGCTATCTATTTACAAACACAGCGACAGATAGTCACTTTTGTGGGGCGGAGTGCGCGCAAACCAGTGCACTGTCCTTACGGACTCGCATGGCAGTGCTCTTCCTTCTGTGTGCGAATGTTTGTGCTGGTGAGTGCGCAGCGCATTAATAATTACATTTATAAAGTAACACTTGAGGAGCACTTAGAAGGCTGCCCGTCACTGCGCGCACGGACAGCGAAACGCACAGATATACACAGTTGCAGCTACAGTTGTGGCCGCTGTCTGCGCCTCGATCGACATTTTGGCGCGCGTCTAGTGCTGCACTGCGCTGTAAGGATATTAGTTTCGGGCGCTGCTACGCTACAGCGTCGTCTGGGACTGTGTGGGGTTGTGAAAGTGTGGTCGCCAGCATGCAGGTTGATGTATTACTCGGGCGCCCGGCGACGCATCACGTCCCGTTTCGTCTCCGCCACGCTGCCGAGAATTGTAGTTTGCGTGTTGGACGCAAATCCACTGCTCGCCACGCAGAAGTGCGACCCGTTCGAGTGCTCCGGTTGCGCCAAATGCCCTCAGGGTTGCGCACAGCAATGGGGTTGCCAGCGGTTGACGCCTTTTCTGATAATAACCAGCAGCGTTGGCAGCGGTCGTTGCGGCGCTGTGCGGAATGGTAGATGGTTTTAAATCTGACATTTGGTGCTTGTTGTATTTTTTTGTTGTTTTTTTTTGGAAGCTGCTTTACGTTGTAGTCAAATTGCACTTTAATGCACTCAAGAAATTGAATGATAAATATTTCAGGAAATCAATTTCAGAGAAGCACACTTTGTGTTTAGCCACTTCACGACCAACGGGACGCATTTGTACCAATATGAACTTGTCTGTTAATTTTGACTGTATGAAAGTAGAAACATTAAATAATTCAGATAACATAATTCAGATAACAAATGCATGAAATCCAGTAAAAAAGTTTCTTTCGTCTTTAAAATTAGGTTTGTAATAAAGTGTGACAGCAAACAACGTGAATAATTTTATAAAAATGTTGTTTTAATACATAAAAAGTAGAAATTTCACATGAAAATTCTTCAAAATAACATAATTAATTAATTGTGACATCAAGTGTGACAATTTAATGCTATACAAATTACGCACATTTTTCTTATTTACGCATAAAATGTGTAAAGTCAAATTTTCAAACTATTTTAAACTTTATTTTACATTTTGTGACAAAGTGTGACCAAAAAAAATACAAAAGTTTGCTAAATTATTGTTTTAAATGAAAAACTTTAGAGATACATTTTAAAAATTAAAAAAAAAATTTTGTGACACAGTTTGACAGCAAAAAATTTGGAATCATTCGGAAATTGATCACAATCACATTAATTAGGTATACACAAATTATAAATTTAACATGCAAATTCTTCAAAACAACCTAGTTAAAAAATTGTGGCATAAAGTGTGACAATGTACTTACTTACTTACTTAACTGGCTATAACAACCCGTTATCGGGTTACGGCCTGCCGCAAAACTTCTCTCCAGGCGCCTCTGATTTGCGCGCGCCTTCTCCAGTTGGTCACACCAAGTGATGACAGGGCCTCTTCAACTTGGTCCTTCCACCGGAGACACGGCCTCCCTCTTCGCCGTTGACCTCCAACCAACGCATCGAACACCTTTTTCGCCGGAGCTTCGTCGTCCATACGGCAGACATGACCGAGCCAGCGTAGCCGCTGGATGTTAATTCGCTGCGCTACGTCCATGTCCTTATACAGCTCATACAGCTCGTTATTGGTTCGTATACGATAGTCATCACCAACACGTACAGGGCCGAAGATTTTGCGAAGTACCTTCCTCTCGAACACTCCAAGGGCCGCTATGTCGTTTCGTGTCATTGTCCATGCTTCAGCGCTATAGAGAAGCACGGGCAAGATAAGCGTCCTATAGAGTGCAAGTTTTGTCGGACGAGAGAGGTCTCTCTTCTGAATTGCCTACCGAGACCGTAGTAGCACCTGTTGGCAAGATTAATCCTTCGCTTTATCTCCAGGCTGACATCATTGCTGCTGTTGATGGCGGTGCCAAGGTAGACGAATTCCTTGACAACTTCAAAGGTATACCTGTCGGCCTCGACGTGAGACCCTAGCCGCTGCGAGTCCCTGCGTGTAGACAGCATATAGTTCGTCTTGCCCTCATTTACCACCAGACCCATTTTGGCAGATTCTCTTTCGATAGTCGCAAAGGCAGCGGTGACATCTCGCTTGTTACGTCCGATGACATCAATGTCATCAGCGTAGGCAAGGAGCTGGACACTTTTGTTGAAAATTGTGCCATTACGATGTACACCGGCCTTGCGCAGAACACTCTCCATGGTGAAGTTGAAGAGATCACAGGACAAAGGATCGCCCTGTCTGAAACCTCGGACGGTATCAAAGGGGTCGGAGAGGTCACTTCCAACCTTGACGGAGCTGCGCGTATGGCTCAACGTTGCTCTGCAAAGTCTCACGAGCTTTGCAGGGATACCAAGTTCAGACAATGCGGCATATAGGCGATCCCTTATCGGGCTATCGAATGCTGCCTTGTAATCGATGAAGAGATGGTGTGTATCGATTTGATTCTCATGGGTCTTCTCCAGGATTTGGCGTAAAGTGAATATCTGGTCGATGGTGGACTTACCAGGTCTAAAGCCGCACTGATAGGGTCCAATCAGCGCCTTGGCGAGTGGCTTTAATGTTTCACATAGTACGCTCGTCAAGACCTTGTATGCAACGGAAAGTAAGCTGATACCCCTGTAGTTGGCGCATATTGTTGGGTCGCCTTTCTTCAGCACAGGGCAAAGGGCACTGAGGTTCCAATCGTTGGGCATTCGTTCCTCCAGCCATATTTTGCAGATGAGCTGATGCATGCACCCAATCAGCTCACCGCCGCCGGCCTGTAACAACGGACAATGTAATGGTATAGAAATTACGCATAATTGTGAAATGTGTAAAGTCAAACTTTCAAACTGTTTGACAATTTATTAAAAATTTTGTAACAAAGTGTGTCGTTAAAAAATTAAAAAATGTCTAAATTATTTATTTAAATAAAACAATTTAAGTTGCATTTCAATAATTTTTTCTACCCTTAAATAAATTTTGTGACGCAGTGTGACAGTAAAAAATTCACATATATTTGGAAAAATATCACATAATCACATTTATTATATACAAATTATTAATATATAACATGCAAATTCTTCATAACAACATAATTATTTAATTATGACAAAAAGTGCGAAAATTTTATGGTATACAGGTTACGCTGAAATTTTTTATGTATTTGAAACTTTATTTTAAATTCTGTGTTAATTTAAATAAAAAAATTGAAAGATGCATTTCAAGAATAGTGTGACAGCAAAAAATGAAAAAAATGAAAATTTATTGGTTTAAATACAAAATTTACTAAATGCAGCTTAATACCGTTTTTGATTTTAAATATAAATTTTGTGACAGCGGAAAATGTTGAAAATTTTTTAAAATAATTTTTCTAATGCACAAAACGCATAAATTTTTTTTAAAACTATATAATTCTTCAATTGTGATAGAAAGCGTGACAGCAAAAAACGTTGAAAACCTTTTCGTTGAACTTCAAAAATGTCTGAAATCTATTTTCTAACTAATGTATCAATCTTCATTGCAATTTTTCACGCATTCACTGACTGTCCTGTTAGTCAAAGTCAACTTGTTGCCTTTCTGCATTGTTGGCATTAAACCACATGTCACATGGAATCCTGCCAGTCTTCGCTTCTGGCATTTGTAACTGTCAAATTTGTTGAAATTTTCTCAGATTTTCTCCGCGCACCATAAACCGCACCTTATATGCATATTTCATTCACAATATATTTTTTAATTGAAAAGGCAGATGTGATGCGGCTTGACGCGTGAAATTCCGTTCGACGGAAAATGCCATTAACCGTTCATGCTGTCACCGTTGGGTGGAAGAAAAATGCCGAAGAGTGAAATAATCAATGTTTGTTGTTAATTACTCCACTTGCAGGCGTACTACGAGAAGGCGCAGACCGCTGCTGGACTTGGCGGCCGCGGCGGTATTCATTATGCGTCGAGTGCGTATCGCGGTCCATTCAATCCATCATATCAGTCGTTGCCACAATTGCAGCCACAGCCAGAGCAACAGCAACAACAGCAGCAGCAGCAGCTGCCACGCGAACAGCAACAACAACAACCACACCGCCAGCAGCATCATTTCTACGCTTATGCTGAGCCGGATGCGCATTACACGCACGAAAGTGAAACGCCGCAACCTCAGCAACAATATCAACAACAACAGCTGCACCACCAACAACAACAACAACAATACCAACAGCAATTGCACCAATACGCACAACAACAACTGTATGCTTATTATGCGCTACAAAAGCAGCAACGGCAACAACAACAACAGCAGCAGCATTCACAACAGCGTTCGCCATCAGCGCCATCGCCATCGCCATCGCCATCACCACCGCCACCGCCGCCGCCAGCAGCACTGCAACGGCCGCCGCATACTCATGCGCCACAACAACAAGTACACTACGTCATTGCCATCCCATTGTCGTACATGCGGCAGCTGCAGCAGCAATTAGTGTCCGCGCACGAAGCGCCGCTCGGCTACGGCCAGCCAACGCCCACAGTGCACGCTCAGCCGCACGCGCGTCCATTGGCGCGACCACAGCCGCTCGTGCTGGTGCAGCCCATTGCCAGGGAGCAGCTCGCCTACCAGCCGCCGCCTCCGCCACCGCAACCACTGCTGCAGTACTCAACGGCCGACGCCGCACCGCCACCAGCCGCGCCCGCTGCCTACAACACGCAGCTCATTCAGCTGCCCGCGAATTTGCTGTTCGCAGCGGGGCGACTGCCGCCGGCCGGCTACCATCTGCACCGATCGCCCGTATTTCAGCCATTTTTCTATGGTCAGCCGCAGCATGTAAGGCAACAGCAGCTCCAGCAACAACCAGAGCCATACGCACAGCAACAGCCGC